>WOAB01000616.1:0-1200000 GCA_027886185.1 Rheum nobile | reverse complement strand
GTGGCGTGGGAATGGTTATTATGATGGTGGGGCTGATTATGTGGGTGTGATCAGAAGAAAAGCTGTTGAAATCAGTGATAGTTCATTCAAATTGGCAAATGGGTCTGGTTTAAATGATGATTTTGGGGGAGAAAACCCTGCATTTTGTGTGGGTTTGCTCGATCATACGGGTTTTAATACTCAGTGTGAGTACTTGAAGGCACATCCTGAATGCTCTTCAGGTGGATTTTTCGATTACCTGAAATTCCTGTACTGCGATTGCCAGAATTTTAGCCTATTTGGTTATGCAGTGTTGGCTATCTGGCTTGCGGCCTTGTTTTATTTGCTCGGTAACACTGCAGCTGATTACTTTTGTTGTTCGTTAGAGAAGCTATCAGGGTTGTTGAAATTGGCTCCAACCGTTGCTGGTGTGACACTCCTTCCCCTAGGGAATGGTGCTCCCGACGTGTTTGCTAGCATTGCAGCATTTGTAGGGACTGATGCTGGTGAGGTTGGATTGAATAGTGTGTTGGGTGGTGCGGTTTTCGTGACTTGTGTTGTTGTTGGAACTGTTTCTCTCTTGATAGCTGACAAGGGTTTTCAGATTGACAGGAGATGCTTCGTCAGGGATATCGGTTTCTTTTTCATTACACTAGCGTCTCTCCTTTTTATTCTGGTTAGAGGAGAGATCGGTGTTGGAGCAGCTATTGTATTTGTCATGATTTACGCCGTTTATGCATTTGTAGTTGCTGCGAATGAGATCCTTCGGAAGCATGCTCAGAGATTGAAATTGGATGCATTTACACCATTACTTCCTGTCAAAGGAAGCGTCTTTTCCTCCCAAGGAAGTGTAGATGAAAACGCTGTATACAGTCCTTTGCTTGACTTTGAGAGCGAGAGTGATGCTCCCCGCCCCCCTCCATCACTTCCACAATGGATGTGGGCTTCAAATGTCGCCATTTACTCAAACCAGTTCCTCAAAACGGGTCCCGATGGTGAAAGGCCTCCCTGGGGCTGGACCGAGGAGGGTATGGAACATAACCGTGCATCGTTTTCATGTTCTAAGCTTTTCTTGATCATGGAGTTTCCTCTCACTGCTATGAGGCGGCTAACTATTCCAATGGTTGAAGAGGAATCATGGTCAAAGCCATATGCTGTAGCCAGTGCTTCCCTGGCCCCCTTTCTTCTCGCCTTCCTCTGTACTACACAGGACAACATCAGCCCATTAAGCAAAATCATTGCATACTTTCTAGGCACTTCCACTGGTTTCGGTTTGGGTCTTCTTGCATATTGGTATACCGTACCAGAACATCCACCAAGGAGATTCCTCCTGCCGTGGGTCCTAGGGGGCTTCTTGATGAGCATTGCATGGTTTTACATGGTTGCAAATGAGCTCGTATCTCTTCTGGTTGCATTTGGTGTCATGTTTGGAATCAATCCATCGATTCTAGGATTGACCGTTTTGGCCTGGGGAAACTCAATGGGCGACTTGGTATCCAACATTGCACTGGCGTTGAATGGAGAGGATGGTGTGCAGATCGCCTTATCAGGTTGCTATGCGGGTCCAATGTTCAACGTGCTGATCGGGTTAGGGATCTCGTTTCTGCTTGGTGCCTGTTCTAGCAGACCCGAGTTATACATCGTTCCTGAAGACAGCAGCCTCTTTTACACAATCGGGTTTCTACTAACCGGGCTGATCTTGGCTGTGACTCTGTTGCTGAAGAACGACATGCGGCCTACTCGGATGTTGGGTGTTGGCCTAATTGCCTTGTATCTACTGTTTCTCTTTGTTAGAGCTGGAACTGCAATGGGCATGTTATCTTTGGCTGGTCTAAGGTGATACCGAATTGCTGATGTATATCTCCACTTTTGCTCTTATCAGGTCAGTGCTCTCTGATCTAATGACGTGCTTTTGCTTTCTCCTGATTCATACCAAATTTTAGTGTAGCACTTCCTTTTCAGAGTGCACTCTCATTGTACAGCATTGTATGGGAAGTTAAAAAACATATTTTTGTGCATCTTCTTATGCTATGACAATCAAAACTAATGTTTTGAGTTCAATGATTAACTTGCTGTAGTCCAAAGCTTTGAATACTACCCATAATTTTTTTTCTTGTTGGCTGATTTTAGTGAAATTTGTCTTGTAAAGAGGGTTTATGATAACCTCAAGTCCTATTCGCTCAATATGCAGAGACAGGAACAAAGATAAAAATCTACTTAGAAATCTGGATTCTAGCAATATTCTATTCCATTGGTTGTAGTTCCATATGTTCTGTAGCCTTGAAGAATGCTTTTGTCTTGTCAAGTACAGAGAATGGGATGCTGTCTTATGATGTTTAAGTCCTACTTCTGATATGTCTATCGTCTGTTCATCTTGTATGTAAAATTGGATCCGATTTGTATGTAAAATCGATTTGATTTGCGCAATGGTAGTCGGATGATTCTGTCTTGGTACCGTAGTAACGTTCCCGGAGTTATAAAACGTACATTTTGTAAGATTGGAAGGTGTATTTGCACATAAATTGTCTAGATTCCTAAAGAACAATCACAACTTGCACTTCTTTTTTTTGGAAAATTCTTGTTGGTATTCCTGAGTTTAGGGATATTTCTGTAGGTGCCCTTAAGGTTTGGGTTTTTTCGCTTTATAATCGAAATTTTTCATATCCGTATCATTTCGGTTTGAATTGATCAAATCGAAGCTCATTATTATGTTTATTGACCTCAACTTAATAGAATTCGACTCCTAAAACAATCAAATCTATACTCAAACCATTACGATTTGAATTCTTAATGTCGGAAACGAGTTGTTGTTTCAGAATTCAAATCGACATGGTTCAGACATGAATTTGAGTATTTTAGGAGTCAAATCTTACTAATTTGAGGGCGAGAAACACAATGTTGGACTTGGATTTATTCAATTTGAACTGAAATGATACAAACATGAAAAATGTTGGTTACGAAACAAATAAACTCAAACCTTAAAAGCACCAATCAAAAAAAACTTAATCATGAAACATCAACATGAATAACCCTAAACTGGACAGCAATAGAAATTTCCTTTTTTTTCATTCAGAAACTGATTTCACCTTTCTAGGCAAGTAGCTTTTTATTAACTCTCGTATGGGCCATAATTAATTTGGGCCTGGGCCACATTTGGCCCAGAATGCCGCATGGAATAAACTTCACAAGTGCTGCAATCGCAATATAAAATAAACCTTCAGTTTTGAAGCATGGGTACATACAAAATTGAAAGAAGAAGGCCATAAGGGACACAATATACATAACTAGAAAGGCATGGGTACATCCAAAATTAGAAAGGCACATTTGCAAGAAGGGCCACAACATAAGCATAGTACGTGGTACCCTTGAGTTTTTACATTTTTTGTTAAATATCCGAAGGTTTGTTATATTTCGTGTGGTATCTCTGAGGTTTTGACAAATTTCGCCAAATACACTTGACGTCAAAAAACGTTAAATTTTAGGGTTTAGCTGTTAACTCCTAAAAATATATATATATATATATTAAATTACAATATGAAAAATCAAGGTCTATTTGGATCGTATTTTATTTATAATGATAACATGGAATTTAGTATAAATTTATTTAATCTTGCATTATAATATAATAAAATATATCGAAATATGCAATTTAAACAAATCCTAAATCACTTATATCCTCCCCTTTTCAAATATAAATGTATCACAAATAATTAAGTCGAGATGAATATGTATAAAAATCATTCAGAAATCAAAATATCTAAGAATAAATATGAACGAAAAATCATCTTAACTACAAGTAAACTATGTATTTTATTTTATATAAATTTAAACAGTAGAAGGGTCGTGTGTTTTTATTTTTTCAAACAATAATATCAAAGTTGGTGGTCTTATGCTTCATTTATATGTAAATATAAATAATCATTTACTTATATATATATATTATAAAATTGACATCGTATGGGGATGAAAATTGTAGTTTAGAGTACCACACAGAATAAATAAGAAAATTCAGAACAAAAAAAAAAAACATTTCTCGACTTAATTATTTGTGATACATTTATATTTGAAAAGGGGAGGATATAAGTTATTTAGGATTTGCTTAAATTGCGTATTTTGATATATTTTATTATATTATAATGCAAGATTAAATAAATTTATACTAAATTCCATGTTATAATTATAAATAAAATATGATCCAAATAGATCTTGATTTTTCATATTGTATTGTAATATATTTTTTTCATTTTTTTAGGAGTTAACGTCTGGACCCCAAAATTTAATGTTTTTTGACGTCAAGGGTATTTGGCGAAATTTATCAAAACCTCAGGGATATCACGCGAAATATAACAAACCTTCAGGTATTTCACGAAAATTGCAAAAACTTAAGGGTAGCACATAAAAATTCCGTTAAAACATGTTGCATATGAGACCAATTTCATAAAAATGACTATTTATTCTATTAATTACTTATTGATCAATCAAATTAAATTTTAGTTTAGTCATCCGTGCAAGACACGAGATCATATATTAGTAATTTTAGTTTAGTCATCCGTGTAGGACCCGCAATTGACCCGACCCATAAATGAACGGATCCAGTACGCTTAAACTCAAATCCGACCCATTTAAGCCGTTTGACACCTCTAATTTTAATACATTATGAATGGAATCCAAACGCATCCAAAGGGTTGAATATTACGTAAATATTCCAAAAATCTGATTAGTTAAACTACTTTTGGGTAAAGAAGAAATGGTGCCGGTAATAATTGAAGTTCCTTTATGGACTTATGCGCCACCTAATTGCTTTGAGCATCACACCCACTTGCATTCCATTACTATGGAGCATAATTTATTTGTATCCTGTAAAATAAAATAATATTTAATTTCTTCTAATTGTGATGTGTGGTGGTCCAATACTCGATCAAGATTACTACACAACATATACTATAACATCATGGCGTGGCCCGTGGGGTCATATTTTGTTATGAATTAAAACACGTACATCAATTCATATTAATTAGTAAATATTGTAGATGTATGTTGTTACAAGTTTGCAGCAATGTCCAAATCATGTGGTATGTTTCTGACTTGTTCCTGCATGCAGTAGACATCACATGGACATGAAACACCTGCACGTCTCTTTAACTCTCCATATCTAGCTTCAATTCGTACAATTGCATGTTTGCGTGTGTCATCACAAAAATAAATATAATGTTTGGATGTGCTTTTAGTACTTGAGTGGTAAGATTATCAGCAATGAAAACATATATTTGCAAGCTGTCAAAAAAAAATCTCTTAAAATCTACAATATTAGTTTAACATCTCTTAAAATCTAGAAGAAAGGTTGTGCAGGCATTCTGATTCATCTTGCGTATTTAAGGAACTGATTTTGTGGTTTTCGTTATAAGTAAACGATGTGTTATGTTTTTTCTCATAAAAGTGTTTTGTAGTATGTGGTCATATTTTTTTGGTCTAGTACTGTTATTGGAATAAAGAAATTTTACACATAAGATAAATTAAACATTAAACTCCTTGTTAATAAAACGTCCCTTTTAATGTGAACGTAATGGAGTCTTGTATCTGTTCATATTTACAAGCATTACGTATTTATTATATTTTATTTGCACTCCAATTAAAATTACAGTTTCGATATAGTTATAAAATATAATTAATTTGGATTCTTAGCTTAAAATAAATCTGACAGTCACATTTTGAGGTGGGCTAGAGAAAAATAAAAATAAGCACCGAACACATGAAGTATTTCGCACAATATACTTTTACAATAAATGTACAAAATTGCCCTTGTAATATATCAACTTGTATAAATTCGTCTGATAAATCAAAATTTGCAGAACCACCGGTTTGTACAAATTAATTATCGTCTACTATTGGAGAAGACTTTCTTAGTGCTAGACTAGACTGCTAGTGTTTTATTTTGCTTCATATAATAACGTACTTATGAACTGTAAATATTCTCGCATCCATACATTTCACCACATTATTTCATAAAATTCATAGCTAAATTTATCCAATGCGAGTTTTCCTAAATAAAATATTGATAAGTATTTATACGTTGTGGACCCTACACATCTTGGTTTGGATAAGAATGAATTTGGTGCATTATCAATTTTCATAGCAAAACTATGGTTCATATATACTTAAAGTAGGACTGCACATAAGTTGTCCTGCAGGTGCTATAATGTTGTGACATGTCACCTACTTAAATTTGAGAATTGAACTTGACTAAGCAATATGTGCAAATGGTTCGTTCTTTTTTGGTTTCTTCATGTAATTGAATTTTAAGATAAATTATCCTTCAAAAACTAAGATAAATGAAAATTCTAGGGTTTGATCGAGCTACCTAGATCTCTTACAACGTGACTGACTCGGACAAATATAATTATAATAGCAAATATTTCTGTTGTCATTGAAAAGCAGTATTCATGTGTTTTACTAACTACCTTGATTTGATTTCATTTAACATAATTTATCGATTAAATATGAATGACTGTACAAAATCTTTTTTGAAAAATAATTAAATTGTGGCCGGTGAAGGGTCCTTTTCGCGGAAGTCTAATCTCTCTATATCTCTAATTAATTATCCCTAGACCTGGTCAAACTCGGGCTAGCCCGTCCGGTCCGATCCGCCCGCCCGCATAAATGGACGGGTATGGACAAGCTCGCAAGCCCTAAAGGGCCGAAAATATCCGACCCGAGTATCGGGAGGGCCGGACATGGACAAGGGGTCAAGCCCTGTAGAGCCGGTAAGCCCGGCCCGCATATAATATATAGATGATTATATATAAATATATAAAATTAATAAAATAATTATTCATATTTAAATAACTATGTAAAGTGTAAACTACTGCAGTTTTTCCTATTGTATTATTGGTTGATATGTCTGAATTATTATTATTTTTGTAAGCCAAATCCAATGCTTTTTCTAATGCAATTGGGTTTCTTATAATAGTATGAACTGAACTTATGGATTCAACATTAAGATATTAAACTAATCAAAGACTAATTGGTTGAAAGACCTCCTAATTGCCGACGAGTAGGCGAACACTGACTCATGTGAAAAGGCTTATGAATTCCGGCTGTTCTTGAGGAAAACTTCCATGTCACTTTATTAGTTTATTGACAGTGAATATGGAGCAGGGATTAGCTGATATTCGGCCCGGGTCCCGACGGGCTACCCAGATCCGGGAATGTGGACGGGCTTGGACAACTGTCTAAGCCCTAATCCCGAGCTCAGCCCGGCCCAGACCCAGATAAACGGACAAATTTTTTAACTTAGGCCCGGACCGTATCCGGCCCGAGCCCGGAGATGCCCAGGTCTATTAATTTATCCCTATAGGTCGTCCCTTAGCTCCATAAACGGTACAGTTTTATTACGGAGTAATATTATTTGTAGCTAGGCTGAATGCCAATTATCACCAAGTCTCTTGTAAAAAACTTATCACCATGTTTCAATAAATATACTCTATTTTATGCAATTCTTGATATAGTTTTCATTTATAACCAAAGGAAAATATATAACAACAAAGTTCACACCAAAATAATTTTCATATGTGCTGTAAAATATGTTTGTATGATGAAACCAAACAACAGCAAGTCCGCAAGTAGTATTAAGCTGGTATATTTTTTTTTCCTTTCTGTTATTTTTCCCTTTCGTCAGCATATATATAGCTATCATTCTCTTGAAAATTCGCTCCTGATTAAATTTTTTATCTAAGATTTAATCATAGCTAACTATCAAGAAATGATTTTTCTAATGTGTGATTATGTACACATAATAAAAACTCTATATTTAATAATACGATTTGTCTAACCTATGTCCTAAGGATATAAATTAAGAATTCATATTAAGAAATATAAACCCTATAGAAGGAAAAGTGAACTCATTTAAAAAAAAATAGAATATCCTGAAAAATTAACACATAATTAAAAGTTTCTATATATGAGATTTTAACATATGCCTTAAAGACATAAGTTAGAAAAACCGTTAATAATAATCTCTTTTAACTACTAGTTGATTTTTTTTTCTAGGGGTTCATACCTTCTACTTTAGAAAATATTTTGATTTTTTTTTTAAATTTAGACTCTTAACATGTGCACATAAACACACATTATACAAACCGATCAAGAAATTAAGACACACAAACATTTATATGTAATCTCTTTGATTAATTAACTCCCACTTTGAAACTGTCGCCTGGCTTGTCCGCATAATGTCAAAAAGGGCAAGCAAAATATAGCAGTACGTGTATGTATCTTCTCTTAATTAATAATTATGTTGTCTTTAATTGCTTTTCTCGTTCAAGCTATTTGACACGGGGCTCCATAGCGGCCATGGATGTCACTTGATTGGTAGTATAAGCATTGGCCACCTAATTGTGGGTATCAATCTATTTTGGTCATAATAATCCTAATTTTCCTTTATTGTTTGTGACTAAGATTATGTTCGATAAATTTAGCTGAAATGAAAGCTAGAATTGAATGAGTAGTTAAAGTTGGAGCTGGAGCTGAATGAATAGCTGGAGCTGAGTTTATTAGTTTAATTATTTAAAAAATATAATTGGTGTTCGGTATTACAAGCTGAAATGAGATAAATGTAAATTCCAGCTTGTTAATCTTCAACAATCTAGGGAGGATCACATTACAAAAAAAAGAAAAAATTAAGCTCGATTGACATTTTTTTACTGAACACTCATTAACTAGATTAAAAAGAAAATCAAGCTCCGTTAATCTAAAAAAAGCTTTACCGAACGTAATCTAATAGTAAAATTGTGTTGTTAAATAGAATCATATGGGTACGCATGTTCTCATGCGTATCATGCGATCAACAACGCGATGCATATTTTATGTATGTATTTGTGTTACGATATACATTTATGTGTTGGAATGGATATTCATTTTGACGCACATTCATATATGTTGCGATGCATATAATGTGTATCATAGTGACTTCTAACTTTGACCAATAGTCTTCGACGTTACTGACATTGACTACTTTGATCCAGCGTTGACCGATCACGTGTGCATTGTAGCATTGTCACAACACTTACAAATATGCATCACAATAACACAAAAATGTACATTGTAGCACAACACGAAACGAATGTGCAACACGATACAAGGAAATGTAGATCACATATTAATGTTCTTTTATTTGGATTTTTTTTTTACAAAAAAAGCATTAACGAGCATGACCTTTTTTAATGAAAATTCAATCTCAACCATTGATGAAAACACAATCTAACGACTTATGTTATTTTAACGTACATTGACTTAAAATAAAAAAAACGTCGCCTCGTTCAATTAAAATCCATTTTCACATGATTTTATTTTAACGATTCAGCAAGGAAACCCCGTTTACACTAGCTTGAATCAGCCTCTGTACAGATAACTACATCCGATGATCAAACTTAGAATGTCACTAGGTCGAGCTAGCTTTTACGATAATATATATATATATATTCATATAGCATGTGTCATGTGTGAGCTTGTCTCTCAAAGAGAATATAAGATTGTATAAAAAAAAAGAAGAGAGAATATAAGAACAACAAACAAACATGTGAATCATAGTGTTGTTTTTGGCAAGTACTTGTAAAATGCATGATGAACACAATTATGATGTATGCCAAATGCAATATCCCAAAAATACAAATCACCACATGCCCATCAATATCAAACATGAAATTGACATTTGCAATTTCTCACCCATTATAAAAAGATTTTGTTTGGTGTATGAGAAAAGAAGGGTCAAATCTTACTTTGTCTCTATATACACTTTCTTATCTTTTCCACATGTACACTTGGTAGGAAAAGGTCAGCCTTGGGGATAAGTTGATTTAAAATTTGTTAGCTTATTAGTTGCAAAAGGAGATATATGTGGACCTTTGTAGGACATCCAAATTAAATTTTCATTACAAACAATAATAAAACGAAAATAGAAAATTTCAATGAATATGTCTTTTTGTTAATCACAGTATCAGATGCCGGACCGGCCCATACCTATCAGATGAGTTAAGCCAATGCCAAGTTTGATATTGCAGTACTTATGAAAAAGGTATTTGATTAGAACTGTAATTATGAGATAAGATTTGCTTAGTAGAAGGATTTGTAATCATAATTAATCACGAAAACATGTGATGGACACGCCATCATCAATTAATTGGATATCTATAACCTATTCTCCCCATAACCATAATTATGAGCTTAGACCCATGTATATGTGGCACCATTAATTAGTTAATTGATAAAAGAATGCCTCTATTGGAGTATTTGCCAAAGTAAGCATCGCTAATTAATAACTGTGATTAGCTAAGACTTAATATGCACTAAAATCCACCAACTGTTGGGAATTGTATAATACTCTTACTCTTATTTTTCTAAGTTCTAACGTACCCAACCATCATATAGTATAATGCAAAACGAAAAACATATATATAGGGGGTCAACAGCTTAAAAGTGATTGATTAACATAGCAGTACGTTGACTGTTCATTAATAAGACCCTTCACTAAATTGAAGCATATGTATATATATATATATATAACAATGCTAAATATGCGGATTGATATATGTTTTAAATGGCCCTAAAGCGACAGATCGATATATATTATCCATGCAAAAATTCACCACCTCTCCAAAACCTTCTTGGTGCATGTCTATATATTATGCATGATTAGGGATGACTTGTTGATTTATATAATTTATATACATATAGAATAAGTTTTGCTCACAAATCACAATGTTCACTTGCACAATCATACTAATTAATTATACAGTAACAAGTAAATTAAAGGACGGCAAGAATGGGCAAAACGTAGACCAAATACGGAGTCTTGGTGCGTGTTTATATATTCGCATTATTAGGCTCCGTTTGCTTTTTTTTTGTAGAAGAATATTGTAGAAACATAACCTCCCTTTTCCGGCCAGTTCAAGAATTTTTGGATTCAGGGGAAAATTGATAGTATGTAACTATAGAATAATAGATCAGATTTATGAGCAACCCAAATTTATAAAGTCTAATCTTCTTTTGTTTGACAGAATTAAACAAAATGGACAAGCATTATATGGGCTGATTACATGAGATATAATGACAATAACAATATCATTTACTCTCTCTTGATTTGGCCATCTTAGACTTTTTCATAACATAATATTACTCAGATTTATCTTTCTTGTGAAAGCAAATTAGCCAAGGTGCGTGCATGGAACATCAACCTTTCAAAATTTTTGCTTGTACAAGTAACACATATGGAGTATTAAGCTTGGGGCAGATGTTTACATCCTAATCAATCTTTGACATTTTCGACCAATACATATTTCTTTTCAAAAGAAAAAAAAATGTTGCACGTGTGACGATTGTAATTGGTTAGAAATGGCGGGAGGTACTGATTGTAATTAGAAGAAAGTAAAGGGACCGGATTGTAAATCAACCTAGCTTATATGGCGGGTTGTTAGTTTGTTACGGGTATCCAATCAACACAACAGAATTTCCTTCTCTTCCTCCTAGCTTTCTTCCTTTCCTTCCCTTCTCTCAACTGAGCTTCCATGGATGCTCATCTATCGTGATCAGAATCATCACAGCACACTAATAAATCTTAATAATCAATTGCATAGTCTGAGAATTGAATCCAAAAACGTGTGTGGAATTTAAAGTTTCGGATTAATTGGTAATCCACTACTCACAAGCCAGCTTCTATATATTAATCCCAGACATGAATCAAAAGCAGGTCACAAGTGCAGCCACAAAAATAGTAATATTCCAAGACAAAAAAGCGTTGAGATAGATAGCTCAGAATCCACTCGATCACAACCAAATCCACCAAGTGACAATTTCATATAAAAATTTCACATTTGGACAGCCACACAACAGGAAATATAGTGCACTAGAGAAAAGGGGATGCAATAATAATGAGAAGAATAAGTATAGTTTGCCCCCTGAAGATACCTATTCATCTACCATCACTATGCAAAAGCAAGAATTTGCTCTTACAGTAATGTAATTATAACTCCACACAAGAAATAGCATCAAACATCTTTAACTGGAAAGGATTTTTGATGCTCGAGATGGTAGGTAAGATAAGCACGCTAATAATTCATAAGAAATCATAAACAAAAGTTGATCAAGAGAAATTATTGCACCATAGTCATTTTCATACATATATTATATATATAATGATTATATACACGGGAAAAAAAAACACAAGAAATTAGCTAGAAGTTTTTTTACATGGAGACACACAAGGGATCACATGAGAATAGCATATAGCTAAATCTAGGAGAAACATCAAAAAAGAGACCTAAACAGATTCTTTCTTGCTAACACTTTACCTGATAGACTGATTTTTCAAGTACATAATTAACCATCACATACATAACTTGATTAGACCACACCACCCATCAACTAATTTTGTTAATTTTCTCAGTGATTTTACAAATCACAATCAGATCAATTTCCTTCTCTTTCTTTTTCTTTCTGCTAGTAGTCTTTATTTTTTGTGATTTTTCTCATGGAAGCACATCAGGTCTCACACAGTTATGATGATCACCTGAAGACAAAACCCTAAGCAAGAATTTCGTTAGCTAGACAGCTTAGGGAAACAGCTCTCAGACCTCGTCAGCGCCGGAAGTTTCATCATCTCCCCGTCGCCGCCGGCGCCCCTCATCGGACTCGCCGGCGTCGAACGGAGTCCCCTAGGACTGTCCAAGCTCCGCCGGAGAATCTGCCGAACGGCCGTTATAAGGTGAAGCGTCGGATCAGTCGCCGGCGGCCACGACGATCGGAACTTCCGGCAGACGTTGAGGTGGCGAGCGAGCGCCTCCTCCGTGCTGATCAGCCGCTCGGATCGGATAATCTCGTCCTTCACCGCCTCTGCGCAGAGACCGCATATCCATTTGCCGGCGTATCGCTCCCGGATCCGCTCTATATAAGCCGGCGTGCACTCCTCCG
The DNA here is from genome assembly GCA_027886185.1 of Rheum nobile. Classification (NCBI taxonomy): domain Eukaryota; kingdom Viridiplantae; phylum Streptophyta; class Magnoliopsida; order Caryophyllales; family Polygonaceae; genus Rheum; species Rheum nobile. The sequence goes on along the minus strand of WOAB01000616.1, from coordinate 1,187,061 downwards.
TGAGGCCACAGCAGTCGCATTTCGCCGATTCTATCTCGATCTGAGTCCCCGAGCTCGTGTTCTTTTTACTGTTCGTGTTCGAAGATGAGGATGATTCCTGTGACGATACCATCACCAATTCGCTGATAATCGTAGTAGACATCCTTTCGATCTGGATTTGAATTTTCTCCGCCTGATTGCTTTATCCCTGCGATGAAATCAGATCCTAATCAGAGAGATATTACACGCAAAAAATTGACGAACAACAGATTAATTACTCAACGAACCTCTTACGATCGTAGGAATTTCGAAATTTCTCCACAAAATTATTGGATTCTTGTTCTGGTTTTAGCCTATTAGATGCTAAATCGCTTCGAACAGCTACCTTTCCTTCTCCCACTCTCCCTCCACTTTATCGCAAACAGAGAATTCGAATAGGTCCATAAACATCCGTTTTCTTCACAAACTCATAAACAAAATTCCAAGTCCAGAGAAAAGAAATTCGTTCCTTCCGCGAAAAACCTACTTTCTCGCCGATAATTCGAGAAAGGGGAAAAAACAGAGAGACGGCAGAAGATATAATTTCAGGTTGTTTCGCTTTTGACTATTACTCTTATGCTGAGAACAAACTCTCAGACTGATTCATCGAAGCACAATAAATTTTGTGAGATGGAGAAGAGAAGGAAAGAGAGAGAAGAGGGGGGGAGTAAAGAGAAGGTTGAGGTTGGCTTTTAATGGCGGTAGAGAGAGGCTGGGAGGGGGAAACGCGGAGAGAGGTCCAATCATTGGTTTATTTTTCGTTACCTTTTTTGTATTTTTTATTCTTTGTGATTTGAAATAAAACACTAGTATTAAATACTTTGTTTTTTTAAATATTTTTAGGGAAATTGTCAATAATTCCTAAAGGACCATGATGAATGTCTATACTCAATTATTACCTGTCTTTTGAGCTTCTTTGGTGTGGTATGACAAATAATAGCAGTAATGTATTTGAATGTTTCATTAGATAGTGATAAGAATTTGGCGTTTCAACCAACTCCCGTGAATTTGGCATAAAATGTATGGCCATGGGACAACAATAATTTATCATATCATGTATGAGCACATATCATTGTCTTATTATATGTTCACTTTTACAAGCATACTGACTTCATACAGTTTATTTAAATCTAAATTGTAAAAGAAAATCCGACAATCTATTAGTTTTATTTGAGAGACCGTGGAGCTCAATAGTCGAGTAAACTGATATGATAAAAAAAAATATGACAGATATAAAAAACTTGGACAATTTAGGAATAGAAAAAATCCTTGGAAAGAGAAAATGTACGATTTTTGTTGTTGGGGAAAAACATGTCCCTCAAAGATATTATAAATACTATTTTCTAACCTATGCCCAACTTAATGTGAAAATATTTGTTAGATATTATTAATTTTATAAAAATAATAACTTTATAAATGAATTTAAACATTCTTTTTTAAGTACAATTACTTGTTTTTACAATAAGGATATAGGTAATAGGTTACAAAAATCGTTATAGGTATTTACTCTGTATTATATTACTTGTTTTTCTAATCTTAATTTTTGTTAATATAGTTGTTTTTAAGGATTTTTTGTCAATTTTTTTCATTTTTGCACTCTACCCTAGGGATGAAAATAGATCGGGTGGTGGATGGATGTACCCATACCACCATCCGATCCGCTAAATAATTTATCCATCCGCTTCATTCATCATCCGTGAAATCTTCAATCCGTATCCAATCCACCATCATCCGTCGGTTATGTGGATGGATCGGGTGAAATATACGGATTTCCATATTTTTACATTTTAACTTGAAAAAAAAACATACTATGACAATAACGACATAAAAAATTAAATATAAAATATAAAATACAAATAAAAGTCGTTAATAATCCATATGGATTCAATATTCCATATATAATAAAACAACATAATTCAGAAACTTGATGAACAACTTGACAAAATACAGTTCCGACTAAAGAAATCGACAAACATAAATTGCAAAGCAATTCTTCTTCAATAGTTGAGATAACGATCCACTTCAACGTCCTAGCAAAGTAGAACACAAGAAATAAAACAAAATAATAATAATTATTAGTACTCTTTCACTTGATTATGCGGTAAAAAGATGAAGATGAACTTTAACGTAATATAATTTAGAGAAAATGCATACTCTTTCACTTGATTGTATTGCAGATTCTTCCACATCAACATCCTGCAATATAGTTTCCATATCATGTGTACCATCCGAAAGCCCTATAAATATATATATTACTAATTTACTATTAAAATAAAATAAATATATATATATTGATTTAATATTAATAAATTATACGGATTAATCGGGTCGGGTGGTCGGATGGGTGATGGATCGGGTGGTGGATTGGATGAACCTTCATCCGTATCCGATCCGTCAACCATCCGTTAATCCATTCACCCGGTTATCATCCACTTAACTTCGGGTTTTCGTCCACAAATTCGGGGCGGATGATCGGGTGGATCGGGCATCCGCGATCCATTTCCATCCCTACTCTACCCTCTAAACTATTCTTTATTTTTCTACTTCATTAATACATGTTGTTTACCAAAACAATTACTAATCGGGTTATTTTAGGTTATAATTATATTTCTTAATAGTTGTACCAATGTCGAAAATGACAATCTTTCTTAAAATAGATGGAGTATTTTTTTCTTTAAACATTGTGTACAAGTCTCTAAAAACAAATATTATAATATAGAGGGAGTATAATTTCTACCATGTATATAAGAACGATTTTCCTAATTTATGCCCTAAGGGCATATGTTAAGCATCTTTTTATGAAAAGATTTTGTTAGATTATATTATTTAAGAATTTTAATATTTTTCTTAAAAAGATTTAAGCATTCATTTTTAGACAATATATTCATAAAAAGGAAGTCTTAAGGGTTTAGAAAAACCGATATAAAAATCTAGGTTTTTTCTAGTGTGTGCTCATGGGCACACTCTAAAAACTCTTTTTTTGGCAATTATTTAGTTAGCCACTAGTTTAATCTTGTTTGCTAAGGGTTTATCAATTCTCTATTAGCGAATATTTTGAAGATAAATTTTCTATTTAAGATTGTTAGCATGTGCCCATGGACACACACTAGAAAAACCGAAAAATCTATAGTACTTTCCTAGGTGGTGCTGATTAACCAAATTAATCCACATAATCCTGGGTAGTTAGCAAATCCCCTTGTTTCCTTGTTTGAAGGATAATGTCATCAAGTGAAAAATTGTTTTATAAAAAAACATCTGCCAATTTACCCTTGCCGAATCTTAACATCCATCTGCACAATCTCTTCCACTGTAGTTTCGTAATAAGAAGATAATGTAATAATTTAATTTTGCAATGTATAGATCCTTCTACGCATTTCTTTCTTCTCGGTTTTCCTATTTTTAATAAGAAAGAAGAACAATCATTGACCAGAGCTTTCCATCGAGAAGATTCGCCAAACAGAATTTGATGACCAGCTAGTAAGATCCAGAATCATTATATCAGCTCAATCACCTCTTATAAACAGCAACATTAGAATGACCCAGAATGATCATTCTAACGTGGTTTTGTAACAGTAAACGTAAATCAAGATCACAAAAAACAAAACCTGTGCTGTTTTGTAACAGCCCCAACATTTCCCATGTACACAAAATTCAGCTGAATGAAGATGGACATTAGAGCAAATAAACAGCTTCCAAGTTAGCATAACTAACATCTCTGTCGCGCTCTTTGAGCATTTTCCGTAGCGTGTATTTTCGTGGCTAACGACAATCTATACAGAGGCGTCGCTCGTTTGATTTCCTGTTGAGAACTCAAGGTTTCCCTTTAAACCCTAAATTGTATCATAATTCACCTTCTTTCTCCAGATCTGCAATCACCTTCTCAATCTGCCTCCTGTACACAGGCATGAAATGGTCACTTATCATCCTCTTTGACAGCCTCAATCTGCTGTACAGTGCCCTTGGAGTGAGGAAGATCCCGACCTCGGTTTCAGAAACGTGGTCGCTCAACGCTTCATCCGGTGTGGTCTCGGTATTACCACCCTGAATATCTTCGGGGTCGTCATCGGATTCGTGAAGGGTGATAATGTGCATTATCTTCCCTGCTGGGAAGAACCTGTGCACTTCCTTCACTTCAGGCTCTGATGCGCTGCTGACGTCATCAGTACAAGCGTCTCCCGCCACGGCCGCCGCTTCCTCTTTCCTTATCTCTTCCACGTCAGCATCGGTTTCCTCCTCGTCGTAGAGCTCGTGCTCGAGCTGATGCCACATGTCAACCTCCGTCAAGTGGTCGTCCCCGCCAGCGTGGCGGTCGACGAGCTCTTCTCCGTCGGCAGCAACACTGGCGCCGATCTCAATGTCCATGGCTGAGGATTTGGTTTCAGAGGATGCAAGAGGCTGAGTTTCTGTGGGAGTTCTTGGGGAGTCTCCTCCTTCCCCGGGGAGATTGTTGACAGCACGGCGGCGGGGCCCAATGCATGACCATGATGAGAGGCGGAGTGATGGACCCGTCCAAGCTGCGTGGGCCATGCTTTGAGCTCTTCTCATTACAGCCTACAAAGGAGGGAAAATAGTTGCACAAGGGGAAATATAAGATAAGATTAAGATGTTTATCAGGGAAATCACATCATACAGAAGAAGAATATGATTTCGCAACCTGAGTTCCATTTGACACAGGGCGCAAAACCGCCCCAGCCCCAGCAACCTTTTGCCTTGCAGTAGCAATGGAGGGAAGCCGAGAACCCAATGCTGATGCAGAGCGATAAACCGTACTGAGAATCCTGGTCTGCTCAATTTTATTTCTCAGATCATTCACCCAAGCAGAGGCTGTCACCTATCTCGGGAAAAAAAGAGGAAGAGAATCCAATTACATGAAAGTAATTGATGGCATAAATATAATATTCAGCAGGATTTAGGGAAACTAAACTAACCTCTGCACGCAGATCATCCACAGAAGCAGCTGAGAAAGTAGGGACTAGATCCGCTCCGTTGATAATTGAAACAATAAAATTGGCACCAGATTCTGCCAGTTCCCTAGTCATGCAAGCACCTGCAAGTGTGACTCAGTAAAAGGAATTATATGAAGCAATCATGCATGAACACCAAAACACATAGTTCCAGTGACATGGATACATTTGAGCATTTTTTAACTGCTCAATCTCAATATCCATATATGATCACAACTTGTTATCACTAATAAAATTCAGTTAGAAATAGTTTTATGACAAATCATCCACAAATAGCATCAATTTTGCTCTGTTTACATGTCCAATAGTCAAATATCATTTTTTTATATACTATTTGTTAAAATTGATACAAAAATTCAGCAAATTTATAACAAAATTATCCAGAAGCATCATCAATTATTTTCATGTTAAAATGTCCAAGACTTATGTCATAAATATACAAGCAAAAAGAGAATTTAGACTTGAGAAATTTTGGAGATAGTTTGATCAATCCACTACTATTAACATTATATCCATGTTTACCAAATACACCCTAAGTTACTCTACTTTCTAGTTTCTATCTATTCAATTCACAAAATCCATCTAGACTACCATCGAACTGCACATGAAAGGTTTCTGGGAAGCGGAGTCAACAGCACAAACCTGGAGCAAATGTCACACATGATGTTGTTGACAGCTCCTGCTGCTCACGGAGTATGTAAGTTAAAAGTGCTGCAGTTCCACCACCCAAAGAATGCCCCACAATCTGCAAAACCGAAGTCGAATGATGTTATTTTACATGTGAGATATAGCTCACTTGCTACGCATCATAACCTCTTCTCTACTTGTCTACATTTTATTCAGAAGGGAAGAGCATATAGCCGTGATGATCAGGAGCACCTAACAACCAGCAACATGCAAAAATTAGATGGTATTGTTTATAATAAAATTCCAAACAGTCGTACCTTTACTTTGTAATCAGGGTACTTGCTTAGTGCTTCTAAAAGACAAGGAGTAGCCAACTTTGCAATCCACCGAGCCGCTGCAACCATTCCACAATGTGCATAACCTAAAACTAATTTACTTACACCACCTTCATCTACAACTGAGTGATGGAATGGAACCACAGCTCCAGTTGCAGCAGTCAAAGTATCTTTGATACTATGAGTTCCCCGGATCAATAAGAGGAAGTGTTTAGTCTTGTGGTCAGCAAGAATTGTGAATGCTGGCTTTAAAATCTGTAGAGTTTGGAGAAAGAGTAAGAATAAATATTGATAACAGAACATGTATAATATAGATCTGATCCAGCCATCTGGCATCATATCACTTACACCAGCCTTAGGTTCCTGGATAAGAACATCCTCGCTGGAATAGCCAGTTTCCTCCAAAAATAATGGAAATGGCTTCTTTGAGAAATGCCAGCAAAGAGTCAACAGATTTAGGAAATACTTAAGATCAGACACTATCTCAGGTCCTTTCAACTGTACACTGTCCTTCCCTCCAAAAACGCGCTCAACATGCAGGTTTCCCTGGAACCAGATAATATCAAGGTTAAACATGCTCAATAATAGTATTATCCTGACTTGCATCTTATTTTCATGCATCCATATAATAATTTCATATTAAGCCATACAAGGCAACCAATCAACAAAAAAGCAAACCCCCAATTTTTTGTTGAGATTTTGCTACTGGTATCCTAGATCACTTCCTTAATCATGGTTTTGGGTTACAGAATCTAAAGTAACAGGATTTGCTGGTTCCAGGCTTCCTATTTCTAATTCATGGTGTCACATACACAACAGATAGCACATCCAAATGAATGAACAGGAAATGGCATTGAATAACTTCGATCACTTCTGGGAAAAGATTCAAAACCTATCATACACGCCATGGATGTCAACAAAGGAATACATTTTCTCCATGGGAATAAATCTTATGAAAAGTGGATCATCAGAAAATGCACTAGGTTCAAGGAATGGATTATTCAGTTCTGACACATTTAGAACTTAACACGAAGGCAAATAACCTTTGTACTTATCTTCATACATCAGTCACCTAGGACGCATGACAAACTAACAATGACAACACGTATTCCATTTCAATATAACAGGTAAATGATAATAAAAACCACAAATAGGCAAATGAAACATCTTGAAGTGATAATGCTTACCTGCCTCTTCAAAAGAAAGCTAATGCCAAAGGCCAAATCCCCAATGGGCCACTTTCCAAGTGTCTCAGAATAGGTGAACCGGAGAGTCTCAGAAAGTGTTGATATTGTCTCCAACCATGTGGCAGGTGCTCGAATTAACCTATGTGAAACTCTTTCAATCCCCAAGGGAACACTACTATTGAAATCACCTACATTTTCATCATCTTCCAATGACGGGCTATCTGAATCAAGTTTCTTATTTAACGTGTAGTACAACAGGGCAGCTGCACCTGCTGCTGTAGCCATTGTAGCCGTTGCCATGAAACTCCAATCTCTGCCCAAATTAAGACCACATCAAAATCAGAACATGGTATTTACTAGTCTAGACGTTCAAAATGAAAAGAAAAAAATCCAAATTTAATAAACAAAGTAACTTGAGCTAAAAACAAAATCGAATGCAAAAGGAACAACCAGTAAAAGTTCAGATATTAAGACATCTTATCTGATCAAGAAACTACTATGATTTCCGAAATGATTTTGATCCTCAATCTGAATTAAGGAAAATTCAATGAGAAGGGAATAGAAGTTTGATTGTGATTAACCAAACAGATCAAGATTCTTCAATCTATCTGCAAGGTAAATGTTTCTAGTTACCACTAGAGCACTGCTACATCAAAATCCCATATAAGCTATCGAGATACAAGAAACAGCCATTCAATATTGTAAATCAAAAACTTTATAATCTAACCTAGAAAAATCCTAACAAATTGATAACATCGGACTATAGCGCGTAACGAAAGCCGCCTGATTTGCCAATCCAATAAGACACGCAAAAGGGGCACCCAATTCAAAGCAAGTATACGAAGATAACAAGGAAAAATCGACCTGAACATGATTTTCCACGCCGAAATCGGCGAAAACCGGAAAACCCTAAACCTCGATCCTTCTTACTCGGGACAGCGACATAAAATCGAAAGGTCGGAAGATAGAATGACGGAATTTGAGAGGTTAAAACGTAAAGTAGAATACAAAAAAGTGGAAACCTTTGCTTGATTGATTGATTGCCTTAAATTACTTGTAACGGAAGGAGGGGACTCGAAAACTGCTTCCAAGCAGGAATTCCTGAAGAATATGCTCCCAATAGATGTCCTTAATTTTACTATTTTCTGCTGCCCTTTCTTCACGGGTCATACGCCAGTTTTGTGATCGAAGGAGGAAAATCGGGGCCAACGGAAATAGAAAAAAAAATCACTCCTTTGATTCCTATCGACTGTTGCTTTCGACCTTTCTCCCTCTCTAATCTCTATTTATCTCTTGTTCGTCTGGATTTGGAATTTTGGGGAAATTGTATTCTTCTCTTGCTGTTCAGGGAAGTCGTGTGTGTAAGTTTGGTTTACCTGTTTAAGAAAAGCGAAGGAGTCGGACTACGTAACCGACCCCAGTTGCGGCTTCTGAGCGGAGATCGGGAGGTGACTCGTCTCTAGGAAAACAAAGATTTTCTTCTTTCTAGATCATCTGCTGATATATGAAGAATTGGTCAAAAATCATACAAATGATATACTTTTTTGGTACAAATTTAAATCTTCACCCAATTTATAAATCAGAATGTCATGTCTATTACCATGTTGGCCGATAATGTTCAACTTCAAATGTTCGTTCTCATGCATTCGAGATGCTAGAATATGGATCAACCGCGACATAGACTATCCCAAGACATGAACGCGATCTTTCAATCAATGGACGAGAAACTTGATAAGAAAGCATTTTATTCATAATTGACGTGTTGATCCTATCGGCGATTACATCCTAACAATTCTTTACACGAAAACCAATCACAGATCTCCTGTTCTTCCCTCCCGAAAATGAGTGATTGAACAAAAGATCCCAAAAAGTGAAGCTTCAAGCCTATTTATAGTGTTTGAGTCATGCTTGTGATTGTTGGCAGGGAGCAAAGACGTGCCAGCCAGTGGTGACTTGCATGAGGCGTCGTGTCGCGTGCGAGTAAGGCGGCGTTCAATGACGGTTGGGTCGTGGATTCTTTTCATTGGTTGAGTGACATCATGACATGTGGATGAGATTATCGCGATCTCTCTCGTTGATGGAGGGTTATGAAGGGAATGAACGCGGTCATTCCACGCGTTCAGTGTTATTTGAAGATAGGGCGTCCCATCACTCAGTGTTATTTGAAGATAGCGCGTCCCACCACTCAGTGTTATTTGAAGATAGCACGTCTCATCACAACCCCTTGCCTTGATGATGAACGCATGAGGCCATCAAGGCAATTCATGGAAAACGCGTTTAATTACCACGTTTATTCGCTTCACTTCACAAGATATCTTGAGGCAAGGACGTTTTGGTTCAACAACGATGGACTTTTGCTTAATGGGCCTTCATCAAATCGGCCCAGCAGACCTCTTATATAAGAGAAGGGCAGAGGCAGGAAGGCCCACACTTTACCTTTCTTCTTTTCTCTCCCTCTGGCAGAGCTTTGTGCCGATTGGATTTCCTTCACCGCTGCTCCGTTCACAAGCGCTTCGTCTTTCTTGAAATTGCTTAGGTAAATCAACTTTCATTGCCTTCTAATTTTGAATGTGTTTTGTCCTTCGCTGGATTCTTCAGGGCTCTTCGTTTATGACTGCGCTTCCCTTTCTCTTTCTCGCTACCTCTTTTTTGCTTTTCGTTCTTGATGTGACCCTGCCCCCCATGACGGCCCACGAGGAAGAACAAACCATGAGCCTGCGCTCAGATGGCCCAGTGACAAGGTCCAGGGCCAAAGCCATCGCCGAAGTTGTCGCATCCCTTGTTGCACGCTTCGTCGCTGGCCAAGGCAGCCCGGAAACCGAGCCAAGACTTGTCGTCCTCTCCACCATCGAGGAATGTGCTGAAGACGTCTCGCTCACAAAGGAGCGCACTGAAGAAGACGTCGGACGAAGCAACGAGCTCACTGCTACAAGAGAACAGCTCGCTAAGAGCATCAATACAACAGAGGAGCTCGCTGAAGGCATCGCTCCAACAGAAGAGCTCGTTGAGGAGCGCGTTCGAAGAGTTCGCTGAAGGGCTCGCTCGAAGAACTCGCTTTAGAACATGTTTGCCTTATCTGTTTTGAGATACTTTCCCTATTTAGCGCTATTGCTTGTTTTAGCTAGTTTCCCTTTTATAGTTTGTCTATTTTCGGGTGTGTGCCTTTGCATGCTTGCATGGGCTAGCCCACTAGGCTCGACTTGGCCCAAACCGATGTCTCGCCTCTAGTATTTATAGTTTCGAACCTTGTTATTATTTCTTACGTTCAAATTAAAGTTCAAGGCTTAAGTAGAGTGTTTATCATCTTTCCCTTGATCGAACGTCACATATCTCTCTCATCTCCATTCACTCCGCCGCCGACGCTACGACACCGCTTGATCTCAAGCAAACATATCCTTCGCATCTCCCTTCATCCGCAGTCGACGCTACGACACTAAAGACTTGTCTCTTCAAGTCTTCCATCCCTCAATCAATTCGCTTCCGCCATCGCCTTCCATCCTCCCAACAGATCGCTATCATCACCACCAACGCTTCCACCGTCGAGACGAGTGACTTCCCAACCAAGACTAGATCCGAAAGTTGTCACCTTTGACAATTGACTTGTCATCGGAGGCAGGAACACGTCAGTTCTTCCAGACTTCTCTTGACGATAATGGCGTCGGTGGCAGTGCCGGTGAACGGGGTTCTTCTGGGAAAGCGAAAATAGGGAAGGGGAAAGATTTAACAACCTGATCTGGAGAGTTCTTGCATGTTGAGAAGAGTAGGGGTTTGCTTTTTTATTTCACTCTAGAACTCTTCCCCCTGTTTCTTTTTTAACCTGACTTTTCAAATTCCACCTCTAGATCTTTTGACACTCTCGTCTGTTTCAATTTCTTGTTGACTGCGTTTTTTTTTTGACATCCGTTTCACATTGGACACGTCCTTTTCCCGGAGAGCCTTTATTTACTCCATTTTGATTGCGCGTGTACTTCCTTTTCCGTTCCTTTTGACTAAACTTTTTCTTTTTTTTTTCCAGAGAGAACTTGTTTAATCGCGCACAATCGTCCTTCCACATCTTTTCACTATGTCAAGCGAGACGAATTCCGGGAGTGGTGATGCTTATGGCAGAGCAGTAGAGAACGCATACTGGGAGCATGAGTCTGTTTCGAGTCCCGAATCTGAGCTTGTGTCCTCATCCTTGAGTGATTCATCGCATCAAACCATAACCAAAGCCGCTTCAAAGGGACGAGCGATGCGGGTTGAGCAGGTAAGGGGCAAGGGTGTGGTTTCTTATTCTCCCGCGGCCAATGTCTCCCAAAGCAATCCCCAAGACGAGGGACCGCAGGGTGTGGAGAGCTTCGCGAGTCATCACTTGAATGTCGATCCTCCCCCGATTCTCGCGGTGGTTCCAGATGAGGTTTCCATGATGAAGGATCATCCAGGGAAGGACATGCGAAGCCTTGGGATGGCTACCACTGTCTCTCTCTCCACCCTAGAGGATTTAGCGCGATCAATTCCCTGGCCGGTCGGGATAGAACTCTGTCTTCCTGAGAGAGGGGGAACTTCTATGGCGCGATACAAAAATTGCATGGTCATCTTTGTAGCCATCGTCGAGGCTGGGTTCCGCCTTCCTCTGTCAAACTTGTATCGCGACTTTTTGAGGCTTATCAATCTCAACCCTGCCCAGATGTACCCTAATGCGTGGAGATATCTTAGCAAATATACGATGCGATGCTATCATTCCGGCCTCACTCCCGACACACAACACATGCTTAAGCTCTTCACTCTGAAGTATGACAAGGGCTTTTGCAATCTTAGTTTGCCTACCCTGAACGTGATCAGTAAGCCTTCTATCGTGGGCAAATGGAAGGACAAATGGTTCTTAGCGCGGTGTTCTTCTCACGCGGTCTTCAACTGCCCATTGTTTCATGGCCCTTTCATGAGTCCTGACAAGCCATATCAGAATGAGATTGACGCGTGCAAAGCTCAATTTCGCAATGAAGGAGATGCCCTTGATTACAAACGCTTGATTACTCAGGAGAATTTAGAGAAAGCAGGGTTGAGTTTACCACGTTCGACTGAACACGATGAGTCGGGTGATTATCCGCTTTTTCCTATTCTTTATTTTCTCGCGTTGTACTAACTTAGTTTGGCATTCTCAGGGATGGTGAAATCCGACTTCCTACTAAAGAGAGCCAAAAAGATCGCAGGGACTCCATCGCGATCGGCATCAACGGTAGGAGCAACATATGACCAGCCCAGAGAGGGACACGCATTGGCTCCTGTTTCTGACGCAATAATTGCATGCGAGACTACAACCTCTTCGCCACCCCTAGTTGGTCAGATCGAGACAGACGCGCGTGGCAAGAGGCGTGATGGCGCCTCTCAAGCACGCCGTGAGGGTAAGAGATCGCGGTCGGAGAGCAGTGCTGACCCTGCTTTAATTTGTGCCTTGGGGAAGACCAGTTTTGCCGCGCCCGAGCCTTCTGTCGCGGACATGCGCAAGTTGGGTGTTCCAAGTGATGTATGTACCAAGGAGAAGGAGTGGCTAACTTCCCTGTCCCATTTCTTCAGTTCGAGGCTATGAAATATATAGAGATGGTACGCGATCTTCCACATGCCCTTGAATTTTGTCATATCAGCTCCACTTCTTAACTTTACCATACTTGCTTGATTTTGCAGGCTCGTCTCAGTATGTTGGCAACAACATCGTACTGCAATGCCTTAGAGACAAAATGCAAAGGAATCCGCAAAGAAAATGAAGCTTGCGCAAAGGTGTCCACACTAACCAAGCAAGCTGAGCAATCCGTCGCAGAGCGCGACAAAGCTACTGCCAACGCGGCAAAGCTTGAGGAGGAGAACTCGTTGCTTAAGAAGAAGGTTGAGGACATTCAGAAGGCCGCGTCCGAGAAGGATGAGGAGATAGCAGAGTTTAAAAAGCAGCGCGATACTTCCAACCTTGAGGCAGAAAAGTGGCGCACTAGGGCAGAACACGCCGTCACCGATTATCTTAAGTCGGAGGATTATCAAATCAAGGTAGCTAATGAGGTGGGACCCCATTGGGAACAAGGAATACAAATTGGAGTTAGACAGGCGGTGGCGAAGTTCGGCGAGATTGACTCCAAGATTGTTTACTTCACTCCTGACTATACGGACCTCTTTGGCGAACCCCCAATCGAAGACCCTGACGAGGGAGATTACCAGACTATGGACATAGATGCAAATGCCGCGACAACCAATGCATCATTGCCTGAGGATCGCGATGCCTCTTGATTTCCACTAGCTACTTGCAGACTTTCTTCAACTTTTCCTCATGTATGTTATTGCATGAAACAATTAGTACGATATGCAAATGAATGATAAGCACCCTTTTGAACTTCTACATTTTCTTTATTGTTAGTCCTTGATGGAAAAAAAGCGCGGTGGCAGTCCCAAGCGAGCTTGGGGGATCTCACCCATTAAGAGGAACGCGGTGGCATCCCCAAGCGAGCTTGGGGGATCTCACTCGTTAAGAGGAACGCGATGGCAGCCCCAAGCGAGCTTGGGGGATCTCACCCGCTATAAATAACGCGGTGGCTTACCTGGGATAGTCTAGTCGACCTAATGTGAGGACAGCTCCACACGGTCGGCGCCAGTGTTGGTTCCCGTGCATTTGAGTTGCTAGAATATGGATCAACCGCGACATAGACTATCCCAAGACATGAACGCGATCTTTCAATCAATGGACGAGAAAAATGCAAAGAAAACATTTTACTCATAATTGACGTGTTGATCCTATCGGCGATTACATCTTAACAATTCTTTACACGAGAACCAATCACAGATCTCCTGTTCTTCCCTCCCGAAAATGGGTGATTGAACAAAAGATTCCCAAAAAGTGAAGCTTCAAGCCTATTTATAGTGTTTGAGTCCTGCTTGTGATTGCTGGCAGGGAGCAGAGACGTGTCAGCCAGATGTGACTTGCATGAGGCGTCGTATTACGTGCGAGTAAGGCGGCGTTTAATGGCGGTTGGGTCGTGGCTTTTTTTCATTGGTTGAGTTACATCATGGCATGTGGACGAGATTATCGCGATCTTTCTCGTTGATGGAGGGTTATGAAGGGAATGAACGCCACTACTACAGAAATCACCTAATATCTCATAGAAAAATAACCCGGGCGTTGAATTGCCGAGTTATAAAAGTGTGGAGAAAAAAATGCCATACTTTATAATCCGGGTGTTTTTCCATCCGGGTTATATAAACGTATGAGACAATTAAATAATCCGTACCTGTTAACATCCGGGTTATATCTACTTGTATATATCCCGTGACCTATAAATCCGGGTTATTTGGGAGTTAATAAAAAACGAAACGCCCGGATTATTTTTCCTTCTTTCTCCTTCAACACCCTAAACAGCACCAACCTCACTTTTCTCCTTATTTCCCCTTCTCGATAGAACAATGGAGCCATTGCCCCAAATTGACCACCACCGCAAGGAACCCTAGCAACACCGTAACTGTTGTGCGTTGAGGCTTCCACTTTTCTCACCGTCGATCGAGAGCTTCCATTTTTCTCCGTTAACAGAGCGAAGAAGACATCAATCGAAGAAGAATACATGGCGTCTCCGCAAGTTATTCTGTCGTTGGTGTCTCCTCCTCCGCCGTCCGTGTTGGAATCTACGATCGTTGCTTTGAAGAAGAGGCCAATTCAGATTTCACACAAGAAGAAGCCTCTGTTCTTCTACGTGAATCTTGCCAAGGTAATTTGCCGATTTCGCTGAAATCATGTTACTCCTTTTTCCGTTTCGTGTTTCTGCGTTCTTGGATCGGTTGATTGAGTGAGAGGCATCAGTGTTTGCTGAATTATTCGTTTCCTAGTGGACTATCCATCTATGCGAAATCACAAAGCAAATTAGTGTACGCGTTAAGGAGTAGACAGTTGGCACTCGGCAGCGTGGTGTGCTACTAGTGAGTCTCAGTGTTTTTAGGGTTTCATGTGTTCGAGGTGAAATTTCATTAGCATTTCTGATAGGATGTAGCTACGTTACACAGTCCAAAATTAGATACGGAGAATTTGACCTAAGGGGGGGAATTGTACAAATTCATGGCATGATTAAGATTATTTTCATTTTTTCCTGTCCAGAATGCTCATGTGGTTGCATTGTGTTTAGTTTCTAAGCTGCATTGTTATATAATTAGATAATAGATCTGGATTTAGTATTATAATACAGATGTGTTTATTTAGCATGCTTAAGCTGAAGACTGTTTTGTTTAAGCACATGAAGAGACAATCAGGTTCTTGCTTATCTCCGTACCTTGATCATTCGTCTTCTAGAATCAATGAAGGAAGACGGTCAAACACTGCACTGTTCCTGGAAGATATTAAACAAGAAGTTGATAAGTTTGATTATCGTGATGGAACTCCTTCGAGGTTGCATTCAACTTACAAAAGGAGATCTCCTGATAGTCACATGCTATCTGATTTATACCAACTTACAAAACGAATTGTATTTTTCTTCTTCTTACTGGGTATTTCTTTTACTTAAGGAAATGTTTCAGTTCTGTAATTTATAACAGCATAATTTGGTGTTGTGAATGTTGTTGATAGTGCCACCACTTCTGAAGTATGGCAAGTACTGTGGGCTGCTGTACAGTGGATGTCCAGGAGAAAGGCCTTGTGATGGGCTTGACGCCTGCTGCATGAAGCATGATGCATGTGTCCAAGCCACAGGAGGTATTCACATAAATCTAAATTCCAAGTGTTCATCAATTTGACATGTTCAACATGATTGTTTTCTCTGATTTTTTATTTGAAATCCAATATAAATATTACCATGATTGCTGAGTGCTAGATGCATGTTTTGCTCTGATGATACTAACCTAGTTAGATGTTTTGTTTTTGTTGAAGAAAACATTGATAATAGAAGGAATAATGTTCTTACATTTGGATTGCTACTTGCTATCAATGAATTTGGAATAGTATGACATACAATTAGGATTGTTTATGATTAGTAAAACTTTAAAAGTTATTACATTAGTTGGTTAAGTTATCATGTCAGCTGTCACAAAGGGAAAGAAAAGGTGATGTGTTATCCTCTCCTTCCAGATTAATATGTATAAAAAGTTATCTCATTAGTGTTTGGTTAGTTTGAGGACACTATTGGTTAAACACTTGCCATTTAAGTTAATATCTCAGTTGACAAGCTGTTGGTCAATCATTTTCAAGACACTGTAGTTGCACTGAACTTAAAAATCTGATTGAACATTATTAGCCTTTAAATCACATTACATCTTTGTGGTTGTATCTATAGTGGGTATTACGTAAAAGCTTGCTACAAACCCACTAGCCTTTGACCCGTTTTAGTATGTGTGTCTTGTAAATATTCATTTGTCTATCAAGACATCCATATGAGTTATACCATATTAGCCTGTCAGTTACCAATTATGTTCGTCTATATGGAAGGTGACTACATAAGCCAAGAGTGCAGCCAGAAGTTGCTCAACTGCATGGACAACTTCCAAAGGTCAGGAGGCCACATGCTATCTAATTTGAGTATACAAAAATACTAATTTGTCATTGTGTGACACATTTAATACCAATTTGCCAATTCCATTCTTCCAAAATATTATGCAAATTTATCTGACTTATTTTTTCTTGTTGCTAAAATTACGGCACCATTTAAAATTATAAACTTTTGTGAGAACACATGCCTTTCTAGCTCAACTAGTAAGTAGGGACTAGGGACGAGATGAATTTGATCTCTCTTCCAAAAATATTATGCAAAACTATGATTTTTGTGCTTAGTAATTATAATTAAGCCCCTGCAAACCACCATAGGGAATCTATAGGATTAGGCAGATCGATTCATATATATATTATGAATTCTCAAACCCGATATATATCGGCCATGACACTATGACTAGTCACTTACCACTTATGTGGGTCGTTGTGACCGAGTTGTTTGTACTCCCCGCATGAAGACGACAATACGACATGGCACATCTGTTTGGCATGCTTATTTATAATGTTGTTCTAGAATATAAGTATCTGTTCTATATAATTCTGTTTGGCTCATGAACAACTCTTTTGCAAATAAGGACTTTTCTGTCAAAAATATGGTAATGAGTAGTCTTGAGTTTCCCCACTGTCTACTTATCTCTTACACTAGCAACACTTTCCCCACTGTAAGTAACCTTCTCTATCTCAATTCCTTTTTCTGCTGTATCTTTGGCTCCTTTCGGTGATTATTTTTAATACATTTGGTGATTAATGTGAGTAAATTGGCCGGTCGATTGGATTATTTGGTTCCGTTTCTGCTGGTGTTTGATGTTGCTTTGCTTCCAATTACTTGCTGTTTGTCTCAATTTGATCTGAAACTTCCACCTCAGTATGGATTTGTGTCCTGTTGCGATTTTTGAAATTTTAGTTCTAAAATTTCTTCAAGGTTGCAGCCTGAGTGGAATTGATAGATCATAGTTATGGTAATGAGTAGTCTTGAGTTCGTCTCACTTTAAAGCATCAAAACTTCATTCTAGTTATCTTTAAAGCATCACAGTGTTATTTAAAGATAGCGCGTCCCATCACCCAGTGTTATTTGAAGATAGCGCGTCCCATCACCCAGTGTTATTTGAAGATAGCGCGTCCCATCATCAACAGTACGTAGAATCAAGTATTTCAACATCAAAACTTCATTCTAGTTATCTTTAGTCAAGTGGTATAGCATAACGTTTCTTTGTGCATATGGTGTTTTTTCCCCCCTTATGAAATAGGGCAAAGTCCATAAAGATGTTATCTTACTTATCTACCATTAACTAGAACTCTCTACAACGCATGTGTTAAAATTAGTATTTTCAAATGTCAAAGTCTTCTCAACCCAAATAATAAAAATTGGGAAATTTTGTTAGTGTCCCTGAATTTAGGGTTATTCATGTTAGTGTCCCACGATTAAGTTTTTTTCAGTTTGTATCCCTAAGGTTTTGATTTGTTCGCTTTGTAATCGAAATTCTTCATATTTGTATCATTTCGGTTCGAATTGAAGCTCATCATTATGTTTATTGACCTCAACTTAGTAGGATTCGACTCTTGAAACAATCAAATCCATACTCGAACCATTCCGATTTGAATTCTTAAGGTCGGAAATGGGTTGTTGCTTTGGATTCAAATCGACATGGTTCGGACATGGATTTGGGTATTTTAGGAGTAAAATCTTACTAATTTGAGGGCAATGAACATAATGGTGGACTTGGATCTAATCATTGAACTGAAATGGTACAAACATGAAAAAGTTTGGTTATAAAGTAAACAAACTCAAACCTTAGGGATATCAAACGAAAAAAAACTTAATCGTGGAACACCAATAAAAATAACTCTAAACTCAAGGCACCAACAAAAATTTCCCATTAAAATTACAATTCGAATCACTCTTTTCTATTGTAATGGTTGGGTGCTTTTTTATGAACAAAAACTAATATTTCCAAATACTAATTGGGCTGCTAGTTATGGGCTAGTACTTTGGGCCCAAAGCTATAAAAATGGAAATATGGTAGTTTCTAGATCAGTTTAGACACGTGTGGAATATTTTGGTTAATTAGCCAAGTGAGGCAAAGCAAAATGGTTGTGTAGAAAATATCTACATGGAAAAGTGAAAATGCCAGTGCACTTAGATGATGCATGAACCGACCTTCTTAGTCTATAAATAGGCCAGATTGTTTAGCATTTTGAGCACGTAATAGTGGAAGTGTGCATCGAACAAGAGAGCTCAAATAGAGATAATGTATGTGAGCTAATTCAAGTGAGGGGTGAAGTCCAGCGTGTATGTGGAGTGTAATGAGTTACCTTTTAAAGATGTCTTATATATTTTTACTATATAATATATAGTTATTTTTGTATATTGTATTTGTGTTTTGATCGGGCTTCAATGAGTGTACAAGAGTTATGGGAAAGGGTCGATTCTCTAATAATGGTACTAATGTTGAGGTTGTCGGTGTTAGGCGATACAGGTAGAGTTCGTTGGTGGAAGAATCTTGGTTTAACGTGATGGTGGCCAGCTTGTCGAGGACGTTCGAGCTCTCACTCTTTGACGGGAAGATCAACTTCACGTTGTGTTAAAGGACACCAAGGCATTGTAGGACAATGTCTTGATCAAGTTTTTGAAAAGGAGAAACATGACCCCACGAATGAGATGAAGTGGAGCAAAATCTAAAGAAAGGTCGTGAGTACAATCCTAGTTGGCACTTGCTGTCGAGATCAAATTCAATGTGTTGAAGGAGACTACACCGAAGGCGTTGTGGGTCAAGATCGAGAGTATTCAAGACCTATTGTTGCAACAAGGTCTTGATCGGGATTTAGATGAGAAGAATCATGGCTCCATGAATGAGATGGAATTGAGCAAAATCATGAGGAAAGTCGTGAGTACAATCTGGTTGGCACTTGCTCCCGAGATCAAGTTTAGTGTGTTGAAAGAGACTGCACCGAAGGCGTTGTAAAACAAGCTCGAGAACATTTATGCGTCGAAGTTACTGACGGACTGTGGAACTGGGTGTGTTTGAAAATGAGTTGTACTTGTTGAAAATGGAGGAAGAAGTTAATCTTCATGAATAAATTAATATGTTTAATTAATTGACTAGTATGTTAATTGATGTATGTAAGTGATAATATAAAAGAGTGAGAGCAGGTGTGGTTGTTGTTAGCGTCATTATCAAAGTCGTACAAGTCCTTGGTGCAGATGTTACTTGTAGAAATGGTGACTCTCTCTAAACGATGTGATGGCCGCTTTGTGGGAGTGTGACATGATGATGAAGAATGATACTATCAATATGGGAGAAAACCGTGTACTAGTTGCAAGGGGGAAAGTGGTGGAGGAACCAATCGAGGGAGCAAGGTGACCTAAGATGGAGAGTAAACTCACATCAGCGTCAGGATTTGAGTGATGTTGAGTGTTACTACTGCGGGAGAAGAGTCACAAGCAAGCGAGGTGTCCTCGGATGAGGAATGACCTAAAGAAGTTGAGAGATATGTCATTGCGGATGCATAGTGGTGATTCCCACACAAATGTGTTTGGTAATGTTGGTGTTGATGATGTTTACTTGGCAACAAGTGAGGAGGTTGTCAAGTCCAAGTGAGTGATGGATAGTGCCGACTCGATGCATGTGTGAGGAGATCAAACATTGTTCGACACATTGAAAATGGATGAAGAGATTGCTCACCTCAACTTAGCTGATGGTGAGAAGTTGAAGGTCGAGGGCACCGATAGCATGAGGTGAGGCTTCTATAATGGTACAAGTCACACTCTTCATAATGTAAGGTACGTTCCCTCAAGCAAACTTAACATCATTTCGTTGGGTGCGATTATATTAGAAGGGTATAGGTTTATTGGCACATAAAAGTGATGTAAAGTGTTCAAGGGGAGGCATTTGATCATGCAAGACCGAAAAAAATGAGAAGAATGTTTTTGTCCCATGAACAAGCCGTGCGACAAAGAAACAACAGTGTTGTAACAAAGAAGTTAAAAAAACGTGAGATTTTGGATACAACAGAGATATTTGAAAATATTAATTGTTTTTCTAATGTATGTCCATTGACATACAATAAAAATTCTATATTTAGTAATAATATTTCTTAGTCACTAATTAATTTTTTTTCCCTAAGGGTTTACCCTTTTCTACTTTAAGGAATAGTTAAAAAATAATTTTCAAGTTTAAACTCTTAGCATGTGCCCCATGAACACATACTAGAAAAATTGAATATTAATTAAAAGATATATTATTAGACTTTAATTAGTACTCCCTCCATCCCAAAATGTTTTGACTTTTCACACTTGTCGAGGCGTGTTTTGTATCGTTACACTAGTGGAAAAAATACTTTTTGAGGCTCCCTTTTAGAGGCGTACATATATCAAAACGCCTCAACAACGACCTACGCAATCAGTTTTCAGGTTTTTGAGGCGGATAATTATTTTATACGCCTCAAAAAGTTTCTGAAAAAAATATTCCCGCTAAAGTATTAGAGGCGGGCCAATGTTAGGCCCGCCTCTACTGATACCTAATTGAGGCGGGCGAAATAGCCCGCCTCAATTAAAGCTTGTTGAGGCGGGCCTCTTAAAGCCCGCCTCAACAAATTTTAGTTTTTTCTCTTTGCTTTTCTTTCTCTCTCTCTCCCTCTTTTCTTTCTCTCTCTCCTCTCTTTCTTTTCTCCCAGCCCCGATACCTCTCAGCCCTAACCCTCCTTTGCGTCCATCTCTCCCCCGAACTCCCTCCTCACGCTCTCTCTCCCTCACCCCGACCACCGGCGAGCCACCCCAAGCGGAAAGAGGAGGAGATCCGAGTTTATTGACGACGTCGCTGAGGAAGACGATGAGGAGGAAGAGGAGGAGTACGAGGAGGAGGAGTATCATGGTGGTGCTTCCAAGCGGCGCTCGTCGAAAAGGGGTCGGGTCTCTGCTTTGATTGACGATGAAGCTATAGTTGACAATGACGAGGAGGAAGAAGAGGAGGAGGGTGAAGATGGTTAGTATTCTGCCGCTTCTTTTCTTTTTGCGATTTAGGGTTTTGTTGGTTCGCACACTATTAACGAATCGGGTGCTTTGATTCGTGACACATATTAGGTTTTACTTAATTGATTTCTGGGTAATTTTAGCTGCAAATATTTCTGTTAAATTTGTCACATTGGGGCGATAGGGGTTTATGAATTTGGGACGGTTTGTTTATGATCTTATTGCCTTATAATCTACTGATAATTGCCGATTATTTAGAAGCTATTCAATCATAATTCTGGAATTCTTAGTAGAATTTTAGATAGATTGTGAAGTGCAACTTGGGCTCTGGTGGCTGGCATCAAACAAAACATGAATCTCAGTGACTACTTAGAAGCTCTTCTTTCATGATTCTTGTATCTTAGTAGAATTTTAAAGATGGATTGTAAAATACAACTTGGGCTGTGGGACTTGCCATGAAACAAACACATGAATCTCTGTGTTTAGTGTTTACTGATTGAGAATCTTGTGTTTCCAGACTTTATAGTTGATAGTGGAGCAGATCTCCCTGAGGAGGAAGGGGCAAGACATATGCGGCAACGGTCGATGTATAATAGAGAAGATGATCTTTGATTTTTAGTTGTTAGAATATTTTATTTTTAGTTGTTATTTGCAACTTAGAGTTGGATTTTCCTGTTAATCATTTTAGCCTGAACTTCGCTTGCTATGCACTGTCTCTTTGTTTTTTTCTTGTATGAATTTTCCTTGCGTTTGGCGTAAAGGGAACCGACTAAAACAATGCTTGTGTTTTTAAATTAATTGACTTAAATTGCTCTAATTATATATAAGAGAGAGAGTCACCTAGCCAGTATTTTTGTGTTACAGAAAATGAATTAGCTATCACAGTATATGGGCATTTAGTTTTAATTAAAGCTCTTACTGCTCCATTGAAATGCATGTTGTTTTCCCCTTTATCTTGCATTTATACTGATTTTTATGTGACAAGTCCACTTTTCTGGAACTCCATAATGTTGAAGTTATATCTATTATATTTTTAATTAAATAAGCTTCAGAAACTCACTTTTGGAAGACCTGGAGAACTCGTCTTCTTCGGTAGGAGCATACATAGACCTCTGGGCATGATTTGCTCAACTTAAGATCCCCTAGAATTAATCATCTTATACGTTATCTTGGGAAAAAGGCAATGAATGCCTTAGTGATCCTCCTGCATTTTTACTGATCAAGTGCTCTTTCTGAAGGTATGAGAGTGTAAAACAAGAGCTGTTTTCTGTGATGAAAGCCAGACGTGCAGCATACATGAATCCCATTTCACGATATGCCCTTAGAGCAGAGGCAAGGAAACAAATTGGGGACACGGGGCTTTTAGATCACCTGTTAAAGCATGTCGTTGACACTTTGGCCCCTGGGGGTACAGAGCGGTTCAAAAGGCGCTGGGATTCCCAAGGGGTGATGGAATATTGGCTGGAAAGTGCAGACCTTGATGATATCAGGAAGAAGGCTGGGGTGATGGAATATTGGCTGGAAAGTGCAGACCTTGATGGTACAGTATTTCATTGCTTCATTGGCTTGTCCTTGCTTGAATGAAAGATGCTTAATTTATACAATTGATCTTTACATTTTCTTTTCCCTTTCATTTTCTTGTTGTTGTTGCCTCTTATGTTTGGATTTTGAATACTTTTAACTGGCTGGAAACAATATATGCATTACTGTCTTATAATGAATTGTTTATGATATGCATTCTAGTGGACATCAGGTAGAAAGTCGGTTAGGTTTTGTTTGGTTATGTTGTTATTAACCATAATGGAAACAATAAAAAATATTTACAGTAGCTTTAGCAGAGATATGATCAGGGTATGAGCTTTCAATTTTTGAGCTGAATTTTTTTTAAAAAAAAAAGAAATGGGACCCCGGTATTACAAAAAACCGGGGTCTCGATTTTTTTTATATATTTTTTTTAAAAAGACTTTTTGAGGCGGGCCTATATAGGCCCGCCTCAACAACCGACACCCACCCAAAAAAAAAAAAAAAACACACACACTTGTTGAGGCGGGCCTTTATAGGCCCGCCTCAACAAGTCCCTCATTTTGGCGCCGAAGTAAGGGACTTGTTGAGGCGGGCTTAGGAGGCCCGCCTCAATAAGGTCCTTTTAGAAACGTATATTGCCCGCCTCAAAAAGGGTCATTACTTGTTGCAGCCCCCGCAGTAGAGGCGAACGGTGTACGCCTCAATAAGTGTCAAAAAGTCCGCCTCTAAAAGGGTTTTTTCCACTAGTGTTAATATCTCTAATTACATGTTAATAAAAATTATAATTTTTTGATATTGTTAAAGTACTTATTGAGACGAATCAAACAAGATCTTACATGACTATATTTTTTATATATAGATTGAAAGAAATCTTAAAAAAAGAAATTATATTATGGGACAGAGGGAAGGGATGGAGTATTTCCATATAGTAATTGTGTGGCTAGTATTTAATTTGGGCCTAAGTGCTAGTTACCTCTGTTGTAGATAACCTCCCTTTTCCCTCCGCGATGGGGTCTTTCTAGCCTAAGTGCTAGTCCATGTTCTTCCTCTTTGTCCCCCTGATGATTCCCTGTTCTTCCCCGATGATTTCCGCTCTTCCTTCATCTGCCCTTGCACCGGTTTGTTTGTTTCTCTTCTTTGTTCTTTCTTTTCTCTGGATTTTGCTCTGGTTGATGGGGGTTGCCCGACATGTATCTCTCCTCCAGTCGACGCCGACTTCCTCCCCAACCAGCCATCAGTCTCCTCCTCCACCAGTCGGTCTTCTCGATGCGCGGGGGTTGTGGCTCCTCTTCCGTTGTTGTTGTTGTTGCTTTTTTTAGGTTAATTTTGTTTTTGTGTAGTTGTTTGTCTTGCCTTTTGTATGCTGTCTCCCTTTTGGTGCTAGCTATGATCAAGATTGAAAGGCTGGTGTTGGCTGCTCTTGATGGATCATTGATTGTGGTAGGGAGTAAATATTTAAAACCTAGCATAATCATTGACCCATTAGCACCAAGGCTTGCTTTTCGGACCCTTCTTTTGCTAGCACAACTTTCTGTTATGTATTTTCTGTTGTTTGTTGTTCTGTCTTACCTCTCCTTACTATTTGGGCAATGATAGCGTCCTTTCATCACTCTCTAATGCCATTTTATTGGCTTGTAATCGGTTCGTTTGATATTTCCTTAATTATATAATCGGTTTTCCTATTAAAAAAAAAGAAGGGCCAAAAGCTATTAATATGAAGATGTGAGGAGTTTCTACGTAGTATATTAGATGAGACAATTGTAAAATATTTTGGTTTATTAGTTAAGTGACGCATAGTTAAAATACTCAAGATGGTTGTGTGGAAAATGTAGGGATATTAGATGCGTAAAGCGGAATTTCAGGAAACGTTTTCCTAACATCTAATCAAGGATCTCATGCATAAACCAAATAGATCATAGATAGGAAGAATCAAATACCTCTTGATGCGTGTTCCAATCTGCTGGAATGGAGAGAATAGAGCTTCACGTGTGACTCCTCTATTTGGTCCACCCGAGCTTGAATCTGGATCGCTTGGGACTCGGTTGCTAGAGCGAGGAATGAAGGCGAACGAAGAGAGAGCCAGGGAGAAGGAGTCAACCGTACTTCTTCAAGTGAATTAGGGTTATGAGCTTTTCCTAAAAGCCCTCATTTTATATTGCCATGTGTAGATATCTTATTTCCTAAATAAGTATTTCTTTTATTATTAATAATAACACTTTATTATTAACAAGCCTTATCTCCCAAGTTATATCTTATATAACTTTATATTATATACTTTATATAATATGTCTCCCAACAACCTGATCCAGTCCAAACTCTAAGGGTGTGACCTCGCAGGACCCGATAATAATAGCAATAGACTTTATGACATACTTTATAACATATAGTCTATAAATCATAGTTGGCTTCTAGCAAAGCACTATGACTACCTAAAATCACCGGATTAAATATCTCCATAAATGGTCCCACTTCATAATCAGTAATTGCACCTTTGATTAAAGGACACAATTCATTCAATCTCCCACTTGTCCTTAAAACAAGTGTGCAATGTTAAAATTCCTTTGTCACTTAGTGTCTTATTTGACTATATGATGAAACTCATCTTTACCGCCAAATACGTTTCTTGAACTCTTGAGATCAAACTGTCAATACAGATGATTACTAATAATCCATCTGAGCATGGCCATGCGTTTTCACAGTTCTCACTCTTCAAGTGGCCGAGACACCAATCCTTTCCAAATGTATCATCGTATACATGGAATAAGAGGACATATTCAATCTTGTAAGACTACAGCTCCCACTCAACTTTTGGCAATCCCAATCACTGCCTGTTACAGTCAGCGTTTGACAGCATCAAAGACATACCTGTAGTCAAATGATAACTATATATATCATACTCATGTCTAAGGAACTCACTAATCATGAATAATCCTAGAACTCCGCAGTAAAGTCCCGAGGAATCCTAAGATCGGTATGTCCGATGTGTATCGGTATACACATCTATGTAATCGATTAGACATCTCTATGTCCCTATAACACATGAAACCCGGTGTTATCAATCAATCTCACATATGGTCTTTTGATTAAGTCATTTGTATCCAAGTTAACAACTTAGACCATGGACTTCTAACAATTTTATAATTTCAGTTCACTTAATGGGGTTTCATTCACCAAAACAGTTTTGATGAGCCCATTTGATAACTATTAAATTGTTTGGATACTTTATCTAATCTCAAGCAATGATTAAATAATAATATGAAACTCATATATAAGTCAAGCATAAATGTCTGTGATAACAATAAACAAGGTTTATCATAAAACAAACAATGTCTCGAAAGAACTCTCTAATGTGCTTGAGTCCTTTGGCCCGAGTGTGACTGTCATGCTTGGGCCTAGACATGGGCTTGGTCAAAAGGATCTGCAATGTTGTCGTCTGTGTGCACTTTGCACATCCTCACATCTCCACTATCAACATAGTGTCTGATCATGTGGTACTTCCGTAGAACATGTCTGGATTTGGAACTCTTCTAACTGACGGCTCCTTCATTCAGAATGAGGACATATCCAGACTGAGATTCAAAATCATTTACGTATGTCTGAACACTTGCATCAATATAGCCATTGACGACCAGCTCGGCATCACCTCCAATGTGCATTACCCGGGTTTGATTGGTACCTTCTACACATACTCAAAGCATATGCAACATCTGGGCGAGTACAAGTCATTGCATACATGATGGATCCTATGGCTGAGGCATAGGGAATCCTGCTCATCCTTTCAGCCTCACCAGGTGTCTTACAACACTGGCTCTTGTTGAGATTTAAGCCATGTTGCATAGGCAGGAACCTTTTTTTAGAGTTCATCATATTGAATCTATCAAAGACCTTATCTACATAAGTTTCCTGACTTAGACCAATGTCTCTTAGATCTATCTCTATAGATCTTAATGCCTAGTATGTACTCAGCCTCTCCCAAGTCCTTTATTGAGAAATACTTCTTAAGTCACTCCTTAACTGTCTCCAGCATAGGAATGTCATTCTCAATGAGTAATATGTCATCCACATATAGAACTAGGAAGGCCACTTTGCTCCCACTAAACTTCTTGTAGACACAGGGCTCTTCTCCGCATCTGACAAAATCAAACTTTTTGACCACTTCATCAAAACGAAAATTCCAACTCCTGGATGCTTGCTTAAGTCCATAGATGGACTTATTAAGCTTGCATATTCTCCTAGGATTTGCCAAATCTCATAATCATAATAAGCGGCAATCGCTAGGAGTATCCTAGTGGATCTGATCATAACGACCGTGCAAACGTTTCATCATAGTCAGTACCATGAACCTGTCTAAATCCTTTGGCAACTAGTCTTGCCTTATAGACAGAAACGTTTCTATCCTTGTCTGTCTTGATCTCAAAGACTCATTTGCATCCAATAGGTTTTACCCCATCAGGAAAATCTATCAAGTCCCATACTTGATTCTCAGACATGGATCCATTTCGGATTTCATGGCAACCAGCCATTTCTCGGAGTCGGGGTCCGCCATCACTTGCTTATAGGTCGCAGGCTCACCGTTCTCTAAAAGTAGAACGCCAATGCTAGTAGTCAAGACGTAATCCTCATAAGTCTAGGTTGCTGCCTTAGCCTGTCTGATCTCCAAAGTGGTCCAACAATATGAGAGACTTCAGCTGCCGGGTTGACCACATATGTATGCGGGACCTCAGGTGCTTCATCAACTTAAGGAATTACATCTTGAATCTAGACGATTTCCCTTTGAGAAGGTACACATCCATAGTCAAGTTCCTTAGTGACATCATCTATGTCCTCGTGTTGTTGGGGTTGTTGCTCAGCTTGAATCTCATCAAGCTGAACATTTCTCCCACTTGACTTCTTGGAAAATAAATCATTTTCCAAAAAGACACTATCCCGAGCAACAAACATTTTATTCTCAGCGGAATTGTAGAATTAATATCCCCTTGTTTCTTTGGGATAACCTATAAAGAAGCATTTGTCTGATTTGGGTGCTAGCTTATCAAATAGTAAACGCTTTACATAAGCCTCGCATCCCCAGACCTTCAGAAGTGACAAGATAGGAACTTTTCCATACCATATCTCATATGGTGTCTTGTCAACTGATCGTGACGGAGTCCTGTTTAGTGTGAATGCATTAGTGGTGAGGGCATATCCCCAAAAGGATGTAGGAAGATCAACGTTATAGTTTTCAGATTTGATATCCAGTATGTATAGTCCATTACTATCCATATGGGCTCGAGCATGGAAAATGTCATTCTTATAAATGAAAATCAATTCTTAATGACAAAATCATAACCCTGAAGGTTCAAAACTGAAATTGAAATCAAATACTTAGTAATAGAAGGAACAAAATAACAATTATAAAGTTCTAAAACTAAGCCAGAAGGTGGAGGTAGACTATAATCTTCAATGGCAAGTGCAGCAACCCTTGCTCCATTTCCAACGCGCAGATCTATCTCATCCTTCTACAACCGTCTCTTATTTGTTGGTCCCTGCACATTCAGAATAATGTGAGAACCACATCCGGTATCTAATACCCAATAATGAGACTTGGTTGATAAGATTTCAGTAACGTGAATACCTGAAGTGGAGACTGTTCCCCTCTTCTTGTCTTCCAAGTACTTGGGGCAGTTTCTCTTCCAGTGCCCCTTGGCCTTGCAGTAGAAGCAGTCGTGCTCAGCAACCACTTTCACCTTAGGGGTGTTCCCCTGGGGTTGGGCAACTTGCTTGCCCTTCCCTTGGTGATGTTACTTCTTCTGGAGCCCTTTCTTAAACTCTTTTCCCTTGACCATTAGAACTTCCTTCAAAGGGTCAACCATGACGTTTTGCTCAGCTATTTTGAGCATCACGTGTAGCTCGTTGAGAGTCTTGCTCATGGCTCCCATGTGATACATCTGCCTAAAGTGGGCAAATCCATCATGTAGAGAGTATAAGATCATATCTGTAGCTGTCTCAACATTGTAAGGGTTACCCAGTCGAGTCATCTTGTCAAACAAGCCTATCATGTTGTAAACATGTGGCCCAACTGGTTTCCCTTTCTCGAGCTTGCATTGTAATATGGACTTGAGGGTCAAGTACCGCTCAATTCTGGCTTGTTCCTTGAAGAGATCTTTAAGATTCTTCATAATGGTATGGGCATCCTGTTCTTCAAACCTCTGTTGAAGAGCAGGTTCCATAGCAGCCATCATCAGGCAAGTCACTGGCATTGCCCGTTCGCATATTTTCTTATGACGTGCCTTGTCCTCATCAGATGAGGTGGCATTCAGCTCTGGGATGAGGGTTTCAAGGACATCCTCTTGGCCCTCAGACTTGAGAATGATTCTCAGATTCCTTTCCCAATCAAGGAAATTCTTGTCGTTCAATCGGTTTTTCTCAACAATTGAGCGGAGAGTGAATTTGAGGTGTTCAGAAGACATAGTAACTACAAAACGGAATAAAACATGCAGATAAATTATGCTTGACATGCAAGAACTTAACATTTAGACCCGCTATAAACAATAAGTTATTGCACATTCTACTCAATTATATTGTCCCTTGTGAGTAAAATGATTCCAAGATCCTATCTTAAATAAAACTCGAGCGTACTAAGGCACTTCCCCAAGTCTCATGTAATCAAGGTAAGTAAACCCGTTACTAATTATAACACCTTATAATTCTTGGTTGGTGGCCACATCTTATGTAAGAGTCATCCTTATGCCCCAAGATCCAAAACTGAGCCTTTTGGTCTCTTGTTGAGTGTAACCATACCAAGGCAGCATGCCCCTATTAGACATACCCGCACTATTCCAAGGTCAAGGAAGGACACCTCGCTAGGGCGAAAACTATCCAACGAATCCCAATGGCCTCATGGTTATGATATGGAAATGCATGATCTCAATATTCTGTTAAGGGACTTAAGTATGCAATGGTTGTTTATTTACTAGTGAACAAAATAGCATAAACAAACAAACAAGCATGCAAAGTGGGAAATAAAGCATTCAAGTAATGCAGTAATTAAATGTGATCCTAGTATGGCCCCTAAAAACCAAAATTAAAGATCTAATCTTCATGGCTCTTGTTATTCTTGGATCTCCATCCTTAGTATCCTCCATGGATCTTCATCCTTTGGTCTTCTTAGGATCTTCTTCTTCTAGTCTTATATATAATTGAAATAAACTCTCTTGCAGAAATTTAAATTACAAAAATACATAATGATACGCAGATCGTGTACAAGAAAAACATAACGGTACGCAGACCGTACCGTTATAGATCATAGATAGTAATGCATGCATATATAATATTATGATATTACTATTAATTAGATTATATTTACACACAACTGACTCCACCAGGCACTCCACAATTGAATGGCGTATCTGAAATGAGGAACATGACATTGTTAGACATGGTCCGCTCAATGATGAGTTTTGCTGATCTTCCTACATCCTTTTGGGGATATGCCCTCACCACTGCTGCGTTCACACTAAACAAGATTCCGTCACGATCAGTTGACAAGACACCACATGAGATATGGTATGGAAAGGTTCCTAGCTTGTCATTTCTGAAGGTCTGGGGATGCAAAGCTTATGTAAAGCGTTTACTATCTGACAAGCTAGCACCAAAATCAGACAAATGCTTCTTTATAGGTTATCCCAAGGAAACAAGGAGATATTATTTCTACAATCCCGCTGAGAACAAAGTGTTTGTTGCTCGAGATAGTGTCTTTTTGGAAAAGGACTTCTTTTCCAAGAAGCCAAGTGGGAGAAATGTTCAGCTTGATGAGATTCAAGCTGAGCAACAAACCCAACAAAGTGAGGACATAGACGATGTCACTGAGGAACTTGACTTTGGGGGCATACCTTCTCAAAGGGAAACTGCCCAGATCCAAGATTCAATTCCTCAAGTTGATAAAGCACCTGAGGTCCCGTATACAGATGTGGTCAACCCAGCAGCTGAAATCTCTCCTATTGTTGGACCACATTGGAGATCAGATAGACTAAGGCAGCTGCCTAGGCATTATGAGGATTACGTCTTGACTGCTAGCATTGACGTTCTACTTTTAGAGAACGGTGAGCCTGCGACCTATAAGCAAGCAATGGCGGACCCCGACTCCGAAAAATGGCTGGAAGCCATGAAATCCGAAATGGACTCCATGTCTGAAAATCAAGTATGGGACTTGATAGATTTGCCTGATGGGGTAAAACCCATTGGATGCAAATGGGTCTTTAAGATCAAGACAGACAAGGATGGAAACGTTTCTGTCTATAAGGCAAGACTAGTTGCCAAAGGATTTAGACAGGTTCATGGTACTGACTATGATGAAACGTTCACACCGGTCGTTATGATCAGGTCCATTAGGATACTCCTAGCGATTGCCGCTTATCATGATTATGAGATTTGACAAATGGATGTCAAGACCGCTTTTCTAAATGGGTATTTAGAAGATGATGTATACATGATGCAGCCAGAAGGTTTTGAGGATCCAGAAAACCCTAGGAGAATATGCAAGCTTAAGAAGTCCATTTATGGACTTAAGCAAGCATCCAGAAGTTGGAATCTTCGTTTTGATGAAGTGGTCAAAAAGTTTGACTTCATCAGATGCGAAGAAGAGCCATGTGTCTACAAGAAGTTTAGTGGGAGCAAAGTGGTCTTCCTAGTTCTGTATGTGGATGACATACTACTCATTGGGAATGACATTCCTATGTTGGAAACAGTTAAGGAGTGGCTTAAGAAGTATTTCTCAATGAAGGACTTGGGAGAGGCTGAGTACATATTAGGCATTAAGATCTATAGAGATAGATCTAAGAGACTTATTGGTCTGAGTCAGGGAACTTATGTGGATAAGGTCCTTGAGAGATTCAATATGATGAACTCTAAGAAAGGGTTCTTGCCTATGCAGCATGGCTTATATCTCAGCAAGAGCCAGTGTCCTAAGACACCTGGTGAGACTGAGAGGATGAGCAGGATTCCCTATGCCTCAGCCATAGGATCCATCATGTATGCAATGACTTGTACTCGCCCGGATGTTGCATTTGTTTTGAGCATGTGTAGCAGGTACCAATCAAACCCGGGTGATGCACATTGGTGTGCAGCCAAGAACATCCTGAAATACTTACGAAGGACTAGGGATGATCTCTTGATATTTGGAGGTGATGACGAGTTGGTCGTCAAGGGCTACACTGATGCGAGTTTCCAGACAGACAGAGATGATTTTGAATCTCAGTCTGGATACGTCTTCATTCTGAATGGAGGAGCCGTCAGCTGGAAGAGCTCGAAGCAAGGGACAGTAGCAGATTCTACAACGGAAGCAGAATACATTGCTGCTGGTGAAGCAGCTAAGGAGGCTGTCTGGATTAGGCAGTTCATAGCTGAGCTCGGTGTCGTTCCTAGCACTTCTAGAGCTATTGACGTCTATTGTGACAACAATGGCGCCATTGCTCAAGCCAAGGAACCTAGCTCTAGCTCCAAGTCCAGACATGTTCTGCGGAAGTATCACTTGATCAGACATATCGTTGATAGAGGTGATGTGAGGATGTGTAAGGTGCACACAGAGGACAACATTGCAGATCCTTTGACCAAGCCCATGTCTAGGCCTAAGCATGACAGTCACACTCGGGCCAAGGGACTCAGACACATTAGAGAGTTCTTTTGAGACATTGTTTGTTTTATGATAAACCTTGTTTATTGTTATTACAGACAGTTATGCTTGATTTATATATGAGTTTCATATTATTATTTAATCATTGCTTGGGATTAGATAAAGTATCCAAACAATTTAATAGTTATCAAATGGGCTCATCAAAACTGTTTTGGTGAATGAAACTCCATTAAGTGAACTGAAATTATAAAATTGTTAGAAGTCAATGGTCTAAGTTGTTAACTTGGATACAAATGACTTAATCAAAAGACCATATGTGAGATTGATTGATAACACCGGGTTTCATGTGTTATAGGGACATGGAGATGTCTAATCGATTACATAGATGTGTATACCGATACGCATCGGACAGACCGATCTTAGGATTCCTCGGGACTTTACTGCGGAGTTCTAGGATTATTCATGATTAGTGAGTTCCTTAGACATGAGTATGATATAGTTATCATTTGACTGCTGGTATGTCTTTGACGCTGTCAAACGCTGACCGTAACAGGCAGTTATAAAGGCAGTGATTGGGATTGCCAAAAGTTGAGTGGGAGCTGTAGTCTTACAGGATTGAATATGTCCTCCTATTCCATGTATACAATGATACATTTGGAAAGGATTGATGTCTTGGCCACTTGAAGAGAGAGAACTGTGAAAACGCATGGCCATGCTCGGATGGATTATTAGTAATCATCTGTACTGACAGTTTGATCTCAAGAGTTCAAGAAACGTATTTGGCGGTAAAGATGAGTTTCATCATATAGTCAGATAAGACACTTTGTGACAAAGGAATTTTAACATTGCACACTTGTTTTAAGGACAAGTGGGAGATTGAAGGAATTGTGTCCTTTAATCAAAGGTGCAATTACTGATTATGAAGTGGGACCGTTTATGGAGATATTTAATCCGGTGATTTTAGGTAGTCATAGTGCTTTGCTAGAAGCCAACTATGATTTATAGACTATATGTTATAAAGTATGTCATAAAGTCTATTGCTATTATTACCGGGTCCTACGAGGTCACACCCTTAGAGTGTGTACTGGATCAGTTTAATAGGGAGACATATTATATAAAGTATATGATATAAAGTTATATGTGATATGACTTGGGAGATAAGGCTTTTTGATAATAAAGAGTTATTATTAACAATAAAAGATATACTTATTTAGGAAATAAGATATGTACACATGGTAATATAAAAGGAGAGCTTTCTAGGAGAAAACCCTAATCCAACATCATACCCACACGGCTGCCTCCTTCTCCCTGGAGCTCTCCTCGTTCGCCTTCGTTCCTCGCTCTAGCAACCGAGTCCTAGGCGATCCAGATCCAAGCTCGGGTGGACCAAATAGAGGAGTCACACGTGAGGCTCTATTCTCTCCATTCCAGTAGATTGAAACACGCATCAAAAGGTATTTGATTCTTCCTATCTATGATCTATTTGGTTTATGCATGAGATCCTTGGTTAGATGTTAGGAAATCGTTTCCTGAAATTCCGCTTTACACATCTAAAATCCCTACAGTGTCGTTCAACTTGTTTTTCTCAACAATTGAGCGGAGAGTGAATTTGAGGTGTTCAGAAGACATAGTAACTACAAAACGGAATAAAAAATGCAGATAAGTTATGCTTGACATGCAAGAACTTAAAATTTAGACAAGCTATAAACAATAAGTTATTGCGCATTCTACTCAATTATCTTTTCACTTATGAGTAAAATGATTCCAAGATCCTATCTTAGATGAAACTCGAGCATACTAGGGCACTTCCCCAAGTCTCATGTAATCAAGGTAAGTAAACTCCTTTACTAATTATAACACCTTATAACTCTTGGTTGATGACCACATATTATGTAAGACTCATCCTTATGCCTCAAGATCCAAAACTGAGCCTTTTGGTCTCTTATTGAGCGTAACCATATCAAGGCAGCATGCCCCTATTAAACATACCCGCACTATCCCGAGGTCAAGGAAGGACACCTCGCTAGGGCGAAAACTATCCAACGAATCCCAAGGGCCTCATGGTTATGATATGGAAAGGCATGATCTCAATATTCTGTTAAGGGACTTAAGCATGCAATGGTTGTTTATTTACTAGTGAACAAAATAGCATAAACAAACAAACATGCATGCAAAGTGGGAAATAAAACATTCAAGTAATGCAGTAATTAAATGTGATCCTAGTATGGCCCCTAAAAACCAAAATTAAAGATCTAATCTTCATGGCTCTTGTTACTCTTGGATCTCTATCCTTAGTATCCTTCATGGATCTCCATCCTTTGGTCTTCTTAGGATCTTCTTCTTCTTGTCTTACATATAATTGAAATAATCTCTCTTGCAGAAATTTAAATTACAAAAATACATAACGATACGCATATCGTGTACAAGAAAAACATAACGGTACGTAGACCGTATTTATCTATCCTAATGTGGGCCATACTAGTCACCTCATACAAGCAATAATATCATAATATTATATATGCATGCAATAATAATATCAAATATTATCAATAATATTAATCTAATTAATAGTAATAACCAATTTAACTAATATTATATAACACTTTATTATTAACAATAATATTAATCTAATTAATAGTAATAACCAATTTAACTAATATTACATAACGGTAATTAAATGTTATAGATCATATTAGATGCGTAAAGCGGAATTTCAGGAAACGTTTTCCTAACATCTAACCAAGGATCTCATGCATAAACCAAATAGATCATAGATAGGAAGAATCAAATACCTCTTGATGCGTGTTCCAATCTGCTAGAATGGAGAGAATAGAGCTTCACGTGTGACTCCTCTATTTGGTCCACCCGAGCTTGAATCTGGATCGCTTGGGACTCGGTTGCTAGAGCGAGGAATGAAGGCGAACGAAGAGAGAGCCAGGGAGAAGGAGGCAACCGTACTTCTTCAAGTGAATTAGGGTTATGAGCTTTTCCTAAAAGCTCTCATTTTATATTGCCATGTGTAGATATCTTATTTCCTAAATAAGTATTTCTTTTATTATTAATAATAACACTTTATTATTAATAATAACACTTTATTATTAACAAGCCTTATCTCCCAAGTTATATCTTATATAACTTTATATTATATACTTTATATAATATGTCTCCCAACAACCTGATCCAGTCCAAACTCTAAGGGTGTGACCTCGTAGGATCCGATAATAATAGCAATAGACTTTATGACATACTTTATAACATATAGTCTATAAATCATAATTGGCTTCTAGCAAAGCACTATGACTACCTAAAATCACCGGATTAAATATCTCCATAAATGGTCTCACTTCATAATCAGTAATTGCACCTTTGATTAAAGGACACAATTCCTTCAGAAAATATCTACATGAAAAGGGTGAGAATGTCGGTGCACTTGGATGATGCATAAATCGACATTCTTAGCCTAAATAGGTAGATTGCTTAGTTAGCATTTTGAACACGTAATAGAGTGGAAGTTTGCATCGAGCAAGAGAGCTCAAATAGAGAGTAGTATGTTGAAGCTAGGTCGAGTGAGGGGTAAAGTCGAGTGTGTATGGATATTTTTTTTATAAATGAATGTAATATGTTATTCGTAAAATATATTTTATACATTTTTATCATTAAGTATAAGTATTAAGTTATTTTCATATATTGTATTTTTGTTTCGATAAACTTCATAATATACAAGATTCATGAAAAACGGTCGATTCTCTAACAATATATACTATAGCTCCGTGAGTACACATTGAAGTTGTACGAAGCTCGCAATGTTTGTGTTTCACATTCTCTTGTTTTCATTTTAGGCTATGCTCATTTAACAAGCACTTCAAATATTGAGATTATTTTATGTACGTAATCGGACTTTCGACCAATACCATTCTAAATCAAATGAATTATCGTAAGTTTATAATGTAACAAAAATTTTATATGCTCGTAATTTTTTATTATTTATACCCTATCAAATGCATATTTTTTTACAGCATCAAAATAGGTTTAAAAAGGAAAATTATATATGCCTATATATATAATTGAATATCGGGTTGGAATTGTAAGCTTACACAATTTCTTTTGTTTTCTCTTATGCGTAAAAAAATATGAATAACAAAATGTAATGAGTACATTTAACAGCGACATGATATAATCACAAGTATATTATTAGAAAGCGTACGTGGAAGATGAGAATAGCAAATGTTACACAACCAATCTCAAAATTATTTGTTTTTGAAATATGTACGACAATAAATATCTAGCTTCCTTCTCATCCTTCACTTAAAAAACTTTAATTTTCTTTCTAAAATGTCTATTGAATGGAAAATTCAGAAAACCAAAAATGTTGTTAAGTTCAGTCGCTTTCAAACGATATGCGATCTATAATAGACTTATAAGAAAAAGAATGCATTGTAAGCCATGCATTTAAAGCTTGCTGTAGTGATAGAAAATCCCGGATAATGATATTACAAATGGTCGATTACAAATTCTTGAATTTGAATTTTGCCCTTGTTGTCCCCGAAAGCGATAGCATTGACAAACAGTACATCATTTACAATCTATCCCACTTTTGTTATTTACATAATGATATATCATACTCCATAATAAGGTTATAAGGTAAGAAACAGTGTCCAAATTAATATACATGAAAAAAAGTATATGTATTCAAAGAGTTTTTTATGATGTCGATCTTAATTACGACCTTATTAACTTTTTATCGTAACAATTTATACAATTACCAACATATAACCTAGGCTACGATATTAATTTGACCCCAATCTTCACCTTTTTGTTCAAATGCTACTAATAGCTTGCTTTTATTCCGCTTTTTTTTATGCGTTTACAAACGCATGTCAATAATTTAATTTCTTTAAAATATATAATTAAGCTATTATCCAACATTAGAATCAATTTAATAAATTTATTAAAAGTTGATAAAATAATAATTTAGTTTAGATATGAGCTTTAAGTGACTCTAGACTCTAGTGTTGTCCATAAGACTCGAACTCGAGTCGTTGTTGCTCTATTTTCAATCTATAAGTAGGTAATATCTACTATGTATAATTTTTTTTATAATAACTAGATAGTTAGGATAAATGAAGCTTTATTTGTTATAATTTTTCTAATTTATGTCTTTGGTGCGTACGTTAAGAATCTCGTATCGAATTTACTTATTTTTCTAAAGTTGGACACATATATTAAGAAA
The DNA here is from genome assembly GCA_027886185.1 of Rheum nobile. Lineage (NCBI taxonomy): Eukaryota > Viridiplantae > Streptophyta > Magnoliopsida > Caryophyllales > Polygonaceae > Rheum > Rheum nobile. The sequence continues at coordinate 1,149,116 of WOAB01000616.1, read as the reverse complement.
ATTTAAAATTGTAATAAAATAATCCTAATTGAATGTTTATTTTATTACACTGAAAATTGAAATTGTCTAGTTTTAGCTTTTTTTTTTCATTTAATACACTGAATAAAGTTGAAAGACTTTGTCCAAAACAGGTAAGAGAACAAATATTCATGAACAAGATTTATAGTCTAAAAAGACAAATAAATCCGAACGGATAGTATAATTTATTTAGAGATATTATTTTTTATAAAGAGGATTTAATTATTTTCTCTTGTGACAACATTTTGTAGGAGAAATTGATAACATAGGTTAAATATACCGTATTAATTATTCATAAGTCACATGACCAATTCTGTAGTGATATTTGACTTCTTTTCTATTTGATACATTTATTTAATTTAATTTTCTAAATTTGTATATATCTTCCACTCTTCCATATTCTTCACCACCACATTCTTTACAACAACTTTTAACCATTTTTTCATTATTATTAAAATAACAAAATATGTATAATAAAATCTTAAGAATATGCTTTATAATTAAAATGAAAAAAAATAGTTTAGCAAAGTCAAAGGAATATGAATATTGTACGTGGTTTCTTATTAGGTGAATTTAAGTTTAATATTGAGTGCAACCATACTACCCTATCTGGAAGTATAAGTCTGCTAATTTTTGCAAAATAACAAGAATAATTTGATATCATTTTCTATAAGTGAGCCTAATTTACATGTTTCAAATAACTCTAGGTTTATTAATATATCCGGATGTAAAATTGTCTAATTTTTTATTTAATCACCCGTAAGTGTTATATATTATAAGATCTATGAGGTTATAAAACAAATAACCTAACATTATAATAATTTTTTTAATTATAACTAGAAATTTGAAGAGTGATTTATTTAACCTTATATTTTAAGATTTTTGATAAATAACTCTTATTTCTCGATATTTTTTTTTACTTTTAATGAGAAATTGTTATTTTTTTAATATGACTCTTCAGTTACTTATAAAACAACTTAGACGTTGAATTAATATAAAGTATGAGATATGATTTATAGAAAAAAATAATTTAACAGTTTCACGCGTATAAGGCTATGTTCGACGCAAGTTATAGAAGGTTATTAGAAGTTTGTACTATTCAAAACCTATATTTTTATGTGTTTGGTAGTACAAGGTTTTTTAGAAGGTTAATGTTTTAAGAGGTTTTTGAGGAGATTAAATAAGAACCTCATAAGAGAAAAGTTATTGAATGTTTCACAAGGTTATCATAATTTTATTTTCAAAATATCCAAAATCACATACTAGTGTTAATTTTTTTTTTAAAAACAACCACCCTAATGGTAATTTTTATTTGAAATATATTGAAAAATTTTATTTCACCAAATACTCAAATAGGTTTCTACAAGGTTTTAAAATGTTATAAAAAAATCTCTAAAAAATCCTAATCTTATGAAAAACCTTTTAGAAAATCTCAATATCTTCAAAAACTTTATTTTACCGAACAGCCTAAGACTATAAGGTACTGGAGATACATTTGTTGTGATTAATTAGGAAAGAGATATGGGAGATACGATCCAACATTTTCATTGCGCGCGTTCGTTTTTCTTTCACGTTTGATATCTTCTTTGTTTGGCATGTTGGGCCCATACACATTAATAGGGATTTATTTTACCCTATAGTAGTATAGTACATCATTATTGCATGTTAGTGGATATTATACTTTTATCGCTTTTGAAATCAAGTATATATATATAGGAGAGACATGCTTCGATGAAAACGAATATTTACGATAAAATGTAAAGAGAAATGAGAATTAACTATTTTGGAATCATGAAAGGTTATGATGAATGTTCTATTATATCATACATATACCCTCTTATCCTCAATCACATTTCATGGTCAATATCTAATTATTGACCGGTCAACAGTCAGTGATCAACAGTCAAACTGACTTTTGTCCATATTTTTTTTTAACATTTTTAATTTTGTTTTCATACACATTTTCATCATAAAATTGTTTATAAAAATATGAACAATTTCATATTGAATTTGAACAATTGTATACTAAAAGTTGAACAAATTTTTTCAAACAATATATAAAATTGAACAATTGTAAGAAAAAAGTTGAACAATTGTATCTTAAAGGTGAACAATTTTATTTTTATGGTTACACAATTGTTTTCACTATGCAAATTTTAGTTTTTTTTATTGGGCAATTTTTTTCTTCTTTTTTCTTGTTTTTCTACACGTTTTTATTATAAAATTATTTTTTTAAAAGTTGAACAATTTTTTTTTTTGGCCTTTTTTTTTCCAGGATAACACATTTTTATCATTTTTGTATTCTTGTTTTCCTACATGCTTTTCTCATAAAATTGTTTCTAAAAAAATTGAACAATTCTCAATTGAATTTGAACAATTGTATCTTAAAAGATGAACAATTTTTTTAACAATATATAAAGTTGAACAAAAAAATTTGAACAATTTAAATTGCAGGAAAATTCAAACTTATAACAAAAGATAGATTGAACAATACTTTATTAAAATTTGAACAATTGTCCAATAAACTTAAAGTTTTGTTTATAATGTAATATAAACTTAATACAACTCAAAATGTTCAAAACATAAACCCTAACCCTAAATCCTGAATGTGTAGGAAATTAAGAATAGTTTAAACGACAAAAACGGCTACCCCTAAAAAAATATTTAAAAAATGAAATTATTCAACATTAAGATACAATTGTTTAAATTTATATACATAGCGAACACAGTTGTCTAACTACAAAAATGAAATTGTTCAACTGTAAGATATAATAGTTCAACTTTTAGATACAATTGTTCAACTTTAAATCTTTAATATTGTTCAAATTTTAACATACAATTGTTCAACTTTAAGAACTAATTCTTTGTTTTTTTTTCCATAAAAAGTTTATATTAAAAAATGTGTAGGAAAACGAGAATAACAAAATTAAAAAATATGGACGTTGATCGAGATTGAATGTGGTAGATATATGATAAAATTGAAATGATTGACCTGAAATGTTCACGTGCTCCTCAAATGAACTTAACTCTTTATATATATTTGAACCAAAGAGATGATACATGTTATACTTATTTATTATTTATTTTCTAGTGCCTTTTTTAATTCATTAATTACTATTAAGGCAAAATAAGTCAATACAACAAGTAAACATCGAAATTTAGACCTATGATCAATTTAAGGTTGCAAATGTCATAATAACGAGTTTAGTTCCGGTGTAGTTGAGAAAAGGCACTCTAAATAAAAATTTAACGGTTATGATTATATTTTTCTCTCTATATTTATTTTTATATATAAGGGCTCGTTTGATATGATATTAAAGATATAAGACGTCGGATATGTGTATTGGTATGAGTATCAATATATAGGTTTGAGTGATATCAAGATATCGGATATGGATATAAATATGAGTGATATTTGTTATATACAATTTATTAAATAAAAAATTAATAAAAATATAGTTAGTTTTTCAGGTTGTGTGCTGAAGATTGGGACCTCCATGGATTGAGATTCACCCCCAGTTGTGGCTTCAACTTCTGAATTTTGAGACATGATATTCGCATAATATTGCACATTAAAAGGATTATACGAATCTATGGACAAATCTTGAAAGTTATTTGGGTAGTTATCATGGTTTTGATTCATGGTGAGAGATTGAGAAAATAGAATGTGATATTTGAAAATAGAGATATTAGATTTTGAGAAAAGATAGGAATGAGTGGAGAATGTGTGAGTTTTACAATGAACACTACATCTTATTTATAGGCAAATAAAAAATCATTTATAATTTTTCTATTTTGTGAAAATATTAATTATATATAAATAATTTTAGTTATAACTACCCTAAATTCATACATAAAATATATAACTACCCTAAATACATACATAAAATATATAACTACCCTAAATTCATACATAAAATTTATATAAAAAAATCCACAATGTCATTTTAATGTAAAGAAATGAAAATAGTATATATTTATATTTTAAACCACCATAGATAATATTAAAATGATTTATTTCAATTAATGATATACAATATACAATAAAAAAAAATTAAAATATACCAAATATATTCAAAATGGGTGTCTATGGATAGAGAAAAATAAAACTAGAATTATGGTGTGTGTTTTTATTATTATTTTGATGTTTAATTTTTAAAAGAAAGCATTTTTTTATAAAAAAATAGCGGACGACCAGGAATAAATCATGGCAGTCCGCTGGAGCGCCACGCGTCGCTCAACGAACGAGCGACGCAGCTCCAGTAACAGAGCGACGCATGGCGCTCGCTTTAGTAAGCAGCCGTTTGACTGCTTACTAAAAACGCTGCGTTTTAATGGCATGAGACAATTTTTTTTAGCCCCAACCAAACGGGCCTTAAACTAACTTTAGTTTAAGCCCGTCCGGTTGGGGCTTAAAAATTCCCATTTATTTGAGCCCCAAGGGGAGGCTTTTGGGACTTATAGAATATTTTAATAAAAAATATTCTATAAGCCCATGAATAAGCCTTCCATAAGGGATGCTCTAACGAAACATGAGTGATTTATAATAGGCTTACTGCTAGTATGGCTATCCGTATTAGACATGTCAATGGGGTGGGTTTGGAGTGGGGAGTAGTATCCCCGTTTAGAAAATCACTCTCCGTCCCCATCCCGACGTAGGGAGCTAAAGTTGTCCTTGTCCCCATCCCCACCAAATCCCCGTCCCCGTAATTTTTTCTCAAATGTTAACATTTGTTTCGAGTCTTTCCGTAAAAATTCATACAATTTCTTCACTTACAATCAAACAAGTTCCCCACCCCATTTAACCCCCACGATTTTTTTCTTACTCGTTTTCCTGTTATGATTCTCCAATTAATCTACATTGTCAAATAAAATACAGCAATATAAAAAGTGAGTTGAATTCAATAAAAAACAATTTCTTAAAATTTTATAGTACATGCGTACTAATACTTATAAATGTATATTACACCATTTTTTCAAATAAAAAAAATCAATTACCAATTATAAATATGAAAAACATACCGCAAGCTCCCGACTTCACTCATGAAAATCTCATCGAGTTTCCAAATGAGGATATTCAATGGGTAATCCCGTGAAAAAATTCAATGGATGATACCACAAGAATTACCAACAGAGATACTCGTGGGGATTTCCGACAGGGAGTAGGGTACATAAGAGGCTCTATCCCCGTCCCACCCCCCTTCTCATACGAGGATGTGTTTTTTGTCCCATCCCCATTTAAAATCCTGATCTCCACTCCTATAACAGAATATCCCCACGGATATATATCGGGAAATCCCCGCCCGTATAAGACTTACCAATTACATTATGTCATGAATCATGATAGTCGCATAGTGAATATCAATTTTGTTACAACTGAATTCTTGTGAATAGTATACGATGGATAACGACAAATGTAAAAGACAATCAATGATATAATCTTATTTCTTCAACTCTACTTTCTTTCTTTCTTTCCTTTCTCTTCCTTTATTTACCTTCTGTAGTATCGTACCTTGTTAGTTAACAAGGGAAGTGGGTTCACTTCCTAACACCTTCTATCATTCTCATGGCTTCTTTTGAAGCCTTATGTGTGTGAGATCTTGTGATCATCACACATTCTAAGTTAATAAATACGGAGAACTATAGAGATCATCACTTAGATATATAGATAGGCTTGATTAAAAACACTCATATATGCCACGTTTAGAGATTTGACACCATTTAATTGTTACGGTCTTTGAAATTTATGTGCTTTAGAGCATAATTAATAAATAATTTTAAGGAAATTGTTAGTAAAAAAAGTGCTTAATCCTTCAAGAGAAAAAGTAAAAAATAAAAAAGTATAATATCTAACATAGTCTTTTTAAAACAAGAAATGATACATATTATAGTATTTTTTTTTTGGTGCCTTTTTTTTATTAATACTATCAATGGGAAATAAGTCAACACAACAAATTAAGTAAACATCGGAAATTAGACCCATGAATTTAAGGTTGCAAATGTCAATATAGCTTTAGTACTGCTAGTGAGGCTAGCTTTATACGGAGTAAGACTTACCTATTATACTTTGTATTACTCCCCCCGTCTCATAATGATGTGCCTATTTTGACTGGATACATTTGTTGAATCGGATTTTATATCGTTAATATCTTTAATTAGGAAGAGATTCACATAAGAACAATATATTAGAAGAGAACTAAGAAATTACCTGGACCGTTGATCACAAATCAATCGAACGGCTGGGATCCCCTGACCTCCTTCTTCTCTTCCTCTGCGGCGCTTTCTTTGTTTTCTTGCTCCCCTATTTCTTGCTCCTATGTTTTCAACGACGACCCCCACAATCGACTCGCTAGATACGAAGATCGATGCGGCGCCGATCTGCACCTCGCCAATATCAACGCATTCCTCGGCGGGCTGTCCGATGGATCTGGCCCGTATACCCGACAATACCTCTCTCTCGCGCCCGAATTTCTCTCTTCTTCTCGTTCTCCTCGCCGTCTTTCTTCCTCCTCGTCACCGTCGGATTCGACTCCTTTTTTGACGAATCGGTTCGGACCCGGATTTTCCGGCAGTGAAAAAACGAAACCCATTTACACCACCGTGTTCGGAAGCACCCGGACTGGCTGCATAGGCTGATGTGGAAGGAATTGCAGAGCACCGGCGGTTTTCCGACCCGACAACATAACCGATTCCGGGCGGCGGTGGATTTTCGTTTCTTGAGGACGGGCTTCGATTTAGAAGAGGAGCGGCGTACACGGACTTGGCCGATGCAGGTGACCTTGGGAGAAGAAGGCTCTTGCTGGGCATCAATGGCGGTGGTCCTCTTCCTCCGGACGGTGGCACGTGATGAACGACCATTTGAGAGAAAAAATTCATGAACTGTCATTTAAGTATCCTTGAACGTTTGTACTGATGTCCTTGAACATGCATGTAAAAGGCTGAAAACATTTGAGAGAAAAAGTCCATGAACTGTCATTTAAGTATCCTTGAACGTTTGTAGTGATGTCCTTGAACATGGATGTAAAAAGCTGAAAACAGTTGAGAGAAAAAGTCCATAAACGGACATTTAAGTATCCTTAAACGTTTGTACTGATGTCCTTGAACATGCATGTAAAAGGCTGAAAACATTTGAGAGAAAAAGTCCATGAACTGTCATTTAAGTATCCTTGAACGTTTGTACTGATGTCCTTGAACATGGATGTAAAAGGCTGGAAACAGTTGAGAGAAAAAGTCCATGAACGGTCATTTAAGTATCCCTGAACGTTTGTACTGATGTCCTTGAACATGGATGTAAAAGGCTGGAAACAATTGAAAGAAAAAGTCTATGAATTGTCATTTAAGTATCCTTGAACGTTTGTACTGATGTCCTTGAACATGGATGTAAAAGGCTGGAAACAGTTGAGATAAAAAGTCCATAAATTGTTATTTAAGTATCCTTGAACTAATTGTTTACTGTCCATGAACAAACTTGAGTGCTACCTTTATTTTTTATTTTTTTTAGGTTTACACGCGTGCGCCTACCATTTGTTACAACTAGTTTACGTGGATGGTTGTAATCATGGGCGGACACAAGTGGGGCCCAGTGGGTGCTAAATATCATTTTATTTAAAAAAAATATATAAGAGATTTTTTTTCCTGAGCCAAAAAAAAACAAACTAATTTTTATAGTTTTTCAATTTTAAAAATATTATTTACATAGGATTTATTATGCATAATTCTCAAAAATACTAAAATTTATCCAAATTTGCAGACAATTTTTCAATAAGATATGTAATATTTTCACTATATTTATCTTTATTTGTGTTAAAACTTTCAAAATTTAGGGTTTATGGATTTGTAAATTTTACAAATTAATTTTTATACAAATTTGTTGAGATTACGTAGTGAAAGTAGTCTGTAATGATTGAATTTTGTTTAATTTGTGTAATTTTTTGTCAATTTTGAGTAAAATTTCATTCGAAGTTTGGATATAAAATTTGTTGTTTGAAATTGAGATTGTTTGTATAAAATAGATGGTAGAATTAAAAATTACGATTTAGGGTTTTGTGTAAGGTAGACGGTAATATTTTACTATTCAAGATTTTAGCCCCCACTAGACTACAATCCTGCGTCCGCCCCTGGTTGTAATTTGTTCTTAATTCTCTCTTAGGAAATGGTTCTCACAAGAACCGTACCCTCTTTAATTACATATTAATAAAAAATATAATTTTTTGATATTATCAAAGTACTCGTTGAGACGAATTTTACAAGACCCCACATGATTATGTTTTTTCTTATATATTGGAAGAAATCTTAAAAATTCTCTTCAACTATAAATAGTATACAAAAAAAAATAGATACATCATTATGGGACGGAAGGAGTAATAAATACGAAAAATTATAAAGATTATCAGTTAGATAGAAAGATAGATAGGCTAGGTTAAGTCCATATATGCCACATTTAGAGTTTTGACACCACTTATAACTTGGAGGAATTGAATTTTTTTAATAAATAAATTTCTATATTTATTTTATAAATTAAACATATGAATTAAATTTACTTCTTAAAAAACTTATACTTTATGGGAAAAAAACTCGAACCAAATAAGAGTTATTTGTTAGGGTCTTAATTTCAAACTTACGTGCCTAAGGACATGATTAAGAAACCATCTATTTCAAGAAAAGCATGACCTTAAAAAATGCTTAAGCCCATAAAAAAAATCAAATATATAATATCAAACTTAAATTATTATTTTTATTTGATATAAAAAATGAAATAGGATGAATAATACAGTAAAAGTTATTTTTATTTGATATAAAGAATGAAATATCAAATATATAATATCAAACTTAAATTATTATATTTTTATTAACTTTTAAGCCTAAGAGTTAATTATAAATATACTTATATACAAACATGACCCATGAAATAAACAGATTAACGAGATATTGATCATACGGAGTATTAAACAAGGATTTTATGAAAATGTCAAAAGATATAATAATTTAAAGTAAAAACACTCCTAAATTATCACTACTGTTTTTTTATTTATAAATCGAATAGAATATTCACAAAAATAATTACGCAGCAATAATCATGTGGGACGGTGGGACATTCCATCAGTCTACCTCCAGCTCAATGGTCAAACAACAAGGTAAGAACGAAACCGTTATGATTGGCTACAAAGAAAGCGCACTTTTTCACTTTTTTATCTTCCTCCCGGTATTTTTACCGGCTGTAATATTCTTTTCTTGGAAGAGAACTAGAGCTCGATTGCAATTACTGATCTATAACTGCTCACTCTTCGAATTAATTCCCTTCTCTCCAAACGCCGAATAATAGAATCCCCGAAACCCCCACAACTTCTCATCTCATCCTCTTCTCTCTCTCTAAAAACTTTTTCCCTAAAATCTCGCCGGCCGGAAAATTCGAGACCGATCGATGGACGAGAACGCCTTCGCAAGGTGTGTGGAGGTAGGACTCTCGCTCTCCAAGCGCGTGCTCTACAGCAGAGATGAACCGCCGGTGAAGCAGCCGAAGATGGAGAAGTCGGCGGCGCCGGATTCGTACCTTCCGTCGGCGCCGACGGTGTACGCGATGATTTCGGACCCGTTGATTGTGGATAATCCAGATGTTCCGAGCTACCAGCCGTACGTGCACGGGCGGTGCAATCCGCCGGCGCTGATTCCGCTGCATATGTACGGAGTGGAGGCGGAGGTGGATTGTCATCTGGATACGGCGTTTGTGACGGTGAGTGGGAGCTGGAGATTGCATTGTGTGACGGGGAACAGAAGCTCTGATTGCTGCCTTGCGATTGCGATGGGGGAGCAGGTAAATTTGCCACTTTAATTTTTTGTTCTTCTTAATTTCTCTTTCCCTTCTTTTCCTCCCGTTCTGTTCTACTTTGAATTATGTATTTTCAGGTTTCCGAATGAGCAAATTATACTGAAGAATAACAAATAATCTCCCAAAAACTAGACAAAAGTTACATAAAAAAAACTTTGCATCTTCAAAAATTCAAAGTTATATATTTGAATTATACTTTGCGCAGTTTTTTTCCCCTTCGTGTGTGCAAATTTCCAGTTCTTTATCTGGCGGTCTAATCTATCAATTTCCCTAGCTGTGTCACGGTGGTGGACTGGTGGTTAGATGAATGTCGCTTGTGGGGCTAGTTGCGGTGGGATGGGTGGGTATCGAGTTATGACACACAATAAATCAGGAAAAATGGCCTCCAACCAAATATAGACATGTATCTAGTATCTACCACTGAGATATTCTGAGAAATGTTAATGCACATATTTTGAGTAAGATAAGGAAATGAAATCTCTGTATAAATTTTGTGTGCTAGGTACGGTTACTTTCTGTGGTTCATAATTCACGGATCTGACAAAGACCAGAAAAAAGGGGCAATGTACTGAGTATACTGTGGTTTTCTGAAGAAAAAACTGATATATATAAATGTCATATGCTGTCAAAAGAGATTTCTCAAATGTGTTATCTTGCATTATGTTTATATAAAAAAACTGAGTAAGTTGTACGAGAGTCTGGCTGGAGGCATAATTGTCCTGTCTTAACGAATCATCAATCATTATGTTAGTTGTCTGATGGAAGAATCATCAATTATTATCGTGAATCACATGACATTAGATCCTAATTTTCCAGCCATCTATATTTGAATAGGTTAGCTTGTGATGTGGAGAGACAATATCGGTCCTTGGATTTCTCACCAGTCTGATGGGGTGTTTAACTTGTGTTTGTTATTGTTATATGTAGCCATTTTTATATGATTGTTGGTTCAGCATTCTCAAAGAACCATGATTTGGCTAACAGGGTTCAGTTCTAGGTTTTGAGATTGAGGTTACGGGAAAATCATATCAAAGCCAGTTGATCACGGTAGATGATCCTTCAAATTTTCAAGGCCTAGCCGAAGCTGAATACAGTGGTTTTCTAAAACCACATATTTTCACTCTAAAGATCCCCAAGGTATATCTTGCGCTGTTAATATCTCTTGCTTTTCTTGGTTTCTGGAAATACTGTAGTTTGCAAAATAAATGACTTGTATTGACAAAGTCATTATTATCCTGGTCCTACAATCCATTACATTATAATGGTAAAAGATTTTGCCTGATTGATATAGGTGGATGGTGGGTCTAAACTATCAATTAAAGCCAGGTGGAGCCAGAAGTTACTGTATCATGATGGGCAATTCAGCTTGAATTTACCATTTAGTTTTCCAGTGTATGTCACCCCACCTGGAAAGATCTCTAAACGAGAAAAGATACTGTTGAATGTGAATTCTGGCACTGAGACACAAATTATATGCAAAAGCAGCAGCCATCCTTTGAAGGTATTAATTGTGTCATATATTAGCATGCACCAATCACTTATCAATGTGATTATGAAATAATTGATGCATCGTTTACCATCTTTCTAGGAACTGAGACGTCAAGTTGACAAACTGGGTTTCTTATATGAAGCAGAACTTCAAACTTGGTCACGAGCTGACTTTGAATTTTCATATGCAGTAAGACTTCGCAACATGTTCATGCTTCATGTCCTTCTCTATAACTTGTGATGTTACATGTAACAAACTCTTGTCTTTACTAGGTATCGTCGAGCAACATCTTTGGCGGACTACTTCTACAGTCTCCTGCATTGAATGATTTTGATCAGAGAGAGATTTTTAGCCTTCACCTTTTCCCTGGGTCTACTCAAAATGTCAAGGTATGCTTAATCATCAATACTAAGCAGTCCTAATACAGCTGAAGTTTGTCTCTTGATAATTTGTAAATGTGTTTTGACACGTGAATTAATGTTATTTTGTGCAACAGGTTTTCAGAAAAAGAATAGTGTTTCTTGTTGACATAAGTGGAAGCATGAAAGGAGCACCGATTGAGAATGTAAAGCAAGCAATATTGGCTTCTATAAGAAAATTAGATCCACAGGATGCCTTTAACATTATAGCATTCAATACAGAATCCTACTTGTTTTCTACATCAATGGCCCCAGCAACAGAGCACTCTCTAGAAAATGTTACTGAGTGGATGAGCTCAAAGTTTGATGCAGTGGGAAATACAAACATTTTGCTTCCTCTAAATCAGGTACCTCATATTTACATTACTGTTGGATTTATTCCTCTTTTTGTTGGTAACACTAGGCAGTTTACTATCAAATCAGAGCAGATTTCAATAAGACATTCCTGAGGTGATTACACAAAGGCAACAAGTACAGAAGTTGTCAGACCCTATATGCACTTTCTTTAGTACTTATGTCTGACCGATTTCTATGTTCCCTTTGGAACTTTCTCACAGGCAATGGAACTGCTGACCGAAAAAAGTGATGCAATGCCATTCATTTTGCTGATCACAGATGGGTCAGTTGAAAACGAAAGAGCTATTTGCAATGTTGTCAAGAACCGTCTTGCAAATGGTGGATTACAATGCCCTCGAATTTCTACATTTGGTATAGGTAAATCTCTGTTACAAGGATGATTAGATCATAATCGCTATGACCTTTAGTAAAGCTAAGGAATGCACAAGTAAGATTTTAGATGATGTACAAAACATTTCAGGTTCATACTGTTATATATGAAGGATAATATTTTTATGTGGCACATTTCAGGCTCATACTGTAATCACTACTTCTTGCAAATGCTGGCTGAAATTGGGAAAGGCCATTATGACACCTCTTATGATGCAGGTCAGCTACATCTCTTGCAGGATCCAGCCCTTCCTTATTTCTCTTATAACAAGAAAAGGACCTTCTTTGTATTTCCTCTGATCCCTTTTTCTGATGTTGGGCAGATTCTGTTGCTCCTCGATTGGAAAGGCTATGTGAGTCAGCATTGTCTGTCATTCTTACTGATATAAATATTGACGAATTGGAGCAACAAAAAGACATAACGGTATGAATCTGGTTGATGTTCCATTTGATGATTGATTTAAATTGTAATGTTCCTCATGATGACTTGCTATTTGCTAATGAATTTTGCTTTCTTTTAGCACCCCCATATTCCTTGCTGATTCCTGTTTCTTATAACAGTTTTATCCAGCTAGTATCCGTGACCTGTCCCGTCAAAGTCCATTGCTTTTATCTGGAAGATACACTGGCGACTTCCCTGAGTCGATCAAACTTGGTGGCACACTTGCAGACATGAGCAGCTTTGTCATGAACCTGAAAGCAAGGCAGGCCAAGGATATTCCGCTGGACAAAGTATTCCTGTCACTTCTGAATCTCTGTTACTGTCATCTAAGTTACCTTATTGACCTGTATGGTTATGTTATTTGATATGTTTTCTTCTTTTCCCTTTCTGATAGGTATTTGCACGGAGACAGATGGATGTGCTCACAGCAAATGCATGGTACTTGGAGAAGAAAGAGATTGAGAAACAGGTACAAGATCTTTCCATCTACTTCCAAATTACAAATCAATTCATGCATCGAAAACGATATTATTTTTTCTTGTCTTAATATCTTCCCTACAGGTTGCTAGCATGAGTTTGCACACCGGAATTCCTTCTGAATACACTCGCATGATTCTCTTTCAGACTGGTGGAGAAAAGAAAGCTTCAAGATCCGTTTTAATAGAGGTGAATATCTTTTTGTGGATATGTACAAAAGAAATAGTGTCTCATAACTGTATTCTCCACTGCCACTGCAGAAACCACAATACAGCAAGGCTGAACTTCAACAGATGATGGCCACCAACACAATTCAACTGCTCCCTAACATAGGAATAGGCTTTGGAGACCTCAAAAAGACGGCTGACAACGTCCCTCCTGGGGTGATAGTAAAGGATCCAGACGCAACCGAGCTCTTGATGAAAGCGACCACCAACTGTTGCCACCGTGTACTCGATCGCGTCTGTTGCATGTGCTGCATAAACATGTTGTCCAAGGTTAGCAACCAGTGCGCCATAGTTGCATCTCAGCTCCTCGCCGCCCTTGCTTGTTGCGAATGCATCGAATGTTGCTATGATCTTTGCTCGTAAAGAGCGCAGCAGCAGGCCAACGACCTATGTATATATAATTATTTGCATATATTGTATGATGTTCTGTATCAGAAAGACACGTTTGTATGTGGTGGAACTTGTATTTTCTGAGGTGCTCATTAGTTGCTGTATTGTTTGATAGATGTATTTACGCCTAAGTGATCCCAATCAAAATACGAGATTCCTAGGTGGAATTTGGCTAAAGAATATGGTTAAAGATTCCTAGGGCCTGATCCTATAACCGGGCCCTGCCTGTTCGGGCTAGAATTCTTATCCAAGTCCGTATTATTTAGCAGGTGGGCGCGTCAACCCGCGTTTGCTCAGGTTTATATGAGATGTTAGGTTTATATGAGATGCTTGATCATAATAATTAGGCATGATTTTAGAATTAACCATCATATTTTTTTCATAGGATTAAAAAAAACCCGACTTTATGTTCCTTGAGATGAGTGACTAATCCAACATAGATTTCCAAAACATTCGCCGGGAATATACCCCCATATGAGTAGATTAAGTAAGATTATAAGATCTTGGAATAAAAAGATTATATGATTATACGATGTTATTTATACTGGGGTGCGATTCAGGTGCGAAAGGGCCTTATAATACAAAATAAGAAAGAATTCTAGTCATTAGATCAGATTAAAAGCTAAAAAAAAAGTGCAACACAGAGGCCATTTTGTACATGCGTTTGTTTTTTGAACATTACTGACAAAGTGCAAGTCGGAGGCCTAAAAGTGTAAGCCGATGACTTGAAAAGTGCAAGCGAATGCAACACTTTTGTGCATGCAAATTCAACATTTTGTGCATGTATTTTTTTGGATTGGAGTGCAAGTTGTTAGCTTAAATGTGCATGCGAATTATTGTGCATGTGAATTTAACGTTTTTGTGCATATATAACTCGCATGCACTCTCAGTTGAATTCACATGTACTTTCAGTTGAACTCGCATGCACTCACATATATTTTTTGGGATTGGAGTGCAACTGTACAAGTTGTTGGCTTAAATGTGCATGCGAATTATTGTGCATGTATAACTCGTATGCACTCTCAGTAGAATTCACATGCACTCTCAGTTGAACTCGCATGCACTCAAAACACATAAAGCATGCACTTGATTTCACATGCACTCAAAAGTCAAAAGACATATAAGTACACTCAAATGCATGCACTCTCACTTGAATTCACATGCACTCTCAGTTGAACTCGCGTGCACTCACAACACATAAAGCATGCACTTGATTTCACATGTACTCAAAAGTCAAAAGACATATAAGTACACTCAAAGGCATGCACTTCAGTAGAATTCACATGCACTCTCAGTTGAACTCGCATGTACTCAAAACACATAAAGCATACACTTGATTTCACATGCATTCAAAAGTCAAAAGACATATAATTATACTCAAAGGCATGTACTTCAGTAGAATTTACATGCATTCTCAACTGAACTCGCGTGCACTCACAATACATAAAGCATGTACTTGATTTCACATGTACTTAAAAGTCAAAAGACATATAAGTACACTCAAAGGCATGCACTTCAGTAGAATTCATATGCACTTCCGGTTGAATTCACATGCACACTCCTAGTAGAATTTACATGCACCAATTTTCTAATTTGTATGCACTTTTCAGTTGAATTTCCATGCACTCCCAATAAAACTTGCATGCACTAATAACACATAAAGCATGCACTAGATTTCACATGCACTTGAAAGTCAAAAATCATGCACACTCAAAGGCTTGCAATTCTAATAGAGTTCACATGCACCCAAGGGTGGTCTGGTGGCCGGTGGTGGTCCGGCGATCGGTGGTGGTCTGGCGGTGGTCCGGCGACCGGCGGCGGTGGTCCGACGATCGGCGGCGGTGGCCCGACGACGGTGGTCCGGTGGTGGTGGTCTGATAGTCAATCCTTTAAATTAAAGACATGTACATAGCACATGACTTTTAATGAAAGTTCAATCATGACCTTTGATTTATTTTTAATTCAATGGTTTATATTCCTTCTTATTTTGTATTATAATAATCTTTCTCACATGACACTTATCATTTATACTGCATTGATTTGCTTAGGATTGACAATCATAAAACAACTAGTTACATCTTAAATTGCAGAATAAAATCACCATATACTAATAAATGACATAAGATGCTAATAGAAATGTATAATAAGAAATTTCGGAACACCAAAAAAAGGATCGAAGAATCTCTCTCTTGCTTGTTCGTTGGGTCGCTGCAATGCTTCTTCTCCTTCCTTCCTTCGCATATACATGCCTACTCACTGTATTATTCTTTCACTTCGCCGCTTCCGGTGAAATTGGGTATATTCGAATCCTTTAATCTTATCGTTTCCGGTTGCTGTCTACATATCCCGATCGATTTGTCCTTAATGTCCTCGCCTTTTATCATTTTCTTCAGTTTCGCCTATATTTCTTACATTTTTGCTATCTAAACAATCGCCAAATTGATTTCCCCCCGCTTCTATCACTCTCTACGATCTGGTGGCAATTTGATTTCACGCAATTAGGATAAGCGGTTTATCGATTTTATACAGTTGATTGACTAGAATGTGCAATGAGGTTTTAGTCGAGTCGATTTGGGGCTTAGGTCTATAGTAGTATCTAAGCGGTCCACTTCTAAAGTGAAGCTTGAGCCATGACAAAATCTCAAATTTCTGAATAATTGCAGCTTGAGCCATGTGAAAAAGGAGACAACTTTAGCAATCATAAAACCAGATGGGCTCTATGGTAACCACAGTGATGCAGTAAAAAAGGTTATTCTGGATTCTGGCTTTCACATTCTAAGGGAGATGAGGACTCACTTGGATGAGGATACTGTCAAGAGTTTTTACGCTGAGCACTCTTCCAAAAGCTTCTTTTCCAACCTCGTCCAATACATGACAAGGTATAATCATGGTGCAATAAGCTCTAGTGGCAATCTATTTCCAGGTGCTCTTTTTAGCATTTCAAGAACTGATGAAGTATAGATTATCTTGGTCTTATGTGATTAGTGGTCCAGTGCTGATAATGGTATTGGAGAAGGAGAATGCAGTTGTTGAATGGCGTAAACTCATTGGTCCAACTGATGCTAAGAAGGCCAAGGCTACACATCCTCACAGGTTTTGCTTGTTGTGCATACATCCCATAAATGTTAGAGTGCTTACTGTTTCATTGCACTAATGTTTCCTGTCTTTCAGTATCAGGGCAATGTGTGGAGTGGATGCAGAAAAAAACTGTGTTCATGGTTCTGATTCTGCTTCGTCTGCTGAAAGAGAGATTGATTTCTTCTTTGGCAAAGCCGCAGGTGAGCTTCATATCTTGGATTATAACATAATACTTGCTGTGTGGTTAAGGTTTGACATGCAATTGTTGAAGCCTTATATATTTTTTGTCTTTCCTGTTATTTGTTCTGATTATTAGATGAGATTCCAAGAAGGCATGATGAGTTATGAAGTTGCTCTATTGGAAGACAAGTATTGTTGTTGAATGTATGTATTCTCACTACTTATTATGGACTGTAGAGGACTTTTCAACAGAAAAAGTTGAAAGAGGACTTTGTCTTTTCCATTTAATTTCACTAGGTGAAATTTTGATGTGCTACTCTTATGCATAATGTTAGTATCAGTTTTACCAATCATGCTGCTGAAAGCCTTTTTCTTGCACATTTGTTTTTCATGAAGCAAACATAAACTTGAGGTGTGTGATAGTGCCTACTTCACTGTAACATAAATACTGAGTTTGTCTCATTTGAGTCTTAAATTGAGTTGCAGTAAGAATGATGAGAAACATGTTGAGATCAATGAATTCCACATGTCACTCCCAAATGCTGGACGCACAAACCTAGGGTTTTATCCTCATTAATCCAAAATTTCAATTTCAATCTACTTAACCTAGTTGGGCCTTATCAGCTCCAACCAAAGCCCAATTAGCTCAGGTATGGGTTGCAATTGGGCTGTCTTTTTACTTGTCTTTGCAATTTCCTTTTATTTTATCGCTTGCTTGATGCTTCTGCCAGTAAAAGTTCCTTTCTTTTCTGGTCCTATTTTATTGTCTTTCACGCCATTTACTCAATTTTGTTTCACAAAAGAGTATAAGACTTGTTAGTAGAAAAATACGAGTACTAATGTATGTAATTTTCATGGTAATTTTGGATAAAATAAGTTGATTTTGCTTATGGTAATTGGTAGCAGCTTTATAATTCTATTGGTCATAGTTTCTATGGCCTTTTTTGTATTAACTATCGCTGTGAATTCATAAATTTACTTTGTGGTCGTAATCTGATTTCTTTGCATAACTAAAAGTATTCTAATTTGTAACCTTGCTCTACTTGACCAATCACCACCAAATTTGGTCGTAATTTATAATCTTGAAATGTAGTTTTTGAAAGATACTTTTTGTAATTAATTGATAGTCAATCTGGAACGTCGACATGGATTGCATATATATATGAATTGATTTGTTAATTCAATTAAATATGGTCTACCGAATGTATAATCCTAGAGAGTCTAAAGTGCATTTGGGTGTGTGGTGATTGGAACTCTTTTTTAGGCAGGTTTTAAGCACCCTGCCTTGTCCTTAATCATGTGACACGTCCCTCCTTAAAATTTCTTAATTTTTTACTGTGAGATCCAATAAGAGAGGGTTCGAGATGTGCCGGTCAAAATCTTAATTTTACCACACTTTTGATTTGACCTTTATCCCGTGGACTGTCGACCTCCACATCTTAGCCTCTCTAATTCCTTTTTAAGCCTCTACCAAAACCTCCACCTCACGTGGGTATTGACTATTGTTGAGAGAATGATGACGTATTACATGACGTGATTACCCCAGACAAATCACCTGCGCTTAAAAAGTGTTTTGAATACTGATACTTAGAGCATAATATCCATATTTACAAGAGACTTATTTTTTAATTTACTTAATTTTTCTGACTTTTTATGTTTTTAAATTAACTTTGATACTCATTTAGAATATTATCATTGTAGATGGTATTATAACATGAGGATGATAATATACTTTTTTCTCCCAAGTCCTTAACTATTTGATCTAACCTTCCATTTCCTGCATCTCGAGAGAAGTTTAATCCTCCATTTACGTGTTGATATTATCTCTCTTGGTTTTTGGTTGGATTGTCATGTAAAATTAGAGTTTGATTTTTACACCATTGTTTGGTTGAATCGTACATATAAAAAGTAAAAAATTAAAAGTCGGTTTATGGCCACGGCGCAACCACGCGGCTTCGGTACCCATTCGTTTGTTGTTTAGCATTTGATTTGTATATGCAATTTGTATACGTGGCAGACCTCAGTTACTATTTGATTACAAAAGAAAATAATCATTTGCGTTGTTAATTGACAAGTACATACTACCTACAAGGGCCCCGAGTCACGATCCCATGTGACTGTCTCCGTGCCGTCCGATCAGAACACGTGGCACTTGGGTTAAGCGTAGTAAAACTGCGCCCCTGCCACGTGGCATGCTAAATCAGTGCCTCAGTGGAATTAGAGTTTTAAGTATTAATGAATACAAGTTGCACACGTGAAGTGTGTATAGCTTGATCTGATTTGTTGGTCTAGAATCTGGATTAGTTAGAGCTCTTGACTCACTTTGGGTAGGGGGGAATTATAGGGTGTGGGCGGGCGCAGGGGAGCAGGGCCCCACCATCCTCGCAGTTGCCAGAGAGGTGAATTCCAAGTGTGTAGTAGACGAGTACATTGTTCCTTTATTTAAGATCTGTGCACTCTCATTGGCTGGACCAAACCCACTGCATGCCCATAGGTTTCCACGTCACCTTCTATCATCTTCTAATTGGATCTTTTTTAATTTATCTTTTGCTGCTTATCATTTCAGGATTTCTTTGGGAAATCACTATTTACCATATTGTTATCAACAACAATACTTTTTTTCTTCTTTTTTTTTCAATCCGATCAGGATGTGTACATGTTATCAACTACAATTAACTAGCTACCTTATAGTTTACAAATCCGAAATATTGTTTTCTTTTCATCTGAAAATGTCTTTGTTCTGTTATTTTATATAAAGATACTACTGCATCATTTCACATAGGAATGAATGATCAGAGTTTGTTAAAGGAGGTCTCCGTTTTGTGTTGTTATATTAGGATTACCTGAGATTTTTTGTAAGATTTGCTGACATATCTTTGTGCAAGTGTAATGAAGCATTAGTAGTTTTTCTTATAGAGAAAAAAGAAAAAGAAAAAGAAATCGAAGTCAGTCTCTGAACAAAATATCCTAAATTGTACACTTTGTGCTTGAATCCTTGCATATAATTTCAGCCCCCTAAGATTTAGCTTCTGCTTTTCAAGATAATTAAGTATCACTGTTAGAATATCATTGTGGTGGAAGGTAATCATACAAACAGAAGCACCCAAAAACTTAGTACAAATATAAGAATACAATGAATAGCAGAAGAAAAGGTTAGCTCTGCAGATGCTCACTAGATGACTCCATTTGGTTTCATTCATCAGATAATTAAGAATAAGAGAACAGAAAGGATACATGAAAATATGTATGCATGACAACCACAAAGGATTACGCGGTCCCTGCTTCATATCATAAAGTTGTATTATGAATTTGAGTTTACAAACAGTTGCTCTACTAATTAGTAATTAGTATCAGTGACATGAGTAAATCATAATCTCTATAGTCTGTCTTAAATTGTATGTGCTCTCATTATGACATGAATCAGTGTTACACCATTTAGATGCACTGATTTGGTGAATTTTTTTCCTCCTAATATGAATTGCTCTTAAGAACAGGTACCTGGGAGTTTGTGTTGCGGACAAAATATCTATAGATCCACGCGTTTATCGTTAAGAGAAAAATCGGGGATTGTTAAACTAAACATTCTGCCTAATAAAGTTTATTTGGGGATGTGTGATCTTGTGATCGAGTGATAAACGTGATGACATGAAAGCATAGATATAGTTATTAATGAAGTTTGCTTGCGAAAAATCCTCACAATCACTCATGTTAGTATTTTAATTACCATTACCTATATAAGAAAAGAAAAAAGTTTATTCCTTTTTTTCTTTTTCCAAGTGTATAGTTCTAGTGTGGTGTGTTTATAAATATTTGTTGAAAGCAAGGAACCAGGTTAACAGAATTTGAGTATAGAACTTCTCAGCTGTGGAAAGAGTGAAAAAGATAAAGAGAGAGAAAGAGAAAAAGGCTACTGTTTAGGAACTTGAACCCATCCAATAGGAAGCTTCCCCGCCATTCTCGCCTTTAACTTGCTCAAGAAACTCTGTTTATCTTCCATTGAAGCTCAATCCTCATTGGCTTCCTAGAGAGCGACTGTTTGTTGGTAGTTACCCTCCCGCCATTTTTTTACTGCCACGGTGACCTCCAATCTGTTTTGAAGATCTTTCCTAATTAACAGTATTCGCCAATGAAGGTGAGAGTCAGTTTTTGTATCTAATAGTTTCATCTGACTTGTTAAATAATATTAATTCATGTGTTTGATTGTTGCAGTTCTTCGGCTGGGTTCAGAGCAGGCTTAATGGCAAAACAAACTCTGTTCCTACATCTCACCGTAAGTATATCTAAAACTGAGCTTGTCCCTTTGTTTGATTTGTGTCTTTTTACAAGTGAATCTTATATATTAAGGTCTAGTTTTAATGTTCTTGAAACAGATTCTGTTGATTCCTCTGCATTATGTATACTAATCTTCATTAGTCAAGATTATTAAGATTACTGTTAATGTGCAACTTTTCATTAATCTAATTACCAACTACATGTTAAGAGTTTTATTATGCATTATACTAATGGCATGGCAAGAAAACTGTGGCGGCGCATCGCATGCTGTGTCTGGTTGGTAGACTACACATGACATGGGCATTTTTTTTCTTCCTATTGTTTGGTTTTACAAGCTTGTCTGTATTCATATTTTGTTTTTTTATTTCTAAGAAATAAAGTAGCTAGCTTCCTCAGTAGAACAGATTTACCATTGACAGGGAACAATCTGCATCTAACTCGAGGCCTCCTTTTTCTGGCTACTACGAGAATGCTCACTTCTTTACTTGTTTTGGTTCCAACCAAGTTGGGTTACCGGAGCACATATGTTGCTGCTTTATGCTACATAAACAATTTGGATGACCTGTTTTCTAAGCCTAAAACCTTGATTGTGCTGCATATAGTAGTATATTATAGATTGGGAAACCATAGGAAAACCTAGTAAATTTAAGATTGTTTTACATTCCCATAACCATCTTTGCTGTATTAGTACTCTCTGTACTCACATGAGTACTAAATCTTTTTGGCCAATTGAAAAGTATGTCAAGATCTTGAGGATATAGTTTCAAAACTCATCCCAGCCACTTGCAATCAGTTGGCTCAAATTTTGGTACATGGTTAATTGAAAATATACAGACTTAAGTACTCCCAAACTTGTATTGTGCAAAGCCGAAAATTGCGGTCTCTCCTTGCACGCACTTTGGGAACTGTTATCCAACTTGGCTGTACATTTTCTTCTCTTGGAAGTTCACTAACAGTCTAAACTGTTCTTTGCCCACATGCTAACTTCAAGAAATGATGTAGTGTAGATATGATATTAGTTGAAGTGTTGCTTGTGTTTGGGGAAAGGTTTTAGACCGTCTTGCTGAAAACAAGCGAAGATGTTTCCCAAGCTATGAATGAATAGTATGGTGAATTCCAAACTCCTTTATTGATTTGATCTTCTAATCTTACACAGATCATGTAAATCAAGGAACGTCGAGCAAAGAAGAGTTCAGCGACTGGCCACAAGGGCTGCTAACAATCGGTACCTTTGGAACAAGTGATCTAAAAGACAAATCAACTTCAGAGATTGAAACCCATCAACAGAATCCTTCTTCATCCCCAGACTTATCAGAATTCACACCAGAGGAAGTTGGGCAGCTACAAAAGGAGCTGACAAAACTGTTGAAGAGAAAGCCAGCTAAGCAGGAAGAACAAACTTGTGATCTTCCTTTGGACAGGTTCCTAAATTGCCCTTCAAGCTTGGAGGTGAGCCGCAGACTATCAAATGCCGCCTGCATCGATCCTGATTACAAGGAGGACGATATAGAGCGCACCATAAGCGTGATCATTGGCAAGTGCAAGGAAGTTTGGGCAGAGAAGAGCAAGAAAGACATTGGAAAGAAGTCACTCACTTTCCTTCTTAAGAAGATGTTTGTGTGTTCTAGTGGCTTTGCTCCTGCTCCCAGCTTGAGAGATCCTCTTCAGGAGTCCAGGATGGAGAAAGTAAGCCTCTCATATTTTCAGAATACATCTTACTTGAGCTTCTAGAGACTGTGAATTGATGTGTGTGTTTGTGTTTTCCATGGCAGCTTTTGAGGACAATCCTTAAGAAGAAGATATACCCTCAACACCCGTCTCGAGCGGCTTCCATGAAGAGATACATTGAAGATAAAAATGCACAAAAGAAAAAGGATGAGGAGGAGGAGGAGGAGGAGGACCAAGATTTGCAGAGACCAAGTGCAAGTGATGGGTCCAAATGGGTCAAGACAGATTCAGAATGTATGTACTTGTGTGGAGTTATAAAGTTAAATCATCCATTTTTTTAGGCCAACTGCTAACCTCAAATACTATTCAACTGTTGCAGATATTGTGCTAGAGATATAAGTCCTCCTACATCATCAGTTATAACTTAGAGAAAGGATGATTCGAGAAGATTCTGGGGATGAAGAAAAAGGGGAAAGGCGAGTAGAGTCCCTTGATACATATTGCTGGGAAATTGAGTTCAAAATTGGAAGATTGAGTTTTTGGGTAGACATTTTATGTCTACTGCTTTTTTCATGGTTGTAATCTGTGGTTCAGATACAACACATGTTGTATACTATACAGGGAAGCACCTTTGCTATTTGTCCTTTTTTGGATAATTCTGTGTAGCTTGAGCTTGGGCTTGTCTAGGGAACTTCCTCAACTCTTCATGTTCACTCCTTTGTAATTTCTGTTCAGTTTGTTTGCTTCTAATCTCTGTTCAGTTTGTGATAGAAGTTTGAAAGGAATAATCTTATCTATAAAACTCTGGATTTATGAATAAATGTATAGACAATCTTGTTCTTTTGGGGTGCGGATGGAGCATAATCATAATATTCTTAGATCATCTGTGATAATCTGAATTTCTTCCGAAAATAAAATTAATATGTTTTATAAATTTGACCTATAGATTATGGGATGTGAAAAGCATTTTTAACTGGATTATTTTGATGATGGGGTCTCCAAATTGCAAAAGACTATTTTCTCATAATATTTCAATTGAAATACATTTCCATAGCGGCATAGCTTCATGCAATAACTCGAATTTCTCATAAAAAAAAAAAAACAGGGTTTTCTTACAAATTCGTCACTATAGCAAAAATCTTCTAATAATAAAATTCTTTTAAATGAATATTTTCCGTAACGGAACTATTATAAAAAACCATGTACATGAACTTGAGGACTAAATTTGACATCTCAGAAACTTCGTAACAATGTAACTTTGCCATCCAGTCAGCCGTCATGTGTGACAACAACGTTGACATCTTAGATTCTTAGAAACTTCGTAGCCTTGCATGAAGACTACATTTGGCATCTCAGAAACTTAGTAACAATGACTTTGTCGTTCATAATTTTGTAACGTCGTCATCATATATTTTGCAGTAGCATTTCTTTTTGTTGACTAGCAAATAGCAGTGTCAATTTTATTTTTGGGTGTCATAAAAATGTCACTGGCCCACCAAAGGGTAGAAGTAGCTGAGCTTCATTTTGATTTGGACGGTATCTTTCTGCAGCAGATACAAATGTCAAAGTGATGTCCACATTATGATCATTCTATTGAGCAAAAATGAATGAAGTGTGACAATTGTGATGTATTTGTACTGAAATATAAATCCTGCACTCATTCAATCATGAGAGAAGCTACTTAACATGTGTAACTGACTAACTGCACAACGCATTCTCAGAATTCAAAATACATTTAACTACTGGAGAAGTTACAAAAGATTTCCTGTCACTTTTGAGCCCTTATGCAACATGAATTCAATCTCTGCATTTAAAATTCCATTTCCCAGATTTGAAAGGCGAATGTGTGTGTGTGTGTGTTCATTAGACAGCAAGAATAAGCATCAGTTTGAAAGGGGCAAAGGGTGTGACAAAGAAGATTGGCCTTTAAATATCAAAGCGTGTAAGAGAAAAGATACACATGCAAAGTTCCTATATAAACAAAAGAGGAAAAACAGAAACCAAACCAAAAACCTGGAATGTGGTTACAACACAGATAATTCTTACAGGATCAGAAGCATCTGGACTCGCATCCAATCGACCATGAGCTAGGAAGATTGTTCATCAGCTACCCACATCAGCCAATTGCTCTTCACAGAATTTGGTACAACAAGAATAACATAGACAATGCTCACAGAACCAGAAACATTCAGCCGATCTTCCCCCGTATAGTGCAACCCTGAATCAATTCATTAAGGTGTCTGCCTGGAAACACCATTCATCAATTCCTAGTATGACCCAATTGCTTATTTTTTGTAATGGAGACCCCAAATGCTATTCAGACCAAAATAACTTGAAAGAATGAATTTCCTGACCTCTACACTTCTTTAGCAAACTGTTTTTTTCCTGTTCCTTGTGCAATCCATGCCTTGAGACTCCTTTCACTGTGATCTCCTTCTCAAATGCTGAGGAGCAGGGTTTCCTTCAAAGAAATCCAACACAGCAGTCTCCAAATCTTCCACCGAATACCTGATGTACTGCTCTGCGTGCCTGCTTCCCTCTATGTGGCCTTTGAACCGGCCCAAGAATGACCTATAAGCTGGGATAACCTTCTCGGATATAGAAATCCTCAGTTCCTCCCTGAGCTGGAGGTCAGGGACCAGCCACGTAGCTTGTGTTCTGTGCACCTCCTCAAACATGGCATTGAAGGCCTTAAACCTCTCTCTCAACACACTCTTTGACACCCCTGAAGAGAAACTCCCACTAGAATGCAACCCTTCATCTCTCAAGCAATGCAACACCTTTACTAGAGTCGACCTCTGGTAGTTGGTGGCTGCTATCCTGAGCTTACCTGTTAACTTCTTCAAATAGTCGTCTCCAATCATCTCTCTCAACTCAGGCGATCCTTTGATCTTCTGCACAATGTAATGGACATTGTTCATAATGAAAAAGTGCGCAAGGGATGTGTCCTTGTAGCATTGTGACTTCCCTTCCAAATTGGATTCCAATATCATGATAATCCATATCAAATGCAAGGCCAATGGAGTTTTCCCCTCAAACTCCTCGGATTCAGTCAAATCCATATCCAGCACAGACGGGTCGCCCGAATACCGTGAACCGGATGCGGGCTTTGACACAATCAGCTCAAGTAGGGTTTGCTTGTAGTCGGAGATTAAGCTAACATAGTTCATCACATACCTTGTTAGAGGATGAATTGTACCACCGGGGACCGGAACCTTGGAAGTCTCCCGTAGAACGGCGTTCTCAAACTCCGATAAGATCCCACGCGCCGCCTCCGCCAACCGGGAGACGATCTCCTCCGCCTGAACTCTGATCGAATCCGCCGGCTTAGAGCAGAATACGACGTCGACGTCAGGAAGGAGCTCGGCCAGAGCGTCGTGGAGGTCTAGGATCTTGAAGAGCTTCTCCGGCGACCTCCTACTGATGCTTATCGCCTCCGCGAAGTTGAAGAGCTGGATTGCCGGCGCTTTCACCGACTCCAGGAAGCACTGGTCGTCGGTTCCTTCCACGCCAGCAGCGCCGTAAAAGATCTGCTCGCTGAGACGCTTCTCGCTTGCAAAGAGGGTGCGAACACATACCTTTGCCGCACAGATCCACCGCCGGATCTTCCCCTCTAAGGCGTCCCATTCGAGGCGCTGCACGTCGCCGATTGACAGCTTCTCTACTCCAAGACGGCGGAAGGCGTTGTCGAGGCTCTGCTTGCGGACGCTTCCGTAGACCTGGACACACTCGCGGAGGTATCCGGCAGCAATCATCCGTTCGGCAATGGATCGGAGATCGACGATTGCATCCACCGGTATCAGTTCCATCTCTCGTATGCTACTGGCCGATCTGTAGTTCGAGATACCACTCCCGCTTGATCGAGACAAGGAGATAGAAGATGATCCTCCGCCTCGTAGTAGTTCACCGTCTTCATCGCCTCCAGGTCTGTAATCGTCGCCGGCAGCGGCGGCGGAGTGTTGCGAGTGGTCGGATCTGGTAGAGTTGGAAAGGAGGGAAGAGGAAGAGGCGGCGCCGGCGGGATCCAGGAGCAGAGATTCCGTTTCGATGTTGGAGGAGTGCGTTAGGAGTATGTTACGGAACTCGTCCTCGAGTCTAGCCATGGCGATTTGGATGGTGGTGTTGGCCATGGCGGCAGCCGCCGGCTGGTGGCTCTGTTGTTCATCATCGGAATTCAAGGAGGCGGATGACATGGAGCGTTGGATCTCGTCGACTGCTCGGAGATAGCGATCGACTTCTTGGCGGCCGCCGTCGAAGATCATCCTCTCCCTGGCTTCCTCAGACACGGTGGAGTCCCATCGGAGTATTATCTTCTCCGCCGACTCCAAAGGCCAATCTCCGCCGCCGCCGCCGGGCTCCGATGAACCAGTTGCTCCTGCCATTCCAACTCCTGGGTGTAAGGGAGACTCCATAAACAAACAGAAATGGAAACCGCCGCGAAAATGTCAAGAGAAAAGGAGATGGAGGAGTTTTTTGTTTGGATTGGATTTGGGGCTTTTGGGGCTGGGTAGTAGAAAAGGAAAGGGGGAAAATGAGTTCTTCACCTTGTGCGAATTTTTCCCTTTTAATTTATTTTTTCTCCTTTTTGGAATCTTTGACAGTGTTATTTGGATTTGGGTGATGAGGCTTGAAGATCTTCTTCCTCATCCGCCTTTTTTTCCTTTTTCTTTTTCGTACATATATTTCATTTTTTTTAATAGTATGTTATTTTTCCTGGGCAAAAACCAATCTATTTTAGCCAATTGAGTGCTTGTAATATGAACACAAGAAGTAAAGGGCAAGACTCAATCTTCCATAAATTTGAAGGTTGGGTAAATGACCACTTCGATTCCACCTTTGCTACTAACCTACTTACTTATCTTATCTAATGATTTTTTCTTCGGTTAATTTTTACTATTTTTTGGCCTGGTAATTATATGAAATAAGATAAAATTGGCCAGGTGTCCCTTACTTATTTCTGAGGGGTATTCTCATTTTTTTTCCCATCAAATGTCCAACTGTTATCTTTCTAACAGTTTCGTCTTCTTCGATCAAGTCAGACGAGCCCATCTCCTCCCTCCACCCCGCTCTCCTTCACTTGTTCGTCGTCGGCAACCCTCCGCCCTGCTCACAGTTCGCCTTCACCTCGTCTGCACAACAAATACTAGAGTTGGAATTGTACTCTTAAGAGATTGGAGCTTGTTCAAGTGCAGATATAAGTTGGCAATGGCCGAACTCACGACAAGAGGAAATTGATTGTTAGATTAGAACAAAATCTGGTATTGAATCAGTTCTGAAATGAAAAAAGGCCCAGTAGGTGCTCGTTTTTAAGATCAAATTGTAAAATCTTGCAAATAAAGCGATGAGAAAAGGCCGAAATCGAGAGGAACTGAGAATTTAGCGAGTACATAACCCGGAGGAGGTGTGATTTCCACCCATGAGGAGACCCGTTGATGCTTGAAACCCTAACCAGAGCCTCTTCGTGTCCCTAATCCCCATTGGCTTGTAGTACCAAAGACAAAACATGAAGATTTTTAGGGCAAAGGACTGGACAAGTACTGAGCAGCAAAGATCTCGGATGCTAGGAGTTGTAATTTTATTTTTTATTTTTAACGAAACAGTTAAAAAGATAACAGTTGGGCATTTGAAAAAAAAGAAAAAAAAAACTAGAATATATCGGGCGAAATAGGTAAATGTTTGGGACAACTCGCCAAATTCATCTTACCTCAAGGGTACCAGGCAAAAAAAAACGTAATTTTTAATTGTCAATTAAAAAAAGTTATGAAATTTAAAACTTAAGTATACATTTTATATATATTATAAAAAAAAATCATCCTCAATTTTTTTATCCTTCCTTTTAATACAACCGTTTTGTCTTTTTAGGTGGACAAGTCTTAGAATTTAGACTAAGGGCATCTTTAATGGGGTCTTATAGGATGAGTCTTATAGAGGGTTTTTGAGAGAATTATTTGTTATGAGACCTATGGTGTATTGAGGGCTTTAGGTTAATATTAAATTACGAATATACCATTTATTATATTATTACCCCTTATTATATATTAATATAATAAAAAATCATACATTGAATTTATTAATGCTATTTTATTTTAATTATTTAATTATATTATTTATTTAAAATTAAGACAGACAAACATACATTGATAGGCAAATCAACAAAAGTGATACATAAATTTATGAAAATAAAACAACATGCGAAAACAACATGAACTAAACCAAATGACGAAATTTAACGACAAACATCACACGATACACGACTTAATGATTAAAAACAATACATAAATAGCGAAACAATCTAATTGTGGCTAAGTCTGTAATCCAGAAGTTGTGGAGAGAACTGAAGAAATCATGAGATTTATAGAGGTTTGAAGTGTATTGAAAAGTAGAAGAACAATGTGCTGAATTCAAATGATTCGTTCTCTCTACTCAGATGTCCAAATGGAGTGATTCCAATTCGAGGAGTTAGATCTTGAAGTCTACTGCAAGTCCTCAAAGTATGAGCGCAATCCGAGTTGAGAATCAAAAGTTATGGTGTTTCTACTAAAGTGTCACAGAAGCTGAAAAAAGGCACCGCCGCCCCGCGATGGAACTCACCGCGGTGTATTTGGGATTTTATTTGAGGTTTTATTGGGATCTCTTAGATGGGTCTTTT
Source organism: Rheum nobile (assembly GCA_027886185.1). Classification (NCBI taxonomy): domain Eukaryota; kingdom Viridiplantae; phylum Streptophyta; class Magnoliopsida; order Caryophyllales; family Polygonaceae; genus Rheum; species Rheum nobile. Next base: position 1,119,255 of record WOAB01000616.1, on the reverse strand, counting down.
AGGTTTAGTTTAAATTATAATTATATTATTTTTTTATATAAAAACTACAATGTAATTTTCATAAAGCTAAATTAAATTGGTATTTATTTTATTTTAAAATATCAATACTAAAATAAAATGACTTATTTTCACTTAATGATATCTATAATACAGAAAAGGTATTAAAATCAACCAAATATATACAAAATGGATGTCTATGGATAGATAAAAATGTAATTAGAATTATGGCATTTTTTTAATTTTTTTTAAGCAACCAATTTTTAAATATATGAATTTAAAAAAAAAATTAACGAACGGCCAAGAATAAATCCTGACCGTCCGTTGATTGCCATGTGGCGTACAACAACGCGCGCCAATCAGAGAGTGTCACGTGGTACTTTGATGCCAAAAAATTGTGTATGGGACGGTCTCATATTTTATCCCAAATTTGGGACCCTTGATGGGTCTTATAGCCCAATTTGAATATTATATTAAAAAAATTCTATAAGACCCACCTATAGGACCCCATTAAAAATGCCCTAAGGATGAGTTTCAATCATCTCTCACATAATGTATTTTAACATATTAAATTACATAATTTTATATTAAATGTCATAATTTAATATAATTTAAGGCATTTAAATATATTCTATTGGCGATTCAAACGAACCCTTTTATCCTGATTATGTGTCATAAAAATATAGTTTTATTTGTCCTTCTAAGAATTTTCACACATATTAAGATTTCTTTTATTAAAAATATACTTAATTAATTGTTTTTAACATGAATCACTAATTAATCAATACTACTAAGCCTCTAAAATTGGGGAAATGATATTTATATATATGTAATAGATCCATAACTATTTCCATGCCAACATAGAAAGTTGAACAAATTATAAATCAACATAAAATGTTGAAGTATGAGTCAAAGAATCTTAAATATAATTAATTAATATAAGGGAAAATTTGATAAAACTTAGTTAATATATATATATAAAAAGACAATTATTTTTTAGAAAATGTTTGAGTCTAAAAAATATAAATAAAACTTAACGAGTAGTATTTTTAAGGTATGTATCTAAAACAAATATCATTGACATTACATAAACTTGGAAATTTTGATCAATTGCAAGGGGAAGAAAAAGAAGAGACTCTTGACTTCTCTTTTTCCTTGTCTCTCTCCGGCAAGTGACCGGCGGAATTGCCGGTATGTTACTTAAATTCGACATAAAATAATTAACCATTTGCTAATTGCTATATACTCAGTATCATAAGTTATTAATATATGTTAGTTACTATACTCATGACTATTATGTGATTCTATGCCTGAGCTTTTGAAAGTCGTCATAAGAAGTTGATGTCTAGCTAGTACGTACTACTTCTTGCAAGGCAAGATCATGATACACTACACTTATCTCAAGCATATATAATTGAATAAGGAGTTCATAATAATTAAGTTACTAATTTTCTTTGATTTGGATCCGTGCAAGTTTTAATTACGCTATACCTATGTGACTATAGTTCTATTTTTTTTTTCATCGTTGACATTCTATTTTTGGGGCTTGGTTCAAGTGAGGACGCATGGGGAGGAAAGGAATGAGGACCAATCAGATGCGTTCAATAATTCGACCGCGTCGAATTTTTTTCCGAATTATTCAGCAAAAATTCAGAAAAAATTAAAAAAAAGGGAAAAAATCGGATAAAAAAATGGATATGTGTGCAAATAAAATACACTGTTGTGTGCATACGCTAGAACGTGTATGTTCATATATCATAATGTGTGTGCATGTGATATCAGCGCGTGTGCATGCCTAGAAACAAGTGTTCATGCTCAGAAACATGTGTGCATATCAAATACATTGTTGTGTGCATACTCCACAACGTGTGTGTGAATATGCTTCGGCGTGTGTGCATGCCCAAAAACATGTGTGCTCATGCATTGGAATAATACGTGTGTTCATATGCCACCATGAGTGTGTTCATACGCCTCAACGTGTGTGTTCATACGTCACAACATGTGTGTGCATATGGCCTTAGTGTATGCATGTCCAAAAACATGTGTATGCATAGTCCATGGCTTATGTTTACGGGTCACATCGAGTGTGTTCATACGCTACAACGTGTGTGTGCATACGCAATAACGTGTGTGTGCATGTCTGAACAATGCTTGTGTGCATTGTCAGCAGAAGAGCGTGTGCAGAAGGGAAATAAAACGGCCGGATTTTTCTTGAATAATACGGCCGTGTCTGTTTTTTTCGCGTCCTTAATCCTTTCCTAAAGCTCCATCTTCACTAGATCTTTTCTCCTATTGGGCTATTTTTGTAGGCTAGCTAGAGTAGTGATCAAGGCCTAATCTTTCGTAAATGTTCATTTCGTTAAACAAAAGCCTAAAATTTACGTGAGCGCTAAATACGCTCAAATTTTTTGATTTTTACACTCAAAACAGTCACACGTACGCAATGAGGGAGCGATACATTTTATTAAAAAAAATATTTTAAATAAAAAATATTTTTAAAAAAATAACAATTTTTTTAATAAGTCACACGTATTGCTGCGTGGGCGTGATTATTTTTATATTAAAAAAAATTAATTTTTTTAAAAAAAAAAATTAATTTTTTAATTGTTTATTATTATCAATTTTTTTTACTTATTAATTATTTTGTTTTATTAAAAAAAAAATATTCTATATTCAAGATACGAGATTTAAGGCCTTTGGCACACCGAAAACAAAAAAAAGACATGTTATGGACGCTCTATGGGTTTCAAGATTAAGAGTATGGAAATAATAAGTTAAGTATAGTGTAATTTTGACTTCATTACAGTATTATTCGAATGTATCAACTCCGTATGTGCTACAAACATGATAGGGTATGAAAATAATATGCTTGTGAAAGTCCTAAATCTGAAACCTTACTCACCCTAGGGTTTTTAGGATATGAGATTTAAGATATCCCGGAATCCTGAAATAAGATAAAAAATGGCATCAAATCCCTATGTGCTATAAGCATGATAGGGTATGAAAATAAAATCGGTTTGAAAACCTTAAATCCGAAGACTCACGCCCTCGTAGAGGGTCCATAACCTGTCTTGTCTTGTTTTGAGAGTCTTAAAGATCGTAAATCTTATATCTTGAATATATATTTAAAAAAAAAAATTTAATACAAAATAATTTATAAATAACAAAATAATAATATTTTTTTTGTATTTTTTTTTCTTTTTAATATAAAACAGTCACGTCCACGCATTGCGGGAGCATTGCGGGAGCGTGACTTTTTTTAATTTTTTTATATTAAAAGAGTTACGGATTGCGAGGGCGTGAGTTTAGAGTCTCGCTCACGCAGACTAGTTGAGCTTATTTAGTGAAAAAAATGAGTATAACTAGCCCCTTCCAAAATTTATTATCAATTTTACTATTTAAGAACCAGTTGGGCCATCGACAGTAATGGTTAAGACAGTCTTAATTTTGAGTTTTTAATGATGAACCTAGCTAGGTAATGACAATGTAGTTCCTTAATTAATCATATAGTTGTATCGTTTTCTAATTTTACTGTCATATTCTGTATTAAAAAACGAAAACGAAATTATAAGGAAAGCAAGCCTTAGTTTTAATTGGAGCAAAATGAACCCTAATTTCTTAGGCCAGTTTATAAAAATCGAAGAGGAAAACAATGAGGCTGCATGATTGTAGGGCTATGGGAAACATTGGGGACAACTCAAACAACATGAATAATTTAAAATTCCTCGAACATTGTCTAAATACAGCTAGATTTTGCTGTGAAATCAGGAGCCCAACTTCTCAATTATTTATCACTAATCTAATTATCGTTCCTATTATTATTTCATTCATTTGCATCTTGGAAATTGAAATGGAATACAATTCAACGTTTTTTTTATAGTTATAGTATTGTTTATAAAGTACAGTTTTCATGATATAACTCGGAAATTATTATATCACGGTGTACCCGCTTACAATAAATATATATAGTCTTATTTCTAAATTGATATCGATTATTTGCAATTTTTTGGATAATAAATCCTAATAATATTAATTTGTGTGACAAAATGGAACATGACACACTTAAATCCATGTTACTGCTAACCCAACGGCACAACACCCTTCTTTGATTTATTTTTTGTCAATTATTTGTTTTCTATGTCTCATCATAACCAAGAAACATTTCCAATAAAATGAAGTTAGTTTATGGTACGAATTAGGAGTATTTCTTAATTGTATACAGTATATTGTTGTATATTTTTTTTCTTGATTGTATATTGTTGTATATACAGGCTACAGCTAACGAATTTTAACCTCGACCTCATTCTTAATATTCAAAATGAACTAAATACTTATTTTATGTTTTCAGGTCCTTAGAAATCTATTATTGGTTTATAAATATTATATCTTATGAATTGAACTCGAATAAAAATGTTGGTGCAGCAAATAAGTGATATACAATCAATTAGTACGCAACAAAAATATAACATTCAAAAATACAATTTTGTTATACTAACTAATACAACGTGGCCATGTGGACTCCTGTTTTGATCCCATCATGACATGAACTTCACCTAATAAATTGGTGCCCGCAAGCATTAAACTAAATCATCATTAAAAACGCTTACTTGTATGAAAAAAATCTGCCTTTTTTCAATCATTGGAATAAACTATATACTCCTTACTTAGTAAAAATTACATATTTTAGCTAGTCTATTAATCACACCTTGAAAAGTATACTAGCTTACAAGAAACTCAAATGACAATTGTTTAGGTTTTTATATCATACTAAGAGCTCGTTTGATACCATACCTGAAATCGGATTAAGATAAAAATCGAATTGGAATAAGAATGAGTTTAAGTGAATTTAGGAATAACTCATACCTTGATGGAAAGATGGATATGAGTTTATGTGATAAATATTTAAATGAATGATTCCAGGTATGGCTCATTTCAGAAAAAAATTCTAACCAAACACAGAAATGAATATGGATAATTCTTCATACCGATTCCTGATACTCAAGACATAGTATCAAACGGGGCCTAAGTATTTTCCCCGATTTCACATAAATAATTAATGTAGATGCCCTTTTTATATAAACAAATGATTTTATCCCACAAACACAAAAAAACTTCCTAGTTTTCTTTTCATTTTCAATATTGCCAATGTTTTTATTTCACTTACGTGAGAATTACAAGTTCAAAATCCAGGGGAAAAACAAAGAAAATTTTGAAATGTTTTTATTTCTCTTAAAATAACAATCAATAATATTGTAGCTTACAAATGAGTTACGATTTCAAGCAATAAGTAAAACTGATCGTCTTTTATACACGGAGTATTAGAATATAGGAGTATAATGTTGAATAATACTAGTAATATTTAAAGGTGAATAAAGACAAAAAGAAACGATAAAAAATTACCAACTAATTAATTGTTGTATCAGACATCAGAGGTTGCACGGGTGGTGCAAATTAAAATTAATTTTTAAATATAAAATCAAGATTGCCTCGTAAGCTACAGCTGTTGTACTCTTCTGCCTTGTGAGCAATCCAAAAGTCGGCCATCAAATTAAAACGATGTAAACAAAATAAAAAGAGTCACAAAGCTATAGTGCACCTGGATATCCGTTAGCATAATCCGGATCCGACCCGAACACCTGGATCGGATATCCAGATAAGCTCAATTTGCTAGAAATAGCACACAAAAATGCAATCTTGTAACCTCAATTTGAGATCAAAACACTGAAAGAGAAACCAGAGATAATGATAACATTTCTACAACACTGAAAAAGTCTTAAGAAGAGCTTGAAAGGAGGAAACATTTTCAGTAATTAAGCAAAGCTAACCTCGGATTAATCCGTTTCTAATCTCGCAATGTACTGGTCATAGTATCTCCCTGCTCTCTCCAAATCTCCAAGTTCAGTATAACAGTCAGCAATTGCACCATAAGCTTCTGTGTTTCCAGAATCTTCTCCTTGTCTCTTAGAAATCTCCAAAACCAAACTATGATATTTGATGGCGTCACGGTACTTTCCTTGCCTTTGCAATGAGGCTCCTGAAACAGAAGATCAAAGATTCATTTCTAAGTGAATCTATCAAATACAAGGTGGCGCGTGAGATTCACAAACAAACCTAATCCTCTGGCTGCTTTCTTTTCTTCAATAGGATCGTTTAGTAGCTGAGCAAGCTCCAATCCAACCTTAAACTCTACATATGCTTTCTCTGGATCTTGATTTCTGAGAAAATTCTTTCCTGTCTTTAAATGGCTCATCAGTTTATGCCTCCTTGGATCAACTATCACCTCGCTCTCGGGTATCCTTCCACTACCGCCCACAGGAGCATAGCTTAGAGAAGGAGCATAGGACTCGATTTTGGCTTGCCTCCTCAACGCTGCGTTTATTTGACGTAGCTGTTCGTTCACCTTCTGCAGCTCTTCTTTCCTCTGCCGTGCAAGCAATCCTAGAGCACAAAAAAATAAGCAGGACTATTCCCTAAAGTAGAAATGGTAAACCCTTTAAAAAAAAGTTAAATTAGTGGCTAAAAAATAATATTGCTAAACATGGAAAAGTTATTGTGTGCTAGAAAGAACCTTAGTCTTATGGCAACGGAATGTGCATCAGTGATTCAGCTTTGTGCATAAAAATAGATAAGGTGTTCGTTATAAGGGTCACACAAGGTTCATAATCAAGCAGTTTACAAAGAGATGAAGATGGCATGAAAGTGATGAGAGTATTGATACCTCCAACAGTTGCTCCAACAAGAGCAACAAAGAGCAGTAGAGGCATACTAAAGACAGAGTTGTCAGCCTCGCATGTTTCTGCCAGCGCTTCCAAAGGTGCAGCAAGCATCAACACATTAGTCCACATAAGTGTCATCGCAGGTACAGCAAGCTTTTCCTGTTGTGAAGACAAGTTTCTTCACATGACAGTTTCAATTGATAACAGCAGTAAAGCAACAACAAACAATGCAAAACTGGAAAGAGCTTCATTTTATTTTTATTCAAGGTGGAATGACTCGCAGTCACACACAATACCTTATTGAAAGTCGGTTTTTGCACATCAGCTACTGACTGCTCATTGCTTATCTCCTCATACTTGGAGATTCCCGAATTGATAAACAGTATCGAAGGTATTGAGAATCCTCGTTGATGCACACCGAGGTTTTTAAAGAGTCCATGAGGAATGTCTTGGATGGACAGAAAGAGCTTCTTTAGGTTGCAAGGTGGAGACACTGAACCTCCTGGTTGAGCAAATCTTTAGCTTTACAGGTACACTAAGGAATTCATAAATAGATATACCATTCAAACACAAGGCTGAAAATCCAGATATTCAGTCTTCTATCATGCATATTATGGCACAAACAGGATAAAATCAAATCTGCAACTTCAGTTTTTACACAACTCATCATCTGTTTCTTGTTTTAACAAAACGGAGATCATGACCACATCATATAAGCATTTTCCTATAATGATCAACCCTCAACCAGATCAGATAAACTACCCCAGACGATGCATTAATAAACAGCAAAAATGCTTCCCTTTCGATTGGAATTTGAAAATTTCACAACCATTAAACCTGAATTGGACATGATGCCCCAATTTCTCTTTAAATGATGAAATTTATGTTTTTAATGCTGGTGGTAACTGCTCGCACATTTCAGAGCTGGAAGTAAATCACAGAAACGAGATTTCTTTCTTTGTTTCATCATAGAAAATCTTCGTTCCACATAAAAATTCACATGAAATCCCTAGGGTTTAAGTAAAGAGGAAAGGGAAAACAAACCCAAAACTTCAAAATTTCTGGGCACAAATTGGAATCGCTGGGAGACGCTTGGCGAGTGGCGGTGAGGGAGAAGGCAGGAGCAATGGAGGATCATGATTTGAAAGCTTCTCAGCTTCAGAAAGAACGAAAGAAGTCCGCACGAGACGACGGCGTTTTGAGCTGGCTGCTGATGAACAGCAAGCAAGGAAGTAGCCAAGGGCAAGCTCGGGGAGAGAGAGAGGGAGTGGGAACAGTGGAGATGATAAACTGTGGGAAGCTTGGTGGATAAAATTGAGGGTAATTTCTGGAAATTCTGTTTATTGATTCTGTGTGCCCCTTTCGACTATAGAAAGATCAAATTACACAAGTTGTTAGTCTGATTTCAACTTTGATTATTTGAAGCTAATCAGGATTAAATAGATCTTATAAATGCCTTTCGTGCATAAATATAAATAAGATTTGTCTAAATATAAACTCTAAATAAGAAAAGATAAACTAATTAAAAAACTCTAAAAAATTAATATATAATTAAAAAAAATTATATAAAAGATCTTAACCTATGCCCTAATGACATAAGCTAGAAAAATCGATATAAATAAGAAAGGACTTTGTTTGTGTTCAGGCATGAGATTTATAGAATAACGTGGGATTGGCACTTAGTGCCTACCCTATTAGACATTATAAATATACTAAGGATTTTTTAAATATGTACCCATGAGAGGACATGATAAAAACTACATATTTAATAAAAAAAATTTTAGTCATTAGTTTAATTTTTTTTTAAGGGATTTATCTTTCTATTTTAAAAATTATTTTAAAAAAAAATCAGATTTAGACTCTTAACATGTATCCATACACACACATTATAATATGCTAAAACTAATGTGATAAGGATTATTTTCTGAACTTTATTATTGAGATCAATCTTATAGTATCACCTTTAGGATTAAGGAATCCTTTTATATAAAACCTCATGATTTTGTCTAGATTTAGATATCGTTTATGGAAGAAAATGATCTTCAGTTATCTAATACAATTTTTTTCCCCAATGCCGTGTCCACTAGACCAAGGATTTATGGAATTGAACGTGTTGCTGATAAGTTGCATTTGGCGTTTGGATAATACTTATCATGCACCAGCACTACATATGTAATGAATAAAGTGATTATAGTTGGTCTATTGCAAAGGTCTAATATTAGAGTTTCACTTTCACGCGTATAGAGTTGTAACAAGAACCCTATGCAACAATGTCAAACCTACAAAAAGCATCCTCATATGCTGCTATTTCAAGATAAAACATAAGTTGCTACTGATCTCATGATATAGTTTTCCAGGAAACAAATCCAGAATTAGGGTTCCTGACAGGGATGTCCATTTACTCTATTGGGTACCCAAGAAAAACGAAGCCCGGAGACATGAACAGACGTCAATCACCAGATCTTCTTCCTGACCCAGAAGAGCAGGATCACCACGCCGATCACTATAGCCACCGGTGCCCACTTCTTGATCAAGGCCTACACATTGGCAAATTGCCATCGGTTAGAACAGCATCATCTAAGAACAAGGCAATTATTTGGGAGTTTGTTTGATTTTTTCAGCAACTTATTGTCTTCCTGAAAGACAAATTCTGAATATTGAACTTAAGCTGCTAAAAATGCTGAAGCTCTAATTTCAGCTTTGCCTAAACGAAGCCTTGTCTCCATGTATTTTCTCAATATGCTTCTCTTTTGGAAGCAGCTCCCAAGTATTTACAGAGTATCAGAAATCATGAAAATGTCAGCAAGAAGGTTAAGGATGACAATTGAATTGGACTGACCTGCCGGTTAAGGTCTCGTGCTTTATCAGCATAAACACGAGATTCGGATGTCAATCGGCTGGACATTTGGCTGACCTCTGCAAAATAAATATTTAAAACTTAGCTATGAATTTGGATAATCCACTTTTTAGCAAAATAATAACATTTTATCACAACCCTCACCCCTATAAAAGAAAGAAAAGAGAACAATCTATTAGATAGGATGGCAATCAACCTCAGTTATGAAACAGGAAAAAAACTGAGGCAATAGGTATATCTTGAGGTTCTATTTTGTTAATGAACACACATATAGAACAAATAAAATGTCACGGTAGAGTTATTGCATGTCATTACTTCCCGCACACAGACGTGATAAATCTTCTTTAAATAATTAGATACAGAAGTTGGAGAGAAAAATAAGATTCAGGGACGTGTTGGTCAATTTGGGTCTAAGATGAGGTTCAATCCTTTTGCTCAAACAAGCGGCAGTCTGGAGATCTGGTTGGTTAGGCTGTAGTTTACTGACACCCACAATAACACGACGTCACGACCAGAATTACATTAATGAAATGTATGACCTGAATGTAAAGTTCTACTTGCATTTATCCTTGTTCTAACATTTTGATGACTTCTATACAATTATGTAGCAGTGTTATCTGGATGGCCAAATTCGGATATTCCCTTGTAAACAAACAGATACTTTCATATCCATCATGGATTTAGATGTAAGAGTTAATTTCAATCTTTTCGGCTTTTCATTAAAAAGCCTTTTCACTTCAATTGTTCTCTAGAAGTATTAACCGTGAAGCTTAGACATGCTCAACTGCAAAGATCTCACCATACAAAATAATGAAGTCACATAATATTTCGTAGTATAACTAGACAGAAGAGTTACTTACGATCCAACTTTTCACCAACACCAAGAACCTCTTGAACATTACGAGTCATAATCTGGTGGACCTCATAGAGCTCATCGTTCAGTTTGGAAATGTTCCTTTGGGTTTGGGTATCTTGATATAGTTTCTTTGTTTTTTGTATGAATGCATCTGTCATAGATTAAAAATAAAATATAAACAAAGACAAAATATATGAAAGAGATACACAGATTTTTAATATATTTGAATCAAATGAGCAATTTACTATGGAAAAGAACTCAACTAAATACAAAAAAACAAATAGTAAAGGCCTACCAAACTTAATAAAGGCATATGGCCTTGCAGCAGTCTCTATCTGACTCCCGTTGACATGCTCAAATTCATTTTTCAAGTCTTCCAAGTATTGAAATGCTAGTTTCTTTGGGTAAGCACGATCACACATTGTCAAATAACAAACCCGTCCTTCAATGATATAGCTGAGCAATTGAGTTAAGGAATCACGAGACTTTAGAATCCCAACATTTCCAACTGCTTTTGCCTTTTGGTTATTCCCCTAAACAGGAAATCAGAACCAAAAGTTTCACTTCATAGTCCCTGCTATTTTATTCTAAGTTTTGAGAACTGCAATTTCATTGCACAAAACATGTCATAAGCTGCTTCACTAATCATGCAACCGTGATATGGCAAGGGAGATCGAGTACAGGAATGAGGAAACTAATAATTCAACAACATGGTTGTCATAGTGAGCTTTAGATAAAAAAAAAAAAGGATACTGAAACACAAAAGGACCACTCTCAATTGACATCCTTGAGGCCTCGTTATGGCCTTGGGAAAGATTCTTAAACAAAGATTTGATTTGCTGCTTGTAATATTCAGCATTAGGCACATCACGGCTGTCATCCAGTCCCTCTGCTAGGGGAAGACCATCAGTAACACGAGCGACCATTGTCAACTTAACCATCTTTTACTGACAAGGTCCCTGTAATGACGAAAAGAAGGAATAATTGAAAGATGAAAGAAAATGAATAGCACACTAATCGTAAAGATCAAGTTTGAATCAGAAAGATGTGGTCTAAACGAGGATAAAACTGTATTCTCAACCAGGAGAGTACATACAAGCAATAAGAAATGTGATTTTGATTAGCATCTTATGGCACTTTCTGCGTCAGCATGTATAGACATTTAATGATAATTGTATTTCCCGCCTCCAATTACTAAAGGGTAGGACTAACTTATAAAGCTAGCATAAAGATGAAACTATCTTGTCATAACACAAGTTGCTTATGCAAACCTAATTTTTTTATACATCAGAATAGTTTAAAAGTAAAATTGTCATGACAAAACAAGTTGCTTATGCAATGCCCAATTGTCCAAGTAACTCTATTACTAAATCTTTTCAAATAACACAAGATATGACCTCTCATAATCTCAAATTGCATAATTTGCATCTTGATCGAAATCTAGAGCAATGACCTTTGTATCTCTTTATTTCCTTTCCCCAAGCTCCTAAAAAGATAGAAAGAAAAGAGATATACATCAAGGTATCTCACGATTTTCAACATGTTTACCCACCACAAAAATAAAACCCAAACATCACATACTTCAATCATACAGAAACTAGCATAACAGCAAATTCATACTTGTTTGGCACAAGATAATGCTCATTGCTTGAGAATAAACTAAGTTTGACAACGTCAACAATTACAATGCAGAGTTTGATACTTCAAGTTCAAGGGCCAAAATTAACCCAAATCATCATTATTTGACTTTTCCCAAAACCTATAATCTGAACCCCCAATTACCTGAGTTAGGGTTTGCGCAAACTTGAATATATAGGATCAGAAGATCGGATTTAGCTTCGCGTACCTGTAGCACGCAAATGCAGATCGAGAAGAAGAAATCGCACTACCACAAAACGCGAGCAAACTTGAATATTTGAAATTCTGAACTACAATTGGACCATCCCCGCCTTCAGATCTGGGATTTATCTCTCCTATAACGATTATCTTCAGATCTCTACAATGATTTCTCCGCCCAAAACCTTGGCTTGTATAGAAACGTTTCTAATTTTTTAGGAAAGACGGAGAAGTGGAAAGAGCGGATGAACGTTCTCGACTCAACAGTCGTATACTGTTTTATTTTTTTCCTTTGAACGACGCATACGTTCGTTTGGCCAAAACTTTTTTTAAAGTAATTTTCTCCCTTTCTTGATATTTTCTTATACCATTCGATTTTCAAATTCTAAAAACTAATTTTCCAAAACAAATACATTATAAATATAAAAGTATTTATAAATATATCTACCAGAAAAATCTAAGCTAATAATGTTTTTACACGTTATTAAAGTCTCAAATTCGTGTAGAATTCCTTCACAATATCAAAAAACACACACAAAACTAAAAGTGCAAAGGGTTGAGATAATAAATTATTATAAACTTATAATCACCCTTTTGATTGAAAACAAACAACTTGAACATATAGAATATTGGCTCGCATCTTAACATAAAGAGTCATCCAGAACACGTCTTTACAGTGTAGTATCTGAAGAATGCCTTCAGTGGGCTCAATTGCTTCTTCGACTCTTAATGCATAAAATTTACAGGGAACCCACAATCCCAAATTCACACCTTTTCAAATTAACTTGTAAGTTAAGATCCCCAACTTTTGGGAATCTTTAATCTGCTCCTTTTTCCAGCCACAACAGTACTCTAGGATCATGATCTCTTGAGAGCAGTTGCGGCGGAGTCCACATGAACCAGCAAGCAAGCATACACCCTCTTCTTCAGCTTATCAATCTTCTCACCCATCTCACGCTCTTCCTCTGCTGCATTTATATCAGCTTTAAGCTTATCCAACCATTCACTTGAATGCTTGAGATGAGATAGTGTGACAGCTATGCTCTCCGGGTCCATTTTTCGGTCCTTTATCTTCTTCTCCTGACGGCCTTTATCACCGCCATATCCAGCATCCAAGGCTCCTTCCAAGAACTTCAGGAACCATGTTCTTGATTCCCTTTGAAGAGCTTCCCTTAGCTCTTTTATCTCCTTCAGGCCATCCCCTGTAGCCCAATCTAGCTTCTCGGACCCACTTAGCTCTCCTCGCAGCTTCGAAGACTTCGTCTTTGTTTTCCCACTGACATGGTCAGTTGCTGTTGTGGCGCTCCGATCATCCCTGGCCTTTGAAGTTAAGTTGCTCAGCAACTGAAGATCTTTGTCCTTTGAAGGGTTCGAGAGACTTGATTGGTCGAGGAGATGATTCATTGCAAAGAACTTGGCAAGAGAGATTTGAGGGTTCGTAGGGGCAGCAGAGGAGCAGAGATCAGCAAATGTACTGTGGAGTGTGAAAATCAAATAAACAACTTATATAGAAAGCAGTATGGAGAAGAGAAGTTGATCAAAATGGTAGTTTGATGCTGACTTACTCAATGCATTTCACTATAATTGAAGCCATATTTGCTTCCTTCTGGGCTGCAGATGCTACCGAGGAAGCTAAGTTTCTCCTCTTAAACATTCCCTTTGAGAAACAATTCAAAGTACCAACCAATTTAAGGAGAGAAAAAAACCTTAGCGTGAATGCAATGATTCTGCTTAAGAGGGAAAAATAAAGATAAAAGTACAAAAATCAGCTTTACCTTTCCGGGCTTCACAAGATTGGATGGAAGATAACTCCAGGCAACTGACTCAGGTTGAATCTTATCAATCCCATTTGGTAAACTGTTCAAGCTGACATTTTCCTGTTTACTCGTTCTTACTATAGTGAAGCTCTTTGGAGGTGCCACAGAATTTTCTTTGGTCCGAGCCACAGAGAACTCTGGCCTTGCTGACAAAGAAGCGTCAGGACGGCTACGTGTAGGAGTTGAGGACCGTGACTGCAATGTACCATCAGAAAATTTCATCAAATTGCTTTAATATGTGTTTGTGATGACTTATTAGTGCTTAAGGAGAGAGCACGTATTTGCCCATGGGAAATGAAAACCTTTACAAGTGAGTTGGGCGTTCTGGACCCAAAAAATGAATGATTAAAGAGGTTTAAGGAAAATCTAATCTTCATTTACGACTTGCTAAGCCTATATGTCATACCTGACCTTTGGGCTCTTTGGAAGAGCTCCTTGGTGTTATAACCAGATACTCTTTGGTCCGAGAAGCTGTACTCTCCTGTTTTGATGTCAATCCATTTGGACGACTGCGAGAAGTAGTCATTGTTCGTGTCTTTACTGGTTTGACAACTACAAATGAGCTGCTGGTGGAGCTCCTCGGAGATGCCCATGCGTTTTCTTTAGTCGTTGACTTCGCCTGCATTAAATACATAACACCACGAAATAGCTACTTATTTGCCACTTTTCAACAACATTTTGAGAAATGAAAACGTATTAAAGTGATTTGGACATTTTGACACACGAAAAAATGAATAGCGGAAGAAGTCAACAGGTACCATTAAGTCTACATTTGCTACCTGCAATACATCATACCTGACCTTTGGACTCTTTGGTAGAGCTCCTTGGTGTCATTACCAAATTCTCTTTAGTTCGAGAAACTGAACTCTCCTGTTTTGACGCCAATGCATTGGGGCGACTGCGAGAAGGAGTCATCGAGCGAGTCTGTACAGGTTTGACAGTTGCAAATGAACTACTAGTGGAGCTTCTTGGAGATGCCCAAGAGTTCTCCTTCGTCCTAGATGAGGTATTATCAGCCTTCCTTAATGCTGGTAGATCAAGGCTATTGCGTGAAGGTGTCATTGGCATTGCCTGCATTGACTACATAAAATCACCAAATTGCCTACTCTAATATTTGTTTTTTATTTCGGTAGGAAGATTCCATATTTGTTGCACAGCCAGGAACTCGCTTTCAAAGATCAGGAGTCCGTTTCGACAAATATCAGGACAAACAAAGCATGCAAGTAATAATGTGTTGCTAAGATCATACCTGACCCCTCTGCTCTTGTTTGGATTTTGACATTCCACCTTGCCTAATACGACCATTTTCACCTCCCCTTTCAGTGCTACTGCTGACGCTATCATTACTACTCATTCTACCATGTTGTGGTGGAAAAACACCTTCCATTTGCCTGGAAGACACCACTGACTTCTCCTCCTCCATCATATGCCTCTGTTGCCTTGAGCTATCATTCCCCTGCTTTAAATCATTGGGCCCCAGATCCTCCACATCAACAGGGCCTTTCGAAGGGTCAAAGATTTGCATTAGATCTGTAGGGTTCCCCAGAAAAGGGTGTGTACCTGGTAAGGGTCTAACCCCTACCAGCACAGGTACTGGAGTTCCGCCCTCCAAGCAGTCCACATAGAAGTACTGGCCCAATTTAAGCTTGTTGTTAAGGATGAGCTCATTGTCTTCCTTGGACAAGGAAACATATGTTGCATGAGAGGAGTCTGATACTTTGAGGTAGAAACCTTGGTTAGGCCAGAGATCATCCCCATTCAAGGCCGGGACTATGCTGATCACTTGAAGAAGGACAGATCGATGCTCGCCACGGACTTTTACATTCGTGTCTGCAGTGTCAAGAAGCTTTAGTAGCATTCCTGGTGTTAATGACGCCATTCTTGCTCAGCCCTGTTTTACATGGGAAAAATAGTACATGCTGTCAAGACCTCCATATATACATGTCACAGTCATATATTTGACCTTCGTTTTAAGATTCAAAAGAAGAAGAAAAATACAGACATTTTGTGTATTCATTAGCCTTTAATTCTAGAGAACAGGTAATAGACAATTGAGAAAGCAATTTATCTACCTTCATGAGCTATGACAAGATCACATATCTTTGGTGGAGGTACGTTGTTTATATAAATATAATATTAATGTTCAGTTCCATATCATGGAAACAAAAGTAAAGTTGGCCATAAGCTCTTAAAAGGCAGATCGTTGTTGGGATGCTGAAGAAAAGCCATGATGGTTGGAGTTAGCACATGCATATGCAGTCTATAAATGATGGAAAACACAAAGTGGGAAATGTTATTACCATAATGCTTGATGTGAAAGGAAGAATGATGACACAAGTTAAACTGCAAAAGATGAGGACAATTGAAAACACAGCAATGCAGCCTGTGCGCTAAAAAAACGAGGATGGAAACAACTCTAGATTTAACTGCACATACAGCTTGGAAGTTCTTGAAAGGCATATGGATTGGCTCAAGGCAAACACATCTGCTGATCGCAACTAGTGGAAGGGAAAGGTTTGCAGCTTTTGAGTCGAAAGTTGCTGGCCTAATATAGTGGCCTATTTCGTCTGGTATATCACAAAAAGGTTATTTATTTTCTTCCCTAAAACATAAAAATGAGGAATCAGGTGTATTAACACAAATGCAGATCTAATCAGTCACAAGAATACAGGGAAGGAGGAGAATAACAGTAGAAAAACAGATTTTGCAGAAGAAGAAACAGGTTTACATAGTTAGATACTGTATTCTGATTTTCCAGTACAAAGAAGTGCAGTGCAAAATGATAAAATTATTCTGATTCTTGACTAGAAAAAGCGCTAAGCGAGAAGGGAGATTTCATTTCAAGGCATCTTTTCATCAAGCAAATGGACAAATCTTCTGTGGAGTACTTTCCATGCCACCTCTATTCAATCATACAAGTTGAGCTAACTTACAAACTATGCCACTTCTTGACAAGGACCACTATAGCACAATCAATTAACTCCTCTGAATCGGCTGAGAATCCAAACATTCCTCAATCCTCGCTATACATCAGCATAACAAGAAAATCAGGAAAACTGAACATTCCATATTACCTCTTATAAAGCCAAAGAATGAAAAATGCAAGTCCGGGATTCAACAAGGTCGAAGGACAACACACTTATCCGGCAAACCAACAGAAGTCACCAATTTCAACACAGATCAAATCATTTAACCTCTCCAGAAACCGACACACTCAATTCGTCCAGCTAGGGTTTTCAGTGACCAGAAGACACGATTCTCATGAAAAGAAAGAAGCATAAATTTTTAGAAAACCTGAAATGCTTAATGCAGACTCACCTGGTGTAATCAGCTTTAGGCTTTTGCAAATTTCAGAGGGAAATACGGATGAAATAACCACCGGCTCGAGATTTGGGGATTATTTCTTTCCTTCCACCGCTGCCTTGGCTTGTTGCAAATCCGAACCCGTCAAGCAATGATCAGGAATCCACCCCGAGGATTTGCTGTATAAAAATGCGAAAGATTGAATCTCTGAATCCCGCGGCTAAACTAAACCAACATTAGAAAGAACTTCCTTCAAATTCAGAGAAGACAAATGCAACCTCCGATCTGGATTAGCCTCGCTTTCGACAATGACTTGGGATCTCTGCAACGAGTAATCCCACCACCAACTGGTTAGAGAGCCTGATACAGCGAAGAGGGAATGTGGTTGTCGGAGGTTGCCAGATTATGAAAGAGAGAGAGAGAGAGAGAGAGAGAGATAGAAAGTGCAAGGAAAAACGTTGTCGTGTAGTTCACAATTGTGATGACAAACTGTAAATCGCAAATGGCTAGTTGCCTACTAAACTACTAACACTATGCTAATTCCACCTGACCAGAATTTGGTAGTTAGAGTTGAATTGAAGGTTGAAGCCCAAATTATTGGTCTAGTTGGTATGGATTAGGGATTTAGGGTGATTTTGAAAAGAAAGGGGAATAGCTAGGGTTTGATATAAGGTCTCGAAATCCGAGTATAATTACCAAAGCCTTTTTCTCAATTTATTTTTTATAATTAATTGCACACCTTCCATAACATTGGGAATTGCAGATCCCTTTTTTTTTTGGCTCTATGTGAATGCACAAGTACAAGCCAGAGATTATTCCCTTTTCTAATTAAAAAAGATAGTACTGAGTACACCATTATTGTGCAACTTTGGACGTTAACATTTTCTAGACTACCCGATTATTAGCTTCAAAACACTGTAACTTTGTAAGGCATGCAATGCAACAGAGCTTTTGCAACGTACCTTTAAATTATTTTTGAAATCAAAAATACATATTCTCGCACTTGGCTATCTGAATTAGTAATTAATTTTATTTTAAGACATGGCCCGTATTTCAAATAAGGCTTTTATAATAAAAGTATTTTAGATTTTTCTCCGTGGGGCTAATTGCCTAATTGTGCGCACGACTGCACGAGCATTGTTCCCCTTTGTGACATTTTCGTTCGTGGTATTACATTTTGTTAATTTTGAATGTTTGTATATTCTCCTGTTGGGTTTCTAGAACAATTAGGAACTTCAAAATATCATGTGTATAAAAATAAGGACTGCAATTTGCAACAACAACAACAACAAAAATAAGACTGCAATCAAAATGTTATCCCTAAAAAGAAATTTTCTAAAGATTGATTTGGTACCAAAAATAATGAATAAAAAAAGATGTTACCAACTATATGGAATTTCACATTGTAATCTCTAACTTGACTTTTACGTCCTCACTAACTACAAAAAGGAGATCATTGCATGGAATATTTTCAAAGATACACAAACAGTTGTTTTTCAACTTTTACTAGCTTTTTTTCAAAAAGCCAACAAACACATAATTAGCTTTTCAACTTAGAGAAAGATAGATGCCAAAATATAATTAGCTTCACGAGTATTCCTGGCAACAGTAACTCATCACTACCTTTCCAAGTCACAGGATGGATAGTTTCATACCCAATAAATCGCAAATTACAGATCAAAAAAATTAATTAAAGCTAGACTTGCCCTGCCCCTGGTGCAAAGGGAAGTGCTACAAACTGAAGTTTCTTATCCTCTTTACGAATTATTACCGACTCTCTTCCCCGACGCAGTCACCATAAAAATAATGATGCAGTTTTGCAAGCACTTGTAAAGTACAGTTCTGTTCCTCTTTTATGATTCTCTAAAGCTTTGATGAGCTCCATCAATTTAATGAGGCTTTGGTTTGTAGCCATCAACTGCAAAGTTCCGTGTTGCAGATGGTAAGGCCAAACGGATACCATCCAGCTCGGGCGCTGCAATCACCTGACACCCAAGACGAGACCTGTGGAAGGAGAATGCTTCTTCATATTGCTTATATCACAAGTTTTCAAGAAAAGAAATTTAGAAAGATAAAACTCTCAAACAAAGGGGAACCCACGTTTCGGTGAGGCCAAAAGCAAGATCTAACATGTCATTCTCTTCATCAGTTGGATCCTCCAGTTTATTGTAGTAATCCACATCCTAGCCAACAGAAGAACCACAAATAGAAGTTAGCAAGAATGATTGATACTCCTTCAAAAGATTGTTCAAAATGACAATAGGATGTAGAAGATAAAGAATTTTGTATGGACATACCATCACAATCACGTGACATGTGGAGCACGCCAATGATCCTTCACAGGCCCCTGTGTACAGCATGGGATGCAATTATTTTCACTACATTAACACAAAATTGAACTCACATGGCAATGCACATAAGAAAAGGAGGGGATGAAGAGAGAAGGGAAAATTCAGGGCGATCATAATTCTTGTTAAGGGTTAAAAGGGTGGTTTCCAGAAGAAGAAAAAAAACAAGGCAATGAATGGCCAGAAAGAGATTGCTTATATTGCCTGTTTTATGTATTGTTGGGATATCTCTTATCTAATACGCATATTGTATTGTCAATGCAAAACTAGTACAAATGAGAGACAAATGTGCTTCATAAGTTCAGCACAAGAGACACCAAACATGGTACCAATGTCAGAACTTCAAGAAGCGGTGATTCTTATTTCTTAGCCTAGTCCAAAGCTTGCCAATGACACCACCAGATGCACAGTAAAACCAATACTGAGAATCACTACTTGCAATTCAGGATAACACTACATACCAAAGATACAATCATCAGATGGACAAAGTAAAAGATTTTAAGACTATCTCGCATTCACAGCACATACACAGGCCCGCTAACCCCACCATATTGACATCAAAATAGGAGGAGAAATGCAAGGAGAAATTAGATGCCACATAAGAATGAGACAAAGTAAAAGCTTTCACGGCCAAATGCAGCGAATATCAGTAGTGGGTAGGATTTTTCTTCTCAAGCTAGACAAGGAAGGAGAGCAATTAGAGGAAAATGCAGGGTCAAAGAAAAAAACAACTGCCTCAAACAGATTCACATACGCGGAATCCCCACAGCAATCCAGGTATAGACTATAAGAAGCATTAATATACTTGCCTTCAAGTTCAATATCAAATTCATGAGCTGCTTCTAGAATAGACATGCCAACTGGAACCTTGATGTTCTGCTCCTCCCCATCCTTGTCAACAAAAGTCACATTTATCCTGCAAAAATGAACAATGGAGATGTTTAAACTTTAAAGACGGAATAAAATGAGAGCTATCTAATCGGCATGGGATCAAAGGATGCTATATGTAATGAAGCAGGAAAAATAAGGACTTAAGAAACCAAAATTTTCTACATCTGGATTTCTCCACATGTTATTGTAGATGTCGTGAATATGGTACAATTCGTTCTGATAGTTTTCCAAACCTCTAACCAAAGATAAAAGAAAAGGAAACAGAAATAGCGCTCACGTTTTGGTTCCCTCTTTGCAAGCCTCATTAGCAGCTGTTGTACAAAATGTTTGATGTCTCTGAAAATGGAATGTGGATGTTAGATTCGTCATTTTCAACGCAGTAGACTAGTAGTTTAACTGTTTAAGCATAGAAGTCTCATCTAATTCCATTTTGGAGTTCCCAGTTAGGTCGAAATAACATTTTCATGACCATATCCCATTTTAATAGAAAAGCAACTGGTTTCCATCTGCTTAAAGAGTATATTTTGCAAATTGCTTACAAAAACGAGTACTAAATAGAGTTAGAAGATGTTTCCTGTTACGTACTCACAGGCTAATTTAAGAGTTTAAGATTGATTAGATGCTTCGTACAAGTAAACAATACTAAACAAGAAGAACCTCAAATAACCAGGAAAAAAATCTCACTGATTCAAGTAGATGGCTCGTGGATGCTGGCAAGCGCAAATGCTGCAGTGACGGGATAAGCTGCAGTGAAGGTTGTAATGGCCCTAACAAATAAAGTTTCTCCATTTTCTTAGAACCGCCACCCCCAAAATATCTTGATTACTCATCATAAAGAAAGGATTACACAATCAAGCATACAAAGTCATGAAGCAAATTAAGCATACCTCTTCTTCTCAACTCTTTGATCGCACGACCTCCAAGTCGCGCAATTTTTGAAGCTAACATAATCGTCGAGCCAAATTGAATTGGGAAGCCAAATTAGGGCTTGTAATTGTACCTTGCGAGGCTGCAAATCTGACAGTCGGCTAGTTAGGGCCGTCGGGCATCGGTTGGGAAGAGGAGAACGTGAGTGATTTGCTCAGCGGCTACTGGAAGGGGGGAGAAAGAGGCATGGGTTGATGGGCCGGTTAGGTTTTCTTTTATTAAAAAAAATGTTTTAGTTGAGTCGAACCGAGTGAACCGAATATCGAACCAGCGGTTCGGTTTTGGTTCGGCCTATTTTTACGAATAATCCGATATATGATTATGGATCATTGTAAGATGTGTAGTTTATGTTAATTAATTTTAGTTTTACAGTGTTAGAACGTTACATTTATTCTGTCAAAAAAATTATTATATATTTGTATGGGAAAAAAACAATTATCGTGAATAATATCATAACCTAATAAGTTTAAAAGTTTATATAATAGTTGAGGTGTGTGTACCATAAAAGGAGAGTCATGTGCTTGATGCGAATATATTAAACTTTAAAATAACACATACATGATAAGCATAATAAGTATATGATAAAGATTAGTCAAATAAAATAAATCAATAATTAAAAGTATAGATAAAATCACAAATATAAAAATAACTTTTTAGTGTTTTTTATAAAAAATATTTGCACAACAATTTTTCATAATTTTAAAAAAAAATAAAACTAATTTATATTAAAATATCGTTACATATAAAATTAGGTTAAATAGTTGTAAGTGACTGATTATACATATTATGCACCTTTCCATCCATATATTGAAATTCTTAAACTTATACATGCTCAAATCTAATTTAAATGGGAATGATCATGATGATACATGTATGACATTTTCTAATGCTTCGTGATTGTATGATCGTATATTCAAGAATATTTGCAAATATTTGATGTTCTTCATAATGCTCCATGATTACCAAGTGGGGTTTAAAGATATTCATAATTATCACGTGAAATTGCCAAAGTGTATCACACAAAAATCATAAAACCTTGTGGCTATTATGCAAAGTTTTCAAAAAACAAATTTATAGGTTTTTGTTTTAATAAAAATGACTTTTAGATACGTAGTTGTAGGATTGTAGGTTCAACAATACTATGTGTATTAAAAGAAAATATGTTTAAAACACATTATATTAACATTAATTAAATAAATATGTAAGTATCTAAATTGATCACAAAATATCTAATTTGAGTTTTCGTAATCTATACCATATTAAATAAGGTTAAGAATTGAAAGATTGATAATATTAATTTTTAAAATATGCAGAATATTATCTTTAGTTAGTTCGTGGAATTTTATGTAAATTTATCATGTGACTATTATTGAATAAAGTCAATATATTTAATATTTACTTCATTTATAATGGTTTTCATACATATATATTCATATTACGTACGTTGGTATATCTATTTTGTTAACTAAATGTAAAAAAATAAAACTAAAATAATTTTGAAAATCTAAAATATGGTTGAAGTAATTGTAAGTACCAAAACGAATAATATAAAACGTTTTAAAAATATATTTGCACATGATCGAAGAATCAAATATTGTTAAGATTTATGTTCAAAAAATATTATTAAGATTTATTAATTTAAATTTGATTTAATTATTGATATAAAATAGATTAAGAAAACTATATAAAAAAAGGGCCTAGAATTGTTCTAATGGTTCAAAATGGGAAAGATTTCGTATATATATGTTCTTACATTAGTTTAGTTCAATATATCTAATTTAATGGCATGATAAAAAATTGGAAACAAATGAGAATTTAATAGTGTGCTAATTTATTAAGGGGACGTTTGGTATTCATATCCCGATATCAGGTTTGGGTATGGATATGATTCATACCCATACCTTGTGTTTGGTATATCAGTATATGAAAGTCAACTGATATTTTTGATATCCTAATTTTCAACATCCTCATATACCAGATTTTGTTAGGGTATAACTTATATATCATCTTCCATTTCCATCTGATATCTACAACATACCAAACAGATATATCAGATATCATTCTCATACTCATACATGATATGATATCTGATACCCATATCCGTCATACCTGATATCTGATATACTTTATATGGATACCAAACGACGCCTAAGTTGATAGCTTAATGTACATAAGTTTTCTACATATAATATATTAACAATTTAGACTCAAGAGTGCTTTGAAACTATAGTAAAATGTTATTATAAAACAATGACAAATGCAAATCAAATATGAGATTTTAAAGACCACCTAATAAATGAAATTCTTATATTTAGAACCCTTTTCTAATAATACTCAAGAAATAATAGTATTTATCAACATAATATTTTAAAATATATATTTTAAATGAAGGGGAAATACTAAAGAATGTAGTTGATGGCATAATATATCGATTGAAGAAGAAATAATATAACACCGAAGGCGCTCTAAGTTATAATTTATTTCCCTTTATCTATAAATGAATCACCTATATATTTAATATCAAACAAATCTTAAAAATCAATGACATGTATATTAACTTTTATATATGAACTTTTCTACTAAAACAATTGGTGGATTAGATGTTAACATATATGTAAGTTTTAGTGAAAATGCATAGTTGACAATCTAAAAAAAAAAGTTATTATGATTTGTTTGTTAGAACTTGACAATCTTGTTAATCGGTGGAAAAAAGTTAATTAATATTATGAAAGCCAATTATCATAATTTCAATCCTAAAATATCTATATATAATCTCAATCTTGAATGTCAAGTTTAATTTTTAAATTAGATATGCTAAAATTATGTAAGTTTGGTTACATTAGCAAAAGGAATTTAAAAAAGTTTGAATTAGAAATAATAATTCAAATCCACAATATCTATGTGTTGAGACTTGGTTAAAAATTATGATATATATTTTTGTTAAATTATTAATATAATAATAAACTAAAAATGAAAAAAGTAAAATAGAATACCTATATAATCTTAAAAACATTTTTATAATAACAATTGACCAAATAAAATTATTATAAAGAAGTATTTATATATATAAATATTTTTATAATTAGATTTGACAAACAAAACCTTATTTCTTTTACTCGTATGTGTTTAGAGTATCTATTACTATATATTAAAGCTCTCCCTTTTGAACTTTTAGAACGATTCTAGCCCCACAAATCTTACGTGTCATTTTATGATAATTCTTTTTTTTTTAATCTTTTATGCTTCTATAATTTAACTAACTTAGTTTTAATTTATCACCAAATATCTAAACAAATTATCTTAACAACCTCTAACAAACATATAATAAAATAATTAATAACTAATTATGGATTTTTTTTAAAATTGTATCAACCCATTTTATTCAACATACAACCCCAATTAAATTGTATCAACCCATTTCTTAAAAATCTTATTAGTTATACATCAATATCTTAATATCAAATCTTTTTTTGTTTGCAAATCCAAAATATTTAAATGAACCATTACGAGATTAACATAAATAAGGTGACGATACATATTAAAACAAATATTCACATTTAAGAGGTTGTTATAACTTTGTATTAATATCAATATAAGCATATACAATTAACATTCGCGTATATATATACGTTGCTTGCAGTTTAGAATTAGTAAAGTTATATGTATGTTTAAAATCGGTGTCAAGGCAAGCCTGATATATATATAAATTATAAGTCATTTTTTTGTAAATGAAACATATATAATACCTACCTTTATATTTATTGTTATCACTAGGCCGGTTATTTTGTTAAGTAGTTATAAGCATATATATTATCGGTAAATGAAAAAACAAATCTATCTATATTTAAATATATACTAAAGGGAAGACATAAATCTTATGTGATGTTTTCACATTCAATTCGCCTACGTATCGTCACCATATTCAATTCTTCATATTGTTGGACATAAATCAGATTCTAAGTTTTAGCATTTAGTGTTTTCATACAAAAATTTATCTATTTCATATATAATTTAACATTTTAATTTGGGGGTAATAGATAAATTCCTTTTTACAAATAATCTTAAAACTTGATTAATATATTAGTTATATTATCAAAATATTGTGACTCTATGTGATTTTAATTTTAATTATAAATAAGATTTTGATCAAGTTTGCTTTCAGCTTATTTACTTTCAAAATAAAATTAGATTCTTGATAAAGAGGTGGATTAAATTGTAACAATTAATTTTATTTTTTTGATATTCTCTAAACAAAGTAGTTGGATCAATAGGCTTGGATATGGTGATATCTAATTCTCTAAACAAGGTAATAATTACTTTTATTTATTGATATTCTTGATCGAGTATTTGTTATCCAGTTATGATATTTTTAAGTAATCTACGTATTTGAGACAATCTACTATATATATACTAAATTAGAATCTAATTACGGCACATGACACTCCATCATTAAAACCGTCACATGGCACACCATCATTAAAACCGCAACATGTCATTTTCTGCTTTTTTCAAATTTTAAAATAAATCTAATTATAAATCAAAGATTATTATCCTAAACTTATCACTCATTTTTTTCCTAATTTAAATACAAATCAAGCACAAAGATTACAAATCCAAAATTTTCTAATTATATACAAATCCAAAATTTCCTAATCTACTAAACTAGAACATAATTACACTACATGACACCCTCTCATTAAAACTACCACATGGCACTCCCTCATTAAAACCGCAACATGTTATTTTCTGATTTTTTTAATTTTTAAAATAAATCTAATTATAAATTATAGATTATTATCCTAAACTTTCACTCATTTTTTCCCTAATTTAAATACAATTCAAGCACAAAGATTACAAGTCCAAAATTTCTTAATTATATACAAATCCCAAATTTCCTAATTATATACAAATCCCAAATTTCCTAATTTTATACAAATCCCAAAATTTCTAATTATATACAAATCCAAGATTTTCCAATTATATGGATGATTGAGATACGAAATTACTGATCCGAAATTAATTTTAATATCAATATCATCTAGATCTATTTTTTAATAATTATTAATATTTTTAATTTAATATATATGACATAAAAACCCGTACTTGACACGAGAATTACATTAGTATAATTAATGTCATTCTTTTTTTAGGGGATATGTCACTCTTCTCATAATTATAAAACAACAATCTCAGTTGGACCGACCACACCTTTTTTTCCCTTCTCCTTTTTGATATTTTATACTCCTACTTAATTAGCAAATGGCGCCATATATACTAATTATTGGCGTGCCATTGTTGCAATATTCAATTTGGATTAGGGTTTTGTTTGACATATATATATATTTTTTTTTTTGATGAGGGTAAAAATTCGAGTAACCGACAAAAAGTCGGACCACTCGAGAGGCCGATAAATCGACAACTGGAAAACCAGTTAGTTACAACAAAGACAAACAAATGAAAATACAACAAAGCAAAAACGAGCTACAAGACTAGTGAGAGAAGTGAGTCCACCACCAGACGACGGGTCAAACAGGAAAACAATCATGGAAAATGTTGAATGGACAGCCATGACATTGCCCTCACTCATGATGAGGGATCTTCAGGAGTCTCGAACACCCTGACGTTACCGTTTGGATCTTCAGGAGCCTCAACACCACCACGACCACAACTGGAACAACTCGATCTACACACTAATCAGCTCAACAGAAACAAAGTAGTACATCACACAAGCTTGCAAATGTAGGAACGCAATATTGGAATATAAACTACAAGTAGAAATCGCACAATAATTAAACGAAATTATACCGAACTGAGAACGATGCAGAGTCGAGAACGAAATTCCTCTTCTTAATTCTGAAAACGCCCTGTATTGCGACAGTTTGATGGCGTTCCGAATCCCAGGATACAATTGCAAGACGACTTCGGATTTGCACAACCAAAAATCCAGAAGGCTACGAACCACTACTGTGTAGTACTCTCATACTCAAAATTTCGGAAAATAGAGAAGGGAGAAGATAATTATTGTGTTCTGTCGTGTGTGTTCGAATGAGAGGCGTACCACTCTTATATAGAGCTTCAGAAGGCTTTAGGGAAGAGAACGTTACAGATCTGCTATTGAACGTTACAAATCTTCTTTTGAACGTTCCAGATCTTCTGACATTAGTGGAGGACGTTACAGATCTTTCGACATTAATGGAGGAAGATTAGGTCTGCAGCCCGAGATCTCTCCATGTACCAGATCAAAGCCTAACTGTCAAAGCCCACTAATGGGCTTCCGGATTGGACCAAAAAGATAGGCCCAAGCCCGGCTCGACTCGGCGCGCGTGTGGGCTTGATGAGCTAGGTTCTCTCCCCATTGAAAATGGGTAATGACCCAAGGCCACAACCTTGAGTCCATTTCTCCATTATATATGGTGGTATTTCTACCTCCAAACTTCCAATGTGGGACAAGTAATTTGCCCCCACATATTCCCAAGTTTTGCACTTCATGCAAGCTACTTTGGGCCTCCATTTCTCATTCAAACGGAAATCATTTTTGTCGTATGAGTACACTACGAGAATGTGTTCGCGTAGAGGAAGCCAATGCTTCCACTTTCCGGTGTTGACAATGGCCGAAGTCCACCGGAATTGTGCCCGGAAAAGTACCCGGCGCCACATTCAAAAATGAGTTCCAACAGCAAACACACTCAAAAGCAAAACAAAATAAACAAAAACAGAAAAAAACAAATTAAAACAAAAGTAAGAACTGCGGGGGACAGGGGCCAAGATGGAGGGCGGAGAGGAGGAGGGCGGCGGCGGGGCAGAGATGGAGGGCGGAGAGGAGGAAGGCGGCGGCGGGGGGACAGGGGAGGGAGGTGGACGGCGGCGAAAGAGGAGGGGACGAGCCGGGGGGGAGACGCTGTAACATCCCAGGCCAAGCTACCCCAGCCACCAAGCCGCCCAGCCACCCAACGGTGCCGACGCCGGTACTGCAGCACAATTGGTGATACAAGTGGTAAGGCATTGCCCTTGTATCTAAAGGTCTTGGGTTCGATCCCCGTGGACAACAACCTACCCATTTAATTGGGAGAAGGGTTGGGTGTGTGGGCTGCATGCCCTTGGACAACCAGGCGACACCAGTACCGGCGCCAGCACCGTTGGGTGGCTGGGCGGCTTGGTGGCTGGGGTAGCTTGGCCTGGGATGTTACAAAAAAGTACACTTTGAATGAGAGGGGCTCCGACCTTATTGGGCCAGCCATTTCTCTATCCATGGGCCGCAGCCCATGTACCCCAACCAAATCCCCATGGTTGGGAGGTTGTTCGTGAGTCTCGAACACGAGACCTCACACTTTAACAAGCGGCTTAACGCCCACTTGTTACCAATTGTGCTGTAACACCCCCAAATCTTAACCCATTTGGAAAGGTATTACCGCCAGTGACCCCAGTGTTCCTTACCAAGATCACCAAAGACTTTACCGGTTTAAATACAATTCATGGAATACAATTGATACATAATGATCAAAGTATTCAAATCAAAAAATCAATCAAATTAAACATGAGTTACGGGATTACAACCCAATCCCGAATAGGCCAAACACAGAGTTTAAACAAAGTACAACAGAAGACTTTTTAAAAGATATTACAAAAAGGGTTGTGATCGTAATGATCACCTACCCAAGGATCTCAACCTGATTAAAAGATAATTATTAAAACATCTGAAAACAACCGTCGTCTTCATAGTCAATCTAGTCTCCTCATATCTTCGCTCTATCTGATGTGCCGAATCGAACGGATGACACCAGCCCACATGCGGAGAACAAAGTTCGTGGGTTAGTCTACTTGAATAGACTAGCAAGGGTAAAAAGCAGAGTGGTTCTAAGCAGTCGTATTAGGTTAGACTCCTCGTCCCTCGAATAATAATCGAGTACGCTTGTCAACCACCATACTCTACTTGAATAAACAAGAGATATGCACAAGAGAAGATTCTGGAAGACTGAATCTTCACAGAAATCGACCCGAAAGAAGACTCCAACGGAAATGAGTCTTTAAAGAAAATATGACAAATCTGGAATGTTTACAGAGTCAAACAACAGCGATTAAAAGCTGACTGAGATGCTTCGGCTCACAACCAACCTCATCGCTTACAGCGAATCCAGATCGGAAGGAGAACGTACTACATTCAAGTCTGGATCTTACAGAACCACAAAACGAAGATTTAAAAACTGACTAAGATGTTTCGGTTCACGACCAACCTCATCGCTTACAGCGAATCCAGATTGGAAAGAGAACGTACTCTGATCAACAGTCGAGACGAGCTTTCCTAGCTGCACTATTTACTTAGCTGCACTACTCGCCAAAGGTATATTAATTAACTGCACTCGGGCACTTTATCTTATTTTAATTCCAAAACGCACATCACGTTATAGGCTTTTAAATCATCTCATCCATCGGGATAAAGAGATACCGTTGGGAACTAAATCCATGGACGGAGTTGACTTGGGAACTAAATCCCTAAAGTCGGTTCGGGAACTAAATCCCTCGGGAACTAAATCCCTAAGACAGAGTTGACTCGAGAACTAAATCCCAAGAGTCGAATCGGGAACTAAATCCCACGGGAACTAAATCCCTCAAGGCGGAGTCGGGAACTAAATCCCTACAAACGGCATTAGAGAAGGATGGTAGGAACTAAATCCTAACCACCGGGTTATCAAGAAACGACTAGCACTCGCAATGAGATACACAATAGCGTTCCTACGAATACTCGTGCTAACTAAACAGTTCAACACAGTAATCAATCACAACAAAGCCATCGCGGCCAGAAACAGATAAAATAGCGTTGTTCTAACAATATACAACCTATAATAATATATGTATTAATCACATATATATATAATAACGTTGTTCTAACAGATATACAACCTATTATAACATCATATTTTAGTTTTCCAAAACAGTTAACAAAACCGTTTCCAGATGAACACCATAATCATTCCAAATTAATTACTCAGATAAACTACTGATAATTAATGTAAATATGAAACGATGAGCAAGAGCGAACCACCACTTGCCTTAATCCGCAGAATAGTATAAAGACGACAACTGGATTCCGGCTCGACACGGGTATAGATCCGACAGCACAACAACCTTTGAATCGACCCATAAAAGGAACCCTAAGTTAGATCCGACATAAACAGTACGAATCTAAACACGGCGAAAGAACATGGAAGGAAAGACGCCACGACGACAACCAACCAAGCCAAAGCCAAATCCACGAAGGCATTCTGGGCATTGGCGGCGGTCGCCGCATTCATCACGGCGGTCGCCGTGAAGTACACGGTCGACAGAGACGAGAGAAATCTCACCCCAAAACACGAGCGGTTCGGCCTCCTTCGACTTGATTTGACTTCTAACCTCCAAGGCTAACCAAAAGCTTCACAAAGGCACTCAGGAAACACACCAAAGCAACACCGGCGAGACCTTCAAACTCCGGCAAAAACCAACTCCGACGAGAAGGAAATCCGGCAGCGATTCGGGGTTGGAAGGGCTTCAAAACCCTCTCCCAAACACCCCTATTTATAACCAAACACCTGGGAGCCTCAACCAAACCCTAAGACGCGGCCGAAAGCAAGATCGGCGCGCCTCGATTACCGCCGGCGACCAACGGGCAATGCCCACTGGACAAAACACGGCGGGCGCCGTTTTTAGCCTGCGGCGGGCACGCGGCGGTCGCCGTCGCTAGGCCTGTCGCGGCCAGCTAAAAGCTGACACGCTGACTCCTCGGGCCCAACCACGGCGGTCGCCGTTTCTCCCTTTTCCCGCCCATTCAGCTTTGAACGAACCTGACGTTAAACCGGGATAAAAATTATCGTACGCGAACGACAATTAAAATCTAATGCACCTTGTCTGTATATTATTTCACTGAGAAAAATATTACAGATACAGAGCACATTACAGAATGTCTCAAACTCTCTGTATTAAATCCGACGTACACAACGGGTACTCGGGAAAATTCCAAAATTCCCAAAATAACCTTACAAAAATACGGGGTATCACAGACGCGGCGGGGCAGAGAAGGCGGGCGGAGATGGAGGCTCAGAGATGGCGGCGGGGCAGAGATGGGCGACGGATCTGGGCTTGGAGAAACACGGACTCCCGGCGGCGTCCAACTCCTTGGCGGCGTCGGCCATGGTGGAGGCTCGGAGGAGGCTCATTCTTTTGGGGGGAGTTTCTCCCGGCGGCGGCGGATCTGGGCTTGGAGAAGCACTGACTCCTGGCGGCGTCGGACTCCTTAGCGGTGTCAGCCATGGTGGAGGCTCGGAGGAGTTTCTCCCGACGGCGGCGGATCTGGGCTTAGAGTAGCTCAGACCCCTGGCAGCGTCAGACTCCTTGGCGGTGTCGGCGGAGGCGGAGGGCGTCGGCGGAGGCGGTGAGGAGCAATGCTCGGTCGGAGCGGAGGCTCGGTCGGAGGGAGGGCTCGATCGGAGCAGGGGCTCGGTCGGAGCATTTGATTTGAGGCCCGGCTCGTCTCCGGTGGGTGGTTTCCATGGAACCCATTTAGGGCCGGCTCCCAGGAGGGAGCGCTTTTTTTTCATGTTTAGAATTGGCATATATTGGTTTTTGTTTATATACATCCCCCCCCCCCCAAAAAAAAATCCTACTTTTATATGTTTTTGATAAATGTGTAATAAAATTATTTTATTTTTTCTTCTACTACTCATACTTTTTAAATAAAAAACATACATTCCTATAAAAATCACATTTTTATCAAATATCTTTTTTTATACAATCCTATTTATCAAATATTTATAAACAAAAATCAATTTATAAACCCATCACTTGACAAATCCTAAATTTTGCTTAATAATGTTAGACCTTTTCCTAGTAAATCCCATGAACACTAGGCCACTATGCAATATTCAACTTGGGCTTGCTCGATAATTTTCAAGTTCGTAAGCTAGTAATTATTCTCCCGTGTGATTAGTGTTAAGCTAGCTAGGATTTTATAGAGCTGAGCTTAGTCTTGTTTAAATTTTGTTAGTACACACATTTAACAATTGATCATGGTTAAAACCGATAGAACTTAGAAGACTATTGCTTGGTTGAGTTGTAAGGTTGTTAGCTTGAGTTAGTTTACAACCACATTGAGTCTAGCTTGTACTTAAGCTCACTAGCAGCTCATTTTTGTGTGTGATATGTGAGATAGTAAACACTTAATTATACATGGTAATCATGAATTAAAATGGCCAGATATTTTTTATTCAGTTCTTAAGGAGACCAACAAAAGTAAACAGACAAAAAGGAAGGCTCTTAATAATTACATAAATGCAACAACACATCAAGTACTGCTTGACCCTCTGACTACTCCCATCGAAACCCTAGGTAGAAGCACGCACATTACATTACATAAGTTCTATGTACAAACCATCTTAATCGATCTTACATAAATTATTATTATGGCCGGCCAGCGTACAATATATACATATTTGCACTTATTAGTTTTATTTTTCATACCAAAATCTTCGTTCCATCTCCACCCGCAGTCCTCAACGATCCAAGGCACTTATTAACATCCTGTACAGTTTCAATAACAAAGACATATATAATAAGTTGTGCTATATATATATATATACTGTACATTTTAAATCATAATATCTACTCAGTCACAAATTCACAATCAAATGATTGTCGCTTGCAGCCAGCTAATTCATTGATTTTAAATTATTTTAATATGAAACATGCAAAAAATAATTGAACAAATGTAAAGAAGAGAACCAATGATAGACAGTCGGACTTGTAGGATCTGCATCTTCAATAGCTTCCATGGTAGTTGGTTTTTTCCTGGTGAACCTCCTCATATCTTCGCTCGGCGTCCCCGCTTCATCAAACAATCATTGCTATTTTAGTAATTTTGACAAATTACGGCCCCTATATTGTAAATACCAAGAAAATGGCATAGGGGAAATAAATGATTGACTTACGCGTGCGGGGGCTAGAGCAGGTAGGAGAAGACGGGTCGGATCCGGACCCGACCGGCAGGGTCCGGGTCCGGAGCAGGCTGATGCTCCGGGAAACCGGGAGTTTGGGACGGCCGTCCGATGTAGATCGGACGATAGAGATTGAACCGTGGGATTGCAAGTTTCGGATCCCTCCGTGTACGGGATCCGGTGTTGGACCCGCGATCGTTTCGTCCCACAGCTTTTCTAGGAATCCCGCCATTTATCCCTTTATCGTTCTGATTATTATTATTATTTTAATTTGTTGGTGATAAGGAGAAACTAGAGGATGAATTTCTCCCTTTTGATTCCTATGGGGAAAAGGATTGGAAATGCAGAGGAAGTGGAACGAAACGATGAGATTGGATTTAATATATTTCCTACGTTACGATTAAAGAGGAAAAAAAAAAAGGAGGAAAAAAAGAGTGTTAGAAATGGGAAGGAAAATGGGGTTTTATAGAGGGGAGATGAAAAAGGGTTAGGAGGGGCTGCTTCGGCGGCTTGTTAACAGCCATCCATAAATTAGTACTGGTGATCAAGCCGTGGCTGAAGCCGAAGCCTAATGCTATTTTAAGCACAAGTGGCAGCCGTGAACAACCGATGAGGATTGGGGAGTAATTAGTAAATTATGTTTTACACGTCACCGCTTGGATAAGGATTGATGTTTTTATTGGGGTTGTAATTTCCCCCTAATTTACAGGAATTGCCCTGGCCCGAGAGTTGGATTTGGATCTCACCTAATCCTCCACCTGTAATTAGTTTCTATAATTAATGATGGGCCCACCACCACACATCAAGTCCTTACTCCTTGGTCCAAATAGCACTCGTCTCATTAGTCATTGTGGGATAAGTTTCGTCCGAGTTTATCTTAAATTAAAACTATATAATACAAGTAAGAGCATATGTTTAGTGTGATCAGAAATAATTAATAGTATAAACCTTTCAGCGATAATCACTAATTTGACTTTTTTTGTCTAGCATTAAAAATCTCCAAGTTGATTTGCTCTTATTCTTATCAAACGAAGCTAGACATCTAACATCCTCACGTATCGGAAAATGTTTTTATAACTTAGTGATTATTATCAAATTTTAAACACTAATTACAAAAAAGGCCCAAAAGAGTTGGAAACATTCTTTCTCAATCCTCCTAATATTTGTAAATGGGCTGGCCGAAGGATTAATGGGCCGGCCCAATATTTTCCTTTCAAGTTTATTTAAACATACAGAAAAAGGAACTTTGATTGATACTAGTTGAAGTTGCAGATAGCATACACAACCACACATGGTAATAGGATAAGAGGTTGAAAAACGACCACACTCAATGTGAAGACTTCATTAACACATGGAGTATTTATTTTCTGCTCCGACAGCTCGTTCTTTATATTATGTACGTAAGTCATCTGCTGACACGTCACCGCATCCGCCTCTTGCTATCTGTTCCTCCTCTGGCTTCCACCTGTCTTCAACAAAACAAAAGGAACATCCCGAGTGTCATACCAAAAAATGAAGAAACACGCGCCAAAATCAAGAATTATAGAAGAGTATTGAGTGTGCAATTTACACACTTTTCCGCAGAAATTCTGAAACAGGGGATTCCTGGATGAGGAAGAAGAAGCAAATGATGGAGTGTCGTTTGAATGGAAGATGTTATCAAAGAGCTCTTGGAATTCTTCAAATGTGCCTTGCCCGTTCTCCTGTTCAGGGGATTGAATTTTAAATCAAATTTTACGGGTCCCCAATTTTCAGCTTATTCTGGTTTTCAGGCTTACATTGGGCTTTGCCTGGCTCATCATGCTTGCCATTTCGCTCAAAAAATCACCCATTCCCTGCATTTTTGTTAAATTTTAGTACTGAATCAGATAATAGTAAAAATTACCTTTTCAATTTGAATAAGGTGCAATTCACACCTAATTATAACGCAGATACCATATGTTTGTTGATTATAAGAATTAGGAATTGTGATAAGGTTTTTACTTGAGGGGGTTAGCTTACGTTATTATTGTCATCATCTTCCTTGTCATACATTCCGACGTCATAAAGAAGCCTCTTGTTATGGTCAGATAACACTGCCAAATTTAACACCACAACACAAATATGTAAATGTAAAAAATAAAATAAAAAATAGAGGGGAAGAAAAAAAACAGAGGAGAGGAAAATTACCAGAATAGGCTTCTTGGATGACTTGAAATTTCTTCTTTGCCTCTTCAGCCAACCTAAAGTTGCCTGAAGCTGAACATCGATCTGGGTGCCATATCTACCCAACAATTATAAAAAAGAAAAATAAACATTTTTTTTTAAAAAAAAAAAACATGAATGGAAATTAGGGTTTGAAAGGGGGTTTTAAGTTAGGAACCATAGCAAGCTTCTTATAGGCCTTTTTGAGGTCAGTGGAGGTGCATTCTTTTCCCAATCCCAGAACTGCGTACAAATCATCCCCTTTCTTTTCTCCTGGAGCCATCTTTTTTTTTTTGTGTGCAGTATTTGAGCTCGAATGGGGTTTCTTGATTTGTTGCCGATGAATTGAGATTTGAGAACCTCTCAAGCAGCGCTTTATATACAAAAATCCCAGTTCAGAAAAGTGGAATTTCGTCAACTTGGGCAATTGGGTTGGAATTCATAGTATTAGTATTTAAAGTTTTTCTGGGTGGGACATGGTACAGTTTCCAAACACTTCTAATCGGAAGCTTTTAGAGAGAATGTGCAAAATTTGTGATCAAGGGTGGAGATTCACTCTCCACTTTAAAG
Organism: Rheum nobile; assembly: GCA_027886185.1. Classification (NCBI taxonomy): domain Eukaryota; kingdom Viridiplantae; phylum Streptophyta; class Magnoliopsida; order Caryophyllales; family Polygonaceae; genus Rheum; species Rheum nobile. The sequence continues at coordinate 1,082,990 of WOAB01000616.1, read as the reverse complement.
GCGATACTTTTTTTTTTTGGACGTACATTCGAGCTCAGATACTTTAAAGGCGATACTTTTTCCATACTTCAATAGTCCGTAATGAAGCCCAGGGCCCTAGCACCTCTTTTCGGTATTGAGTATATTATTAGGCATAATATTATTCAGTTAATTATCGAAAGTGATAATTTATAGGTCATTAATTCTATTGGACGTACATGAAAAATTGCAAGGAAAATCCACTATATTATTATGGATATTTTGACTTTTTTTTTTTTTTTTAATGCAGGTATTCCACTGTTTTCGTGAAGCTAACCGCGCATCTGATTTTCTGGCCACCCATCCCACCGCATACACTCCAACGATTCCAACATCTTTTGTGTTCCACCGATGACCACACTCGTTCGATTAGTAGTGAATAGTGATAGATATGAGTTTCTCTAACTGAACTCTAGTTTTCATTCTTTCGGAATTCAATTTATAAAGATTATTCATTCAGATAATTTAGGACAGTCACCTAATTAAGTGGATCTTAATGTTTGTCTTGTATAAAAAAAACATGAATTTGTGCAAATTATCAAGTACTAAAATCATGATGCAGATGATAAATGTAAAGTATAATAACATGGTAGAAAACATGAGCTGTCTCTTAGGCTAATAATAATAATAATAAAATCTGTTTAGGTTTGTTGGAATTTTGTAGAGTTCAATTATTGGTGGTAGTTCAGTATTCAAACAAGTGGTTGTTAAAAAGAAAAAGATGTACAATCAAGTTACAGTTCTAGAGTATTACTTGGGCCAGTGCCAGTGGACAGCCTTGTTATTCCAATCCAGTAAGCCACTGGCTGGCCCACTACCCTTTTTATATCAAATAATTATTATCGACGTAACCATATTCAAACTTTCTATATATTCCCTCATCCATATTATACGGGAGGGATACTTGCACCCTGACATCATCCTATTTGCACCGGTGTCAGGGTGCACGGCACTCACTGTCGCGTGGCAGTGAGTGTCGGCCGGCGCCGACGGTTCGGTGTCGGCGGTGGGTGTCTCCGTTGGGTGTCTTCGGTGTTCAATCTGGCGTCGGTGATGGGTTTAGGATTTAGGGTTTATCCGACTCGACTCAATCCGAACTTTTTAATCACTAGTTTAATTTTTTTTAAGGGTTTATTCATTCTCTATTAGGGAATATTTTATATATAGTTTAATCTTTTTTTTAGCCACTAGTTAATCTTTTTTTTAAAGGTTTATCCATTCTCTATTAGGAAATATTTTATAGATAGTTTTTTTTTTAGCCACTAGTTTAATCTTTTTAGGGTTTATCCATTCTCTATTAGGGAATATTTTTAAGGGTTTTAAAATCAATATTATTTTTAACCACTAGTTTAATATTTTTAGCCACTAGTTTAATTTTTTTTAAGGGTTTATCCATTATCTATTAGAAAATATTTTGTAGGGTTTAAAATTCAACGCCATCGCCGGCATCCAACGCCATCGCCGGCATCCACCGCCACCGCCGACAACCATCTCCCCGCGGAGACCAGCTCCGTGCGGCAACCACCTCCGTGCGGACTGCTGGTGCAATTTGCAGCCTCCAAATCCGGCTCAAATAGCATTCACCATATTATACATAGGTTGTTTATATGAATATATTTGGACAATTTACAAATGAACATAGTTGTGTTATTAATGTTTTAAAGGCAGTCATCTAAATATCAGTTTCATTGATTATTTAATAGCAAGTTGTTAGAAACTTTTGACATTGTTTTTTTTTTTGATGGAAACTTTTGACATTGTTTTTTTTTGTGGAAACTTTTGACATTGTTGATAAAAAAATATACTAAAAAAATTAGATAGGCATGAAACATGAACTTGATACGTATTAATTCAACGGTTTTTCTAGTGTGTGTCCATGAGGATATACTAACAAATCTAAATAGAAAATTTATTTTTAAAATATTTTCTAATAGAGAATTGATAAATCCTTAACAAATAAGATTAAACTAGTAGCTAAATAAATAATTGTTAAAAAAAAAGTTATTAGAGTGTGCCTATGAGAACCCAATATAAAAAACCTTAATCGAATTTGAAGGGAGTACGAGTAACGTAGTCAGGCCTTATTACTTATTAGGTCATGTATGACGTATTATGGCACTTAGTATTTATTGTTGTGTTATAGTGTATGGATTGCTAATTGGGCCTTAAGGTGCAAAAAGACTGATAAAGTAGTGACGACCGAACAGTAGAAGACGATGCCAAGTTGCCCAATTTGCATATCCAAGTTGCCTATCTTTATATGTTGTCCCTTTTTTGACTGATCTGCATCCATCTATATATTCGATTCACAATGTATATTTTTTTTTATAGATTATATTTTATAAAATCCCTTTTAATTAATTTATAGACAGAATTAATAAAAGAATTAAAACTTATATTAATTTTTTACAATAATCTGACTAAAAATACTTTATAAATCTATCGAACACGTTTAGGCCCTTATAAAAAGAGATGGAGAATCGAATTCATAAACACATGGTCACACGAGATGATTCGTTTGACATTATTAAATTTGTTATAGCTTATAATGGTTTAAATACTAATAAAAAAGTGTATGTAACTGTACTATATATCGGGAAATGAAAGTTGCATGTTTTAAATTCGTGGAATATTTACAAAGTTTAACAACTAAACATATGTATAACTCACCTTCCAAAGTTTAACAAATACTCCATTCGATGAATAAGCGTAGATTTACAATTCCATAATTAATGAATACAAATGTGCCATTTGGTTACTTTTGTGACTTGCGAGGGATATATCATATATGTATCAGTCGCATGCAGGCGCGAATCTAAGATTACGGGGCAGAAGTACGAGTAGTCAAAAATGATTTTTTCTATTTGATGTTCTATATATTGATGTTATTATTAATATTTTAACTCATTAAAATTATTTAAAGTTAAATATTTGAAATTATGACTTCTTTGAACAATTAATTTCTCAATAAATAAAATTAATTTTAATTAATATCTAATTACTTTATTTATAAATAATATTATACAAGTTTTGTTTTAAAAAAATACATAACAAACTAAATTAGGTATTTCGGAAAAATAAAAAATCGGGAAAGCGCTTTTGATAAAGAAATGTTGTCTAAAGGTATTTTGAAAATGTTGAAACTGAGAAGACGGTTTTTATAAAAAAGAGTTGTAAATAGTGTTATTTAAAGTGTTGTAAAAGGGAGATGTACAACGTTTTTTTTAAATAACCGTTGTCCCACTTAATTTTTCCAAACCATACTTTTTTTTCGAACTATACTAGGCTCGACGGATCCTAACGGGGGCGCCCCCCCTCCCCCCCCCAAGATCCGCCACTGGTTGCATGTACGCCCCGACCCTCTCAACCGTATGTATAAACGAGTAGATATAGTTAATATATTAGTTTATTTTGTCTGGTTCGTTTGTTTATGCGGGTGTGACGCATACACCGATAATAATTCAATTAGTCTGGATAACCCGTTCAGAAGTCCGAATTAATTTGTGCACATAACTAAGATATAAATATTTCTATACTAAATATAATTTATAAAATTATATATATTAAAATATTTAGACTTAACCTAACTCTAATCAAACATTTTATGCCTCAACGCCTCCATGTTGTGATATTTTGTGAGATAGATTTGTTATGAATGTTGATGGTTTGTGTACACTATTATGTTAACAACATGGTTTTTATGTCTTTTAATTAGGGGAATTGACAGCTTGTACTTATATATATTAACAACTTTCTTATGGGTATTGTGCATTTTGCAGGACAAATTTTGTGTGGTCTTTTACATTTTTTTTTATGTCTTACAGGCTATTTAGGACTCACGGGCTACCAGGGTCCGAGTGTCCAAGTGGATCTGGACATCCTCCCCAACATGTTTCGATGGCTCGGCCCGAGTGTCCGGGCTTAACTTTTGGTCAAAGCCCATCCCAAATCCGGGTTTGCTCAAATTTAGTTGCATGATACCCAAGCCTGAGCAAACACGGGCCCACATGCCCTTATAAATGGGACCACTATATTTAATTCATTTTAGCCCGTTTAGCCCGCCCATTTATGGGGCGAGGCACGACACTAATAATAGGGTTGATCATATTCCGGTCTGGCCCGAAAATTTGGACCGGACCGGACTGGTCCTAACCGGTCCGGTCTCTGGTCTTAACTAGTCCGATCTCTGGTCCAGAAAATTTTGAAATTTCGGGTCCGGTCCGACCCGATGTTTTTAAAAAATCTTGAAAATTTAGTTTTTTTTTTTACATTTGAGGTTTATGGTATATTATATTTAAGAGTAAATTATATTTAGATTTGAGGTTTTTTTTTCATGTTTAAATATAAGTAAATTATATTTAAATTTAATAAACCCTATTTAAATTTAATAAAACCCTAAACCGGTCCAAATAGGACCGGATATTTCCGGTCTGAGTTCCGATCCACCATTTTTGGTGTTTCGGGTTTCGGTCCGGTCCGGACCGGGTTTGGACCGGTGCTCAACCCTAACTAATAATAGCCCATTTAGCTTGGATAGCCCGCCAGAAGCTCAAATTAATTTTATATTTTATAAAATTATATATATAAGTATAATTAGACTTAACCTAACTCTAATCAAATATTTTGTTCCTCTTGGCCTACTTGTTGTGCTGCTTTGGCCCGTACGTTTATGTTGCGTCATTTTATGGGTAATATTTGTTATAAATGTCTATGGTTTGTGTACACTATTATGTTAACGATATATTTTTTTATGTGTTTTAATTAAATGTATTGAGCAACTTGTACTGTATATATTTACAACTTTTTTTATGGATATTGTATATTTTGTTGGAAAAAAATTGCGTGATCTGTTATAGGTTTTTTATGTTATATGGACTATCTAGGACTCGAAGACTACCCAAATTCGATGTCCGGATGGATCCAGACACCCCCTCCAGCCCGTTTTCCTCGGCACGAATCCTTTGTCTGAACTCAAAATCCGAAAATTTGACACACCCGGATCCAGACGGATCCGGATTTAATAAGGTCTAATAATACCCTAATCCCTATCGGTTTTTAGAGCTGGATTTATTTTTCAATTTTTTTTTAAAAAATGGGTGTTAATTAAGAAGGGATTCATGCTTATAAGTTATACCCATTTGTTTTGCAATTAATATAGAAAAAATTGAAACTTTAAAATACGAAAAAGCTAAATGCACGCGAAAATGTGTCTAAACGGACGCGAAAATACACGCTTAAGATAGGCGTGTGATTTTACACGCTTATGTTAAGCGTGTAGGGGTATTCTTGTCATTTTGAAAAACATGTATGTATTACACGCTTATGTTAAGCGTGTACCCACACGCTTAACATAAGCGTTTAATACATGAGCTAGTTATTGGGCCGGCCCAAATAACTAGCTCATGGCCCAAGTAAGCGTGTATATACACGCTTAAGAAAACGATTCGTCTCCTTCCTTCCGCCGCGAGTTCAGACCTAACGAAATCGAAAGCTTTTCCACGATTCGTCTTCTTCCATTTCCTTCTATTGTTTCCATTAGCCATGGATTTGGATTGGGCTGGGCGACTTGATTGGCGCCGGAGAGAGCTCCGAAACCGGCGGCCGAAAATCTAGACGCGACTGGCGCCGGTGCGACTGGCCCGACGACGACGAGCTCCGGTGTGGCAACGCACGGCGACGCGGAGACGGCTGGCGGCGGTGCGAGCGGTGGCGGCTGGTGGTGGTGCGAGCGGTGGCGGGAGGAGCTCCTGGCTGGCGGTAGAGGACGAGGAGGAGGAGGAGGAAGAGGAGGCCTTGGTGGTTTCCGGCGTAGCTCAGACCCGGGGTGGAAGGGGAGGTGGAGCTAGGGACCGAGCGCAACCGAGGGCGACTCCGATTGAGGCTCCGACAGCGCTTGTATCGAGTCCGATCGGTCTACGAGCGGTATTATTTGTAATTTTAAATTGATCATAATTTTCGTAATTGTTTTCGTAAATATATTTCTTAAGATTTGATTTAACGTGGAATAGAATAATTTAGTTAATTTGAAATAGAATAATTTAGTAAATAATTTGGATTAGAATACATTATCGTTTACATTTTGAATTAATTCGGATTAGAATTATATAGCTATTATTTTTATATTATTTATTATTTATGGATTAGTTATAAAATAGCTAGTTATAGATTAGAATTATTTGCTCGTATAGTATATTTATAAATTAACAAGTATAATAAATTCTAAAATTAATCATATAAGTCCCTAAATGTATTAATTAGTCCCTAATCAAATAAGTATCCAAAAAATTAGAGTATATTGGCGGCCCTCACCCCTACTGGGCGTACGGAGCCGACACCTGTTGTTGCTGACCGCACCCGGCGTGTTGGTATTTCAGAGTCTATTCATCGTCGCACCGTTCTTGTGAGGGCTGATATATTGTCGTCCAGTGCGGTATCTTCGCATCCGCCTATGACCGCTGATGATGAGTATTTGGAGGACGATGAGGACTTGGCAGCTCAGCCCATGACGATTGATGATCAGGCTGTTGGGGAGGAGCCGCATGATGTGGTAGTGTATGTTGAGTCTGTGGAGCCTACATTACCGACGCGTACGAACGACATTCCATTTTCTCATTCCCCGCTTTTTTTTGGGTCGATACCTACTCTTGTCCCCTCTCCATCTCAAGCCGGTCCTTCTTGTACACCTTCTCCCGATATTTCTTCTCCACTTTCTGCCGGTCCTTCTTCTCCACCTCCTGTCGGTCCTTCTGTTGTACATACTTACCATCCTTGGATTCCTGGAGGCCCTAGGTGTCCGATTCTTATCCCTAGCTACGAGACACACATTGCTCGGGCTATATTTGACCGTCCTATACCTCAGCCCGCTCCTGAGGCACTTCCGCAGATGCCACCTCATGTACAGCAGAGGAGACGGAGACGTAGAGGAGACGCTGCAGCTGTTGAGGATGCTCCTGTTCCTCAGATTGCTGAGCAGGAGCAGCAACCACGTCGTAGCGGGGTAGCCCGTCGTCAGGCGGAGCAGGATTTGGTATGTTTTAGGGTTTTAGTTTATGTATTGAACCTTTAAATGTTTTTTATTAGAAAATGTATACTAACCTTAAATTCCGTTAATTCAGAGTCGTAAGATTCTGAGGATCCATTTCCGCACATCCCATTGTTCTTCACACGAGCAATATATTAGCCCTGAGCCAGATACGTGGTTTAGGCTTGCCGAGCGGAGCGGGCTTACCGGTCTACGCACACTAGGCATAACATGCAGCATGGATGCGGCGTTGATTTCTGCATTTGTGGAGAGATGGCATCCCGAGATGAACACATTTCATATGCCCTTCGGAGAGATGACCATCACCCTTGCTGATATTCACCAGATCTTACGGGTTCCCATACGGGGGAGGATCTGCACTCCACGCCTCGATGATCTGACAGTGAGACAACGCATCTGTACTGATCTGGACGTTGATCAGGAGCAGGTGAAGAGATGGCACACAACTGGTGGTATTCCTTTGGCGCATTTAGAGACTAGACTGCTGGAGTGGATGAGCAGTGACGAGCGTGACGATGGCGTTATTGCTACGTACTACCTCTTGTTGCTTCTCGGCTCGACTGTCCTGGTGGACAAGTCGACTAACGCTGCGAAGCACAAGTGGTTGACGCTTTTGTTTGACCACGACGTCACTGGCGACACTGTATGGGGAGATGAGATTCTAGCCTACGTCTATGATAAGCACTACTTTGTAGGGCTTAACTAAGAGTCATTAGAGGATTTATTGGTGCCATTCGGGTAGATTTAGACACATTCATGTGCATGGTGTTTGGGGGCGAAGTTGGTGTTTTTGGAGGTGTTTGAGCGGTTTTGGAGATCATATGAGACATTGAGGAGGAAGCCACCAGTAGTAGACGCCAAGGGAGTACAATGAAGAGTAGAAGAACGGTAGGCTGAATTCAATTGGTTCGTTCTCTCTACTCAGATGTCGAAATGGAGTGATTCCAATTCGAGGAGTTAGATCTTGAAGTCTACTGCAAGTCCTCAATATATGAGCGCAATCCGAGTTGAGAATCAAAAGTTATGGCGTTTATACGGAAGTGTCGCAGAAGCTAAACCGAAGAACAACGACGACGCCCGCCACCAGGCTTACGGCGACCGCCGCAATTACGGCGACCGTCGCCCACCTTACGGCGCCCACCGCCAAAGGAGTTCCAACAACTTTGGCTACGACTTGGCCACGGCGCCCGCCGTGGAAATGCGACGCCCGCCGTGGAGGTTGCAGCGCCCGCCGCCTCTGTTGGATGCACCGCCGAGCCGTTTCCTTATTTGCTTTATTTTGCATTATTTTATTACGTTTTATTATTTCATTTTAGGTTAATTTCAGACTTTATTTCCTTTAGTATTTAAGGGTAGAGAAAGGCTTGTTTGCCTATCAGCCAATCTATCTCAAAACCCTAATTCTACTTCTCCTTTCTACGTTCTACGTTATGAAGAACTAAGCCTCCCTGGCTTAGTCAGACGCTGAAGCTTTCGTTTTGATTCAGTTGTGAGACTCTCGTTCTTAATCTATTGCATGGTTTTTATCTATTCTCTTGCTTGATTGCTTATGATTGATATTGATAATCTCTATCTTGGACGCAACTAGGGTTTGTCGTTATTGATCTATTGCTAGATTTAGATTGTTACTGGTTGAGCATATCTATTTCAGAGTAGCAACTGCATCGTGCTAGTATCTGGTTGTGCTAGTCTTATACAGAAGAGAACTGATTTACATTCTAGGATAAAAGCTGGTTGTTTTATGCTAGAATTGTATCCAACTATATTCCTATCCGTAAGGCTGCTGTTAAACTGAATCTTGATAGTTTCGGGGTTGTTTAATTAGTTAGTGCTAATAGTATCTGGTTGTGCTATTAGTTATATCTGAAAAGGAATTGGAATTTCCATTGCATGAGATTTTAAATGAGTATCTATGATCAACTTGTCATACGAATAGTGGATGTTGTTTGATTAAGTGTTTTTCCCATCACTGATTTCACAACTCTTTCGCTTGTTTACTTTTGCATGCTTAGATTACTTAAATTCACAAAACCCCTCTGTGGTTACTTTGGATTAGCATATAAATTGCATACTAAGATAGAATCCGCCTCCCTGTGGATTCGACCTTTACTTACCTAGGACTACGGTTTAGGATTTGTTTGGATATTTTGCATAGCAGTTTTTACACGATGAAAACCTGTTATCAGTCTACCGCAACTTGGGAGAGGCGTCTAGGCGTGGAGCACAAGGCATTGCATCTTGCGGGATTCTGATTAGGGTAAGATATTGGATGGATTAGTGAAATATTAAGTTACGTTTTAATATTTCGGTCATTAATAGCCTTATTTATTCATTTACAGTGCTGGGTTTGGGCATATTTCCCACATTTTCGGGAACAATATGTCACGAACCCCCAGGCCTTTGGAGGAGTTGTTTCTGGTGCCGCGGAGGTGCCTAACAGTAGAGACACCGGTCGTTTGATCGCCATACGCCGCATACTGGACCACATGAGATACGAGGAGGTAGAATAGTACACGTAATTTTAGATATCTTAGTCTTTAATTTTAAAAAGTATGTATGTATTGACTTTGCCTTTTTGACTTTACAGGTTACCTAGACCCCTTGGGTGGGGTTGGACTTCGAGGCTCCTGAGGTAGCGCCTGCTAGGTTTTGCGGTATACTGCGTAATAGCGATGATCAGGAGCCGTACCACCCGGACAGAGTCCTCAGGCAGTTTGGGCTCATGCATCCAATCCCAGTTCTGCCCATTCAGCCCGCCAAGGTCGTCAGGAAAGCGAAAATTAAGGGATACGAGCTGAGTTTTGTGGGTGAGCTTCTAGTGGCTTGGGATGCAAAACCGAGACCCCTGATTGATCTGCACGGATCGGTTGCAACACATGGGTGGGACATGTTGATAAGCACTACTTTGTAGGGCTTAACCAAGAGTCACTAGAGGTTTTATTGGTGCCATTCGGGTAGATTTAGACACATTCATGTGTATGGCGTTTGGGGGCGAAGTTGGTGTATTTGGAGGTGTTTGAGCCGTTTTGGAGATCATAGTAGACACTGAGGAGGAAGCCACCAGAAGTAGACGCCAAGGAGCTGAAGAGACGAAGACTTCGGAGGAAGTACCTTACGGCGCCCGCCGCAGAAGCCACGGCGACTGCCGCCTAAACCCTCCCAACAACGATGGCTACGACTTGGCCACGACGCCCGCCGTGGAAATACGGCGCCCGCCGTGGAGGTTGCAGCGCCCGCCGCCGCTGTTCTGAAGTCCGCCGAGCCGTTTCCTTATTTGCTTTATTTTGCATTATTTTATTACGATTTATTATTTCGTTTTAGGTTAATTCAGACTTTGTTTCCTTTAGTATTTAAGGGTAGAGAAATGCTTGTTTGCCTATCAGCGAATCTCTCTCTGAACCCTAATTTCATTCTACGTATTTGTTATGAAGAACTAAGTCCCCTTGGCTTAGTCAGACGCTGAAGCTTTCGTTTTGATTCAGTTGTGAGACTCTCGTTCTTAATCTATTGCATGGTTTTTATCTATTCTCTTGCTTGATTGCTTATGATTGATATTGATAATCTCTATCTTGGACGCAATTAGGGTTTGTCGTTATTGATCTATTGCTAGATTTAGATTGTTACTCGTTGAGCATATCTATTTCAGAGTAGTAACTGCATCGTACTAGTATCTGGTTGTGCTAGTCTTATGCAGAAGAGAACTGATTTACATTCTAGGATAAAAGCTGATTGTTTTATGCTAGAATTATATCCAACTATATTCCTATCCGTAAGGCTACTGTTAAACTGAATCTTGATAGTTTCAGGGTTGTTTAATTAGTTAGTGCTAATAGTATCTGGTTATGCTATTAGTTATATCTGAAAAGGAATTGAAATTTCCATTGCATGAGATTTTGAATGAGTATCTAGGATCAACTTGTCATACGAATAGTGGATGTTGTTTGACTAAGTGCTTTTCCCATCACTGATTTCACAACTCTTTAGCTTGTTTACCTTTTGCATGTTTAGAACTTACAAAACTCACAAAACCCCCCTTTGGTTACGTTTGATTGACATACGAATTGCATATTTAGATAGAATTCGCCTCACTGTGGATTCGACCTTTACTTACCTAGGGCTACGGTTTAAGGTTTGTTTGGATATTTTGCATAGCAGTTTTACATGACGAAAACCTGTTATCAAATTGGCGCCGTTGCCGGGGAGGCAATAATCTATTTTATGTGTGTGATTTGTGTGCCAATTTTGGTGTGAACCTATCTTATGGTTCACACCCGTGTTACTAATAATCTACCTCTAGTTTTTGATCCAGAAATCGAAAGAACTTTCCTTCAAGCTCGCAGGGCTGCGAATTTGCTACTTCAGGAAGCTGATACAATGGCAGCCTGTGTTACTCTGGAATCTTTGACAGCTCCTAACTTGGAGCAACCAACTCGTGCTGTGCAATTCCCTGCTCTGGGTGATGGGGTTAAATTTGAGCTCAAGACAGGAGTAGTCCATTTACTCCCGAAATTCAGTGGAACCCCGCTTGAGGATCCTATTCAGCACCTGGATGAGTTCCTTGAGGTCTGCACCAGTATGAGGCCATCTGAGATTACTGAAAATCAGATGAGGTTGAGAGTCTTTTCCTTTTCTCTGAAGGATTCTGCTAAAGACTGGTATCATTCTTTACCACCAGGGAGCATCACTACTTGGATGAATTTGAAGAAGGTGTTTCTTGATAAATACTTTCCGGCAATCAAGTCCAATCAGCTCAAGAAGAAGATCTGCAACGTGGAGCAACTATCTAATGAGTCTCTCTATGATTATTATGAGCGCTTCAAGAAACTGGTGAAGAGTTGTCCCTACCATGGTTACGAAAAACATGATCTAATTCTCTATTTACATGGAGGACTCCGTGAAGATGATCGTCGAATGGTGAATTCTTCATGTGGTGGGAATATTCTGAAGAGGACTTACGAAGAAGCTCTAGAGATATTTGCTACTCTGGCTGATGACTCTAGACAGTACAGTGGGAGAGGTTCCCAAAGCTTGGTAGTTGCTAGTTCTCAGTCAAAGATTGATCAGGCTGATTTTGATGTGCTGAGAGAGGAGGTGAGGCGCCTGAAGCTGAAAGGTACGCCTCAGCAGGCTAAGGCCTGTGAGATCTGTCATGACGACTTGCATCCTACTGATTCATGTCCTACTCTACAAGAGGAAGTGAATCATGTAGGAGGATATCATCAGAGGCCCAGGCATGACCCTTATTCTAATACATATAATCTTGGTTGGAGGGATCATCCCAACTTCAGATGGAGAGACCCAGAGCAAAATCAACCACAGGATAATCCTCAACAGCCTAGGCAACCATTTGTGCCACAACCTCAAGGGCAGAGCTCGAATCCTTCGTCGTCTATGGAGGACATGATGAAGATGTTGATGCAAAGCCATGTAAACCTCAATGAAAATGTTGCTAAGTTGTCCAAGAGACAATTGCAGTTCCAAGAGACAACTCAAGCTAGCATCCAGAACATGGAAAGGCAATTTGGTCAAATTTTTCAAGTGGTGAGCAAACTTGATGCAAAGGTCTCTGGTAAACTTCCATCTCAAACGGAAGTGAACTCGAACATTAGGAATGTCAGTTCTGTAACGCTGAGGAGTGGAAAGAGGCTCGAGGAGGATAATTCCGAGGTCAACAAAGAAGAGAACGCGGACCTGGAGCAGAACAGCGACGACGATCGCCGCAATTCTTACAGCGACCGCCGCCCAATTCACGGCGACCGCCGTGAACCTTACGGCGCCCGCCGTGACGGTGAGCCAAATCCCGAACTTTCTGATGATGTTCACGGCGACCGCCGTCCTTCTTACGACGACCGCCGCCCCTCCGAAGCTGATTCTGAGGCTGAGAAGGAGTATGAACCTCCGATTTTTCCTGATTGGAAGCCTGTTGCACCATTTCCGTCTGCTTTGAAGTGTACCAAGCCACTTGCGCAGGACAAGGACATGTTTGAGATGTTCAGAAACGTGGAGGTCAACATCCCTCTCCTAAATTTGATCAAGTCTGTCCCTCGTTATGCCAAGTTCTTGAAGCAGATGTGCACCACAAAGAGGAATCAGGATAGGAACATCAAGAAGAAGGTAAAGGTAAGCGAATATGTTTATGCTGTGTTTCAGAAGCGCTTACCCAAGAAGTGTGGCGACCCAGGTATGTTCACCATCCCTATTACTATTGGCGGTACCAAGTTCAATAAAGCTATGTTAGATTTGGGTGCTTCCATTAATGTTCTACCTTCATCTCTTTGTGAATCCTTAGCTGATAGATCTAGTGTGCGTCCTATAGGGATAGTGGATGATGTTTTGGTTATGGTTGGTGATCTTACTTTTCCTGCTGACTTCTATGTGCTTAATATGGAACATGATATGCATGTAGCCCCTATTCTGTTAGGGAGACCCTTCCTGAAAACTACCAACACTAAGATCAATGTGAGTACTGGTTCCTTGACTATGGAATTTGATGGCCAAACTATGAACTACAATATCTATGAAGCCATGAAATTTCCTTCTGATGGTCATTCCTTGTGTGCTATTGATGTACTTGAGCCTGTGGTATAAGATGTTTTTGATGAGGACCACCTAGATGACACGCAATCGCTCATTGTTGATTCGAGCTTGGTTTTTGCTTCATTTACTAACTCGCAGGAAGTCATCACTGAGTTGGCCGCTGACTATAAGCCTCCTCTGGAGATACCAGGCAAATCGCATTTACTGCTAACTCCGAGCGAGAAGCTCGTTCCATCTGTGATACAGGTCCCTGAAGTTGAGGTTAAACACCCCCTGATCGATCTAAGTATGGGGGAGACGCGACTAAGAAGGTCAAGATGGAGGGGCCGCTGAAGAAGAAGAAGAAGGTCAAGATGGAGGGGCCGCTGAAGAAGAAGAAGAATGGTCTAAGGTTCAAACCTTTCCATAATTGGTTCAGGAAGGAGGTATGGATTAAGAAGGTTCCTAAAGAGCCTGACGATATGGATTGAGGATGTTCGAGTAGTATGTCGAGCCAACGACATTAACTAAGGCGCTGATCGGGAGGCAACCCGATGTTAGGTAGTTTATTTTCCTTCCCTTAGTCATTTTCTTTTGTTTTTCCTTTTAGTTTTTCCTTTCTGTGTCGAACTAACCTGCAGGAAGCGTTTCAAAGTGAAGAAGGAGTTCACGGCGCCGCCGCCTAGCTTACGGCGTCCGCCGTAATCACCTCCCTCGTTCACTTTGCTTGCGGCAAATGACGGCGACCGCCGTTTAATTACGGCGATCGCCGTCATTCTCAGGTTCGTTTTCTTAGTCAAAAAAATAAAAAAAATAAAAAATAAAAAAAATTACCGGGCTGTCCAGATTTCCCACGAGAGGTGCGCATCATGTTGCTAACAGAGGAATACATTCACCCTACATTCATTTGGCAACGATGGTGGCCCTGCAGTCGACAGCTGGAGAGGAGATACACCAGGGCCCAACCACGATGACATCTGGGCCCATTTTTGAAGGCCATGCAACCCCGTTCCCTTGATCGACCACTCATTCACCACATTGGTTCATTCTGGTTGCATGGTAGGAGCTGATGGAGTTGAAGACCGTGCATCCCTGCTTTCCTACATAACCACCACACCCCACGGTGGATCCCTATGGTTGCACGGTAGATGAAGATTATGGCGTTGATGCCGACACCCGTGACATGGACGTTTATTGAGAAGACCGCCAACGACACCTTCCGTGTCCAAGCCAGCTCGACAACGTTGTGAGTTAATTTTTTGCTTTTCCCTGTGCTTCTATTCTTTTTGTCTTTCATTACATTGAGGACAATGCAATGTTTAAGCATGGGGGAAAGTTCTATACTTGCCACGTCGTTGAGGAAAAGAAAAAAATGATTAAGAGCCAAAAATTTGATAAAAGACTGAAATTGAAATCTTGGGATAGGCCGAAAACCCGAAAGGGCGGCCTAGGTAATAAGCATATGGCTTGGACCAGCATTAGGCTGGGGTAATATGTGGTCAAGAGTGACGTGAGTTTATGTGAGCACATCTATTGAAAAATGAAATGAGTGGCTTGGTGAAAACCCGAAAGGGCGCCTTGGCAAAATGAGCGAAAAGAAGAAGAGTGATTTTAGGATTTCTCATTATTCTTGGCGAGGCGTCATAAGAAGAGGAGACAAAGAAGGATTGTCGGGTAGGTCACTCTGGGAGACATAAGGAGCAATAGATAGAGGCTAGGATTAGAGGTTACTCACGCTATTGGATGTCCGAGTTTAGCTTGGGGGAAGTACTCTGCTTGCCCCTTAAGCTTGTTGAGTTGTTGATGTGTTGTAAATGAGAGTGGTGCCAGAAGCTTGGCATGGGTTAGGTGACTCTTAGTTGGAGGAGATGCTTCCTGAGACCTTGGATGCTACATTGGAGGAGTAGGCTCTTTATTAGTTTACTCGTGGACGAGCAAAGGTCTAAGCATGAGGGAGTTTGATAAGCACTACTTTGTAGGGCTTAACCGAGAGTCATTAGAGGTTTTATTGGTGCCATTCGGGTAGATTTAGACACATTCATGTGTATGGCGTTTGGCGGCAAAGTTAGTGTATTTGGAGGTGTTTGAGCCGTTTTGGAGATCATAGTAGACACTGAGGAGGAAGCCACCAGAAGTAGACGCCAAGGAGCTGAAGAGACGAAGACTTCGGAGGAAGTACCTTACGGCGCCCGCCGCAGAAGCCACGGCGACCGCCGCCTAAACCCTCCCAACAACGATGGCTACGACTTGGCCACGGCGCCCGCCGTGGAAATGCGGCGCCCGCCGTGGAGGTTGCAGCACCCGCTGCCGATGTTCTGAAGTCCGCCGAGCCGTTTCCTTATTTGCTTTATTTTGCATTATTTTATTACGATTTATTATTTCGTTTTAGGTTAATTCAGACTTTGTTTCCTTTAGTATTTAAGGGTAGAGAAAGGCTTGTTTGCCTATCAGCGAATCTCTCTCTGAACCCTAATTTCATTCTACGTATTTGTTATGAAGAACTAAGTCCCCTTGGCTTAGTCAGACGCTGAAGCTTTCGTTTTGATTCAGTTGTGAGACTCTCGTTCTTAATCTGTTGCATGGTTTTTATCTATTCTCTTGCTTGATTGCTTATGATTGATATTGATAATCTCTATCTTGGACGCAACTAGGGTTTGTCGTTATTGATCTATTGCTAGATTTAGATTGTTACTGGTTGAGCATATCTATTTCAGAGTAGCAACTGCATCGTACTAGTATCTAGTTGTGCTAGTCTTATGCAGAAGAGAACTGATTTATATTCTAAGATAAAAGCTGGTTGTTTTATGCTAGAATTATATCCAACTATATTCCTATCCGTAAGGCTGCTGTTAAACTGAATCTTGATAGTTTCAGGGTTGTTTAATTAGTTAGTGCTAATAGTATCTGGTTGTGCTATTAGTTATATCTGAAAAGGAATTGGAATTTCCATTGCATGAGATTTTGAATGAGTATCTAGGATCAACTTGTCATACGAATAGTGGATATTGTTTGACTAAGTGTTTTTCCATCACTGATTTCACAACTCTTTAGCTTGTTTACCTTTTGCATGTTTAGAACTTACAAAACTCACAAAACCCCCCTTTGGTTACGTTTGATTGACATACGAATTGCATATTTAGATAGAATTCGCCTCCCTGTGGATTCGACATTTACTTACCTAGGGCTACGGTTTAAGGTTTGTTTGGATATTTTGCATAGCAGTTTTACACGACGAAAACCTGTTATCACATGTCTACCGATTATTTAGATTGGTATGACGAGTGTTCTCATCCATTGGTCGATCCCAGTTCCGTCAGACTTGGTCGTCCGGTCGGCCCTATCCACGCCCCTCCAGCCGTTGACGCAGTCGCGATACGCTTACTTTTGTCGAATTATTTGAATGATTTATCTATTATTGTGTATTTTGCAATATTTTGACAAATATTACTTACTTTCTATGCAGCGCATTCAGGTGGTTGCTGCTGATATCCGCACATACTTACGCAAACCCGAGGCGGCGACACGGACTTTTGAGCAGCACGCGAGATTATGGCTGGCTATGCTGATTGGGCAGCCTCCACCCATGGCCCCACCCCCACCTCGCCAGTCGCAGATGTTTCGTGATTCTGTCACGGAACCTGGCGAAGGTAGTGGCTGCGAGCCACATTAGTTTATATGTTTTGGATTAGACATGATTCATATGTACAGAGTGTTTCTGTAAACGTTATCTATTTTATCTTATTTGGTTTAGTATGTTTGTTCATGTTTATTATGTGGTTTGATGCTTACCTATATAATATGAGAAAGCAACATTACTTTACCGAGTCATAAAAAGATGTATGAACAACTATAAGAAAATCGACACAGTACAAAACGATTAACATCGAAAAACAAATAAGTATAAAATGGAGCTCATTAATTCTAGTCGTTGATACTTAGAGAGAAAGTAATTGGAATCGGCGTAATAACCCCATGCATAATAACCCTCATGCATAATAGAATACACGCTTAAGCTAAGCGTGTAGGTCACAAGCTTAGCTTAAGCGTGTAGGTCACAAGCTTAGCTTAAGGGTGTTATTTTAACTTAAAAACCCTAAACCCTATTAACTCGTTTTAGTATACTTATGTAATACGAGAAAGGAATAGGAACTTATATCATGTTAGTATACTTATGTAATACGGGAAAAGAATAGGAACTTATATCATGTTAGTATACTTATGTAATACGGGAAAGGAATAGAAACTTATATCATGTTAGTATACTTATGTAATACGGGAAAGGAATAGGAACTTATATCATTTTAGTATACTTATGTAATACGGGAAAGGAATAGGAACTGATATCATGTTAGTATACTTATGTAATACGGGAAATGAATAGGAACTTATATCATGTTAGTATACTTATGTAATACGAGAAAGGAATAAGAACTTATATCATGTTAGTATACTTATGTAATACGAGAAAGGAATATGAACTTATATCATGTTAGTATACTTATGTAATACGGAAAAGGAATAGGAACTTATATCATTTTAGTATACTTATGTAATACGGGAAAGGAATATGAACTTATATCATGTTAGCATACTTATGTAATACGAGAAAGGAATAGGAACTTATATCATGTTAGTATACTTATGTAATACGGGAAAGGAATATGAACTTATATCATGTTAGTATACTTATGTAATACGGGAAAGGAATATGAACTTATATCATGTTAGTATACTTATGTAATACGAGAAAGGAATAGGAACTTACCATTAAGCATTTCTCGACGAAAAGGCCATACTAACTATTGGAGAATTAAAACACAATTGTTTGTATAAAACACAATGGACGTTGCAAAATGACCGTTACCAAACTATACGCCTAAGGTAAGCGTGTAGCCACACACTCAAGTTAGGCGTGTAGTTACACGCTTACCTTAGGCGTGCAGTTTTTGGTAACGGTCGTTCTTCAACGGCCATTTTCCAACGAGTCTATTTCACCCTACAAATACGAACGATGTCGTCCTAAGCCTTGTACACCCTTCTCCTCTGTAATTGTGTTTTAAAATTCTCCAAAAGTTAGTATGGCCTCTTCGTCGAGTTCGAGTTCAAGTACGGGAGAGAGATTTTGCTTTTGTAATTTGAAGGCGATCATACACACTTGTGACCGACAATGGCAGTACAGAAGAAGGTACTAGGGATGCCCTGAATTGGGGATGTACGATGTCCATAAACCTGATAATAAAGGGGGATGTGATTTCTTTATGTGGTTCGATCCACCATACGACGCGAGGGCATACGAGGTCATTATGGAGCTATGGAAGGAAAGAAAACAACTTATCAAGCAGAATGAGGGTCTTTGTAGGTATTGTTTACGAAAATTAACAAATAAACATCGTAGGTGTTAGAAAGATAGAAGTAACCATTTGTTATGTTTTGTAGGAAGCAAGCGGAATTAGCGAAAGAGGGACATCGAAAATGAATCAAGCAGAATTAGCGAAACAGGGGATGTGATTTGTTATGTTTTGTACTACTGCGCGCCAGTATAGGCCCATTAAATCGAGATAAAAAAGCGAGTTTGTACTACTTGTGCGTAAATTAAAACATATCAAATTAATAATATGAACACATCAAAGCCGTCTAAATATTACATTACATACTCGTATAATCAATCAAGTACATGAACGGATCCGTCTCCCACATACATAAAAGGATCTGGTGCCCGACCATATGCAATGCGGTAATCTCGATACATCTTCAAATTCAACTCAAACTTTGTTGTCCACCACAAAATGTTTTGATCCGCGTTTCTGCGCCACGAACCAGGAGTGTGCGGTATTGGCGACCCTTCCTTAAGAACCACCTACATATACACACACAAACTATTTTAGTAGTTAAAACAATGTAAACTAATTTCATAAATATTTTATTAGAAAAAACCTTTACCGGTATGAAGTGATCATGATTGCCTACGTGTGCCATGGCAAGAATCTTGTCTGGAGGTCCTATGCTTGATGTCCTATTCCTCAACGGTAAGCAAAACGTCGGAACTTCCCACGTTAATAAGACGAGACCAACCTGATAGAGTGTGGCAAACACTAAACCCATCAATGGCATGTGAAGCCAGTATAATTCTGATCAAGGGCTTCTGCAATGGTTCACTTGCAAGATAAGATCCTCCCAAGACCCTTGTCGAAGACGGCAACGTATCGGCTCGTATAGCTCTCGATTGTCAAGCAACTCCGCTACCATCTCACGTCGGATGTTGGCATATTCCTGCTCTTGCCTCCCCAATAATACAGCCATCGACTGATATCCACAATGTCCATCGGGGCGTACATCTCTAACATTCTTGATGTACGGAATCCAAAAGTCATCCACATTGTCAATCCCAAAGTTCACCCTCATATGAACAAGGGGAAAAATAGGTTCTTGAGGCTGCAAATCTTCTGGTTGTGATTCTTCTAGTATGGGTTGGGATTGCAAGTCGTCAAAGTCCATCACTACTGCATCACTTGCTTGATTTTTAGGATGACCTGGGCCTCTACCAGTGCTCGCACTTGCCTTCCCCTTCCCCTTTGTCTTCGGCCTTGCCTTCTTCTCATTCTCGTGGAGCTCATCCCGTCTATGCTCAAACAAGCACTTATCCCTCTTCTCTGCCTTCTCATCCACCTTCTCCTTGTTCCTAGCACCACTTGGCCTTCCTTTTGACTTGATTCCCGTCGGCTCCAACAAAGTACTCTCTTTTGGATGCTCCAAGTCGTGGTACAACTCACCTAGTAGGAATGTCGTGCCTTTCTTCAATGTCCCAACCTCTAACCTGGCAAACATTTCACGAAGTCTCATCTCTGTAATGTCCATTCGAACATAGGCAGAAGGGCCAAGAGTTGTGGTTGGAGTCTCTTCCCATTCCAAGTCCCTCCAGAACTCGTGAACGTCTGACGGAATGAGAGGTGTTCTTGAAATGATGGCTCTTGCAATACTGTGCATGCAAGGTAACCCGAGGCAATCTCTCACCCAATGGTCGTTGCATTCTTCTGAGAACTCCCCCTTCTTCAAGATATCGTAATATCCCAACAACGTATCAAAGCACCTATCAGACACTTGGTGGAAGAGCCTAGAAAAAGTAGCTCGTATAACAGCCAACATCGATGCATCATCGAAATCCGTTGGTCGTTTGGAAAGTGAAAGGTTCATGCTCCCCCTAATCTGATCTATTTGAAGGATGATGGCATGATGAATCCTCACGATCACTCTGTTGAAGCCCCCTCTACTAGAGCCAATAATATCTTTCAAAACCTTGTGCATCCCCTCAACCTTGTCAAATCACATGACGTTAGTACGACATTAACAACTATGAGTACAAAAAACAACATATTGTGAACGTCATACTTGTTTGAAGTCCTCGTGAAGAAGTGAAGATGATGATCCGTCCACGCCCTTACTATGCTCGTCTTGTACGGAATAAGCCATGTGTCCTCCATGTATCCGACAAGGCCTTTCTTCCAAGATGTCCGTAATACGGCAAGCCTCTCTTCATAGCTTTCTTCACTAGATGAGCAAATAAAGTGCCCAACATTGGTCTGCAAAGGCATCAACACTTTCCTTCTTCTTCAAGATGGACGAGGCACGTGCCTCGATGTTGTGCTTTATATGCACCCAGCACAAGAGGTGTTAAACTTCGGTGTCGAAAACACTCTGGATAGCAGTTATGAGGGCCTTCTCACAATCTGTCATTATTGCAGTCGGCATCACTCCCAAATCCAAACACAATGCTCGAACTTTCCTCATTATCCACGTGTAATGGTAAATCCGTTCCGCCCGGGTGAATGCATAAGCAATGTTGAACGTCTTATGAGTGTTGGTGAAACCAACAATCTCCACAAGTGACATTCCATATCTATGGAAAACATTTCAAAATACAATACACATTTTTAAATGAAATACTATAACAATTTATGTCACAAACTACACATTATTACAATTTAGGACTTACTTGTTTGTCTTGTATGTAGCGTCAATGATTATCACGTACGAGAACTTCTTCAACAACCGCAACAACTCTGGATTAGCAAAAAATAAGATTATAACCTCATGAGTCTTTGCATCCCTCAAAGGATGAACTATGTATTTCTGCTCAACCATAAATCTTATGGACCACTGCGTAACCGTTAACTCTACCCGATCCTCGTACTGCAACTTCTGCAAGAAGTTGGCCACTTGCTTCCTGGAAGTCACATTTCCAGGGAAGTTTTGCCTCAATTCCGAAACAATTTGATTCGGCGTCTTACGACCGTCTCCCCACCTCCTAGCGCACAGCTGCTCCGCCTCGGTCATTCGACCCATGAATGCATGGCCTTTAAAGCTAGTTTGTAGCTTATGGTTGTGCCGACCTTCAATCACACCCAAGACCCACTTTTCACCAACCGTCCATGCCTCTTTCTTCATGCGAACACCCATCATCTCAAACTTACACCCACACATTTTGGATCTCGACTTTCGAATTTTAGGAACCGACAACTCTGGATTCTTTTCGTTCACCGAAGGCCTCCCCGATCTCCAAGGCCCAAACCTATCACACACTATACTAATTTGGTACCGACTTGAGTTACGCTTCACCAAAGCTATCACAAGCTCCTTTCCTATTTCTTTCGCCCATTTGTACAATTCTTCCTTACTATCCCACACTAGGTCAGTAATAAAATGCTCTGTATAGTCTTTCCCCTATAAATGTAGCGGTTTATGTTAACTACAACTCATCATAACTACATCCCTATGTTACACTACATATGATTTCCAGTTATATAACTACAAATTCATGCTAAATATTGGCTACCTAATTAAGTGCATTATTTAAGACACTAATTACGAATTAAAATACGGATGAACGAAAGAACATTTTTTTTTAATTAAGTGCAATATTTAAGACACTAATTACGAATTAAAATACCGATGAACGAAAGAGCAAATTTTTTTAACACTAACCACAAATTCGCCGCTAGGGTCCCAATCGCCATCCGCTTCCTCGTCTTCCACGTCTAAGAAAAATTTGGACTCCATCCATTTGTCCTCCTCCTCCTCTTCTTCTTCACTTTTAACTCACTCGTTTTGTTCGTCACTACTATCCTCACCACTATAATACATCTTTAAAATTGGAAGTAAATAATTTCAGTTTCTGGGACATGGAATGGAAAGACCTTCGACTATAAATAGGAAGAAATATATCCGTTAAGCGCACCAACGGAATTTTCCAACGGCTATAAAGGTACACGCCTAAGCTAAGCGTTTGGGAAATTTACAACGGCTATAACGTACACGCCTAGCTTATACGTATGATCACACGCCTAGCTTATGCGTATGGTAAGACGCCTAAGATACGCGTGTGGTTTTGGGTCTCATGCGTGGAATCAGTGATCTGTCTTTTCAAAATATCAATAATACCCCTATACGCTTAAGCTAAGCGTGTAAAACCACACGCCTATCTTAAGCGTGTAGTTTCGCGTTTGTTTAGACAGTTAAGCGCGTGTATTTAGCCATTGCCTTAAAATATGATGTACATGTGCAAAGGCACAAGCTTTTCATAATTCATTACAAAAAGACGTTCTTGGTTACAATGTTGGCACAATCCAACCGATCAAACATGACTTGTGATAGGACATCTCTCTCTTAATTAGAATGGAAAAAATGGGATAATTAGTTTAGACTTCAGAGCGAAACTAGTAAACAAGGAGCAATATTGTACTCCTTCTGTCCCGAAATGTTTGTTCTAAAGTACAAAAAGCTCTTTAATTAAGAAAATTAGGGACAGTACAAATGGCATGATTGCTGCTACAGTGCAATCTGTGGTAAATAACCACAGATGAAATTTCATCCAATGAAAGGGGAGCATTAGGGTGCACACGGATCACTTACAAAATTTTGGGGACTTAAGGACAGAATTGCCCTAAACAAAAGGGGAATTATGCAGGGGACTTAGGGCATAATTGCCATAGACATATTTTCCCCTAAATAGAGTATAAAAGGGGATTACAGCATTCCCAAAGGAATTTACAGAATTTACATTCAAAGCTTCACTAAAATCATAAAGCAAAATAATCAGTAAACAATCTCTGCATCACAACCTGGTGGTGTCATGGCCTCAGCTTTATGGGACTTAAATGAAGATCCACTTCCAGATGAACAATACGTTTATGATGGAGAAGAGTTCGAAGAGGGACAGTCATCAGGGGACATGGAACAAGATGAACATAGCTTTGATCTCAACCAGGAACCAGGAGATGAAGAGGGACAGTCATCAGAAGCAGAGCACAACACAGAGGCAACACAACATCATCAGCCAACACATAATACCAGGCTCAACAGTGATAAAAAAATGCACATATTGAATGCTCTGCTAACGACATCTAAAGAGGGACAATTACCACATGGTGCAATAAAGAAAGCTGCACAACAGTTCAAAATGTCAACAAGGTGCATAGGCAGACTTTGGAACACAACAAAGAAGCAACATAATGCACAACAGAGGTACAATCTAAGCACAAAATATCACAACTGTGATAGAAAAGGAATTCAAGTAGAGATGGATTCAATCACAGCACTGGGCATGGGAGATAGGTCATGCATTAGAGACTTAGCTAGCAAGCTTAGTCTTTCAAAGACCAAAGTGCATAGGATGGTCAAGCAAGGTACAATAAAGCCACATACAAATCCAATCCATCCTGGTTTGAGTGAGGGTCATAAGAAGGCTAGGTTGGATTGGGTACTAAAGTTACTTTGTGGGGATACAATAGAAGAAAAATCAGTGTATTATCCAATGTTTGATTTTGTACACTTGGATGAGAAGTGGTTTTTTCTATCAAAGAAATCACAGAGAGTATATCTAGCACAGAATAAAAGGGGCAAGTACAGAGCTGCAAATTCATCTAAATTCATTTCCAAAGTTATGTTCACTGCAGTTGTAGCAAGGCCTAGATTTGATGCAGAGGGACAGTGCATTTTTGATGGGAAGATAGGAATCTTTCCATTCACATATCAACAAGCAGCAAAGAGGTCATCCAAAAACAGAGAGAAGAGGACACTAGTTACAAAGCTAGTTGAAGCAGTCAACAAGCAAGTGATAAGGAACATGTTGATAAACCAAATCATTCCAGCAATCAAGGCAAAATGGCCACAAGATGGAGCTCAAAGAGTTATATTCATACAAAAAGACAATGCAAAGGCCCATATAACTCAAAGAGATCCAGAATGGCAACAAATATACATTCAGGATGAATTCACTTTCATCTTAATACAACAGCCAGCTAATAGTCCAGATGTAAACATCTTAGATCTAGGATTTTTCAGAAGCATTCAGTCACTCATGCACAAGAAGATGCCAAAAAGTATTGATCATATGATAGAAGCATTACATGAAGCATTTTTTGAATTGGCCCCTACAACTCTTAGAGATGTGTGGATGACACTACAATTTGTTATGAATGAAATACTTAAATGCAAGGGAGGCAATGAGTATGATTTGCCACATGTAAACAAGAAGAAATTAATGGCTCAAGGAAATCTACCAAGAGAGATCAAGGCACCTATGTGGGCTATCATAGAAGCATGGGACATAGTGCATGGGGGTGCACAACAAGCAGATCAAGCAGGAACATCAATAGCAGGTCAACAAAGTCAACAAGGGACAACAGTATATGAAGATCAAGACACTGAAGAAGCACTTGAAGACAGTCAGTTTATTTAGCAATATATGACAAAGATTGAACATTTTGTGTACAAAGCAATCTTAGGAGGTAAAGAACTTGTGTAATTTTGTAAACAAGCACAAGTAATGACACAACAATGACAATGCATTTCTCAGATGTCCCTAATACCATCATAGACGTAAACTCATTCACAATACCTTAGCATACACATAAGCATCAATCAGTCATTTGACTGTGTTCCTATGGCACACTAAGACAGTGAACATGTAGGGAATGCATCTCAGTTTTAAGACTTCATCATAGATAGACTCAAGGAGAATAACACCACCAATCACAAGAGCTTTTAGACCTTTAGGACAAATATTTCGGGACAAATCAGACAAGAAAAATGCATAAATAATCACAATTGTAGATTTTCTCAGATGTCCCCATAGCCATCATAGACACAAGACCAATCACAAGACCTTAACATACACATAGGCATCAGTCAATCACATGTGAAAGTGTTCC
This sequence comes from Rheum nobile, assembly GCA_027886185.1. Classification (NCBI taxonomy): domain Eukaryota; kingdom Viridiplantae; phylum Streptophyta; class Magnoliopsida; order Caryophyllales; family Polygonaceae; genus Rheum; species Rheum nobile. Next base: position 1,057,208 of record WOAB01000616.1, on the reverse strand, counting down.
TATGGCACATTAAGGCAGTGATATTAAAGGTCTTGCATCTCAGCAAAAAGACTTCATCATTGAAATGCACAAATAATCTCAGATGTCCCCATAGCCATCATAGACACAAGACCAATCACAAGACTCAACATACACATAAGCAACAATCAACCACATGTAAAAGTGTTCCTATGGCACATTAAGGCAGTGACATTAAAGGTATTGCATCTCAGCAAAAATACTTCATCATTGAAAAGCATAAATAATCTCGGATGTCCCCATAACCCTCATAGATACAATACCAACCACAATACCTTAACATACACATAAGCATCAATCAATTACATGTGACACAGTGTTGCCATGGCACATCAGAAGTCCAATGAGCATAAAGGTTTTGCATCTCAGTTATCATGCATCATCACCGATTACCTAATAGAGGCAACACAACATAATCCAACATCAGAACAGCAACACCAAAACAGAACACCAACACCAACACACCAAAACAGAGAATCAACTTAAACAGAATACCAATGTCTCAGTCATCAGAACAGCAACAACAAAACAAAATACCAATGTCTCAGTCAACAGCACAACAAACTCATTCAACAACATGCATAATTCAGAGCAATAATCTCAGCAAAAGTACCCATGCATAAACAACTTAAAAAAAGTGAGACATAGCTAAACATCAGAATTAGAGTCAACATCACCATAATCGGGGACGATTCTTCCCGCAGCTTCATCGTCAGAGGAATCAGGGATTATAATAATCTCAGGGGAGTTAGGGAGGACGACGATCTCAGGGGTAGCGGGGAGCACAACGAACTCAGGGGTAGCAGGGAGCACAACGATCTCTGGGGGCTCAAACCGCATCTTCCCCTCCACAGTTTTCTCTGAGCCAACATGAGTGAAGCTGTGATCCCCAACGCAATCGCCACCCCACTCGCACTGTGGAGCTTTAGAGCAAGCAACAAAAAGTGCATCAGAAGTCCAGGACCCATCGAACTTAAATAGGTCCGAATCACCCATGAATGCAAACAGAGAATGGAACCCAGGGGACCGGGGTTTTCAAAGCACTCAAATATGAGATTTAGGGTTTTTTTGGGCGGGTTTTGGGAGATATGGATAGATCTAGAGGAGAAGCAAGCTTTTTCAGTGTTTTGGGGACAGCCGGAGCAGATTAATCGCCGGCGAGCAGATATGTAACAGATCGAGATCATTTTTGATGAGTTAGGGTTTCAGAGAGAGCTCATACGAGAGAGTAGAGAGCTCAGACGAGAGAGTAGAGAAGGAGAGGCACCTTCAAGGAGAGTGAGAGCTCAGATGAGAGCACAAATGAGAGCGGCGAGGTGAAGAGAGCTCAGACGAGAGAGGAGACGAGAGAGCTCAGATCTAGGGTTTCAGAGAGAATGAGAGAGGAGAAGAGAAGAGAGCGAGAGAGGAGAAGAGAATGAGTGAAGAGTGAGAGACAGATTAGGGTATTTAGGGTTAGGGTGAGAATATGGGCTGAGCTGGGTAGATTAGGGTTTAGGTTAATTGGGCTAGATAGATTAGGCCGGGTTAAATGGGTAGATTAGGGGGTAGGTTAATATGGGTTATGGATATTGGGTTAGGTTAAAATATGGATTTGAGTTTGGGTTAGTTTGGTTAAAAATATGGATTTGGGTTAAGTTAATGGATTTATGAGTAGTTTGGTTAATTTTGTTAGTTTAATTAATTAATTAAAATTTTAATTAATTAGGTTAATTAAGTTAATGGAATATGGTTTATTAAGTTTTAGGTTATGGATAAAAATGATGGATATTAATGGAGTTTGAGATGGATGAAGATGGTAGGTGAAAATGATTGGATGTGAATGATTGGATGTGTAGTATTTTGGATAAAAGATAGAATGAATAAGGGTAATATTAGAAAGAAAAGATGGATAGAAAATGAAATAAAGTGAAATAAGACAAACAAAAAGAGACGTCCAAAACAGAAACATGACGAATATTATGGGACGGAGAGAGTAACAAATAAGTCACCAAGCTCCAAATCAATTTTTCCTAGCCTTCAAAAAAAAAAGTATAATTATGAAACAAATTATTTAGTTTTTATAATTTATGGCGAAAAATGAAAAAAATTAGGTAGGTCGGTTATGAATTTGACAGGCTGTGGTACGTGACGTGAGTGAAGGAAATTGCAATTGCCCAAACAGGTCGTTCACTCTTGCCAGTTATTACTTCCACCACTGCACAGCTGCTTTCTTTTTTTAGCTTTTCTTGTGGTGTGAATTTCATGACCACCATAACTTCCAATACAATCAATCTCACTCCAACAATGAACAAACTAGTTGTTCATTACATTAATTGTCACACCATAAGTAGGAAGTTCCAATATACATACATACATGCATTCTCAAAAAATATCTAACCATAAGTATTACATCATATAGGAGTATACCAAATATTATAAACATTAATGTTTTTAATGATAACAAATTGCCTAAAATTAATAGTCATTACCAAATTATATATTGTATACAACATACATAACTACATTAACTAATACTTATACTTAAAGCCGGCCTAATTAATTGAATAATCGATGAATGTCCAATCGATCGATCGATTTCAGCAGAATATATAACATTGTAAAAAGAAGAATAAAAGAGAAAGAAATCAATTATAAGCGTAGAAGGTAGCGAGACCATCGAGGGGCTCAATCTGAGGGTCAGAATTCTCGATCATCCAACGGAGGTGATCGAACAGCACCACTTCGCACCCCACCGAGATCTCATCTGAGCCGTCGGATCTCTGAACCAGCTGCTGCATTGCCGGGTGGTCCAGAAGGTCCGGGTCGACCCGGTACTCCCTCCTGGACCTGCCCACGTACACTGTGGTGGTGTGGGGGTTGGGGCGGCCGGAGCCGGAGCTGGCGGCGGAGAGGGCGCTGTTGGAGCGGCTGAGCTTGGAGTTGATCTTCTTAAGAGCGGATCTCAACTTTGCGGCAGCCCTCGCCATATTAATTTGCTGTGATTCTTCTGATTTTGATTCTTAGATGGAGGAAATTGAATGAATTTGTAGAGTTGGGGTTTGGTGGAGGAAGGTGAGAATTGGGGATGAGTTTATAAAGGAGCGCCTTCTTACAGATGTCATGTGGGCCATCTGCCACCTAGTATGTTTCTGTATATGGTCCCCATTTTCTATTTTTGGCAGCTAATACTTAAAATTTTCTTTTGTTCGGATAACAGTCATGTATATAATTGTGGCTAGGGGTGGAAATTGGTTGGTTGATGGATGTGTGAAGTTATTTTATCATCCGATTCATGAAATTAAATCCTTCATCCGACTCATCCGTCATCCGCGAAATCTTTCACTCATATTCGTCCATCCATCATTCAACGGGTGATTCGGCTGGGTCGGGTCATCCACATAACATTTTTTATTACTATTTTATAATTATTTAAATGTAATGAAATACATGATTAAGTGTAAAAAATATTTTATTTTCTTTAATATATGAAAATAATTGTTCTAAATATAAGATTTAATGGATGTTCATAGAAAATATTCGATCAACTTTTAAACATAAAAAAATAAAATCTAAAATTGAAAGTCATACATTTTAATAAAATAGAATTAGAACTATAATCGTCGACGGATGAACGGATGGGTGGGTGAAGTGCGGGTGATGGGTGAGATTTACATCACCCATCACCCACCTGTCATCCGTTTCACCCGATCTACCAACCATCCGTCACCCGGTTTACTTCAGATGATCATCCATATATTCGGGTCGATTTTTCCGAATGGGTCGATCACCCACGAGTGATTTCCCTTAATTGTGGCTGATATGATACATCATACAAGTCATTGAGTACAAGTGTACAACTTTCCTGATTTAATTTTTCGATTTTTTCGCCTGATAACCCCGAGGTATGGTAAAATTTGCGAGGTACCCCACTTTTTAGCATATTTCGCCATATAATCCCAGGTTTTTTCTTCTTCTCCCAAATACCCGATCGTTAAATGTCGAACGATTCCGTTTTTTTTTTTTTTTTAAGAAACAAAAAACCCAAAAACCCATAACCCGACATTTTATTCCCTTCACCATCTCTCTGTCCTTCCAAACCGGGAACTCCAGCGAGCTCCAAACCGAGAACTCTGACAAGCAAGGCGGTCGGGCGATCAAGGCGGCGCGGAAAGCAAGGCGGCGGGCGGCGGAGGCGGCGGGTGTCGGCGAGAGTGGGGCTCGTCGGCATTAGTCTCGTTCCCGGTGGTTCGTCGAAGCTTGCGTGGGGCTCGTCGGCTTTCAACAATCGGTGGAATATGCAAGAAGGGAGCCCCACCGAGCAAGCTTGTCATGGCCACCAAGCAAGCTTGAACAAACCATTAAAACCCTAAATCCCCAAATTTCAAAATAACCCTAACCCTCTAGTTTGGATTACACACCTTTGGTTTGGAGCCCCACCGATTGTTGAAAGCCGACGAGCTCCACGCAAGCTTCGACGAACCACCGGGAACGAGACTAATGCCGACGAGCCTCACTCTCGCCGACACCCGCTGCCTTGCTCGCCGCGCCGCCTTGCTCGCCGCGCCGCCTTGCTTGCTGGAGTTCCCGGTTTGGAAGGATAGAGAGATGGTAAAGGGAATAAAATGTCGGGTTATGGGTTTTTGGGCTTTTTTTTTATAAAAAAAAAACAGACGGAGTCGTTAGACATTTAACGATCGGGTATTTGGAGGGAAAAAAAACCGGGGTTACCTGGCAAAATATGCTAAAAAGCGAGGTACCTCACAAATTTTACTATACTTCGGGGTTACCATGCGAAAAAACCGTTTTTTTTTTAAGCACTCATGAATATGCTTGTATAAAACTCCTCCCTCCTTAGATAAGGTTTAGGATGTGTTTGGTTGTTGGGATTGAGGGCTAAGGTATGGGGTTATGAGAGGTTGAGAAATCCTAACCCAAAATTTAATGTTTGGTATGTGTTTTTTTAGAATCAAACCTATTTCCTAAACCCACTCAACCCAATTTTTGAAATCCCCTAATTTCTTTGGGGTTGAAAAGAAGGAATGGGGATGAGATGTGGATATGTGATTTTGGGTTGAAAGTCTAGAAAAAAACCTATACCTAATTTTTCTCCAAATACTAACCAAACACTTAAATTCATCTATCACTTTACAAATCCATATATTTCCAATCCGATACCTCAGCCAAATCCGATTCCCATTTTTTACCAAACGCCCCCTTATTGATACTGATAAAGAATTTTAAAAACGATTTTTCTATCCTATGCCCTAAGGACATAGGTTAATCCTTTTTATTTTGAAAACTAAACTATTCTCTAAAAGAGAATGCTTAAACCCATCTAAAAAAAATCCTAAAATGATAATACTTAACTATAACTTTCTAAATTAAGATTCTTAACCTATACATTAGATGTATAGATTAGAAAAACCCTTTTATTTTAACGGATTGTCGAGTTACTCGATTGTCAATGACTCTCAATCTCTCAATTTATCTAGATTAACTTGGTCAATCACCTTTATAAAATCAAAACCATGTATGCAGTATGCTTTATGGCTTATGCTGTCGGTTTTTTACATCAATTTTTACTTTTTAGCCATACACATATGTACGAATTTAGATTAATTAACGATTTTCTTCCTTATGATTTTTTTAATATATTATATTATTTTAGGATATTTTTTTTTAAATATTTTTTTTAAACAACCTTTTTCAAAACAAAAAGTTCGTAACGTATGTTTAAGGGTTTGTTTGATAAGTCCAATTATAATGCTTTTATCATTTATAAAGGAGTTTTTTCAAAACAAATATTTATAATGCCTTGGAGTTTGTGAAATAATCTTTTCACAATTTACTATAACAATGTATTTATAAATCTCTTTTATCAAACACTATTATATCAAGAAAATCTTTATCTACAAAAAATTTATTATAAATTTGCATAACAAACAAACCCTAAATTAGAATATAAGTTAGAAAAACTGATAATGTATTCCTAATTATTCTTATAAAAAGACAAGGTTTTAATTGGCCGGTTTAGAAATTTATTAACTTTTGTAATGGATAGGGATAGCAACTCATATATATGATACTCATATATATGATATATCTCTTCAGTTGTCGTATTGGTACCCGAAGAAAACAAAATACAAATAGGGAGAAAATGAACAATTTTAAATGCATGCATTTATCACTAAATTCCTACATTCGATTGTTGGTTTTTTTTTCGATAAGGAAAGAATTCGAAATACCAGACATAACCTGGTAGATCGAGAGTCCAAACAAAGCTCGGGAGTCGGACAAACCGACATGAAACAAACCATACAAAAACGAGAAAAAGAAAGAAGCAAATAAATTAAAATGAAGAGCTAACACAACCTGGATGGAAAGAGAATGACACAAACACGGGTTAGATCGAACAGACCTAACAAAGCGTATGATGTGCCGTCGGAGAGCAATCTGCAGGACACTCAACTGGAAATGTGATAAAACACCTGGGCAAGACTCCGACACAAGGAGACCACAGAAACCATACAACCACGGCATCGACCTCAACCGAAACAACATCTCAAACCAAAACAAATCAGAGAAAGCTCCACACCGATTACATGCTTCTAGAGGAACATTTTTAATGTAAAAATTTGATCAAAATTGGACAAAAAAGAGTGATAAAGGAAAAAGATAAATCAATTTCTTTTACGTCCTTTCTATTGTTGCGTGTGGTTCTTGTAAAGTGAAAATTGAGATATGTAGACAGTGAAGAGACGGGTTCTCCTTTAATATTTCCTTCTTTTGTTTAATTATCATTTACACAAACAAGAAGGGATTTCTATTATTTTTTATTTTTTGTAAATTGGATGAAAACCCAAAATGATAACATTTTCTCTTGAGCAAGCCAAGCTTTTACCTGTAAGTTTGAAGAGCAAGCCAAGCTTTGTTGTACAAAGTGACTGTTTGTTCTGGGGGATTACGCCGGAGATTACCCCTAGAGTTGTGGTGGCGGGGTAATTAGTTTTACTCTTTACTACTCTTGGCTTGTAAAAAGTATAAAAATCAAATCTGATAATTAGTTTTACTCTTATTTTTTATTTGTATTTTACTCACTTGGGCATCAAGTTTTGGTTTTTCTATTATTTTAGATTATTTTTTGGGAAATTCTTGTTGGTGTCCCTGAGTTTAGGGTTATTTCTGTTGGTGACCCACGATTAAGTTTTTTCCTGTTGGTACCCCTAAGGTTTTGGTTTGTTCGCTTTGTAACCGAAATTTTTCATATCCGTATCATTTCGGTTCAAATTGATCAAATCGAAGCTCATCATTATGTTTATTGACATCAACTTAGTATGATTCGACTCCTAAAACAATCAAATCCATACCCGAACCATTCCGATTTGAATTCTTAAGGTCGAAACGGGTTGTTGCTTCGAAATTCAAATCGACATGGTTCGGACATGAATTTGGGTATTTTAGGAGTCAAATCTTACTAATTTGAGGGCGAGGAACACAATGATAGACTTGGATTTAATCAATTTGAACTAGAATGGTACAAACATGAAAAAGTTTAGTTACGAAGCAAACAAACCCAAACCTTAGGGACACCAACAGGAAAAAAACTTAATCGTGGGACACCAACAGGAATAACCTTAAACTCAGGGGTACCAACAGGAATTTCCCTTATTTTTTTAGTGAGTTAAGTAAATGACTTTTGACAAACCTTTTTTTAAACTAATGGATTCTTAGTAAAAATGGACTCATCTCTTTCTCTCTAAACCCTACTCCCTACCCTCTAAATCATATCCCTTAAACCCTAAATTCTAAAAAACAATATTTATCCCTTAAATCCTATCCCTTAAACCCTAAAAAATAATATTTTAGAGAAAAAAAAATAAAATAAAATAAAATAAGTTAGTAAAAGTATGAAAAATAAATAAAAATTAATAGAAATCTCTTTTATTAATTAAAAATTCTTAAAGGATCAATGGGCCTAAAATCCTCTTATTTTTTAGTCCTTTATCCAAGAAGGAAGAAAACAGGAGTAGAGCTTCCAAATCAAACGAAGCCGACGTGGTGGAAATTGGGGTTGAAGAGGGTCAGTTCCAGATCAATTGACTGCACCTAGAGGAGGGTCACCACCGAGTCGGTGAAGGGATGGGAAATGTTCGAGAAGAAGATCTTGTTTAGAGGATCGGTGTGGGTTAAAGGGGGACTCAGTTTTGGCTCGAATCCGACAATGTCACCACAAGATCTGGACTGCAAGGATGAGTGCGAGAAGGTCTGGTGGGACAGACTCAAGGCCAAGGATTAGTGATTTGGTGGTGTAACATAAGTAAGATGATTTTCAGTTGCTTTTGATAGGTAGATCTGAGGGAAGAACATGACTTCCACCATACTTATAATTTTTGTTTGAACCCTAATTTCATTAACTTGTTTTATATGTTTTAAGATGGAGAAATTGATTGAGGACTAAGGTTTATTGCAATACCCAACTTAGAAGTGGACGAAATCCAAACGAATTCGTGCATCAGTGAGTTGGTTCAGTTGGAAAATAATGTTGGAGGGGTTTGCCCTCATTTACACGATTACTTTTCAGCGTATAGATAAAATTGTCTTTCAACGCATAGGCTCCACACGTTACGTGTGAATCAGCTCCACACGTAACGTGTGGTTATGCTCAACACATAACGGGCTGAGCTGATTCACACGTAACGTGTAATTTTTTAGATATATTATAATGTTGTGTATGAATCATATTATTGTTTATTTTTAGTATTTATTTGTGTTTCAATGTTGTGTATGAATCATATTATAATGTTGTGTATGAATGTTGTGTATAATTTCTAAATAGGCATTAGGGGAGGATTACCCCCATTGTGTTGTCCAACTTTTATCTAATCTTTATAAAAAATACAATACAAAATAATCAACCTAAAAGACAAAAACAAATTGTTCGTTACGCTGGTTGACTATAACCACATTTAGCACACAATACAGGAAAGAATACAAGTTGATCATAAACTTAGAAAAAATAAGAGACAATATATGACATTGCTTTAGCGTTTGAAGAAATTAGGATAGTCTCTGGTAAACGTTCGCTTCATATGATATCTCTGCTTTGCTAAATTTGCTTGCTCCCTACAAAGGTTGATAGTACATGAACAACATTACACAAAAGATACGACATTAATCACCTACGATGTATATCATTTAGTAGTTTGAGGTTATACCTACGAATGTTATCAAAATCTTTAAGAAGATCTTGATTTTGCTTTACAAGATCTTGATTCTCCTTAACAAGATCTTGTTTTTCCTGTCATTGTTGTCGAATAACCGCGTGTTCCATGTCCTCGTACATTGGATCAATCCACTCCCTGAAACGACACCCCAGTTCTGGGCATCCCCAATACCCCCTTCCGTAGTTCCACTGCAAATCCCAACTTCGGACAACAACTTTCAAATTACAATAGCATAGCCTATTTGCGTTTGTTGATGGTTTGGATGAAGATGTCATTATTTGTTGTAGTGTTTGGTTTCCTACAAATATCATGAATCCGTTAATATAAAAAATTATGGATAATAAATCGATAGAAATTGGAAGAAGATGCTTACCCAAAAATGTATCTTCAAGCGTCGCTTGTGTTGGAATTGTTGTAGTGAACAAACAACCCTAATGCTTCTTATATGGTGAAAATGCAATGTGTTTGACAACTAATAACCAGCCTCAAAAAGAAGAAATCTGATTGACAGCTAATAACCAACTGTAGTCATGCGTCTTTTATCATAAATCCTAAACCCTAAACCATAAACCCTAAATCATAAATCCTAAACACTAAATACTAAATTCTAAACCCTAAACCCTAATCCCTAAACCCTAACCATAAACCCTAAATCATAAAACCCTAAATAGTAAACCCTAAACCCTAAATCATAAATACTAAATACTAAATTCTAAAATCCAAAATAGTAAACTCCGACCATGAACCCTAAACCTAAACCCATCCTTAAGGGGAAAAGAAACCACACGTTACGTGTAACAAAACACCACACATAACGTGTAATAGATGCCCACACGTAACGGGTGGAAGATGCCCACACGTAACGGGTGGAAGATGCCCACACGTAACGTGTGGTTTCGTCTGCTGTAAAACGCATTGAATTACCCGTCTTGTCCACACCTAACTGAATTAATGGACCCCTCTTCATCTTCACCGGCTAAGCCACAATTTCGAGCCTAACACTTCATTTCAAACACTAAAAAATTTGTGATTTACACTCTCATTTTTTGTAAAAAAAAATGGACAACATGAACAACAATGATTATTGGAACAACAATGTCGAAGAGGATCCACTTCCGAATGAGGTAATTTCCGTTATTTAAAGTAAAAGTTCTAATTTTTTGTTTTGGACATGTTCAAAGTTTTGAGCTTTAGTTGTTTAGGTTATAGAAAACTAAACATAATATTTGTTGTTTAGGGTTTAACCAAGTTTCACATGCTAGATTTTGTAAGTTTTGAACTTGACTTTTGTTGTTTAGGTATTAGAAACAAAGTTTTAGATGCTAGATTTTGAGGGATACATGTGTAAGAAAACGAGATGTTCGTTGAAGAACAGTTTAACACGTTATGTCACAAGGATATAAACACGTAACGTATGGACAAGTACCACACGTAACGTGTGGAACATGTGCCAGATGGTTTAGGGTTCACAGGTAACGTGTGGAACATCTCCACACTTAACGTGTTGAGCTTGTCCACACGTTACGTGTGAACCACAACCAGTATCTGACGGTTTATGTGCCTTCTGTAAAATGGCACGGTTTAATGCACGGGTTGTCACAAATCGTGCCATTTAGCAGAATCTGCTTTCTTAAAGGGAATTATGGTTTCACATTTGATAATTAGTTCACTACTTGATGAGATGATTTCATGTGTATGCAGGCGAACTATTATTTGTACGAGGGGTTAAACAATATTTCCCTCGATGACTGGAGCACCCCACAAAAATCATTTTTTGGTTGGGAAACACCTCATCAACCGTTGCCGGAATGGAACACACCATCTGAGTGTAAAACACCAGATGAGATACCATCCTTCTCACTTGGATCGTTTGACTATAGTGTTCCGCCTCCAGAAGCATCTTTATCTCATGGAGAGACTAAGAATTCGGCTTATGCTAACCCACAATTTTGCTTTCCATCCCTACACACACAGCCTCAGTTTAGTGTACCACTAGAAGAGGATGTTTTCGTCTCTGCTGATTATTCAAAGTTCTTCACAACTTACCAAATCTGGGAGTCCAGAGAAGAAGCATTTATATGGGTGCGAGAGACTGCTATGTGTCACAACTTCTGTATCATAAAGTGGAGGAATAAACCTTCCACGTATACAGCCCTTGGGGGGACTTGGTTACCGTGCGATAGGCATGGACAAAACGTGCCTAAACAAGCTGACCAAGTGAGAGACATCACAAGGTCGAAGAAGTGTGGGTGTCCCTTCATGTTGAGGCTGAAAGAAGGGCCGAAGGGATCATGGAAGATCAGTGTACAACATGGAACTCACAATCATGTGATAAAAGAGAATTTGTATGGTCATACATTAGCTGGGCGACCAAACGCTGAAGAGAAGGAGATTACTAGGGTGATAACAGTCAATCATTGCAAGCCTCAAAAGATTCATACTACAATCAGGTCGTCCCCAGGAAACTTGACCAAGATGAAGCAAGTGTACAACATCATGCATGAGATACGAAAGAAGGGCATGAAAGGAAGAACAGTTGTGCAACAATTCTTCTATGAGTGCAATGAGAAGGGATACTTCGTGGAGCATAGATTCAATAAGGAGACCAACAAGATAACATATATCTTCTTCGCAAGCTCGGACTAGTTGTCGTTGCTGAAGGCATTTCCGTACATTGTGTTGCTAGACTCTACATACGCAACTAACAGGTTAGTAACACACATATCTATTATATTCTTCACTTGTTCATGTGATCATTAGCATGCCATAACATATCATTATGTGTACAGTTACAATTTGCCCTTCCTTGAAATTGTCGACATCATATCTGTTTGGAAAAACTACAATATTACCGAAGCGTTTCTGGAGCATGAGGATGAAGAGAGTTACAAGTGGGCCATAGAACAACTTTCAAAAATGTTTGTCAAGGTGCAACGAGCACCCACATGTTTGGTCACTGATCGGGAGAAGACGTTGATGAACGCCTTAGAGAAGAAAAGAGGAAAGAAGCAAAGAGGAAAGAAGAAAGTTGAAACTATTGAATGTTAAGACATATGTATAATGCAATGACTTTGATGTATATCGACACATATTCGTTGTATTTATGAGCTGTTGGTGAAATACCAAGACACATGTTTCCCTAATACCAAGACACATGTTCGTTGTACATATGTATAGGTTCAATTTTTCTTAATTTTCACAAGTTTCAATTTTATAGAAGGCACAGAAACCGTCAGAAATACCATTCTGGTAAAGCGTACGGTTTGTAACAAACCGTGCCATTACCCGTAACGTGTGGACACCGACCACACGTTACGTGGGGTGTTGTTCCACACGTTACGTGATGATCTACTGTTTATTTCTGGCTGTTTTGCCCCTTTTGTAAAATGGCATGGTTAAGCGCACGGTTTATCACAAACCGTGCGCTTTACCAGAATGTGATTTGTGTCGGTTTCTTTGTCTTCTGTAAAATTAAAACATAATTACGTCATCTAGTTCATTAGCTTCACCTAAATTAAAATATGGTCTCATACACAATACAAAATGAAGACATCTTAATCCAAAGTTATAACATTCATTGTTACCATAATCCAAATAAGTCATAACAAACAATCAAATAGAAGTCATAGCATTCATTATTACCCTAATGCAAAGTTCAATGGTTCGGAAGGAAGGAATATATTTGCTCCAATGATCACCGTACTGCCTCGGCTACGTCTTCACATTGGTGATCGCGATATGGATTCAGACGTCCGTAGCAACCCTCGATGCACTGCACACAAAATAAGTGGATACGATTAATAAATAGTTTGTACACGAAATTAAACAAGATATAATTATTCAATTTCTTACCTGCTGCTGAGCGTGATCACCCTCTGGAGGGATGATGAATGGATGTGTATGTTGGAGGTATCACTGCATGTAATCACCGCTACACTGATGGGGTTGAATGACTGGAGGGCCCATAGCTTGTAGGCTAATGGAATGTTGATTGCGGGCATCCCATGCAAATTGGGCTCTATCGTATTCCACCGTGTAGCTGCTAATCTTCGTGCCCCTCCATGCCCTAATTGGCACAATCGGCGGTCTTGGACACTGTTGTGCACGCCCAAACTGCCTAGCTGCTCGATCCGGCATGTAAGGCAAGGCTTGGTGACCCACAAACAGGATATGACTCCATGGAATCGCGATAAAGCAAACATCCCGTTGTTGAAGTCAATCGGACCGTATGGCATCCACTCAACCTAAACATAATTGAATTTTAAACAACTAATCATGCATATAATTTCATATTTTAACATACTAGATAAGGACCGTATATGCACTTACACTCTCAGCATGCATCCCATCCAGCTCCTCCCTATAATTTCTGATCCGGTTAGGTGGTTGTGACATGTCCCATCGACGGGCGTATGGGATCGGTTGTTGGCAGTCCCAGTATACACTCTGTGCAGGTCTAAACATGGGAAAATATTGATATATCCATGCCTACAAAACAATTATATGTAAGTCAATTGAATAAATAACAAATATACATCTATAACAAAACTACATATGTTTTTATACAAGAAATTTTATATCTGGATCAGAGTGAAACATGTGGACATGAGCCACGCCTCTTTCCTTGTGCACTCGCCCAAGCTACGGTACACGTGGGCAAGAACACCGGTACCCCAGGCATAGTTCTTGGTTGACGAGGGATCAGCCACGAACGGAGTGTAATAAACGGGCAATTTATGTTGAGACTTGTCAGGAAAGAGACAAGACCCCACCAAGTACAGCAAGAACTCAGTCGCATGCGTCTCGTCAGTCAAATCCTGGCAATGAGCCTTAAACTCTCTCGCTGTCACGGTACCGACGACGACATCACCACCCTGCAGCTTAAAAAACTCATGCGCCTACTCCACCAACACCTTCTTAAAATCATTGGGGCCCAATTGCTCGTGCCATTTCTGTGGGGGACCCATGTCTTGCTCTTGTATGTTCAGCAGAAGGATCATCCACACATCATGGAGAGTTATAGTCATCTCTCCCCATGGCATGTGGAATGAGTTGGTCTCTGGTTGCCAACGCTCGACGAAGGCACCAATCAGCGTCTCATCCACATGCTCGTGCATGATGTCCGGTAGATGACATAGCCTGAACGCAGACGCCATGCTACCCCACTCGGCATTCGGTGTGATACGCCATGAGCGTAACTGCTTGCCTCGCTGCTGGAACCTCAACGGTGGCACCGGCTGTATATATATAGATCTATGCTCTAGTAAAACAACTCCTTATAGTGAAACGAGTGTACAAATATAAAACGTTAGATTAGTTTAAGATGGATGACTGAGATTTAATCTAGGAAGATTCAAAATTAGAGGGTAGATTTACCCACACCCGATTACCACACCTTCCTAATTTTATGGGATCTGATTTCTACCCTTTCCTATTTCCACGGCTTTTCAACTTCCATTTCGATTCACCTCTCTCGAAGACCCCTCTCTCTTGCAGATTTGCCTCACCATCTCTCCCTCATCTCTCTCCCGCCGGCGACCCACACCGGCAACGCACACCGGCGACCCCCCACAAACCCAGATCCGTGCCCGTCTCTCTTGGCGTGTAACACGCCGTGCCGCTGAACCCACAACCACCACCGGACCGCGTCCCGGCTCGTCCAACCGCTTCGCGATCTACTCTTCTCTCTCTCGCAGATCTGCCTCACCATGTCTCCCTCATCTCTCTCCCGCCAGCGACCCACACCAGCAACGCACACCGGCGACCCCCCACAAACCCAGATCCGTGCCCGTCCTCAAATCTTCCGAGATGTCCCTGACTTAAATCGACTTGAATCATATTCGTCTATCGGTGCGTACTTTTTTTTTTCCTTTTTTGATCGTATTTTACAGCTTGATTCATGATTGAGAAAAAATGAGACATTATCATATGAATACGATCAAAAATTGATTATATTATAGACTATGCAAATTGAAGAACAGTTCCGTATTGTAGTTGTGAATTGTAGTTGCAAATTTAAGAACAGTGTCGTGGTGCTGTGTTGTGCCGGTGATGCTGTGCAATGGTGTTGTTTTGATTAATTTTTTTTTCTTTTGTTATTTTTTTTCCTTTTTTTATTTTGTTTGGATTAAACTTGTATGATATGTAATTTGTTATGCAGATAATACTTGTATGATATACAATTTGTTATTATAGATTATTTCACTGGCCGTGATTGTGATATTCATTTGTGTGGATGTGATATGCATTTTACATGCATTGATATGCAGAATATACTTGTATGATATGCAATTTGTTATTATAGATTATTTCACTGGCCGTGATTGTGATATTCATTTATGTGGATGTGATATGCATTTTCCATACATTGATATGCAGAATATACTTGTATGATATGCATTTTTTTATGATAGATTATTTCATTGGCCGTGAATGTGATATTCATTTGTGTGGATGACTTTTGCATTTTCTATACATTGATATGCAGCTAAAGCCGCGAGCGCGGCCAAGGAAGATCTCGCCGAGTGCTAGGAAAGAACAAGTCGCGGGCGCGGTTCAAGGGCAGCGATCGCGGCCATGCAATTATGTGGATGGGATATGCATTTTTTATACAGTGATATGCAAAATTTACTTGTATGATATGCAACTTGTAATTATGAATTATTTCCTTGACCATGACTATGATATTCATTTGTGTGGATGGGATATGTATGATACTGAATAACAGATATTCAGAAATACTTGAACGATATTCAAATAATGTGTTTTGATATGCACAATTTTTTTTTCAATTCAGTGGATGCATTATATACATAATGAATAAGCACTCACCATACTTGAATATCAGACATAAGACAATGAATATCAGCATGAATACGATGGAACATGAACAAAATAAACAGATATGCAAAGAACATTAAACGATATTCACAATTTTCGTGTCGATATGCAGATTTTTTGTATTGATATGCAAAACGGTTTAGAAATTTCTGGACCGAATCCACATTTTCTCTCTCCAATCTTTCTCTCTCCAATCTCCTTCTAACTGCCTATTTTGGTGGTGATATTTATTCCATGATTCACACCCCCACTACACCCTATTTTCTCTCTCCTAATCTAGCCATCTATCATCATCAATCCAACGCTCCAAAATTGTCCACTCGTTTCACCACAAGACTCGTTTTACCTGAGCACCCCTCTCTCTATATATATATATATATAACAACATATGAACATATTTAAGCAATCCATTAGACTTATTTGTAATAAGATTAAGAATAACAAGAGGTACGGGAGGTACAGGAGGTACGCCACGTGGTTGAGAAAACTCTTGAGGAGTTCAGGGCTCTCCGGACCTCCAGGAACGCTCACCTGCAATTAGGGCTGAGCACGGGCTGAGAAAACCGAACCCGACCCGAAAAACCCGAACAGAACCCGAACCCACATGACTTCGGTTCAGGTTTCGGTCCGAATTTATTAGGATTTCGGGTTCGGGTCGGGTTCAGTTTGGTTCGGGTTCGGTTTTTAGTCTGTTTTTATGTGCAAATGTTGTCTTAGCCCGAACTCGAACCGAACATTCGGTTCGGTCTTCGGTCCCATTTTTTGGGGGTTTCGGGCTTTTCGGGTTTGGGTCGGTTCGGGTCGGGTTTAGGCCCGTGCTCAGCCCTACCTGCAATTCAGGGTCATATCTCCCCTTCTTCTTTGATCGGGGCGGTTTTGCCCGCGAAGAAGAGGCTTCCTGAGGCTCCTCGTCCACGTACGGAGCGTCATATCTTGGCACCCAGGCATTGATGGTCTGGTCCTGAGTCCCCCATGTATTGGCCTGGTCCTACATTTATTAAATAAATCAGAAGTAATTACAATTTTTAAACATATTCATGTTATATTAAATGTACTTATCATAGGCTGATGATAGGGAGCGTTCGGGCTGTGGTGAGGGCTCACATGCGGCGGTAGTATCGGTGGACTAAAAGTCGGCCCGTAGTAGTTATTCTGATCTATTGTATCAGAATAACCATACAGCGGGCTCGCTCGGTAGTCCGGGTAGAACTGAGGCTCAGAATCTGCCCTATCTCCAGGAAACGAAGGCACCGCCATTAAGCTCTGAGCGGAAATCATGCCCGCAGCCCCACTACTGCTACCAGCTCCCGTCTAATAGGCGCCAATCTCATCATCCCGGTAGCATACATTCATACGTTGCCTTCTCTCCGTCCTTGTCACCTCTTCTTCAGTCCTAAACGACTGTTCGCGGACAAGGTTGCAGCGCCTCCTACGTGCGGTTCTTTCACCTGGCTCCATCTGCGGTTATATATCCACAAATTTTAATCAAAATAATATATTTTGTATTCTGGATAAATACTACGTCGGAGAGTCGCCGGAATGGCACCCGAATGTCGGCGGATTTGCAAGCCAGAATTGCAAATCCAAACGTTACGTGTGGAGACATCCCATATGTAACGGGTGCAGACATCTGCAGCCAAAACTGCAAATTCATACGTTATGTGTGATATGGCTCCACACGTTACGTGGGGAAACGTTTCCCACGTAACATGTGAATTTATAGTTTCCTACTGCCAGCTGCGACATTCCGGCGACATTTCCGACGACATTCCGTCGTCTTCTCCGGCGAAATTTCCAGATTCCGGCGAAATATATTTTCATCAAATAATACAATAAATTCAATAAAAATCACACTATTTTAACAAATCCACCAACACTATCACTTCCATTTGCATATTTTCACAAAAAATCAACATAAATCCTCAACACCATTTTATACAAATCTAACAAATTTTCACCATTTCATACAAAAAAATACTTCAAAATTAAAGAAAAAAATCAACAACACCATCAAAAACATCTACACAACATAGATCTATAATATGGATCTACAATATCCAACAAAAAACTTCAAAATTAACAAAAAATAACCAAACAACAATTTCTACTAACTAAACTTTCAGAGATCTTGATTCAACGTAACGTGCGGAGTTTGTTGCTTTGTAACGAGGAGATCCACGAGACGCGTTATGCGGGAAGGGAAGAAGGGAGTTAGGGTAATGAAGACGAATGAGAGAAATTTGGCTTTTAAAGCCAGATTGACTCCACACGTTACGTGTGGAGTGTCTCCTCACGTAACGTGTGGGACAGCTCCACACGTAACGTGTGGCGCTTGAAAAGGTCTGCTCCCGCGCGTAACGTGGGAAGCCTATCCACACGTTACGCGCGAGCCTATGCGCTGAAAGGCAAAATTACCTATGCGCCGAAAAGTAAGGGCCCTCATTTATAGGGGTTTTTAGAAAAAAGGGGAGACCCTTTTCTAAGTCCCAAAATTTGTAGTTTGTTGTTGATGATTTGTTGTTGTTGTTGACGTTGTTGGTGGTAGACTGGTGTTCGTGATGGACTAGTGGTGGTGGACTGGTGTTTTTGGTATTATTGTTGATGGGGGTTGTATTTGGGTTTTTTGGTTGGGAGTGTTTTTTTTTGCCTACTGCAACCTTACTTTTAAGATTTAACCATCTCATTCGATTGTTCGTTCTGATTAGCTGATCGACATAGCTTAATATAGATTTTTTTATACGATAGCTTAATATAATTTGTCACTAACTAGTGTAATATCCGTGTGTTGCACGGGATTTTTTTCCCTTACATTTATAAAAATAGTATAATTTAATTATCGATAAGTCATTGGTTCAATATATATTCGATTAGTTATTTAAATAAAAAATGATTAATCGACTAAAAATATTTAAGATATACAAAAAATTTACATTATATAAAGAGATGCGATACTCTCTATAACTTTATTATTAATAAAAATTGGCTAAGTAGTATTTGAAACAGGGATAGACATATTCCCTTACATCAATACTATTAAAATGATCAAACATAATAAAAATGTTCATCTATTTCACATGAAAATGAAACACTAAACATAAAATCTGGCACGATATACAAAATTGTTACAAATTATCAAAAACTTCCTTGTACACTACATTAGTTGTAGTATTATATTTCTTCTTGTCTTTGTCGCAAATCAATATCTTCAAACCTTTCTTTCTAGTCACCCTTGATGATGCAACATAAAACTAGCCATGATTGAAAATCGGGCGTGGAAGATACAAACCAACATTTTCAAGAGATTGACTCTGGCTCTTGTTTATCGGCATAGCAAAACAGACACTCAAGGGAAACTGTCTTCGTTGAAACTTGAAAGGGAATGAAGTGTCTGACGGTGACATGATCATGCGAGGAATCAAAATCGTATGTCCGATATTGTTGCCTAAAATAATTCTCCCTTGTATGACATGACTGCAAAGCTGCGTGGTTATCAATCTCGTTCTGTTGCATAAACCTGAAGTCTGATCAATATTTTGAAGCAGCATAATAGGGACCCAACTTTTAGTTTCAGTACATGATTCGGTAGACCAGAACATCTAATACTATTCAAGTAGTCACACGTATAAATACTCGCATCACTGTCTTTAACAGAACCTGCATTGCACATAGTATCTGAACTGAGATAGACCTATTCATCACCAGGCAACGAAAACAATATATACTCATTAACTTTATATACCTCTTCGTGTGTTGGGGCAATAATTGTTTGTTCTTCAAAGTATTCCGAAGACAACTGATCTTCCATAAGAGAGGAATAAACAGATTTAACAACTGCTGGAATCGGATCTAAGTCATAATCCTTGACTAATAGTTCATCGTCCATGCCATCATCACCGACATTGTTTGAATCAGAGCTTGATATTGCAACAGTGACGTGATCATGCCCTTTCTTTATGTACTTGAACAGATACTTGATAGAGCCCGGTCGATTGCACCATTCAACGTTTATATGTGCATTGTATTTTAGGAGAAGAAATGCGTTGTAAGGAACCACATACCGATTATCAAGGGGAATTCCACTCTTTTCGATCGTTCTACCATCTTCACGTCTTTTGTAAACAGGGTAGCCATCTTCCATTCGCCATACACGGAGAGGATGGATTAGAAGCTCTGCATGGACCATGCATCATGAAATTCATCACGACGTTGTATAAATTAGCATCCTCTGTTGGGTGTGGAATTTCAACCGAGATGACGGTATTGATATCAGTAGTAGTTGGCAACTTAGATTCTTTATCCAGAAACAACAAAATATGTGCATGAGGCAAACCACGCTTTTGGAATTCGATTGTGTAAATAACTGCAAAACATCCAAAAGTCCGAATAAATACAAATTATCTAATATATTTACAAAAATAATAAATTACAAAAATGATAAATTGATACATATATAGACTACAAACTTGGGAGGGAAATAAATATAATAAATTGATACAACAACTAAAGTAAGGAAAGTCAAAAGAGACGTTACCCGAATTAACCTTGTCAAATATTTTTTTTACTTTGAAATCGTGTATCATGGACTCCAGTTTTATGTGGAAGACTCTACATATAATGTCTGGCCGACATTATATCTAGAGTCTCAGATTCTCATATTTCCTAAATTAAACATGTTAATGTAATAAAAAAAATTACAAAAGGTCCACGATAATTATTTATTTTAGTATTATAAAAAATATAATATAAATTTATATTTATAACTACTAAATGTATAGGACGTTAATTTTGAATACAACTTTGAATAGTTTTAATCGGCTTATAGGCTCAACTTTAAATTGATTCTCCGCCTTCGCTCACAACAAACAATATTTTTTTAGTATATTTATATATATAAACTAAAATAAATTAAATATTGGACTTATTGGACCATTACATAATTAATAATACTAATGAGCCTTATAAACTGTAATGGGCTTATAGACCCGAATGCAAACTTTTTAAAATGTATTTCGGGCCCAATATATAACAAAATTATATACACTCCGTTTAGAATTTTTTAATATATTGATATTGATAAACAAAAATGAAATAATTAATACACTATTGGCCAATGAAATGTGTAAATTATTAATAAGCCTCATAATTGTTAATGAGCTTATACAACATACTTTATTTCGTTAATAACATAATCAATGGAAAATATGTATATATAATCCATTGAATATAATTAACTTTATTTCGTTCATACCACAATCACTGCAAAATCATATATATATTTGTAAAAAAAAATGTACATACTAATCATTTATTAAGTATAATTCAAATTTGTAGACATAAATAAATACTTAATATATTTATGAAAAATTATAAAAAATATATGTACATACTAAATATTTATTTTAATATTTTTACAATATAAAAAATATTTTTAAAAATTAAATTGACTTATGGGCCAATAAGCCCACACATGATTAATTGTTTTTGGGCTCGTTGAACAGTTGTCGCTCAAAGGGGTATTTGGGCCGCTGATGTTTTATAAAGTGAATTGGGCTCGATCGGTTATGTGGCCCAAAACCCAAGCAACAATACCAGATGCTTCTAAAGGACAAAGGGATTGCGGAAACCCTAAAAGCCACTTCACTTCTTGTTGTTTCTGTGTTCTCTCTCGCTCCCTTCTCTGTGACCCTTTGATGCCTTCATCAAATCCAGATTTCCATGGCTTCAAAACTTCAGATCCATGGCGATTTCTCAAACAAAAACAACCTTTGCCTTTGGACCTTCTTCAACGTCTTCAACCTTCGTCGAATTCCATATCCATGGGGTTTTTGGGTTGTCTCTCTCGCTCTCCTTCTCTATGAAGCTTACAGATTACAGATCCATGCCGATTTTTGTTTAAAAATCATCCTTTGCCTTTTTCAACCTCGGCCTTCTTCAACCTTGGCCAAAATCCATTTCTAAACTTCGCCTGATGCATTCTGATTTCGCGATTGTCTCTCAGTAGATACAAATCTCGGCCAACCATCTCTTTGCTTCAACGTTTGTCTTCTTCCTTTTTCACCAAGTTCAGATACAAAACAAATTATTTTGAAGAGATATGTTTACAAATAAAGATCAGATCTGGAGAAGAAGAAGGTGATTCTGATCTCCAGAACTCTTCAAGGTAATATCTATGTCTCTCTTTCTCTTTCTTTGTCTCTCTCTCTCTATGGATCTCGCTCTAAAACTCTGTCTCGCTCTCTTGATCTTCATCTATGCTTCGAGTGTTTAATTTTTTTTGCATAAAAATATACTCTCTGATATACTAACATAAATATTTTTATATGAGAACATGAGGAGCTCTGGATATTGGTGACGATTCTACCTTGAAGAAGGAGGTACTGGCCCTCACCCTAGCGTCGTCAACATAGAAGAAAGGTAAATTCTCTGTATGTATCCATTCTTTTCTCTTTCTTTAATCGAGTGTCTGCTATTCAATCAAACGGGAGTAAATTTTTTTGGTCGAAATATTTCATTCGGTGTTTTTATTCAGTTTCATTATTCTCTAATATGTATTTCAAAATTGATTTAATAATTTGATTCGATTTATTTTCTTTATCTCGATGTTTTTTGTTTAAGTATCAGACTTTTTGTTCAGTTCCAATTAATCGAAAAAAGACGAATTTAAAAATTATTTTGTCATAAAAATTAACACCTAAAATCAAATTGATTGTATGTAAACCACTCAGATCTATTACATTGTATGTATTAGGCTTATTGCACAATAATAAGGCTAAAAACATTTAATGGGCTAGGCCCAACTATAAAAAAATACACATTTTTAACTGCGGCCCAATATGTTTATAGAAAATTTAATGCAACCAATTAAAACTTAAACCATCTTGATAAACTGTAATGGGCTTTTAGGCCCACTTAAAAATATGATCAATAACGCCCAAATATATATTTACGAATTTTTTTGATACATATGTAGTTAGACTTTTAATGGGCTTATTGGGCCGGCTTTTCTTAATACATGTAATGAAACTGCTACACTTTATTGGGCTTTTTTCGCATTTAGGTCCAAATTTATAATTAACTATATTTAAAATGGGCAAAAACCACATAATCTCCAGGTTTGGGCTTTAGGACCGACTATCAAATCGGCTAATCGTAACAAATACAAAATTAACTAATATATTTGTCTTACATGGGTCAGGCCCAACTACTCTATTTTGGCCCAATCAAATTTAATCATTGGGTGTTTATTCTGGCCCAACTACCAACCCCGCTATTTCTATTAATTATTTATATATTTGTTTTTATTCGAAATTCAAAATAATGATCTTTCCGCATCTGTCTAGATGGTTTTGATTCATATCTCGAAATAAACAATTATATCTCTCACACTTACCGATTCTCTCTGTCACTCTTCTCTTTATCTGTCGGTGAAACCCTCCAGCTTCAACACTTTCTCTTTCTTTGTATCTTTCTTTCACATTTACAGATCCAGATTCAAAACAAAAACTTCGAAGAAGACATGCATATCTTTTAAACATTGTCTTGACCTTGTCTTTGTCTTTCTCTTGTTTAACATTCGAACCACAACACCGCCGGTGATGAGGAGATCTTGGTCCAAAATGAACAATACAAAGTGCAAACGATGTAGGTAAGTGTTCTGTTAGTCCAAATTTTTTCTATTATTTACAGATCTACTACTATTAATGTTTTTTACTTTGTTTAATAACATGCAAAGTCACCGTGGGATTTCAGATCCATGGAGGATGTTCTGGCAAGTTCCAACGTCGATAAATGTAAGCTCTCTCTCTCTCTCTCTCTCTCTCTCTCTCTCTCTCTCTCTCTCTCTCTCTCTCTCTCTCTCTCTCTCTCTCTCTCTCACTCTCTCACTCTCTCACTCTTCTCTATGTATGAGTTTACAAATCTAATTTTTTTTAAACTTCTATGTCTAGGAGGATTAAACCAAAATCGCTTTTGACCACCGAAGGGTTTCAGATACATAAAAGAAGACATTCAAGGAGGATGTTATGGACTTCTCCCTACCGTGATGAAGTAAATATGAACTCATATAAAATATCTTTCTCTCTATGTTTATTAGTCTCAATCTATAGCGACCCAATGATTTCATGAGTTGTGCTCTTCTGGTTCATTGATTTTACATAGATTATTTGTTTCTTTAATACATGTTCTTGGCATGATTCTTTTTTTTATGCTTATAGTTCTTTTTACTGCAAATATATTATTATATGGTCCGTATTAAATGTTGTTTGACTGTATTTACCTCATATTTTTCTTTAGCTTTCTATCTATTTGACCAAATGCAAGTTTGATATAGAATTTGAAATGCTTTAATCATATATTAAAGAAAATTATCTACATTTAAAACAACATATACAGAACAATAGTAAATATGAAGGTACCTTTTTCCTAGAGCTTAGATTTGTATGAAATACAATTTTTGGAAGACACTAAATTTGCAATTGCTTTTCTTTGTCAGATTGCATGTGAGCACTTGAGCAATACCTACAAACAAAAATGAATATTACCTTGGGATGTCAAGTTCAATGTTTTAATATTCTGCAAGGTAGTCTTTTGAAATTACAATATTTAGATTATTTCTTCATGCTACTTAACTTATATTCTAATTAGTGATTTTTGTACTTATGCAAGCATACATTTCAACATATATACTCCAATGTAGAGGGTTCTGAATGGGAAATCAAATATCCAAGTTCGGTTTACTCATATTATGCAAGATATTGTTTCTAACATTAAAATTTAAAATATCTTGTTATCATAATAATATTGTATTGTAATTACTGATTTATAATTTTACTATTATAATTACTAATATCTGGTTCTTTTGCATGCATACATTTCAACATTTAAGCTACAATCGCTTAGGGTATTCATTTTGTAAATACTAAAAAATAAATTTAACAAACTAAAATATAAATCAATACCTTTTCATCCATTAGTATTAGTTCAGTGGTACCGTATTGCGTAGGATTCTCTTTCTTTGGAACTTTAAATAATCGAATTACGTGAACCTTAAGTTCATGATTCTCTCGGATACCAGTAATGTCCTTTACATCTTTTAGAGCTTTTGACATATCTAAAACACTATATAACAAAACAAAAGTTAATCAGTATAGATAACTTGCACTGCAGAATGATATGAAATCTCAATCTAATTTCTATATCAATGATGTTTTATATTGTGTAATTATTATAGTTTGGGAAAGACATTAAACACCAATAAATACACCAAAAAATAATCTGTAGAGATGTATAAAAATGTTGTCTCTGTGTGTGTTTTTGTCTGTCAAACTCTTCAACTGAGTTTTTTGTCTCTCTCTATCTCTCTATTTGAGTTTACAGATCTAATTGTTTTAACACTTTGTCTTGCAGAGTTAAACCAAAAGCGATTTTCACAGAGGGATTTCAGGTCCAAAAGAGGTGATCTAGAAGGAGGTTCATCTCTCTCTCTCTCTCTCTCTCTCTCTCTCTCTCTCTCTCTCTCTCTCTCTCTCTCTCTCTCTCTTAATCTCTCTTTATCTCCATAATAAATTTTGGATCTATCTAATCTATATATATGTTTATCTCCCTACTAATGTCCTCCTTCTTTGGAACTTTAAATAATCGAATATTAAAGTTACAAACTGTAAAAAAATATATAAGCATTCTCATATAAATGAGAGGGCATTAGTAGGTGCAGAGTATGCTTGGATAGGTTGTTAGAATGACTGACCGACTCTTCTAATACCCTCTTTGAGCATATTCTGCACCGACTTGTTCAGCGTACTCGTTTTTATGGGAATACATAGTTCTGGATGTACTGAAAAAAAACTGAAACAAAGATGATAAATCAATATCAGTGTACATAAACTGAAACAAAAATAAATTATTCATGTTATTACCTCTTGAATGTCTTTACTCTGTTAAATTTTATCTACTAAAAATAATTGAGAAGCTCTAGATTTATAGACGAATATGTGAAAGAGATGTAGAGTCTTCTATTACAAGTTTCGGTAGAAAAAAATAATGTTTATTTTTTATTTTTGGAATGCACAAATTGTTCAATATCAGATCTTCCTAGTAATCTTTTTAATTTTGTACATAAACTAATATACACGACTGCTAATGATTCTATATTATATTTTGACTTTTTTGTTCAGATCTTGTAATCAGTTTTGCTATTTATGGAGATGTTATGATTTGCAGAATTTCTGACATGGGGAAACAGAGAAAGCACACATTTTTGTTTCAGTTTTTATGCAATTTTGTAATTTATATGCAGGTTTTAAAAGTTTTGTGCAATATTTTCTATAATGCTTATGTAATTTTTGTATGCTTCATATTTAGGTTCATGTGTGTGTTTGCGGTTTTGTAATATATGTGCAGGTTTTGTGCATTGTTTTGTCATATTTGTGGTTGGTTTTGTGTTTAAGTTTTGTGCAGGCTTTGTTATTTTTTTTCGGTATGTTACAGGGTATTTTGAATGCAATTTTTTTGTATTACAGATTTTATAAAACATTTACTGCAATTTTTTTTTTGATTCTCAATTATTGGATTTTATTCAATTAAAAAGTAGCTCAGAATTTTAGTTGCTTTTTTTTTGGAAAGATTAAGCATAGCAAAAAAAAACGTACAAACATAATCCCGCAAAATTAGGTCAGAATCATAGAGTTTTTTACCAAGATTTATAATATTTTATACGTTAAAATCTGCCGGCAAATCTATTGTTTTTTTTTTACAAAACAACCGAAATAACAGTTTGGTGACACATGTCAAAAGGTTTAACACTATGACACGTGTCACCAGAAATTTTGAGTGCATTCTCGGGGCGCGTGTTGTGCAGCCGAGATACTGCTTTAGTTATTACTAGTGTAGTACATGTGCCTTGCACAGGATTTGTTTTTGTTTTTTACATTAAAAAAATAGTATCTTTAAATTATACATTTAATTGATATAGAATTATGTAGGTAGTGACGGTTATAGAAGTAAATGAATGATAATATAAAAAAGAACTAATTGAATACAAAATATTAAAGAGATTGACAAAATATTATCGAAAGAGATACGAAACTCTCTATAACTTTATTAATATAAACTCTCTATAACTTTCCATGTCTTCCGATAAACAAATGTGGTGGCCGACTTCATCGCAAAGACGGTCCAGCAGAGTTCCTTGGAAGATATTCGAGCTAGTCTAGAATTTATAATTCTCATCCGAAAGGATGCTATAGACTGAGAAACCGTCTCTTCTGTGATTTCCAGTCTAATTTTTACCTTATTAAAAAAAATAGTAAAGATTGGTTAAGTAATTTTGAAATGGGAATAGCCACATCCCTAACATCAATTATACTAAAATGATAAAGTATAATCAAAATGTTTATCTTATATATGAAAATGAAACCCTAAACATAAAATCTCGTAAGATGTTCAAAATTGCTAGAAATTATTTAAAAAAAACTTCCTTGTATACTACATTGGTTGTAGTATTAGATCTTTTTTGTTTTTTGTCGTATATCAAAATCTACAAACATTTCTTGCTAGTAACTCTTGATGATGCAACCAAAAACTGATCATGAGTGAAAACAAGGCGTGAAAGATACAAATTGGCATTTGCAATAGAATGGTCTTAGCTCTTGTTATTGTCATAGCAAAACATACACTCAAGGGAAATTGTCTTCATTGAAACTTAAACGGGTATGAAGTGTCTGATAATGACATAATCATACGAGGAATCAAAATTGTATATCCAATATTGTTGCCTGAAATATTCTTCCTTGTTTGACATGACTGCCGAGCTGTATGGTTATTAGTCTTTTTCCTAATTATGTTTTTGTAATCTTTGTGATTAACTTGTAATCTTTTTGCTTGATTTGTATTTAAATTAAGAAAAAGTGAGTAATAGGTTTAGGATAATAATCTTTTATTTATGATTAGATTTATTTTTAAAAAATTGAAAAAAACAGAAAATGACATGTGACGGTTTTAATGATGGAGTGTCATGTGGAGGTTTTAATGAGGGATTTTCGTGTGGCGTAATTAGGTTATAGTTTAGTAGATGTATAGTAGATTAAAAAAATTGGATTTATATATAATTAGGAAATTTAAGATTTGTAATCTTTGTCATTAACTTGTAATCTATGTGTTTGTTTTGTATTTAAATTAGGAAAAAATTAGTGATAGATTTATGATAATAATCTTTTATTCATAATTAGATTTATTTTAAAAAATTGAAAAAAACAAAAAATAACATGTGACGGTTTTAATGAGGGAGTGTCATGTGGCGTAATTAGGTTCTATTTTATTAGATATATTGTAGATTAGGAAATTTTTGTTTTGTATATAATTAGGAAATTTTTGATTTATAATCTTTGTGATTAACTTGTAATCTTTGTGCTTGATTTGTATTTAAATTAAAAAAAAAAAAGTGATAGGTTTAGGATAATAATATTTGATTTATAATTACATTTATTTAAAAAATTGAAAAAGTAGAAAATGACATGTGGCGGTTTTAATGAGGGAGTGCCATGTGGCGGTTTTAATAAGGGGGTGCCATGTGGCGTAATTAGGTTATACTCTAGTAGATATATAGTAGATTAGAAAATTTTGGATTTGTATATAATTAGGAAATTTTGGATTTGTATATAATTAGGAAATTTTGGATTTGTATATAATTAGGAAATTTTGAATTTGTAATCTTTGTGATTAACTTGTAATCTTTGTGATTGAATTGTATTTATATTAGGAAAAAATGAGTGATAAGTTTAGGATAATAATTGTCTATTTATAATTAGATTTATTTGAAAAAAGAAAAAATAACATGTGACGGTTTTAATGAGGGAGTATAATGTGACGATTTTAATTAGGGAGTGTCATGTGGCGTAGATAGGTTCTATTTTAGTAGATATATATTAGATTAGGAAATTTTGGATTTGTATATAATCAGGAAATTTTGGATTTGTGTATAATTAAGAAATTTTGGATTTGTAATCTTTGTGATTAACGTGTAATATTTGTGCTTATTTGTATTTAAATTAGGAAAAAATGAGTGATAGGTTTAGGATAATAATCTTTAACTAATAATTAGATTTATTTTACAAAATAAAAGAAGCAGAAAATGACATGTGACGGTTTTAATGAGGGAGTGTCATGTGGCGGTTTTAATGAGGGAGTGTCATGTGGCGTAATTAGGTTCTAGTTTAGTAGATATATAGTAGATTAGAAAATTTTGGACTTGTACATAATTAAGAAATTTTGAATTTGTAATCTTTGTGCTTGATTTGTATTTAAATTATAAAAAAAGTGAGTGATATGTTTAGGATAATAATCTTTGACTTATAATATATTTTAAAAATGAGAAAATGACATATGGTGGTTTTAATAAGGGAGTGTCATGTGAGTCTGTTGTAACTCTATGATTCAAGATATATATATCCATTAGTTCACCACTTTAATTTATAAAAATAAAATTCAGAGAATGAAAATCTCAAGCTGGAATCAAAAGATTTTTGTAATATAGTTGAATGCGTTTTGGCAATTATAGATGATTACATATTTGATTATGTACAAAAATTATAGGGCTGGGAATATTACTTAGTAAATTTTTAGAAAGATTTATACTATAAATTAGTATAAAAATTATTTGGGAGAGTGTGCAAATTCGGCTATTATAGGTAGTAATTTTATTTTCTTTGATTTTATTAGTTTTTTGACAAAACTCCCAAAAAAATAAGAACGCGACACGTGGCAAATTGAATATAGTGACGCTACGTGACAAAATAAATTTTGGTTTATTGTGGGAGTGTCACGTGGCACAGTCAATATTCTGCTTTAGTATATATATAGTAGATAAAAGATTCGGATATTATAGGTACGTACTCATACGCTAGTTGTGTGCTATAATTCGATCTCTCGGCATCTATAACACGTGCATACGTACGTCAGCTTATATATAGTACGTTCTGATATCAATTCATGGTTAAATTAACGATCACAACTATAGAATTAAGGGGCTGGTTGTTTGATTATCTGTATGGATCGATGCATATATGTAATAAAGCAAATATACACTACCGTTATTAATTTATTTAATTTGATAGAAAACACAACCCTTATTAATTTTCCGGCCAACAGAGGTAAATTATTATATTTGATCAACAATCCATCATCTCAAAAATCTAATTACATGCACACCGGCCTTGGTGCTTTACTAATCAATATAGCTATTCAAATATCTCTTTTATTTAATTTTATTGTGAAACACATATGAATATATACATATAGCTTTGATGTCTATATATTTAACATAGCTAGGTTTGGTATATATATATAAGAGATAACAAGATGATTAAATAGTGTTAACATATATATATATATATAAACAAATTTCTGACAGGTCATACGTACATAATTAGGCAATTTTAGATGATTATAGATTTGATTATGTGCAAAAATTATAGGGATGAGATTATTATCTAGTAAATTTTTAGAAAGATTTATACTATAAATTAGTATAAAAATTATTTGGGAGAGTGTGCAAATTCGGCTATTATAGGTAGTAATTTTATTTTCTTTGATTTTATTAGTTTTTTTACAAAACTCCCCAAAAAATAAGAGCGCGACATGTAACAAATTGAATACAGTGACGCCACGTGGCAAAATAAATTTTGATTTACTGTTGGAGTGTCATGTGACTCACTCAGTATTTGCGTTTAGTAGTTATATAGTAGATTATTATATAGTACTATAGTAGATTAAACAAACGATTCGCAAACCAATCAATCTGCAAATATATGCCAAACAAACGTATAGCTTATCGAAATCGACGCAAAATAGCTGCATGTTTGATTGTTTATTGGAATGGAATTGAAAAAAAAAAAAACTAATTAGCTAATTAACTAATCAACGAATTCAAAGTCGTATCGTATATTCGTATGTATTTACAAAAAGTTCGATTTCAATATTATGGTTCTTTGAATTCTCTCAAACTTCAACTGGCCTCGGTGGTTATTTAATTTGTCAATCATTTTGATCGCCGAACATATACATTCTAAATAATTGTAGCTAATTTTGTCCTTGTACAAAACATCTCTACATATACATTATTACATATATCACATAAGTTTGTCTTCACATATGTATAAATCAAGCTTGTCGCTTGTACGTGAAATTAATGGTTAGTGAAAAATATTAGTCCGACAATCAAATCTCTGAAATATATCGACGCATGATCTAACAGTCGACCAATGAATTGAGATATATATGGAGCAGAATACTTGCAAAAATAATAATCCCCCAGCTACTTTTATTTTGCGACCAAAATTCACTTCGTATTTCATTTTTGTTTGTTTGTTTACATATATAATAGTACGTATCATATATATTATATATCTGTACAAAATGCGCCCAGTAATTTTACCCCAAAAAAATGCGCCCAGTCAGATAATAGTATGATAGAAAGTTTAAAGTTATCCAAAAATGCCCAAGAAAGATAATTTAGTTAGTTGGTAAATATTACATTGTCTTTACAGAATTTATCAAAACAGGTTTAAAGTTGCAATGCCATTTCACCCCGAAAGGAAAACAAACATAGAAAATGCGATGTATTGTACGTGGTTTGTGTTTAAATAGGGGGGCTTGATTTAATTTAGTTACTGGGGCCTAGTCGTCATGTGCTAGCTCGATCAACTGCCTAACTTAGTTTTTATAATGACCTTAATCAAACTTATAATATATACTCGACAAGTACTCATTATCGACTATCGAGTTGTTTAATGACAATTTTGTAGTACATTGTAAAACAAATTATATGTATTAGGAACAGGTAACACTAATCATGTTTCCATCTATATCTGTCTTCAGAAGAAGATATGTTAAAATGTTTAAAAAATGTTTTTGATCCTAGCTATACTAAGTAAATTGTAGACAAAATGAGATTAAGTTATACCATTAATCAGACAATACATAAATTAATCAACCTAAGCATCGATGCTGTAGAAGAAGTCAAGAGGCCATTCATGAGTGAGGAATTGGACAAATGTGACTTATCAATATGATTCTCTTGTTGGAGGAAGCATTCAAGATCTCCCTCACATGGAGTCTGTTGATTAGCAAACAAACTTATGGTTTTCTATACTCTTACTACTTGAGTAGACACTGATGTTGACCAAATTTTTTATTCCACCAGATATAACTATTAAAAAATACAATTATTAAATTAGAATAATACATTTTAAAAAAAAACTTATAATATTATAATTATCCACCTCATTTTTAACCAAGGAATAAAGATATATGCATAGATTATATCAATATTAACAATTTCCAATAACATACTAAGTAACTCATAAACAAATCATTACATAAAATAACAAATATTTTGTAACAAAAATTGAAGGTGACAGAATATTGACTAACATTTGGATGCTGCAAAGTTTCCAAATATAATCTGTTCAAATTTGCAAGTGTATTTGGACTAATGGACCAATGGGCCAAATTGAAGGGAGTTTGGGCTAGTTGATGGAGCAGGAGAAAATGGGCAATGGCTGTATAGTGCACTTGTAAATTTCAAAGTTTTGTTTTAAATTGGTTGTTGCAATCTATTATATCTATATATATAATGTAAAATGCAATCATATGCCATTAATGACCATCTCATCTATTGTAGGTTTAAGATATTCACAAAACCACACAAAAGTTAAATATATATATGTAAATATATAAATTTAAAGTAGCACTTCTCTTGAGAAGTTTTGTTTAATTTGATTTAATTTACATGAATTATTATTTCAAATTTGAAATATATTATATTGTTGGAATTGAGAACAGAGAAGATGCAGAGGAAGCACAAGAAGATGAATTCAAACTGATGTGTTTGATTGAAGAGAAACAATGACGATTACAATGCTTAAATAACTGAAAATGAGGCAACTAATCCTCCACTAACCACGTCTAACAAAGTGCCTAAGATTAGTGGTTTAATTAAAGGAAATAACTTAAACAAATTCTGCCTAAATGATAGCTAACAGCTTCTAACAGAATTCCTAGAAAGTTGGCGCCAAATCTGTGA
The DNA here is from genome assembly GCA_027886185.1 of Rheum nobile. Classification (NCBI taxonomy): domain Eukaryota; kingdom Viridiplantae; phylum Streptophyta; class Magnoliopsida; order Caryophyllales; family Polygonaceae; genus Rheum; species Rheum nobile. The sequence continues at coordinate 1,024,067 of WOAB01000616.1, read as the reverse complement.
GTTTGAATCACATTTCAACACCTTCCATTGATTCAAACTTTCTCATTCCGATTTTCTCCATAAAGAACTGATGCTTAGCTTGACTTAGAGCCTTTGTAAATAGATCTGCATCCTGCTCATTTGTTCCACAGAATTTTGGAACAATCTTCTCCTCAGAGACCAACTTCCTGATGAAGTGATGTTGCACATCTATGTGTTTGGTTCTGGCGTGAAAGGTTGGGTTCTTTGTCATAGCAATTGTTGACTTGTTGTCACACCACAGCTCAGTTGCTTCACCTTGAGCACAACATAAATCATTGAGCAATTTCCTTAGCCATAATGCTTGTCTTGCTGCTGACCCAGCTGCCACATATTCTGCCTCAGAGGAAGATAATGCCACAGTGTCTTGTTTCTTGGAACTCCATGTGATAGCCCCTGAACCAAGACTGAATACAGAACCTGATGTGCTCTTTCTATCATCAATGCAGCCGGCCCAGTCGCTGTCAGTATGCCCTTTCAGCTTGAAGTCTTCTACCTTCTCATACCATACTCCAAAGTCAATTGTCCCAGAGACATACTTGAGTATTCTCTTTGCAGCTCCAAGATGCTGCTTGGATGGATTCTGCATATACCTTGACACCACACTGACACAGTAGGCAATGTCTGGTCTAGTGTTTGTAAGGTAGTTTAATCCTCCTACCAAGCTCCTGAACACCTTCACATCAGCCTTCTCTGTTCCATCCTCTCTTTGCAACTTCTCATTGGTGTTCATTGGAGTTATAGCTGCATCACAGTTCTCCAGTTGAAACTTCTTCAAGAGATCCTTAGCATACTTCTTTTGACACACAAACATGCCACATTTTCTCTGCTTCACCTCTAGACCAAGGAAGTATTGAAGCATTCCAAGGTCTGTCATTTCAAACTCTTTCATCATGGAAAGTCTGAACCCTTCTAGCAAATCTTCAGATGAGCTGAAATAGATTATGTCATCAACATAAAGGCACACTACAATGAAGTGACTCATACCTCTCTTCTTGACATAGAGGGTTGGTTCGTTTTCACTTCTGTCAAACTGATTCTTCAAAAAAAAGGCATCAATTTTGATGTACCAGGCTCTTGGAGCCTGTTTCAAACCATAGAGAGCCTTTCTCAGCTTGTACACCTTGCTCTCCTCTCCTTCTTTGATGAATCCTTGAGGTTGTTCAACATAAACTTCCTCCAGAAGCTCTCCATTCAGAAATGCTGACTTGACATCAAACTGGAACACAAACAGCTCCTTCTGTGCAGCTAAAGCAAGAACAATTCTCACTGTTTCAAATCTTGCAACAGGTGAGAATGTTTCATCAACTCCTTCTAGTTGTGAGTAGCCCTTAGCAACTAGCCTTGCTTTGTGCTTTTGAATGCTCCCATCTATGTTGAATTTTGTTCTGAACACCCACTTCAAGCCAATGATGTTCTTCTCCTTAGGAAGCTCAGTTAGCTCCCATGTGTTGTTTCTCTGGATTGACTTCATCTCCTCTTCCATTGCTTCTTGCCGCTCACTTTTCTTCACAGCTTCATTAAAGTTTGCTGGTTCAGTGGCTGTCAATGCAAAGTCACAGCTTTCATAGATCTCTGATAGAGATCTCATTCTTCTTGGTGATGAATCATTTGAAGAGCTCGATGGAGATGAGTTGTGACTGCTTGATGTAGTGGACGATGAGCTTGGTGAGCTTTGTGGTGATGCTTGAACTTGCTCAGTTGCTGGTGCAGGATCTTCTAAGTTGTCAAATATGACTGCTTTCTGCTTCTTTTCACCATTCTCTTGCTCCCTCCAGTTCCATTCTGCATCTTCATGGAACACTACATTTCTACTAATAATAATCTTTCCATCTACTGGATTATACAATTTGTAAGCCTTAGATTGAGCAGCATAGCCAATGAATACACATTTCACTGACTTATCATCTAGCTTTGATCTTAAATTAACCAATGAATAAGCAATACAACCAAAAACTTTAAGATGACTTACAAATGGTTTCCTCTTCTTCCAAGCTTCCAGTGGAGTCATATTCATGACTGCCTTTGTTGGAGAGATGTTGAGTATATAGACTGCTGTTGCAACTGTTTCACACCAAAATTCATTTGGCATTCTCTTGGCCTTCATCATGCTTCTTGCCATCTCCACCACAGTTCTATTTTTCCTTTCTGCAACACCATTCTGCTCTGGTGTGTAGGGTGCAGTGAGCTCTCTTCTTATTCCTTCTTCTTCACAGAATGTGGTGAATTCTTGTGACAAGAATTCTCCTCCTCAATCTGTTCTTAGAGCCTTTACTGAGTAGCCATTTTCCTTTTCCACCATGGCTTTGAACTTTCTAAAGTTCTCAAATGCTTCAGACTTTGCTTTAAGGAAGTACACCCAACTCATTCTACTGTGGTCGTCTGTGATTAGCAAGAAATACTTGCTACCACCAAGAGAGGCAGTCTGCATTGGGCCACATAGATCAGCATGCAGTAGCTCAAGACATTCATTTGCTCTCCAAGCCTTCCCTGTTGGAAATGATCCTTTGAACTGTTTTCCATACAAGCATCCCTCACATATCTCCAGTTCTCCAATCTTTGGTAAGCCTAGCACCATTTCTTTTGCATTCAGCAGCCTCAATCCTTGCACATTCAGGTGCCCATACCTCAAGTGCCACAGTCTTGCATCATTGTCACCTTTGACTGACAAGGCTCGACTTTTGTTGTCAATCAAATCTAAGGGAAAAACTTTGTTCTTTCCCATGAGTACTTTTACTACAATTTCCTTGGACTTTCTGTCTCTTATTACACATGATTCATCCTCAAATAATAGAGAATAACCACTGCATAAGAGCTGTCCTACACTCAACAAATTATGAGCCAAATGTGGTACATACTGCACATCATGTAAAAGCTTAACATTACCTTGCTCAGATTTGATTGCAATGATTCCTCTTCCTTCTACATCCAATTGCTTTCCATCACCAATCCTTACTTTGCTCTTCTTTGAGTCATCCAGTTCTTTGAACATAGACTGTGTGCCAGACATGTGGTTTGAACAGCCACTGTCTATGTACCACACACTTCCTGCTTCTCGTACAGCTTCATTTTGAGCCAAGAATAGCTTCTCCTCTTGCTCCACAAAGTTTGACTTTGAGTCCTTCTTCTGCTCACCTTGATCTCCTTCTTTCTTTCAGCAATTAGCCTCCTTATGACCTGCTTTCTTGCAGTAGTAGCATTTGATTGGATTCCTGTTGGACTGAGAAGACTTCTCTTTGCCTTCCCAACTTTGTCCTCTTTCTCTTCCTCTACCTCTTGATCCACCTCTTCCTCTTGCTCTCCAATTGGACTGCCCAGTTCCTTCTCTGTGAGATGACTCATCTTTCCCAAAGAAAGCCTTCTCTTCCTTCTTATCACTTGGTCTTTTGATCCTTTCTTCATGTGCCTGTAGTGACCCCATTAATTCATCAAAGGTGTAAGTGGACATGTCCTTTGATTCCTCAATGGCAGCCACTACATGATCAAATTCCTGTGTGAGGCTTCTTAGGACTTTCCCAACCACATGCTCATCTGTCATGGTTTCCCCATAGGATCTCATCTTCTGCACCACTCCAGTCACTCGTGACAAATAATCTTGCACATATTCTTTGTCTTTCATTAGAGAAGTCTCAAATTCTCTTCTCAGGGACTGCAACCTGACTGTGATGACCTTCTTGTCACCGAGATACTCTTGCTTTAGAGTATTCCATGCTTCTGTTGATGTGATGGCAGATGCAATTCGTGGGAAAATTTCATCATCCAAGGCTTGCTGGATCATGAACAAGGCTTTAGAATCCTTCTTCCTCTTCTCTCTTAGAACCTGATCTGGCTCTTCTGTGCCATCATCCTCGAACCCAGTCTCAACCAATGTCCACAGCTCTTGAGACTTAAACAAGGTCTTCATCTTCAGGCTCCAGAAATGGTAATTCACTCCTTTGAAAATGGGCAATTGAGATGTCCCATTGTTTCCACCGTTGTTCTGCATACTGAACAACTTTCTTTCTCTCTTGTGTTTCCCTGTGTTTACCCACTCTCTTCCTCACTTTAGTTCCCTGGATACAAACCCGGAAAAGCTTGAAAGCTCTGATACCAATCTGTTGGAATTGAGAACAGAGAAGATGCAGAGGAAGCACAAGAAGATGAATTCAAACTGCTGTGTTTGATTGAAGGGAAACAATGACGATTACAATGCTTAAATAACTGAAAATGAGGCAACTAATCCTCCACTAACCACGTCTAACAAAGTGCCTAAGATTAGTGGTTTAATTAAAGGAAATAACTTAAACAAATTCTGCCTAAATGATAGCTAACAGCTTCTAACAGAATTCCTAGAAAGTTGGCGCCAAATCTGTGAGTTTGAATCACATTTCAACATATATAAATTATAAATTTACAATGTTTAAGTGGGATTGACTCATATATAAATCTCAATATATTACAAAACAATGAATATGCATGCCATCAATTTTAATTATTATAATTATAATGTGAATATTATTGAATTGTCACTTCTCAATCACCCTTGAAAAATAAAATAATAAAATCATAATGTTCAAGATTGCCAATTTTTTCTTTACTATTAGTAAAAGGATGGATATAAATGTGTTGACGTGCACAATGAATAACATACATATAAACAAGCAACAACTAAAGGAATTAAGCACCACCACATTTTATACCACCAATATTTATTTAAATTTGAAAAATGTCCCATCCATGAAACAATTGATAATTCAGTTGTAAAAAAAACTGATAATTTTTAATGCCCATAAAGTTTTTTAGTACAAGTATTGATAGTTAGAAAGGATAAACACATGGTTAGAAAGGATAATTATTGTAATATGGATGGAGTATATTTTAAGATATAAGATAAATTCTAAAAAAAAATTGTCTGTATCTGATGTTCTATGTACACAAAAATAGAAAATTGGAGTATAAATGACTAAATAATTAATTAGTTTATATAAGAAAAAAAATTAAAATTGTAGTAAATGAATACAATGGGTAAATTTGGTCAACTTTGGCTAAAATAACTAATGGACAAATAAAAATAAACAAAATTTTAAGTCTAAAAGAATAATTCAATCTTAACGGAATGACTATTATATCATTTGAATAAGTATATCGTAATAAATGAAATACGAGTTCTTAGTTTAACAACATTGGTGAACTTTTAATATGAGAAGCTTGTTATTTGATATTAATTTGTTTTCCACCAGAAAATGATGCAATTGCTAAATTGAAAAATGAATAATATTCTTATACAATTAAATAGTATTAATTTTTTTGAGAAAATATAAGCTAGCTAAAATGTAAAATATTTTATATTTAAATTTATAGCCAATAATGAAAATTATAAACTTTCAACCTAAGGTATATAGTTTTTTGGAGTTTACAATAAACTAATAAGAATTCAATTATTTATTTATTTATTACGTGGCTCAGTGATGTTCGTAGCCTATTGTACATCTCTCTAAAAAAATCACACAAAAATGGTTAGAAAATGGGATTGAAGTGAGATAATAATTGAGTACATAAATATACTTCTTTGCTCCCAAATTATGTCCCTTTTTTTTACATTTTTTAAATAGTGATAGTTATGATATCATCATTGCAAATGCTATAATAAACTTCATTAATATTTTGGTTTCAATAAAAGAAAGCATTATCATTCAAATACTAAGAGATACTATACAATATAACATTTAATTTGATCAGTTTTTTATATCCACTTCTTAAGATAACTTTACGAAAAATTAATATAAAAATAAGCCAAAAGCCTTTAACATTCTAGGAAAACAAACGGTTTTTTTAACTTACTTTTTCATGGTAATTTTCAAATGTGAAATTTATAAAGGGTCAATATAAATCGAGAGCATAACACCTTTCGAAAACGGAAATTTTAAATATTCATTCACATTATGCCCCAATATATTTAAACCGAAACTTTCATTATGTGAAAATGGTTGTTATATATATTTAAATGCAAAGCATGAAACTCGATGAAAATGCATGTATTTTAAACTATTATTATAATAATAAAAAATTACAAATGAGACCCAAATGATTAGTATTAAAGAACATGTGTAATGATATTCACAATTTTCACCCCAATTTTACAAAATCTAAAATTCTCTATAATAAATAATATTATCAAAAAAATGAGAGAATTGTTGTTTTGGATTTACTAGCCGGATTTCGTTAATTCAATTGTTTCTTTGTCAATTATATATTAAGCTATTGTATCATTTTAATCACCTAAAATTTGGATAACATAAATAATTACAAAAAAATAAACCTCATAATATTTAACATCTGAACTCATACATAATATTGTAAAGAGAAAACAAAACAAAAGCTCCTAAGGTAAAAATGAAAAATTGAATGTAAATAATAATGTAGATTTATGCAAAGATAACATGTAACATTTAGATTTTTCATTACAAAAGACAAACAAACATATATGATTATGATAGTGTGCTAACTTTTTATTTATCCATACTTTTGTTTAAAATAAAAATACTATGAAGTATTATTTCATTAACCATTATATTTATGCCCATAGGGTAAGTATTCAATTGTCAATTCAAGTTGTTATCCAAATAGTTTTTTTTTTTGAAATACGCAAACTATGTCTAATTTGAAAACTTTCATTGAAAAATTAACACTACTAGCTCCTTTTATAATTAATTTCAACAATTATATATCGGAAATTTTGCTTGGTAACCTTGAATATTTTTTTTTACTTTTTCGCGAAATCTCCAAAGGTTTTGACAATTTCGCCTGATAACCTTAAGTTTTTGACAATTTCGCCTAGTAACCATGAGTTTTGACTTTTTTTCGCGAAATCCCCTCGAATTTTGACAATTTCATGTGGCAACCCTAAGTTTTTAATTTTTTCGTCGGATACCCCTCCATCTATTTCACTTAAAAACGTTAACTTTAATTTTTTAGGGCTTAGGGGTTTAGAGTTTGAATTTAGGGTTTTGGGTTAGGATTTATATTTCCACACTTAAAATAAATATAAACCCTAAACATAAACCACATACCCTAAACTCTAAGCCCTAAACCCTATACATAAACCCTAAATCCCTAAGCCCTTAACCCTAAAAATATTTTTAGGGTATATGTTTTTTTTAAATGAATCCGTTTGATTTAACGATTTGGGTATTTTGTGAAAATCCTAAACCCTAAAAAAATTAAAAATAACGTTTTTAAGTGAAATGGATGAAGGGGTATTCGGCGAAAAAGTTACAAACTTAGGGTTATCACACGAAATTATCAAAATTTGAGGGTATTACGCGCAAAAGTCAAAAACTCGGGGTTATCAAGCGAAATTGTCAAACACTCAGGGTTACCAGGCGAATTTGTCAAAACCTTAGGGAATTTCGCAAAAAAGTAAAAAACTCAGGGTTATCAGACGAAATTTCCGATCATATATTGAATCATGAAGTTTAAAGCTTAATATATAATAAAACATATCTATCATGAGAGGTAGAATGTAAACATGATTTAATATGTATAAAGGAAAGATATTTAAGACATAGCAATTATATATATTAATAAAATGTCAAATAAAATAAGTTCAATATAATTTAATAGTATAATACTAAAGTTGAACCATCATAATAACACGTGACTCCCCCATAAAAGCCATGTGTCATCACCATAATTTTCGCATAATTTTATATTATTTTTAAATTCAACAAGCTTAGTTCCCTGTGTCGTGCACGAGGTCTTGGATAAATTTTATATTGATTTTTAATTATTAAAAATATATCAATTTTACATTTAAAAAATATTAAATAAATGATAAATATATCTAATTAGTGACTATATGAAAAAAATTAAGATAAGAATGATAAAATTAAAAAAATAACTAGATCAATAATAATCTGATATAACTTTTAAGTGAATTAATAAAGGAAATTATTACATCAAGATATACTAAATCACATCCAATCAAATCATAAAGATTTCTCTAAGGCTTAAAATTGGAAACAAATATATAAAGTATTGAATTTTGAAAATAGGATAAAGATCTTACATATAATTATTTTATTGAATTTTTTGAAAAATGAAAAATTGAGAAAATGTCTTGTGACAAAAATGAATATGAGTGTGCCATGTGACATAGATAGGTTATAAGCTTAATAGGGGTGCCATATGAGTATGTGACATATACTAGTTTTGGTTTAATAGATACATAGTAGATTTCATATCATCTTACTTACCAATTTCAACAACAAATCTTCTTTTTAGTATATATACATATATGATTTTGTGTTTTCATAAACTTTTTTATTTCATTTATACAATATCTTAGAGATCCTAACTTTCCTTTTTTTGGTATATACATTATTATAGATATTTTTTTGTCTTTATTTAATATATAGGGATCTTATTTTTATTAACAATATTATCTTACTTTTTAATATTATTTTAACATATACGTGAAAGATAGACATGATTTAATTTGATTTGATTTATTTAGTTTTATATCAAAGTTTAATCGATATCTGTAACTATTAGTTGAAATATATGATTGTAATAAAAAGTGATAATAAGGATAAATAAATAAACTAAAATTAGAAAAAGTATTTGTCCAAATAATGACACTCTTGAAAAGTGGACATCAGTTAAAATGAACACTTATTATTGAAGATAAAGAATAATAAATATATTAAGCTATTATTTTAACTTATCTATATTAATATTTTTTTTTGTTAAATACTTCAAATTATATCGTCATACTTTATTGGAAAATTTCCATGAAGTATTGCATATTTCGCGTGGTGCCTAAAATTCTCAATAAGTCCGCGTAATAACCTTGAGGTTTCACAAATTCCGTCTGATATTCTCAAACATTATAAAAAGCAAAAAATAATTACAAAGTATCCATATTTTAAACTTAATTTAATAAAATTGTCATTTTTTTATATATTTAATTAAATACCTAATCTTTATCTTTTATAAAATCAATTTTCTTTTAATTTTTTAAGATAAATTTAAGAAACCTTCTCTTATTTACACATTTTATGACAGCATAAATATGATTATTTAAAAAATCTCTCAACATTATATAATTTGAAAACATTTTTTAAAAAAAACTACTTTTATGATTTTTTTGTCCTATCATAAAACGTTAGAGTAACATTTACAAATTTCAAATATTGGTTTGAAAGAAGCAAACGATTTAGTCAAAATACCATGTGCTTTTGAGTTTTGATAGTTGAAAAAAGGTATTATTGAAAAAGAAATTTGAATAACGGTGTATTTTTATACAAATTAATAAGTTAGATTAACTTTTAACAATAGAAAATTTATGGTGTACGTTGAAAAATGTGTAAATAAGAGTAGTTTTTTAAAATTTTCATACAAAAAATATAAATTTGATGGTCTTATAAAAAAAATAAAGATGAGGTTTTTTTAAATACCACATTTTTTTAATGATTTTATTAAATTTTGTTTACTATATAGATAATTTATAATGACTTTTTGCTTTTTATAATGCTTGAGGGTATACCAGGTGGAATTTGTGAAACCTCATGGTTACTACGCGATTTTTTTAAAAAACTTTGGGCATTACACATAATTCGCATTACCTCGTGGCTACACCACGGAATCGCCTACTTTATTTTAAATTTAATTTATAATTCATTAATCTAATAAATAACCTACATTATTTAACTATAGATGATTCTTTATAAATCTTTCTAAATGTAAAATCAATATATTTTCTTATAATTATAAAAATATTTAATTTATATTTACACAAATTTGTAAAAAGTACAAGCATTAGGGTGTGTTTGGATTCCCTACTATAATGCATTAAAATACATTATTTTGTATAAATTGTATTAAATTATTAATTTAATGCAATAATGTAATATAATACATTATTTAAAGAATTTAAATGGACTCTTAAACTAGTTGTTTTTTTTTTTTTGTCTTGATCGACTGGTTCGATCGGACATAGCCGCTCTACGTCCAGACCGAGGTACTGTTGGCACACAAAGTGGTAGACCCCTCCCAACATCAATGTCTTCATACACGCCTCCAGCAGGAATCGAACTCAAAACCTCTGGATAAAACACTTAAGAAAATCTAGTGTCAAACTAATAGAGCAAGTGTACGTTGGTTTGTTCATCCTATAATTGCATATATTGTTCGGTCATGTAGCCCGTTAGGTCAAAGCGTTGTGTGTTTGTCCTCCAATTCGCCGAATATTTCTTATATTTTTTTATGCGGGAAAGTGAATTAAAAATCACCATAATACGATAGAAGTGAAACCTTAAACATTCTAACTAATACGATAGAAGTGAAACCTTAAACATTCTAACGGATGAGTATACACAAATTGCGGTTTTCGAAAACTTCTATATATTTTGATAGTGAAATTTGTTGCTTTATGATTTTATCGGCGGAGTTGTAGAAGACAATATATTAACGGTCTAACGGGTCAACAATGGGTTGTTAGTTGTTATGTACAAGTCTGGACTCGGGCCAAGTTTTTTTACATTTTTTTGCTTGAGTCGGGCTAAACCTGTCCGATTTAACTGGGTTGGATTTTTTGTCCAAGCACGTCCGGTCAATCGGGCCGGTTTATCCGACGGATTGGGCCGTTTAAGCTTTCTATCTAATTGATCCAAACAATAAATCATAATATTATACTTTAGATGCTAAAATTTGTTCTCGGACAAGATCCAAAAAAGCTTGAACAACAAAATTCAGAGAATCAGAGACTTCCTCACTCAGTACATGGAATTTGGGGAAGAAACATTGAGCTCGGTGGAGGCAGTTGGAGGAGTTCCTTGAGCTCGGTGGATGGCTCGGTGGCGACTGGTTACAGTGGTTTCAGATGGAGGAGGAAGGAGGTTGGAGTCGGAGATGGAGTGTCCAGGAGGTTGGAGATGGAGGAGGCAGTGATGGAGAATGGAGGCTGCGTGCAATTAGGAAAAGAAGAGAGTGAAGTAGGGAAAGTTAGGTTTTTTTATTATTATTAATTAAATATAATAAATATTATATATATGAATAATAACGGGTACCGGGCCCGTTACTGTACTAGGATGGCCCGACCCGGTCTGACCGGACCAATATTGCTGTCCAGGCCCGATTTTTAAATCGGACGGACGGTCCGAATTAGCCTAGACTTGTACATGTCTAGTTATCGAGAAATTTTATTGTGATATTAATAAAGTATTATGATGAAATAAACGGGTTTAACCCATCTTATGAAAAAAAAAACATTATTGAGCTTGATATATACAAATTTAGATGTATATATTACCAAAATTCATATTATTTATGATCCCTGCTTGCCTTATGTCATACGACTAGCTAAACGTGCTTGATTTAACTAAACATTTTTTCTAGTGTGATGCTAATAAGTTAACCTAAACGAAACCTACGAAATTATCTTCAAAAGAATGAATAAAATCATGCCAAATATTGTTTTCATACTTAGCGCAAACCTAATCGAAACAAAGAAATCGAAGAAGATATATATATATGGAGCCCATAACCCCGAATTTCGTATTATAAAACAATTGAAAAACGTGTATCATGTAAGTTTGAACTTAATGTCATCGTGTTTGTGATAATTAAAATTAGTATAAACATATTGAATAGTTGAAGCTTCCACGTTTACTCCAAACCATTTTACAATACGTATTCATTTTCAAATGGCTTGAAAATTAAAAAAGAAAATTCGTGTATGGCCGGCCGCAGTATCCTTATGAATAATATACATGTGGGTTGACTACATAGCCCAGTGCATACATGAATATCCTAATTTTCAAAACCATTCAAATCCGAATCGATAATCAAATTTTACACAACATAAAAATTTCAAATTTCAATCATTCCCATTTCTCTCTCTATATATATACACACAAGAACAACAAACAATCAATCACACAAATTAATTAAACAAAACAAAATCAAAATGGAAGTCCCGTTGTTTATAGCAATAGCTATAATTGGATCTCAACTAATTCTCTCCGCCGTAGCCTCACCAACGCCGCCGCCGTCCGGCGTTCAATTCCTCCAGTGTCTCCAAAGCAACAACAACAACTTCTCAATCCCACAAAACCAGCCAATCTCAAAATCCCTATACACCCCCCAAAACGCATCGTTTTTACCCACCCTCCAATCGTACATCCAAAACAGCCGCTTCAACCGCTCCACCACCCCAAAGCCGCTGGCCCTCGTGGCCGCCGCCCACTACTCCCACGTGCAGGCCACCGTGGCCTGCGCCCGGGTCTCGGGCATCCAGCTCAGGATCCGGAGCGGGGGCCACGACTTCGACGGCTTGTCCTACGTGTCGAGCGTCCCTTTTGTGGTACTCGATATGTTTAACCTAAGAGCGGTCGACGTCGACGTTGGAAAGCAGGTTGCATGGGTCCAAGCCGGAGCCATACTCGGGGAAATTTACTATAGTATTGCCAAAAAGAGTAACAACTCGTTGGCTTTTCCCGCCGGAGTCTGCTTTACGATCGGCGCCGGAGGTCATATAAGTGGCGGAGGGTACGGTCCTTTGATGAGGAAGTATGGATTGTCCGTCGACAATGTTATCGATGCTCAGGTACTACAACATCTATCTATACACTAAAAATTAGCATTTTGTATAATAAATATCTTCATTAAAATTTGTTTTCAAGCATTTTTAAATATATATTTAATATCAAGCAAAAATATATTATAAAAATAAAAGAGATTATACAAATGTCAATTAAATAAATTGTACTCTTTATATTTAAGCATAAAATGATCTAAAGATAAATAAATGACAAAAGTAAAATAACTTAAGAGCCCAAATACATTTATATTTGTCCTCTACTTTTAAAATAATTATTTTAATTTCAACACTTAATATTTGTCTTCTATTATACAATAAAATAAAATTACTCCTTATTTTAAGTGGTAACATAAATATTTCAGCAAAATTTTAAGAGAATCATCAATTAATTTAAAGATTAACCAATTTTAGAAAAAACAATTAAAATACTATAATCAATATTAGTCACAGTTACAAAATAAATTATATAATATTTGTGATGCTTTATAAGAATTAGAGTACTATTCATGTTAACAAGAGTTCTTCTCTTTCAAAGTTTAATTTAAGTAGTGACAAAGAATTATAAAATTAAACATATTATAAATAATACCAGAATATGTGACCTCCTAAAAAGTCATCGGATTGTATGGACTACGCTTGTAAGACTTGGATCATATAAATTACACAATTACAAATAATTATAAAACAACACCATGTTTCCAGGTTCCAGCCCTTAAAAATAGTTAATGGAATAGATCCTAATATTAAAACAAATATACAGACGACCACTTAAAAAAATAATTAATGAAAACTTATAATTTATATGTTATGAAAAAAATACATTTGTGTCTCATGTGAAGCACATATTCAACCTTCTAATTAATTAAAAAATATTGTATAGAAATTAAATTTTGTAGGTCATTATATTTAAATTAAGGTAAAAAAGATGAGAGATTTTTTATGTATTGTCCACGTTGTATCTCCATGGCCTTAATATTGATTGATAAACTTTAGTTATCACTACAATAAAAGGTTTCATGCTAGATTTTTCTTCCCAGTGTCGATCAATTCAGGTTGTCAGTATCACTTTTTATTTCATACACTATCTTATTCTCTTGAAATTTTGGCCACATATGTGCACTAGCTTTTTAAGTCAATATCCTTAAATATTACATATGTGGCATATATAAATTCAATGAGACGAGATATTAGTCGCCGGATGGACCATCAATTAAGTATTTAAGTTGCATATATGGAAAATCTAGATAACTAGCTATATGTATAGTGTTTTATAGACAAAAATTGTAGTGTTGGTAGAAAGTTGCCCATTTCCGACGAAACCTCACCGACGTGTAATAGCGTTGGAAGTATACCGACATGTATATTTGTCCGTAACTTTATAAGATCGTAAACATCTCTCAATATCTTTCGTACACGCTTCATGCAACCCTAACCTTACTAAACTTTGTACCAATATTAATAATAAATTTAGAATTGGCCGATTAAATTAACTATGAAACTCTATATATATATATATATATAGGTAGTTGACGCCAAGGGAATAATCCTGAGCAGGTCCACAATGGGTGAAGACCTCTTTTGGGCAATCCGAGGAGGTGGGGCCGCCAGCTTCGCGGTGGTCCTATCTTGGAAGCTTCAGCTTGTGTCGGTCCCACAGACGGTGACGGTCTTCGGGGTGACCAAGACGCTAGAGCAAGGGGCGACCGACGTGGTGGACCAGTGGCAGCGCGTGGCGTCCACGATGGACCCTAAACTCTTCATAAGGGCTCAGCCACAGGCAAGAGCTGCCTCAGGTGGGAACAAGGCCACGGTTGGAGTATCCTTCATAGGATTGTACCTTGGTGGGGCCCAGGAGTTGGTGGGTGTTGTGAACAAGAGCTTTCCCTTGTTGGGCTTGGAGTTGACGGATTGCACTCAGATGACTTGGGCCCAATCTCTCTTGTATTGGTATACCGGTGCTACTCAAGGTAATTAGCATCTTACACCGTATCTTCAAAACCTAGTCCACACGTATAACTCTACTCTATTCTACAAAGTTTAGGGTCCGTTTAAATTTCCTCAATGATACATTAAAATATAATATTTTATATTAAATTGATAATTTAATACAAGATAATGTATTTTAGATTGAAATTCAAACATATGCTAAATTTTCAACTCAATTAATGTATTTGCATTAGAGTCAACAAAATGATAGGCTCTAAGTTTCATTTTACATGATATAATTTATGAACTTTAAGTATATGCTTTGAATTCCAAAGAGGCTAACGTATACAATTATACATATACTCCTATGATATATGGAAGAAAAAAAGTGTGTCGACGTGAGAACGCGTATGCACACGGAATTAGAAGCGGATGGACACATTCATCTGTTCACACGCTTTTTATTAAAAATATGTTGCTTATATGCTTTATATCATGTGTTCATATGCATATGTTCTTTAATAAATATGTACACTTTTTTTCACTAATTATGCATATAAACATGTTGTTAAAGTCCGTGGGTTGGTCATATAAGTTCATGGGGTTCTTAACTAAAATTAATTGACAATAGAACGAGTAATCCATGATATTATAAAGTGGTCTTGCTTTCTTTATATTTTCAATATGAGATTGTTTCTCGCCATCTTATCTTCCACACACATCGTCGGTACCTAAGCCATCATTCTCACCTAATCATCACTCTACATATATTAGCATATTATTAATGAGTGTGACATACATACATTCTAAATCAGGTACCCCACTTGAGACAATGTTGGTTAGATCAGCTTCTCCTAACAGCTACGGAAAACACAAATCCGACTACGTGAAGAAGGCCATCCCCAAGGCAGGTTGGGAGGCGATTTGGAAGAAGATGATCGAGTTGGGCCCCAACGTGGTGATGCAGTACAATCCCTACGGCGGGAGGATGAGCGAGATCGCAGCAGACGCCACTCCCTTCCCTCACAGAGCAGGGAATCTCTTCAAGATGCAGTACATTGCGTTTTGGGGCGATGCGAGTCTTGAGGTGGAGAATGGGTATCTAAAGGGTTTGAGAGAGCTCCATGACTTGTTCACTCCCTACGTCTCCATGAACCCTAGGGAGGCCTTTTTGAACTACAGAGACATTGATATTGGCACCAATGCTAATGGAAACTTAGGGTTTGCTTCTGATTTGTTCAAAGGGAATGTGCAGAGGTTGCAGAAGGTGAAGGTTCAAGTTGATCCTAATAATTTCTTTAGGTATGAACAGAGTATTCCTATATAGTATATAGAATGGAGTTTAAATTACTACCAAAACTTAAGATCCGGGATGTATATATAGGTATAAAAATAAAACCACCAAGGTACATGCTTGATGATCTTTGTGATTTGTTAATGTAATTTTGTATTATAATGCTAAAAAATGCATGATAATGCACAATCCAAACATTGATCTCTTCTCCATGCTCAAAATTATATTTTCATTAATATATACATAAAGTTTTATTTATCCTTCTAACTCTTTAATTTTGTTAAGAATTACTTGTTCTTTTACCTATATTGGCCAAATTTTACCAAGTTTACCTTTATAATCATTATTTCTCAGAGATTAGACCTTTTTCCCTTTACTCTGATTTTCTAAGTACTCTTCTTTAGTAGCCTCACACCAATTGTTAGAAACAATAAAATAAGGATATTTTGGACAAAACAAAGATTTCTTAATATGTGTGAAAAATTGTATAAGGACAAATAAAACTTAACAAAGATTATACAGTAGCTTCTTAGGAATGGGATTATTGACACGAAAAAGAAGTTTTAAACTCTCAATGTATACATAGATTATGAATTAATGCATGTCAACGAGGGCCTTCAAATTGTAAGGAGCAACCACATTGGAGGATCCAGTCCAATACAATTGAGCAAACTGTTGGTAAGCCTTATCAGTGTGGTGGGCCGCATCGAACCACAAGTAGTCGCTTGGGCTGCTGCACACTTTGAAGTTGGTCCCACTCTTCCCACACGTGAAGTAGCCGTTATACGCCCCTGTTCCGCAGCACGCGCTCTTGCTCTCCTTAAACCCTGATCATCCATTCAATTAACCCAAATCAATACTCTAACCCTCATCATAATCACACCTACCTACATCAATCATGTTCGATTTACCGTATCTGGAGTTGAAGAGGACGCGGTTAGCGCAGTTTGCGTAGTAGTCGAAAACAGAGCACTTGAACCCGGATAGCTGGGATTGCAGGATCTTGACGATGTTTTGGAAGCCGCCGTTGTGCATCTTCGCTAGAAGCTGCGGCTCCTTGATGCAGTTTGCGGTGTTGCCGGAGTACAGCGCCTTCGTCGCCGGCATACACCCGATGGGACCCACGTTCTGGAACGCGAACTTCCTCCCTCCCGCATTGTAGATTGTCTGCACCATTCATTCAACGTATAAGGGTAGTTTTGTAATAAACAGAGTATTTTGATGGGTAAGTAGTAATTTTACCCTGATGTGGGAAGTGAGGTTGCCAAGGACCATGCCCATGTACTGTCTTTTGTAGGCGTCGGAGAGAGTTGCCTTGTTCAGATTTGCTTGTATCAGGCTGACGTAATCGTTCCCGCCAATACTGAACATGTACACTGCCTTCGACAACACCTTGTTCGCGTCTGCCTCACCCAGTTGATTCTTCATCTTCCCCACCATCTCCAGAAAGTAGTCAACTTGCATCTTCAGGTTTATCTGCACCCAAAAAATCACAACATAATTCGCTCAATTACTACTCGAATTATCCGGTTTAAAGCGTAAATTGATTAAAGTTGCAAAGTGAATTACTGTTTGCGGACGAGTCTCAACAAGCACACAAGCCCCGGCGGATGCGAAATTGACTCCGTTGGTGTAATTGCTGAGCCCCGGTAGTAAATACGGTGGCAAGAACGGCAATTTTGCATACTGGGCTGCAATTTTTACAAAATTAATACACATTTCATTTAATTAGAATTATAATTAGCAAGAAATTTAGAGGGGTACCGATGAAATCGGGGATGAGGCGGCCGTCGGAGTAGCGGCCGGCGGGCTTTTTGAAGTAGGTTTCGCCGTAGGGCAAGTTTTCGGCGCCGGCACCGGCGACCCCGTTGTATAGAGTCATTCCGACGTCGTATAAAGAGTCTCCGAAGATGAAGAAGGCGACATGGTTGTCTGGGATTGAAGCTTCCGATTGGAGGAGGAGAGAAGGGGTTATGGTTGCACAGAATGCCAATGCCACCAATAAATTCCTCATCTTTCTGAACAGAGCTATTTCGATTTGATTTTCTGAATGTGTTTGTGTGTGATTTTGGAAATGGCTATTTGGGTGTTATATATATATTATCTAATAATGTCTTGATTATTTTAATTTATAGTATATGGTATGAAAGACTTTTAGGACATGTGATTAAAAGAGAAATGGGGACATTTAATTTGTGTAGAATAAATGAAGTGGTGATAATGTCACGTTTGAATACGAAGCTGGGTTGAAAGTGGGAGAAAAGGTGCAGAGGAAATGCAGGGGAAGAATCTGTTTGTCTGTCATAGTGTCATCTAGTGTTGCTTTTTTGTGCTAGCTTTATTGATGATATAGGATTCTTTTTTGTTATGTTAGTTTTTTCTTTATTTATAAAAATTAGGGAAATTAATGGTGATTTGGCCTATAAATGAAGTAGAAAATCACAAATGACCTTGTAACTAGTTTTTGTTGTATTATGCAGGTTCAGTTGTAATCTTTCTAGTCATGACCATAGGAATGGTATTATTCTTTACATGTACACTCCACAAGGACCACAACATTAGTAAATGATATTGCTACATAGAATTGCAATGACAGTTTTATAAATCTATATAAATATATAAAGTAGACTAAGGGTGCAATTAATGTCCAATAAATATGAGAAATTATTTCATATTTTTTTGTTGATCTTTCATCACAAACTAAATCTTCTAATATAGTTCAATGGCTAAAGACACTCTTATAATACAAGAGGTCTAGGGTTCAATCCCTCTTCTTAACAACTTTTACTATTTTATCTTTCATTAATTTTTTTGTTTTTATTAATTACTTACTCAAATCTTTATATCTATCTATTGATTTTTAAGTCAATCAATGCACCCGCAATTTACTATAGCATTCTTACACAAATAAGAAACAAATGGCCCTTTATAATTCCATCAATACCCCATGCCGTTAATTCCATCAATAGTTACTTCTACATATAATTTTAATCTTAAAATAAGCAAACATATGTAGATAGTATTAGAATTAAGATTGGTTTTAAAAAATTTACTCAAGAGCAAAATTATGTTGTAACGTCCACAATTTTAAAAAATGATTCAATTTTAAATAAAAAAACAAATAGAGCATAGTTTCATTCAATAAACGCATGTAGATAGTGTTAAAATTAAGAATGGGTTAGAAACTTTTATTCAAGAGCAAAATTATAATGTAACGTAAATAATATTCAGAATTGATTCAAATTTGAATAAAAAGAAAATATGGCATAATATGTAACAAATGTATGGCAATAGATTTGTCATTTATAATTATTCAAATGGAGTATATATGACAAATTAATTGGTTTCCATTATAAAACGGCTCTGACATCATTTGTAACGGTTTGGCCTTCATTTCTTGGCTTTAAAAGTTTAGTAACTGAAATATATTACACAATACACCATACTAATTAATAAGATATGCGTTTATTCAAATTACTCAATCCTCAATATCAATGCAAATTACCTCTTTTATAATTGACCAACTGACATAAGTGTCAAATGACCTTTTACCTTCCATTGAGCATATAATCTAAAATAATCTACCTCATTCTAACACAAATGATTTGCGTGTCAAATGGCCTTTTACATTCCATTGAAAACACCAAACTAATTAAGAAATAATTCAATGTCAAAATTAGCCATTCAATACAAATTTCCATCAATACCGACGATTAATTTTGGAATGATCTATTTTTACATAAATGAGTTAAGTGCTAAATAGTCTTCTACATTCCTTCCTAAATAGTTGTCTAGCATAAAATCTAAAATAATTTAATGTCATAATTGTAAAAATACAACCACTTAACGACTATAAGTATATTAATATGTACGACCACTCAAACGTCTATCGATTGGTAGTGAAACGGTTGTGAAACCAAAAATTTTTGTCATTAATATTATTCAATCACATTAGCATTCATCTTACCTCATTCTCACCTATATATGAAAGCCAAATGAATGCCCACTTCACTCCAGTTCATCTCTTCTTCCTATACCAGAAATAACCAAGGAAATAACATATACCACTTAACCATTTCACTGAAGGGATAAGCTGTGGCATTCAAGTTATGGTTTGTCGAAAAATGAGACGTGTTCAACATGCTTGGTATGTACAACAACATAGACTTCATTCTATCAGATAATATGGTATGTCAACAATTGTCTAGGGTGTTCAGGCTTTATGATTGATCATTGCAGTAATTTCATGATTTATCATTGCACATTACAATATAATTATCCTCTCTTATATAGGGTTATTGGAATATTGAAATACCTTATGCAGACATTCAACAACAAGGTATGAGGTAATGATGAGGCATACAATATCAAAATATTTGTTTGATTGAGAGTTCTCTAACTAGGCACATAACTCTTAACCCTAGACATATATTATGTACTACAACACAATCTCATTTAGCGTACACAGTCTATCTTTCAATATATAAAGTAGACAGAATGTCCAATTAATGCCCCTCAATTTAATGTATGCATCACAATTCAATGACTTTTTATAATCTATAGAGTAAACAAATTATCCAATTAACAATGAATAACCTAAAATAATTATATCTTCAATTTGTAAACGTATGTAATATTTCTTTAGCAATGAATGCACCATGCATTAAACTTAAAAATTAGTGATACACGATTAACATTCAAAATATAAATGAAAAACCAATTATATAACCTAAAATAGTTACATATTCAATCTATAAACGTATATAATATTTCTATCTATATCTATAAAGATATAAAGTAAGCTTTAAGTCAATGATTATTTATGGTCATGTTTCAGAATTATAGGTGTTGAGTTCAATTTTTATGTATTTCATTTTTAGCACACTTAAATGAATTTATGATGAAATATCATACCGATTGCGTAGAAAGTGATGTGTAAATACAATAAAATGATATTAGTGTTGTAATTGAGAAAAAAAAAATATTCATAAAACTTACAAATATAATTATTCTATTCTTATTCTTAATCGCGCGATCCAATTAGTTGGTGAACCGTTTACAAATTTTGTTGAATGAGGGGAGATTCGTAAAAATGAAACGGCTTGAAATTGACTTAATACATTAAGTAGGAGCAATTAATCGCTTAAATTGCATTAGCCAACCTTTTACATTCACCACACCTTCGTGTTAGATATGTTTCATTTAGTATTTCGGAAAATTAATTTATGCGTAAAAAAGTTTTATATTATATTGATATTTGTTGAATTTGTCAATATACTTTATTTAGGAAAAAGAAGTTGATCGAAACGTGGCCAAATGTGAAGCAGATCTAACACAAAGAAGATATGGGTTTAAAAGACAAAGAAGATTTGAGTTCAAGAACACATCTAAAGGACTTCATACATTTTTAAAGTAAGAAGAATCAGTTTAAATTCTAATTTTATATAAAAAATGGTGTATATGTGTCTTTTGGTGTTCATGGAAACTAATTTACTTATAATAACTTTATATTGTCTTGACATATTCATGTTGAATTTGTTAATAGATTAGAGATCATGTATGTTTGATTGAATTGTAATATACAGTTAATACTTGATAAACTATATTTAGCAAATTTGATTTTTTGGGATTGATTGAATTGTAGTATGCAATTTCTATATAGAAAGTGATCAAACATACATATTCTTTTTTTTTCCTATTATTTATTTGTCTATAAATATATTTTAATATATTGTGATGTTTCCCATGTTAAATTATATTTGTTATTAAAATATTTCGATAATTTAGCAATTTTAATCATTTTTATTTACTTTTTTAAAATATCACACATAAAAAACAATTAATAAAATTACAGTAATTAAAAATTTTAGAATTGATGACGAGATAACGAGATAATTAATGTCAAATAATTTTGTAACGCATATTCCTTATAAAAATAATAAATTTGTCACAATATCAAATATTATTTTATTATATTAGTACATTTTCCCATATCTATAATTTTTATTGTATTATAAAATGATTTACTTAAAAACATATATTTTAAAAAGTTACAATATGATAATGTTAAATTAATAAAAATTTAAATTTAAAAATCACACTATTTATTTGGAAACTATTGCAAAAGGAAAAAAACACCCATTATATAAAGAATATGAAAAACTATCAATTAAACTCATTTGGGAAATAAAACACCACTATATGCATAAAACAAATATTAACACGTGCATGGTAGGCCGGCCATGATGAAATTCATCATTCGTACGCATTCAAATTTCAAATATACTTTTTTTTTCACTTCTAATGATCTTCTATTATATATTGTAATATTTTTCGAAACACCTATTACTTGAAGAATGATATTGAAGCAAACACATACATTAAACATCCATGCATATCAATAGATTGTTTTTTAACAATATCTTTCAGTTTATAATTACATTTTGGTTTATGGAAAAAATGATTAGTTTCATAACACAAGGTAATATGTTTGTGTCAAATTTTACACAATTTATAAGTCTCACATAGATGTGAAGGATGAAACACATGTAAAGAAAAATAAAGCTAGTGTCAAATGAAGGTTGATTCCAATTTCAATTCTTAAGAGTAAAATCTATAAATGCAACAACAATAGCTTACTATGCAATTCTTTTTATTAATCCAATGTAATTATTCTATTTCTATATAACTCCTGATATTTGATACTTACAAATATACAATCACCTCTCAAATACTATTTTTTTGAAGAATGTTATGATTTGTATTAAAAAGGATGATGATATATATATATTGTGAAGTGTTTTGCTCAAAATAGATCACTATTGGCTACATACGGCTTTAAAATGGATCAAATAAAGCGAGAGGGGAAAAATGTCCACAAAGGAGGTTTCAGGAATTTCTCAAACAAAAATAAAAGAAGTATTTGTGTTAGAAATTTTCAGAAAATAGTTTCTTATTGTCAAATGAAAGTCTTTTGCAGAGTTGCACTAGAAACTTAGAGTTTCAAATAAGAAATTCATTCAGATAATTGAAGACTTTAATTTTTTTTTATTTTTTTTTCTAATATAACAAGTGAGAAATCCTAAAACTTCTTTTGTGGATGCTCTTATACATCAAATGATTCTCAATTACTTTTCCATAACTCTATTTGATAATTTAGTGAACCTAGAAAAAAAAACTATGTGAAGGAATATATAACATATATTTCTTTTGGGTCAAAGATATATAACCGATCTTTTCATCATTGTTTGTAGAGATCTATTACCTCCCATACCAAATAAAGAGATTGATTACCTCATCTCCTTAAAAATGTAATTAAATTTAGATATAAAGATATATAGAAAATTAGAGTTAATAGAAAAATTAGAAATACTAACATAAAAATATTACCTTTGATAATTATTACCGAAATAACCTTGAGTTAATTTACTATCATACGAAAGAAGTCTATTTTTTAAGTAACGAGTCAAAATCATTTGATATTACTTGACATATATCATATATTATTTTGCAATGTTAATAATTTAATAAATGTTGAGTGATCATTTTCTTAGAAGATTTTGAGTGGTAATATAAGGTATGTTATTTAGTATATTCATGAAGTCATAGCATTTTTGCAATATGTTCATATTTAGATATTCTTATAACCTCCGACAACCCCTTTACAAAAATAGTCAATGCTAATCTTATATAATTTGTACGTTATATAGGTATACATTTATTGAGAAATATTTATGTAGTGGAGTCAAGTGACCTATAAAGTTAAACAATTCTAGATATTGGCATGAATTTGTTAAAAATTAAGTACAATGTGCATAATTATTATTTAATTTACTTGGACAATTTCATCGTCAAAAATTCTTTTTTCAATTTTTTTTATAATATTCATAACGATTAAATATTAAACAATTATATATATGATCTTGATCAAGTTTACATCTCTACCAACATAACTTTATTTTTTGATGATGAAATCCCTACTAGATCAAGTTTACATCAGGATACTTTTTAATCAATCAAATTATAATATTAATGTTTATAAATTTCTAGATAATTAAATTTATTCTCATGATTTCTAGTATGAAGAAAAATAAAGAATTTATATAAAATTCTGACGGTAAAAGTAGAAGGGAAAACGCATTTGGATAGCGGTGTCCCGCGTGGGGCCGAGGCGGACTGCTACAGGCTATGAAGGCCCACCTAAATTATGATACGAGGCAATCAAGCAAATGACAATCATATTCATACCCCACCTACCATATGCAAACATGGGCCCACTTCGACCACCGACGCACACGCACCCAAATTGTAATTTTTTTTTGGAACATTTCATTGTTACATGAATAACACTTTAGTAAAGTTCTTATTTTCTCAACAATGTAAATTTGAGTTTACACATCATACGAAAAACTACAAGCTATACCACCAGCGGCAGATCCACGATTTCTTCGAAGGGGTCACAAAATTGCCTATAAAAAATTATATAATATTGTTTAGCATTAATCACATTACTATTTGTAAAAAAATTGTACAAATCTTATATACTAGATGGATTATTATGTTTTGAAAAATATTTTTAACTAATTTACAATTTTGAAAATATTTTTGGACAAATAGTAAGGAGAACTACCTAAAATATGTTAGTATCAAATATTGTGAGAATTTTAAATAAGATTAATTCAATTAGCTTACAAAAATTTTAACTTATTTCATAATCATGATGGACAAAAATAGGAAATACAAATATTTGTATAAAAGAGAAAATAAAGGACACAAATTATTATTTATCTAAAAAGAAAATAATACAAAAGATGGGAGATGGGAACTTGAATCCCAAACCTTTGGGTTAAACTCATGTTCCACAACCAATTAGGCTAATAACTCTTTTTGTTAACATGTAAAATACATTAATATATATATATATTTAATTTAATTTTTTTTAATATATGACTTGATCCAGGGAAAGGGGGGTCATCGGACCCCTAAGACCCCCCCCCCGGGATCCGCCTCTGTATACCACCATCTTTGGTAAATTCGACCAAAAAAATAATTTGGTAAAAATGTAGACATATAACGAAATATAGATTATAGGCGTAGAGAGATTCTGCCAAGTTTGGCTACAAATCGTTATTCATAACACGCCCATCATGGAAATTATGGGTTTTGAGCCTCTATTTTAGAACAAGATCGCCAAGTCTCACTCTCACCAACTCTCCAACTATTGGATTGAGTCTATCTGTTGGAATATAAACGTCCCATATTTAAATTTGAGATATAACTTTTATAGTATATAAGCTTGATGAGTTACTCATTTTATTATTAATTGGTTTTATGATAGAATTTCATTGAACTTATGTATCGGACTTATCTGCACCTATGCGCTCGTATCTGTACGTCCCCAGTCATTGACCCACAGACTTTCACACTATCGATGCAAGCCGGTTTATCTGACTCATGTTAATTTACGGACCCAGAATTTGCCACCTCAAAATGGTTTCATGTCAAACAAAAAGACCACAAGTAGAAGTACTTTACATAATTCAAGTGGTTTTAATGGGCTTTAGGCAAAATAAGGAACCTAAGTCGGGTTTAGTTGATAACTGGAACATTTCCTGTTTCTCATTTGGCCCACACAAATTGTCTGTTTTGTTTTCAAGTTTAAATCTTGTTGGGAGGAGATAAATTAGTTGATTTTGGGCCTATCTTTATGGTTTCTCCTTGCGTGAGATAGGCCGAAGATGAATTGGGCCCGGTCCATCTACAGCCCACTCATCAATCATGCAAGTTCGCTTCCATTAATGCAGGAAACAGTTTCTTGTGTTCACACTCGTGTCCGTTGTTCGACGTTTGGTTGTGTGTGATTTGGATTTAATACGTTCATCACCACATCAATCGCGTACGCTGTTTGTTTCCTTTTCGTTTCTAGATATATGGCCCTTTGTGTAAGAAGACATAGGAAAGTGGGGGGAGCCACGTTTTACACGGCGCGCGTGACATAAATATAATGCTACGACTTGTACGGTACGGGATCGTGGCTGACTAATTAGAAAGTAGGCGGAACGTGTGAAGCTGCCGGTTTCAGATGCACGTAAAGTCAACGCAACCACATATGTTGGATTTACATCAATTGTTGCACTACGTAGGTATATTAGACTACACTTTTAAAGTCGTAGATTGAAACGACTGCGCTTTCGTCGACATTACCGTTACTCATGCCGACCTACCTTCTTCTCTTATAATCACTCACCATCATTCTATGATTTCCTATCTACTTCACTTCTCAATTTCAGATCTCTTGTACGGTGACAATGTCTCAATTAATGTCCCATTATATCAGTTTTTTTTCCGACCCCAACAAAATAATCATTTTTTTTTTCCGTTAAAGTTAAGGTCCTATATATTTGTTACACCAATTTATTATTTATAAATAATGTGTTTTCTTTAAAAAATATTTATGATATATTGATATTTGTGTTAACATTTTAATTATATAAAATAAATACATGATAGAAAACTCATTAGCATTTTTTTATTAAAATGTTCCTGTTACGTTCTTCAAACATCATTTTTATAAGTAATTGTGTATATCTGATATCAGTTTTATATTTCTAAAATACTATATTTAAAGATATTTATCATTTTCACATACTATACTACCGATATTTTAGGTAGACACTCATACAGTCACACCCCTTCAAAAAAAGGTAGGCGATCATAGGTATATAATAGATTGTCATATAAAGATATATTACCTCCATCCCACATTCCCACTTCCAATACATCCGTGCATGTAATCATATGAATCAGTGTTACATAATCTAATCTAACTTATTATGCTCTTAGAATATATGTTAAGAATTCTTATTAAAAAATATAAATCCTAAATAAAAAAGGTGAATTCTTATTAAGATATATAAACCATAAGTAAAAAAGGGTGAATCTATTTAATTTTAAAAATTAAAACATAATCAAAACTTTCTATATACAAGAGATCTTAACCTATTGTCCTAATGACATAAATTAGAAAAATAGTACATTATTTATATACTTAATACTTCTGCTGTTTAATTGACATTTTCCTTATTATAATATTCTAAACATAAATTTATGAACACACATTTTATAACAATTTAATATACATATATTATAATGTTCTTGCGATATAGTATAAAATCATATTATATAAGTTTTGTGAACATACACTGTATTTTATATAAACATGTAAAATATGCGTTTTTTATATATATAATATGTACGTGTCTTCTTTCTCGTGTTTATAAAATTTCTCTCCTGAATACATGAAAATGCCCATTCTCATATAAGAAATCTTCTGTATACCTGAAAATGCCCATTCTTACGGTTCTCATATAAGACACCGTTCTCATATTTCCTTCAATTTATAATTTAATATATTTTTACATAATATGTTTAAATTATAGTTTTTTATAATAATGAAAAGACATTGGTATCCCTGGGCCCCGGCTGTATTTTTTTTGATAACGGAAATAATTCAATTTATTAGACATAAGAATGTCGGATGAATCGAGAGGTCGATAAATTTACGTTTGAATAAACTGGAATAATAAGACAACAAACAATTCCTAACTCAAATGCAGTGCGGTTTTATTTTCCCTTTTGGTAATAAATCGTAAAATAAATAAAAAATTAGAAAAGGACAAGAACAGGAGCCGAGGGCATAAATACAGAACCCAGATTCAGAGTCATAAACCTCCATAACAGTTTCGAATCCCACACTCCCAACTACATATCAAGGAGGGAGATCGAGCTCAACCAAAAATGGCGACTCAGATCAGCAGCTTCTTGCTATCGGCATGGGGATTTTGGGCAGTCTTTAGCCTCCTGATTTCCCCTGCCTTGAGTTCTAGGGTTAATAACAAGCACGTTGCTTTGTTTGTGTTCGGAGACTCGCTTTTCGACCCCGGCAACAACAATTACATCAACTCCACCGGCGCCGCCCAGGGCATGGGCCAGGCCACCGCTTGGCCGTACGGTGAGACCTACTTCAAACGCCCCACCGGCCGCCTCTCCGACGGCCGCATCGTCCCCGATTTCATCGGTACTTTTTTTTCCTTTAACGAATTACCGAATCGTACAGCTTTTTACTGATGAATAGTTTCTCAGGGTGAACTGAATAGTCTGAATTGATTAAAAATATGTACAGCTGAGTTCTTCAAGCTGCCAATTTGGAAGGCGTATTTGCAACCAGGTGCTCACATCCTCACTAATGGCGCTAATTTCGCTTCCGGCGGTGCTGGCGTACTTCCCAGTACTCATGCTGGAACGGTAATTCCCTTTTTATGGATACTAATTTTCTTACTAATCATAAATTACACTGTTAATATCAATAACTTATAGGATTAAATTACAGTTTCTAGTAAAAGTACTTGCATATAAATGAAGATACAGTTCCTAGTGAATACATATTCATATTGATTATCTCTCTAGGAAACTAAACCATAAAAAGAAAATGGTAAACCTTATAAAAATAAATAAATATTCCTAAACAATTAAGATCCAATCGAATATTTATAGTTATGTGATCTTAGGGACATGTGCTAGAAAAATCGATTGACTATATTCCAATTGTAGTGGTTTTATTTGTTACCACATAAACGTTCTGAATATAAAATATAAAGACATGATCTTCATCAATATTCAAAGGTGTGTTTGACAAACAAATTGAAATGGAAAACATAGACGGCCCATGGATTAGTGAGTAAGACACAAATGTTCTTGTATTTTGTCTTTCATGCCGGTTTGCCCGGCTACTGAGTTTCTCGGTCTCTCAATTTACCAGGCATGTCTGAGCAAACATCCCGCATCAACACATATGTCCGTATGAGTTACCTTATCAGCAACTGCATTAACTCTAGAAAATAACCCAAAACAAATTTCACCAAACTTTTATCTCTTGATTTTTCATGTTTTTTATATTTTTTTGGGTCCCAGATTAGTCTAAGCTTGCAACTGAGCTACTTCAAGGAAGTTGTGAGCAGCCTAAAGAAGCAGATAGGGGAAGCACAGACCCAGAAACTCCTCCATTCAGCCGTTTATCTCATCAGCATGGGCGGGAACGACTACTTCGGCCACTACAACAGCTATCCCAACGCCTCTGCTTCGTCCATCAAGCAGTTTGTTGGCGTTGTTACCAGAAACCTAACCGAGTTTCTAGAGGTATACGAAACAAAGATCATCTACTCATACTAGGCCTAAGCTTATATTATATATCTTGAAATTTTAGTACAATATCTGGCTGATGTTAACTAAACCCCATGCTTATAGGAAATATACTACATAGGAGGAAGAAAAATAGCCTTCCAAAATGTAGGAGCCTTGGGTTGCGTACCGATCAACGTGGCAAGGAGCGCTGACGGTAAAACTTGCCTTGAAAAGCTATCAGCCATGGCTAGACTGCATAACTTTGTTCTTTCCAAGTCCCTTAAACGCTTAGAGCTACGATTACCCGGATTCAAGTACTCCATTTTCGACTACTACCACGCGATCCTGAACAGGGTTCTTCATCCCTCAAAATATGGTACATTTTTTCCCTCCCTTTTGGGAGTATATGAAACTAGACCTTGTCAAGTACCAGGATTTTATTAACCTGCTGATGCAAATTTTTTGTGCAGGTTTCGAAAATGGTACAGGGCAGTGTTACAGCGGAGGCTCAAGCGCGCCGGGAGCCAAGGTGGGGAAGACAACAGTGTGCAAAGATCCAAGAAAATATGTGTGGTTTGATGGTGGTCATACAACTGAAGCTTGCAATTGGCAGCTGGCTAAGTTGATGTGGAAGGGCAAGAGAGATGTTGTTAGCCCTTACAATTTTAAGCAGCTTTATGAACTTTAGTTGATGTTAAGCTGGAATTGGCCAGAGAATAATATATGAATTAGATCATGTATCAGTTCCTTAGGACTGATGATTTATGTAGTGCTGTAGCATTGTGTTTATGTATCTAAGACCCTATAGAAGGGATTTGCAGATGAGATTTGTATTGGCAGAAATAATGTGGTGGTTCTGTTTTTAAGACCCTATATATGAAGCTAGATGCTGGCTAAATTCATGTGATTATTGTTGTACTATGAGCGTGTGAATGTTAAGTATAAAAGGAAGAACACAATAGCAAAGTAAGCAAGATGAGTCAACAACATCATGGACATTATAAGTCACTTTTCAAAGGTAATAATGACAACTTAAGTGCAAATGAAAGAGACCCAAGTAGAAACTGGGTAGTAATCTTGCGCATTAACTTGTTCCGTATATATGATCTGATTAATGGGAAATCTTGACTTTTATATGTCACTAAAAGACCAGAAAAAGAAAAGAGAGTATGGTATTTATAAGGTTAAACTTCATTTAACCACATCATTCACTCCATTTTTCACTTAACCATTCTTTATCCTGCAAATTACATAACCCCACTCATTTTAATGGGAATGTTAGCACAACACCAATCTAGGTCAATTCTCCATAATTAGATTGTCAAACAAGCTTTAAGTTACAATAGTGCCCTAGACCTTAAAGTAAGACAATCAATTTTAGGCAAGAAAACAGGTCTAATCCTCAGGGCAATATTGTCATTCTTGACCCATTGAAGGTCTTAATAATGAAAAAGTGACCAAGGCTGGTGTTATGCTAACATATGCATTATAATGGGTGGTTTTACATCATCTTCAAGATAAAGGGTGATTAAATTTTAACAAAATGAGGTTTACTAGTGGTGGTTAAAAGAAGTTTACCCTATTTATAGTGTCATGGAAAGATGATGTCATGGTGATTGGAAGAGGGTCTTCAGATCATAAGCTCCAAGTTGTGCATTGTGCAGGGGTGACTTGGAACTCCACATTTGATCCGCCAACTGCTTGTAGGCCACCTCAGTGAGATGGAAAGAGTCCCAAAACACATAATCCTTCACATTTTTGCACAGTTTAAACCCTCCTCTAACCTTTGTTCTCCCACAAGTGAAGTTTGCCCTCAACTTCCCTGATCCACAACATGCACTCTTCCCTTCCTTGTAACCTATCCATGAAAAAAATAACATATGGGTTTCATGAGAAACTCATAACCAAGTACTAGTATCACCATAATCTACACCTAATCTCATGATCATGACCCATTACTTCAGTTCTTCCTAATTCAAGATTTTTATGTCAATTAGGTCCTTAAAATCACTTAATTGCAAAAGAAGAAAGCAAGAAAATTGTAGCTTAAGTGCATACCATATTTATAAGGGTGCTTGATTCTTTGGAGAAGGGAGTTGTGTAAGTCAAAGAGTGAATATTTAAACCCTGGTAACTGCCTTTTCAGCCCTTTCAGGAGCTTCAAGAAAGCTCTATTGTGCAATATAGCTAGATTAGAAGCAGCCTTCAAACATCCATGATCCTTGGTTCCATTCAAAATCCGGATGCCCGGAAGACAACCCACCGGTGGCACATTCAGGAACCCGAATTTCCTTCCTCCTCTGTCATAAATTCCCTACATTACAGTCGAATTCTCTAAAGAAGTCAGCTTCAAAAATACATTAAAACTTCATTGGTTTATCACCTCATTTCAATCAGGCAGAAGCATTTGGAATCCTAGTCTTATGCATAATAGCTACTTCATGGGTAAGTCCTAGAGGCTAGAGATATGAAAATTAGTTGGTGTTCTTTCATTTTCATACTTTTCTTATCTCTTACCTTTTCTCTCAATCAGTTCACATGTTAATTGAGCTAGGAGCTAGCTAAATGTTAAAAAGTAGCATGGTCCAAAGTGATAGCTGTAACCAGGTAGATATTTTGTTGTCATTGGTATAATAGTTGAAACAATGATTATCAGCATTGACAATAAGAGAATCACACCTTTTTCCCCCCTTGCCTTTGTCTAAAGTCTGCAACTTCACTCATTATAACACAAACAAGAATATGTAGAGATTATTACTTACTTGGATAACCAAAGTAATGTTGCCCATGACCATCTCAACATACTTAGATTTGGAATTAGAAGCAAACACTTGAGAGTTTGTCAAGAATGTGCTCATGTAATCATTTGTTCCAATGCTGAACAAGTAGACACCTCTTTCAGCTATCATCCTCGCCTTTTCACCGCCTAGCTCGTCTCCTAACTTCGCCACGACTTCATTGTAATTACTTAGCTGCATCCCAAGATTGATGACCTGCACACAACAGAATCAAATCTCAGACAAAAGTGTTACTAAGAACCCACAAAAGCTAAAACCCCAAGAAAGATATCATCATCTTTATACAATTATACCAAGCCTTGGAATGTTTCCTTGAGAGCACCAGCTCCAGCAGAAGCAAAGTTAACTCCTTGAGAGAAATCATGGTTACCCGGTTGAAGATAGGGAAGAATCAATGGAAGCTTTGCTTGTTCAGCTGTCAAATTTCCATCCAAAAACAAGAGCAAAAAAAAGGTTACTCTGTTGCATTGCAAGGTTAAAGAACTGATCTTTGCATATGATTTCTTACCAATGAAATCAGAGATGAGGCGGCCATCGGAGAAGCGGCCAGTTGGGAATTTGAAGTAGGTAATCCCATAAGGCCAGAAGTTGGCCTTGTCAAGGATAGTGGTGTTGATGTAATTGTTGTTGCCAGCATCAAAGAAAGAGTCTCCAAACACAAACAAAGATGCTGATTCAGAGCTTCTCAAGTTCCCTAGGAGGAGGAGGAGGAGGAAAACTATGGTGCAGAAATGGAATCTAAATGCAAATCTTTCCATAGCTTGGGAGTGCTAACAATTCAATTCAAAGCTGGTGGGTGGGCCTACAGACAACAACAGTTGGGGAACTCATAACTCCGATGGCTTGTGTTTCTTGAGCACTATACCAAATTATTACTTTTGTTTTTTACCAAGTGCAGCTGTGAAACTCAAAAGGTGCAACTACCAAAGTGGCAAGAGAACAATTGGTGTACCAACCACACTGTATATAAGAAGTTGAGTTGCAGATGCACCAAACACTACTGACAAGGAGGGCTTTCTCATGTTGCTTATATTTACATTTTAATTGCAAAAAACATTTTTATTTACTTTTTTTTCCCTCCCTTTATTTGTTTGTAGAAAGTTTGATGTTTGACCTAGCTTGGGTCCAAGAGATCAAGCTAAAGTTACTTTGGATCTCTAGCTATTGAGCTAGGTTTGGGAGAATTAATTATGGCCACCACTTGCCACTACATTACAAAGGAGGTCTTATTCAACATGATATGCATGAGATCTTTCTTTTAAGAGATTATAACTTTTTGTGTTTACAGACCCAATCTTCTTAGAACCTTTTTTTTTTTTTTTGATGAAATTCTTAGAACCATTTTAGAATATAAAATATGGAGTAATCCAAAGTTGATTCATATTTTTGTACAAAAGTATGATCCAAACATAAACTAAAAGTTTCTTCAATATGATTGATTCAACCTGCAGGCCCGTATATATTATCTTCCTCCATGAAACCTTAAAGGCAAGAGTTCAATCAGGCCCGGGCCAAGAGCAGAGATGGCCACATTACTGAATAGTTAGTATACTAGTGTAATATCCGTGCCTTGCACGAGATTTTTTTATTTTATTTTACATTTGTAATAATCGTATATTTTTATTATCGAATAATTATTATTTTAATATATATTTGATTAGTTATTTAAATTAAAAATGACAAATTGACTAAAAAAAGTAAAGATATAAAAAATTACATTATATAAAGAGAGACGAAACTCTTCATAACTTTATTAATCATAAAAATTGGTTAAGTTGTCTTACAAACACGCATAGCCACAATCTTTTACATCAATACATGTAAATCGATAAAACATAATAAAAAAGTTCATTTAACTCTAATACATGAAAATGACACGTGAAACATAAAAGATGACACGATGTTCAAAATTGCTATAAATTATTAAAAACTTCCTTGTATACTACATTGGTTGTAGTATTATTTTTCTTCTTGTCTTTGTTGCAAATCAAGATCTTTAAACCTTTCTTGCTAGTCACCCTTGATGAAGCAACATAAAACTGACCATGACTGAAAACAGGACGTGAAAGATACAAATCGACATTGGCAAGAGATTGTCCTTGACTCTTGTTTATGGTCATAGCAAACAGACAGTCAAGAAAAATTGTTTTCGTTGAAACTTAAAAGAAAATGAAGTGTCTGACGATGACATTATCATGCGAGGAATCAAAACCGTATGTCCAATATTGTAGCATGAAATAATTCTCCCTTGTATGACATGACTGCCAAGCTGCGTGATCTCGTCCCGTTGCATAAACCTGAAGTCTGATCAATATTTTGAAGCAGTCTAATGTGTTTTAAGGACCAATTAGAATAAATGCATAACTGAAATAGACGCCAAACTAAAAAAATCTCAATTTATGTAAAAAGTTATTATTTATATTAACAATAATTTATCCCTTATTATGTATATCTAATATCACCAAATGTCAACATTATATTATTTTTGTTTTTATTCATACATACAATAGTCAATGGGACTTTGCAGATATATTTTAGTAACAAAATAAATAAAAATACAAACTTAACATTTAATATAATTATTTAATTATATGTGCACTATAATAAAAATACAAAATTAACAATAAATTTGTTAACCTCGGCCAAGCCCATAACATTAACCTCGTCCATATATAAATGAAGCCCGTCATCTGATTCAAGTAATTGGGCCAAGCCCAAAGCAACTCCTCGACCATTTTACAGACGCCGAAACCCGGCGCCGTGTTTGGATTTCACACTCGTATTCTTGAAGTTTCAAGAATTTTCTTTCCCCTTTCAATCTTTCCAGTTCGATCCACGTAGTTTCTTTCCTCTTTCAATCTTTCCAATTCTTGAAACTTTGAATTTCATCTTTATGGAAATATCATCCAAGCCTTCGTTTTGTTTTTGTTCAAATCTTTGAGATCCAAATTGGTTTTTTCACAAAAAAACCCTCTAATCTACATGTTCAAGATCCGATTTATTCTTCATCCAAATAAGTTTATCACATATCCACAAAAAAAATAGATTATTCTACAATCTCGTTCAGATCCAGAGGATGACAACGGACGACAACAGATATGGATCTGGCTAAAGAAGGGTTAACTAAACCCTAAGTATTTCATAGATATGGAGCTTCATAAAGGTATTTAACATTTCTCTTTTTTAATTTCCTTCTCCGGATATTTTTTCGTTTTTAAATCATAATCTGACTTGTTTTGTGTCCAAAATTTAAAAAAAATCAGGGATTTTAGATTTCATGTTGTGTTTATTTTTTTGTTGCTTTATCAGTTTCGTATCCTGTGACTAATTTGTTTTTTTAATAAAATGGTATGACGACTTCTGGACTTTGCTGAGGATGTGTTCATCTGTAATCTTCTGGAGCTTGATAAAGGTACCTTGAATAAGGAGGCTATGGGGTTCTCCCTAAGGCAACGAAGGTAATCTGTTCATGTTTTAATCTCAATCTTTAATCGTTTGGCTTGTGAGATAATTTGATGTTTGAAATCATAAATTCCCTTCTGTTAACAAATTTTACATATTTTGACAAATTTTAGTGATTTTGACTGGTTCTGTGATTTCATTGTTTTAAAATTTTACAAATTTCAAATAGAAATATAGCATAATATCATGCTCACATTTCATTCATTCATTTTTTGGTTTTAAGTGCGAAATGTTATGTTAATCTAGATTCTTCTTCATGAAGATTCGTGTTTATCTATATTTTTCTTTGATTATTAATATATGTAGTAATAAAAGTAGTTTAACTAACAATTTATGTAGTAATATAAGCTTCTGAATATAATATATTGCCCTTACATTATGTTTGGCTAACAAAAAAACTATAATATACTTAACTTAGGTAATACACTTTAGCCGGCTACATAAATGAATTATTGTTAATGGGCTTACTGGCCCAATAAATTTGTACAAATCAAGTTAACGGGCTTTGTTGTATTATATACTCACTTACACAGAATTCGCTATGATAATGGGCTTTATATATTGGGCTTAAAAAGATTTGGTACTAATGGGATTATCAATATATGTAATAATATGACCTTCTGAATATAATATATTGGCCTTACATTATGTTTGTGTAACAAAAAAAATATAATCTACTTAACTTAGCTAATATACTTTAGCAGCCTGCGTAAATGAATTATTGTTAATGAGCTTATTCGCCCAATACTACGACTTAAATATTAAGATAATGGGCCTGATAATTTACTGGTTTACACAACATTGGTTCTAATATAAGGCTCATGTTTAAATAAATTGAACGGGTTTAAATTGGGCTAATTGGCCCAGTAAAATATATGTGTGTAGACTTGGTCTAAATTGGACTAATAAAGCTTTGCAAAAAATGTTCATTTAGTTTTCTGATATCTTTTTAAGTTTTCTGATATCTGTATATAGACTGTTATATAAAGTTTGGTAAACATATTGGATAAATGGGATAGAAGGCCCAGTTAGAACATTTTTTAATCATTTACTAATTCGGAGAATTAATATATTCGATTATTGGGCTTTTATACGCGGCTCACCTAATTTGGGCTTCTGCCAAACCGATTGACCCTATTTATATTCATTTATATTAAAATATAATAAGTATACTCAGTGATATATTCCGATAACACCCTTTCTAAACAATATCCTACATACAATAAAAAATAAAATATAGGATAATTAATGTATAAAATATTTTGTCAATTTTATAATAACCATAATAAGAAGTCTTGATTGCAACCTACCTCTTCAAATAATCTAAAAAAATCAATTAACAATAAGTTACATTATGATAGTATAAAACTATAAATATGTATGAATATTAATCATAACAAATACTTTAATTCTTGTTAACTGAAATTACATATATGGGATTAGCATTATTTAAAACTTATAAATAGATTTCACTAATATGTGATATCTACTATTGAAACTATTATTAACTAAACAATGTCTTAACAAATAAAGCTACACACCCGTAAGTATTTATGTTAAAGTGGTAGATTTATAACAGATAATTCATATCAAATATAAAACAATATAAATTAATTGTTAAGATATCAAGATTTGATAAGGATAAAATTAATTAATTAATGACTTAAATTAATTTGATAGAATGGAATTAATATCTAGCTGAAACAAATGAGTTAGTTGCTTTAAAAGCAAATAAAAATGAGAATTAATTGTAAATTCACAAGATTTTAGTTAGTTGGATAAACAAATTGTTCCTACTTAAAAGATTTGTTTTAAAATTGATACCGGTAACAATTTATTCCTATTTAAAAGATTTGTTTTAAAATTGAGAATTAATTTGTTCCCTAGAGTGTGATGTATATTTGTTGAAGGAGACTAAAAATCCGGTAACAAACCATATAACCAAATTATATTTGTTAAGTTTTTGAAAAAGTTAAAATATTTAAAATTTAATTTTAAAGAATTAGTCACAAATTGACACCTAAGATTGGTTGACCCAAAATCAATATGATGGTTCTAAATTTCGTTACTTTAATGTGTATATAGATAGGTGAGAAAGGAAATTAATAGCATAACATTTTGATATGTAAATCAATTTAAGATATGTATTTCTACGTACTATTGCTAAGTGTTAACGAACTTTTGATATGTATATTAATTTGAAATGAAACACTTCCTGTAAAATTTCATCTCATTTAAATTCAAAAAGGAGATTAATATTAAATAATAAATATTCAAATTCTAAAGTTCGTTAACAATAGTACGTAGAAAAGAAATTTGGAAGTGGTGCGATTTTGTTAAACAATCCTATCTAATTGGTTTTTAATTAAAAATAATTAAATCATAATAAATTAGTAATATAATTTTCAAAATAGGTTTAAAACAACCATATCTAATTGGATGCTGAAAATGGTGAGTTCGTTAACATTTTTTTTTATTTTGGCTAAAAAATCTTTTAGTTTGTATGATCTTAAATTGCCCTTCACGTTTATTTTGTAATATAGTTTAGGAAATAAATTGTTATAAAAATATAATGGTTGATCATTGATTTACAGCTTGGGAAATAAATTATTATACAAATATACTGCAAGATCTTTGATTTAAGGAAAAAAACACAAAGTTGGAAAAAATGGATTGAGCGCCACATGTCCAAATTAACAGCATAATGCCACGTGGCGAATTTTTTTTTTGCTTATTGTAGGAGTGCAACGTGGCTTAGTAGGTCTTTGCGTTTAGTAATTATATAGTAGATTTATGTAATTTAGACGTGATCATATAAAGTAAAATTAAAAGTGTGTACTTTATACCTAGAAGCAGTGGCGGATCCAGGAATTCTTCGAAGGGGGGTTACAAAATCGTCTATGAAAAATTATATAATATTGTTTAGTATTAATCACATTACTATTTGTATATTTTTTTTACAAATCTTATATACTAGGTGGATTATTATGTTTTGAAAAAACATTTTTAACTAATTTACAATTTTGAAAATATTTTTGAACAAATAGTAAGGAGAACAACCTACAAAATGTTAGTATCAAATATATTGTGATAATTTTAAATAAGATTAATTCAATTACCTTACAAAATTTTTAACTTATTTCATAATCATGAAGGACAAAAATAGAAAATACAAACATTTGTAAAAAAAGAGGAAAAAAAAGGACACAAATTGTTATTTATCTAAAAAGAAAAAAATACAAAAAATGGGAGACTTGAACCCCAAACCTTTGGATTAAGCTCATGTTCCACAACCAATTGAGCTAATAGCTCTTTTTGTTTACATACACAAGACATTAATATATATTTTTTTTAAATTTTCTTTTTTTAGTATATTACTTGATCTAGGGTAAGGGGGGTCACCGGACCCTAAGACCCCTTGGATCCGCCTCTGCCTAGAAGGTCTTGGGTTCATTGCGTACAACATACCTTCAAATCTCCAATTATAGAGTGTCCATTGCTACAGTTTACTCTAAGGAGCTCAATGATAATTAGTAAAACCAAAAAGTTCAATTTGGTATGAAGTAGAATGAAAATTGGATTTACGGCGAATCTAGCTACGAATTCATCTTTCGTAATAATAATGGTGAACTTATCCTTATTTTTTGTGGAAAATGTGGTATCTCAATTCCTCTTAAGACTGAAACTAGAGCGATTAGAAATGCTTTAATCAAAGCATATGAATTGAGTATTACTAATATTCAAATGGAATATGACAACCTTATTATTGTAAACGTCATTTATTAGATCTGACACTGTTCTTGGGATATTAAAATTTTAATTTCTGATATCCTTTGTGTTTTACAACTGATTTTTTTTCAGTGCATGTCTGTCATATCTTCCGAGAATCAAACACTACGGTTGATTGT
This sequence comes from Rheum nobile, assembly GCA_027886185.1. NCBI lineage: Eukaryota > Viridiplantae > Streptophyta > Magnoliopsida > Caryophyllales > Polygonaceae > Rheum > Rheum nobile. The sequence continues at coordinate 984,902 of WOAB01000616.1, read as the reverse complement.
ATTGCAAAGCTAAGTCAACAAAGTTCTTTGTAAGACATTCAAGCAAATTTAGAATTTTTAATTCTCATCCGTAAGGATGCTATAGACTGAGAAACCGTATCTCCTGTGGTTTCCGGTCTAATTTTTACTGTATCAAAAATAAATAAAAAATATTGGATCATGAAATCTTGGACAAGTGTTGAGGTTGATAGAATATAAATATTCCAATTTGAAGTCTGAAATTGTATATTCTCAAAAGTCTAGCTTCTATTGCACATTTGCACATAAGTATTGATAAAATGCTTCAATAAAGATCTGTTCAAAGGCAGCAATGCAAGATTCAAGGGAAATGGTGGAAGAGCACGGGTTTGGGAAACGACGATGCTCAACTTATTCCTTGTTTGCTAGATTGGTCTATATACAAACATAAGGGCAAATTGCTACAAAAACTAAAAAATGAGGTGCGCCCAGGAAGTAGTTAAACTTTAGGGGGGCCCATTTTTGAAGTGGGGCTGCGCCGCCGGGCTACTTGCACTGGTGTTTGAACCGGCCTGATACAAACCCAAACCCAAACATTCATGCATTTCAAGAGCAGAGCACAGAATCCTGAATATTACAGACAGTAAATAGAATTATTCCCAAGTCATCATCAAGCATTAAAGTTGACCCAGCTACAACACAGCTTGATCATAAAAATACAATCTCAAGGTTTTTGGATGTAGTAAAAGAGGACCTAATATGTTACCTAAGCACTCCTGCAACATAATGGCACACCTTGGCAGATAAGCAAGGACACTCATCCAAACCCTTTAAGCGTACTATTAACCACGAACAACAAAAGAGACATCCCTGCATCACAAGTTGAGATATGATCACTAGTTACAAAGAAAAAAAACAGGCCAAGAAAATAGGTTTATGAGAATGTCTTCTGGGTCATGAAAATCACTAACATGTCTTCTTATTTACATGAAAGCAGCTGTGATCGGTCCTAAGACGAGCTTAGAAGGATCCTCCCTGGACGAGATCATCAAAGTTCCACAGACTCATTGGGTTAACACCGTCCTGGGTCCCGTTTCCACCAAGGAAAGCATCCACTGCCCAATTCTCATCAAGAAACGGGGTCTCAACCAAATTCATCTCAGCCTCGAAATCAGAAAGTTGGCTGCAGGAGAACTTTCCATTAGTCCCCTCTTCTGAGAAGGCTGACATCTTCTGCTTCTTGGAATTACACTGCTCTGTGACCTGAGCATCTTCATCCTCAAGAATAGCAGAGAAATAAGATGATATCTCAGGGGTTTGGGGGCCGTTCTCTCCCAACACAAAGTCGGAATAATCAAACGAGTTACTGGCCTGGCCTGAACTCAAGTACAGAGGAGAAGCGTCACAAGGCATAGGGGCGGGAAAGGGTTTGGATTCTACCTCTATAGCAGCAGGTAAGGAGTTGGTGTATCCATACTGATTGGTTAGAGGCTCCTCTCCAACAAATCCCATACTAGTGTAACTCTGGTTCCAGTTTTGAGGAGCAAGGTTCGGGTTCGGATTTGTATTTGATTTTTGGTGGTTGACCTTGACAGTGCGCCTGTTCGATACAGGAGCATCCTCAGGGAAATTGACCTTGGCTTTGTTGCCACGGATCCTACGGGCCTCAGCATCATAAGCCCTGGCAGCTTCTTCAGCAGTGTTGAAGGTTCCAAGCCAGACCCGAACGCCCTTTCTGGGGTCACGGATCTCAGCAGCCCACTTGCCCCATGGGCGTTGGCGAATACCACGGTACTGATTCTTCCTCTTTCTCTTGGCAGATTTCTCAGCCTGGCTGGTAAACTCAGCAGACTTCAGTCCTAAAACAGTTTGACATAGATAAAGAACAAAAATGTTAGCACAATCAAGGGAAAGGAACACGCAGAATAATTTACAATGCTTGTTAAACAAAATGAAATGACAAGTAAATTTCATACCATCTCTTATCATTCTCTTTTACCGTAATTCCCCTACCCAAAACTCAATAGCAGATGTGGTTAACAATTGTAACCAAAAACACCACTAGTAAATCTTTTATTTTCTTTATAATGGATACTAGCAGATCTTATACAATGGATACCAGAGTAAAACAATTAACCCAATAAAGGGAAGAAAACAGTCACCTTAAACTTAAATAGGAAACAAATCACAATCACCTGCAGATACATAGGGATCTAAATTGAAATGATTTCTTCACCAAATAAAAGATCCCAAAGTAAATTCTGATTCTGAAGGAACACGGACACTTCAGCAGTCTCAAACAGTTTAACCCGAGTAATTTATTTTCAAGCAACAGGGATCTAAGGTCGATATTTATCATCTATAGATCAGATCCAGAATCAGGAGTCATGGATGACACAGAATTCAACAGGCTTGATTACCCAAAAATAATAAAACTTTACAACATCAGACGCTGGGATATTAATCAGAGACTCAGCAGTAAGATACACCAGTTAATATTATCTCAATTACATCGAGCAAAACCATGATTATTGTAGCAAAATTATTTACATGCCACACGAACCTACCTTTTCAAGCACACAAACATATAAACATGTTATGTTTGCTGTCACCAACATATAGCATTATTTACCCCCAAAACGTCGTAGAGGTGGATCCCTAAATTACCAAGTTTGACCAGATAAACATTATAAAAGCTCCTCCTAGAACCATCCAGCTTGATTTACTGGAAAACACCATCCTATGGCTTTTAAATCTAACCTTGTGAAGTAAATTTCTACAAAAACACACATTTTCTAGTTTCTACAGCAACAAACAGTTGACAATATTGAAAATCAAAGATAATAAAAAAAGAAGACCAGAAGATAACCTTGAGTGGAACTGAAATTGTAAGGGTTCAACCCCTTGAAAGCAAAGGGCTTGACGTCTTGGAACTCTTCATTATCAGACTCGTCCTTGAACTCGAGGAAATCAGCCTCGAAATTAACGTAATCCTTGGAGACGTCAGAGGCATGGGATCTCGCCGGCTTCGAGAACCCTCTCTGCTTCTTGGCCTCGCCGGAGATACCGGACCAGAGATCGCCGGCGGTAAGGCGGCCGGAACCCCTTGCCGGTATGAAATCGGAGATAATCGCACCACCACACATCGCTCAAAGGCCTCGAACAACTTGACTGAATTTCAGAGCAGCGAAAACACGATTTGCTTCGAAAATGGGAGTAAAAAGTTTTCAAGAGATCTTTTTTCTTCAGGAAAAGGGAGAATAGATTTGTGTAGATTGGAAGGAAAATAATAATTTGGGGTTAGGGATTTTATATAGGGGAAGGCCGTAGGGGGTAACGAGTAATTAGGGAAAGAGGAAATGGGAGGTGGCCCACCTGATTATTATAATTTTTCCGCGTCTTAACTCTTTCTATATGTTTTCTTTCTTTTTTATTTACGCAAGTTGATGAGTGGAGATTTTCATTTTATTACACTTGTGCCCTTTTTTGTTTAATTATTGTCATTTGGGCATATCAGAAAATATATTACATATTGTATTAATTTTCTTTAACAGCTAACGAAGACAACTTGTATTGTAGTTCACACACACCCTTGCACGAAAAATGTGATGTAGTTTATTGATGATATGTCTCAGTCAGTAATGATGAAAGTTGTGATAAATAATAGGTCAATTATCGGAAATCATTCGTCCAATATGATACATTGTCTGAAACCATCCGGATAACCACTATTTACCGAAAATCATCCGTTAAACCATGTCCGTTACACTGTTATCACTCAACTCGTCATTCTGTTTAAAATTCGTTAAGTAATTACAGATTTAAGCCGGACTTTTTATTTTCATTCAATTTCTCCATAACTTCAAAACTTGGGTAAAAATTGTAATTAAGCTAAATATTAGGGTAAACCCATCATCTTCTTCAGCCTTTAACCCCCTCCGACTTCTCCGGCGACGCCGTACTCCCCGGCGCGCTTTCCGGCAGCGACCTCGAGCCTTCGATGCTCGGATTCGAGCGCTTCTCGCGCTTCTGCTGCTTCGCGCAGACTCGCCTCGAGCGAGGCCTCCACGGATGCGGTTCTTCGATCGCGCTCCTCCAACGCCGCCGTCAACTCGGCTTCCCTGGCGGCGGACTCAATCGCTGACTCGGTAGTCATATTTTCCGAACCCTAATTCCGTCGATCTCACTCAATCTCACCAATTCGGACCCAATTCCTCCGATTCAACTCCAATTCGAGCAATCAAAGACTAGATCGCCTGAATCCGAACCCTAATTGTTGCGATTCGAACCCCTATTCTGAGAATTTGCCCCCAAATCCGGCGGCGCAAACCCTAATTCGACGAATTCGGGCCTAACTTTACAGATTCGATTCGAATTGGCCAACTCCTTCCCAAATCGCGCAATTGAAACCACCAATCACAAGATCCGAACTCCAATTTCAAGAAACAAAACACGAATTCCGGCGATTCGACTCCTAGTTCACGGATTTTGACCTCCAAACCGGCGGCCTAAACCCTAACTTCGGAAATCTGAACCCCCAATTCGAGAATTCGACCTCTTTTTCGTTCCGATGTCGCCGTCAACGTCGTTCCCACATACGGCGTCGCCGGAGAAGTCGGAGGGGGTTAAAGGTTGAAGAAGATGATGGGGTTACCCTAATTTTTAGCTTAATTACAATTTTTACCCAAGTTTTGAAGTTGTGGAGAAATTGAATGAAAATAAAAAGTTCGGCTTAAATCTGTAATTACTTAACGGAATTTTAAACAGAATGACGAGTTGGGTGGTAATAGTGTAACGGACATGGTTTAACGGGTGGTTTTCGGTAAATAGTGATTATCCGGGTGGTTTCAGGCAATGTGCCCTATTGGACGGGTGATTTCCGGTAATTGACCCTAAATAATACTGCATGTAGTACCTAGGCTCCGCTGTTCAGGACACCTTATTTACAACTTATCTTCAACAGTCCGTGTTTAAGCTAGTAAGAGTTTCGTTCGGCAATAACAGCTCCCATCAACTTATGGAACTGAAGCTAGCTGATTTTTTGCCAAAAAATTAATGTTAGGAGCCAACATTATGAGACTGATCAGCTAGCTGATCCAAATTTATTCCTCCTTTTGCCCCTCAATCCAGGACTACAACAATTTGGGCGAATTTTGTAAGGCATGCATTATCTTGTCCACAGTCCACCGCTTCAATTACCCTTCAACGAAGCCTTCTTCAATCATGCAACCGTTTCTTTCAACAGCCCATGCTAAGCTCTAAGCCATGTTCAATTAGTTGCTAATTGAACATGGCTTCACTTGGTTTGGCGTCAACATTCCTTCGGCGACCGCTGCAGTCCCTGTTATCGGCAGACTCTTCTCCTCCTCTGCCGCTCACCATGGAACTAATCAGCTAGTTGATCCAAATTTGTTCCTCCTTTTGCCCCTCAATCCATCCCCTTGTACAACGATTTGGGCGATTATCCCTCAATCCAAATGTCACGATTTGTTTGGCGAATTACAAACCCTAAAAGCATTCTCTCCTTTCTTCCCTTGGGTGATTTGGGCGAAGCATTGTCTCCTTCCTGGCTCAGGATCATTCTCGCCTTTCGCTAGATATGAGAATTTAGAGGAAGAATAGGATTCAGACCTTGTAACCTAGAGTGTTTTTAATAAGAAAGGAAACTGATAATACAAAACCTAGAAAGCTTGATTGAAGAACCAAACTAACCTTAGTCGAAGACTTCAACAATGGTCGTGGATGTAACACCCCCAAATTTATAACCCATTTGGAAAAGTATTACCGTCAGTGACCCCAGTGTTCCTTACCAAGGTCACCCAAGGCTTTACCGTTCGAATACAAATGATACAAAATGATAACATTTATTCATATAAAACATGAGTCTCATGATTATATCCCAATCCCGAATAGGACAAATACAAAGTTTAAATAAGTACAACGGAAGTCTTTTAAATACAATAAACAAGGATCTTGACCATAATGGTCATTTTCCAAGGATCTCAACCTGATTAAAAGAAATTATTAAAACGTCGAAAAGCCACCGTCGTCTTCATAGTCACTCTAGTCTTCGAAACTATACACTACCTGATGTGCCGAAACGGGCGGACGACACCAACCATGACGATGCAGATAACAAAAATATTGTGGGTTAGTCTACTGAATAGACTAGCAAGTGATCAAAGCAGAAGGTTCGAAGTAGTCGTGCTAGGTTTAAACTCATCATCCCTCGAATAATAACCGAGTACGATAGTCAACCTTCACACTCCTACTGGAATACAACAAGAGATATGCAGAAGAGACGACTCTGGAAGACTGAATCTCTACAGAGACCGACCCGAAAGAGACTCCAAGAGATTGAGTCTTAAGGAAATATGACAAGTCTGGAACATTTAAAGAATCACTCAACAATGATTTAAAAGTTGACTGAGATGCTTCAGTTCACGACCAACCTCACCGCTTACAGCGAATCCAGATTGGAAAGAGAACGTACTACATTCAAGTCGAGACGAGCTTTCCTAGCTGCACTATTTACTTAGCTGCACTACTCGCCGAAGGTTTATTAATTATGTGCGCTCGGGCACTTATCTGATTTATGTTTCAAAACACACTCACATCCTGTTATAAGCTTTTAAATACATGCCCCGTCGCGCAGGACTCGTATCTAAGGAAATGGAACTCACAGGATCCAAACCTCTAAATCTACATCGAAAGAATGGACCTCTCAGAGCCAAAACCTCTACTATCGTTGGGTCTTGTTTGCCCTTAAAAATAATGAACCTCTCAGAGTCCAAACTTTTACTATCGCAGGGTCTTAATTGCCCTTTACAATTATAAAGAAACGCGCATGGACCTCTCAGAATCCAAGCGTTCCTACAAATACTCGTGCTAACTAACAGTCATAGCACAATAATAATTTAGGATAAATCCACATAAAGGCCCGAAAGGCGATCATCAATAATAGCGTCGTTCTAGCAGATATACAACCTATTATATGATTTTCCAAAACAGTTTATAAAACCTTTTCCAGACATGAACAATAATCAGTCCAAATTAATTAACAATTAAGCAATTGATAATTAATGGAAATATGGAATGATAAGCAAGAGCGAACCGCCACTTGCCTTAGATCCGACGAAAGCTTCGCACGCTTAGAATTAAAGGATTTCCGAGTCTGGAACGGGAACTGATCCTGGATAATAAATCCATATGGAACGACCCATAACAAGACCCTAATATTAGATTCAGTATCTATATATACGAATCTAATGGAATACGAATCAAAGAACGAGGTCTTGACCCATGCCCAACACCATAACACACAATCGGTATGGCTGCCGCGGGGGCGGCAAGCACATGACCGCCGGGTGCGGTGCACAGGCAGGGGCGAAAGACAGCGGTGGCAACGAGGAGAACTCACCCAAATCGACCCCTTTAGGCTTCGATTCTTCTTGGTTCGAGTCTACCATCCTCTTAAGCTACCAACAAGCTCTAAGAACCTCCTGAAAACGGATCAAAACAAGGTCGAGATAACCACAAAAATCGGGTTCAAAGTTCAGCAAAAGTCATGAATTTCAGAGGTGAAAACAATGAGCTTCAAGGGTTTTCTTACCAACTTTCGATCGATTTAAACTTCGAATCGAGCTTGGCTAATCTTCTCACCCTTTTAAGCTACACCTCACCTTCAAGATGCAACTTCTATCTGCTCGAATGAATGACAGAATCGTTCTTAAACGAAGCTCAAAGTTCAGCTCAGAAGTTGATTTCTGGGTTTTTTTTACAGCAAAAGGTGGTGAGAAGCTATCTTCTGGCTTCTCCCACGACTTCTCCTCTCCTTTTATAGGCAAACCACGAAGACCATCCTGAAGACACGTACCCCATGAGGTGTCCAAACTAGGCCAAGTAGCCCCGATGAGTCATCCAAGCTAGTTGTCAGCTGCGTCAAGTTGGCTTGCAAGTTGCTGAAGTGGTGTGCTGGTGTGGGCTAAGGCATAGACCGATTTCCCTCTTTGCCCTTATTTACCTTAAGTGGTAAATTTTACTTAACCCCGGGTTAAATATATTTGTACACGAACGATCATTTAACCCAAAAATACGTTAACTGTATTTTATATTGCTCAGAAAAATATTACAGAGATCAAACATTATACAGAATGTCCGTACTTCCCTGTATTTAATATGACTCGCAACATGGACTTAAGAAAGTTTAAAATTTACTCGTATAAAAATGAGGGATATTACAGTGAAACCTCAAATCGCCATTGATGGCTTGCCAACCTTCGAGCGCCCTTCAGGAAGATAATGGAAAATGTGAGCTGCAAATTTAGGTTATCAACCAAAATCACGTGCATAAGACTAGTCATGTGCATATCACATGTCAAATTTTTTACCCTTTATAATATACCCTTTTTTGTAATTTTACCATTTAATTTCATCAAATAAACTTCTAATTGTCGAACACTTAACAAGTTTATTTACATATATCACTTACTAAATCAGCTTCAGCTTAACATTTCAGCTCTAAATCAGCTTCAGTTTTTAAATCAGCTTCAGTTTCAGAAATAAGTTCCCGGTTGCCGAACAGAGCCCTAAACTGAAAAATGGATTACGAAATTTAAATTGTATTTGTGATAAACTAAAAATCATTTTTTTTTTATATTTACTAGTTTTTTAGAGGGTATATTTACTAGTTTTTTTTATCGAATAGAGAAGGAAAAAATTGCTACATCATATTGATTTATAGTTAACTTAGTGATTGTTTGGTTGAGAAGTAAATTTCCATGATTTTAAATTACTTGGGAAGTGATATCAATATATGTGTTTGGTTAACCTTTTTGTTTTTGAAAAATATAGATATTTAATTAATGTGATTTTAAATTCCTACAAAACATAGAAAGTGCAATCATCTAGAAAGGGGTGGGTAAGATTTTCTTCTCCCATATTTTCCATGATTTAAATTTTAACCAAACATAATTGATCAATTCCCATGAATTTAAAATCTCATATTTTGATTTCACATGAAGTAACTTTCTAAAAATTACACTTCTCACATTCAACCAAACAAACAGTTAGTATGGAATAAGATATACTTACGAGTGAAAAATATAGTATCTGTTTCCATACCAGATTCATCATACGGCCGGAGTATTTCCATCAAAATAAAAGATTCATCATATTTATTGGCTAATGTAGCATATATGTCTTAGCATACGACTTTTTTTTTTAATTAATGAATGAACATTAATGCAATAATAAGATAAGTAAAGACATATCTTTTTATTGGACATATATAGTATGTGTATTTTTCCGATGTAGTATAAAATTTTATCACATCAAAAAATTGGGAGATGTTTAATTATATGAAGATTAATATAAGATAAATAGCTATATTTAACCTTTTTTCAATATAACGCTAGAAATATCAAATAATCGATCTATTGATCGACAAGTTGTTCAAGAAATAAGTATAATACGTGCGTGCAATCAATATACATTGAGTGCTCGTTTGGTTGAATACATGAAGTATAATTTTTAAAAAATTATTTTATGTGAAATTATATCATGGTAATTTAAATTAATGGAAATTGATAAATAATATTTAATTAAAGTCTAAATTATGGAAAATATGGGAGAATCTTACCTACTCCTAGATGATTGAAATTTTTGTGTTTTGCAAAAATTAAAAATCACATGAATTATAATATCTGAATTTTTTAAAAACAAAAAACCAAACAAACACATGTATTTAATATCACTTCTTATAGTATTTAAATTCATAAAAAATTACTTACTAACAAAACGAGCATTATACAAATTGTTTTTTTTTTTGGCACACATCTTTTCCAGAATTGTCACACGCCCTAATTTGATATCAAGCTTAATCATCAAGCAAGCAGTATGTATTAATGCTTGATATATATGACCTGTAACGACAAGATTTTATGGGCATTGGGCCATTGACGATAAGAATCCGAGATTAGAGTAGGAATAAAAGAAGAACACGTAACAATGATATTGATCTTAACCATATGACTTTTATCATGTTGGTAATTGGTAAATAATACTCCGTAGTAGTAAGAAAGACCGATAATATAGGGGCCTAGGCCTCGTTTTTTGACCAAAAAAAAAAGACCGATAATATTTTATCTAGACGTCTTGAGTTAATAGTAACTCTAATTTTGTTGTAGAGCGATTTTAACTAATTAGACTAGATATTTAACAGTAAGTAGATCCTAATTCTGATTGTAGTCACCTGACTCACCCCAAATACTACATGTAAGGGTACATGGCCCGCCTAGCCTGTAGGCCATACACTCAACCCCTCTCCTAATGGGCTTCTCTCCAGTTCAGGAGATGACATACCTAGACGATTTGTTGGTGAGAGTCGAACGTGCTACCTCTCACCATTTGTCCTCCCCACACAAGGAGAGAACACCACCTGAGCTGCAGCTCAAGTGGTGTTCTTTCCTTGTATGGAAAGGGAAAAATGGTGAGAGGTCGCAAGTTTGACTCTCACCAACAACCCGTCTGAATGTGTCATCTCCTGGACTGGAAAGAGATCCATCAAAAAAGGGGTTGGAGTGCATGACTTGCAGGCTAGGTGGGCCATGTTCCCTTACACTACAATTAATATTAGGTTGTCTCTTTTATTTTACACGAAATATTTGCTACATGTTAGGGGGGAAAAAAACTCATGATGAAATAACCAGTTTTTTGGGGGGTCAAATGCAACCGGGAACATTGTATAATAACTAGTAGGTTAGAGATTATCCTATCACTTATGAGACAATTCATGCTTAAATATAATTAATCTGGCTGGGAATATTCCAATTAGACCAAAATATAATAACATCCTACAAATTGGCAAAGTGATTAGTTTTAATTAACCAATGATGTTGTGCACTGTGCACATGCTAGCTTATTCGGCTTGGGGAAATGCGAAACACGTAATTTAGTATGGAGGTTAGATTGAATACTTTGTCGTCATTGAATACGTCTATTCCAGCGCCTCCGCTTTTCTGAATCCTGTTAAAAAGTAATATTCCTATTCTTATGTTTCTAAGTTCTAATTTTTCATGGATACTTATATTACAATTTGTAATATCACCGTTTTACCCTTCCTCTTCTATCTACACCCTTTTATTTGAGTAACATCACACCAACACTATCTTTTGTGTCAAGTCGATATCGGGTTGGTGACTTTTACGGGATGGGTCACGGATCCGAGATTTGCTATTGTGAGGTGACTTACTCGCCATAAAAAAAAAGTAGGGGGTGAAAACACCGAAATATCACAATTGCTGGAAACTTCGAAATGCATCCAATTTCTGCAGGACAATGGGCCGCCGAATTTTGTCTTGCAGCTATGCACATAACGATACAAGCCCATGGCATGTGGCTGTAAATCATGAAACAGAACTGGGCCTGAAGTTCAGTGGGTTACGGTCTCAGCTGGCCCACTTTTGTGCCCATTCCGCTAGCCAACTCAACTTCACAAGTCACGGGCATTAACTCTATGGGTCCGTTCGGTACGCGACTTATCCTCCCAGATAAGTCTCTGAAGCTTAAGTCCATTCAAAAAATGTGTTCGGTATTTCTCCGACTTATGAAGACTTATTTTAACTTATTTTTGGCCAAAAACATAAGCTTTATTTTCCAACTTATCTGATGTTGGATCTGACTTATCGATTCTTTTTCCCTGGAAATTGCCCCATGTACCCCGATATTCTCATCCTCCTCTCTCGTCTTTCTTTTTTGTTCCTCGCCATCAACCCTCTTCCGGCCGGCGAGAACATCGGATCTCCGGATTTCTTCGAGGTCCCCTTCCTCCTCGCCATCGTATTCTAGGTTCTTTTCCTCCTCGCCATCGTCTTCCTCTTCCGGCGAGAACCTCGAACCTCAAATCTCCTCTTCCTCCTCGTCGTCGTCTTTCTTGGTTCCTCTTCCAGCGACCTCCGGCTTCACTGTAGGCGGTACGAACCCTATCGTCATTCTTCCATCGCAGCAACTACGAACCGTCATTCAGCGAGAACTCACTCCTCATCCTTCCCTCGCAGCAGGTACGAACCCTAAACCCTATTTTCCGAACAAGGCTATATGTTATTCATCCTCATTTTTGAATCAATCTTGTGCAGATCTTTGATTCTACGTTTTTTCGCCTGTTCTTCAGGATTTAGGGTTTCTCTGACCTCGTCAGAGATGGGCTTTGAGAAGACGACGACAGGCGCCGCGAGATGGGGGTGTCTCTGACCTCTCGTTTCGCTTGCAATGGTGTGGTGTGAGAGACGAGAGATGGGAACCCTAACAGATGGGAAAATATGGGTTGAAGGGTGTCACGTGCAATGCACGTGATACCCTTCCATCCAAATTAAATAAGGGCATTTTTGGTATTTTATTAACAATTTTACTTTGGATAAGTCGTGCATACCGAACGCGTTTTTGTTTTACTTCAGCCGTCAGTTTCTATTTCAGTTTCAGCTCAATTCAATCTCCAACTTATTTACTCAGTTTAGTCTCTTATTTTAGTTTCAGTTTCAATAAATCTCACCCATACAGAACAGATCCTATATCCTCCCAAAATCTTCCAAGTTCCAACTTTTGGGTTTTGTTATATCTTGTAACTTGTAATATATATTCATTTCTATCATACTAATATATCAAATTATATTTATCCTCAAACATATTTGTGAAAAAAAGAAAATAAAAATCTCACACCTCTAAACGTGTTCGTGCAGTCTGAGCTTATTACATATACTAGTGTTGAGAAGTTCTGCTTTTGCTTTCTAGCTTATATATAGTTGTTTTGGGTGTCAACTACTTGCACCTGCATTGGTGCTGCTGCAGGGCCGTTCATTTGAACGGTGATAGTCACCGTTCAAATGAATAATTTTTTTTAATTTTGAAATGGTGATTATTACCGTTTCAAATTTCTTATTTTATGTAATTGTATTTTTTTTTAGCTATTAGTTTAAATTTTAGCCATTAGTTTAAATTTTTTAGTCATTAGTTTAATTTTTTTAGCCATTAGTTTAATTTTTTTAAGGGTTTATCCATTCTCTATTAGAGAATATTTTGTAGGGTTTTATAATTTAAAATTTTAGCCACTAGTTTAATCTTTTTAGCTATTAGTTTAATCTTTTTTTAAGGGTTTATCCATTCTCTATTAGGGAATATTTTGTAGGGTTTCATAATTTAAAATTTTAGCCACTAGTTTAATCTTTTTTTAAGGATTTATCCATTCTCTATTAGGAAATATTTTATAGGATTTAAACTTTACACAATTTTCAAACCAAATAAACCCAAAAAAAAAACACCCTAATCTATAAAAAAAAAAAAAAAAAAACGGCTTTGCAACAAAAAAAATAAAAAAATACGAACGATTTCTGAAACCGTTCAAATGCACAAATTTGCACGATTTCCAATAGGGTGGAAGTAGTAATGGCCTTGTTTTGTTTTGGTGAGTTTGTTCAATTGCAGGAGGATCCTGAGTAATTTCTGACGTCACATCTACAAGGGATCGTACCTAACTCCAATAATTCAATTCCACATATCACATGACACAATCCCAATCCGGATATCCAGCGGCATTATCACACTCCAGGTCAAAAATAAACAATCACAAGAATTCAAAGATGAGAACTTTGATGCAATTCAACATTGATTATACAAACATGTTGTTATGTTTGCCTTTTCTATCTTACAACATTTCAGCGAATTAATAAGATCTCCTGCCATGCCACATGCCCACAAGTTCTTCTCCAGTGGAGAAAAAACAAAATCCACATCCACACATACATTCTTTTTCTTATGCATAACACATTACATTACCATCACAAAGAAAAAAACTTGCAAATCTCACCAAAATTCCTACCACACCCAAAACCCAAACCCACTTTAGAGCGGTTGTTGCATTGTCACAACCAATGGGCTTGTCACGGTGTGCTTCCCATCCGACCACACCACCGCCCCACTCCTCATGTTGGACGCCCCCGCGTCCATCTTCACCGCCTCCACCTCCACCCTCACCAGGAAGCTCAGCCGCTGCCCGACCCGCCTGAACCTCAGCCGGGCGGGCTCCACTTTCACCCTCGTCCCGCGTGGCGGCCTAACTGATGCAATGTAGACCGAGTTTGCGGGGCCCACATTGGTCACAGTCCTAATGAAGTGCGACGCCATCCTCCGCTCCCCATACTGCTGGAACACAACCGAGAGCGACGGGTAATTGAGGTTACCCGCGTGACCCGCCCGCTTGGCATCCCTGCAATCCGCCCCTTTTCGGGTCACAAGCTTAATGTTATTCACAGTGTAGTTGAGATTACACAAGAAGTCGATGTAATCGTAGACGCTTATGTCGTAGACCAGGCCCGGATCCAGTGCCTTTTGCGGGTCGACGTGACCCGACCCGAAATCCATCGGGTTCGACGAGTTTCCCGTGGATTCGTCCTGCATTGTCCTCCCCAAGCTGTCGTGAGTGTACGCTGTTGTCATCAGTGCTGACCGGATCGCCGCCGGGGACCACTCTGGGTGCGCGGCTTTGAGTAGGGCGGCGAGTCCCGACACGTGCGGGCAAGCCATTGATGTGCCCGAGAGGATGTTGAACTCCACGCGCCGACGGTCATCAGGGAGGCCTGACGGGCCGACGCCGTCGGGCCACGCCGCGAGTATGTTGAGACCCGGCGCTATTAAGTCGGGTTTGATGATCTCCGGCGTTTGCGGGTTCGGCCCACGCGCCGAGAAAGAAGCCACCAACGGCGCCGGTTTCACGCCGAGCCGAGTCCCGAGGAACTCGATCGTCGCTGTTGCTGGAGCAGAGCCGCGCTTCTCGGCTTCGCCGATGTACCTCCTGATAATGTCACCGTTATCGGAGCCGACCGACGTTGCGGGCAGCACATGGCAGTCGGCGACGAGGCCTTCGCCGTCGAACACGCCGTTGGCGAGAATCATTCCGACTCCGCCGGCCTTCTTCACCACATCTCCCTTCTCCGTTCTCGAATTAATTCCCCTGTCGCACACCACAATCTTCCCTTCCACCATCTTCGGATCCAACGATCCCTCCATACAGAGGGAAGCGGAGTACCCGTCGCTACCGCCGGCGCCGGCGGAACGCTCGCTTCCGGAGTAGATCAAAGGAAACATCTTACCTCGCTGCAGCCGTGGCCCGCCGTAAAGGCTTACTCCGGGGAGTCTCTTGCCATTCCCCAGAACCACATCCGCCGGGAAATCTCGGTCTAGGGTTCCGGCACCGACGGTGGTCATCCATGGCGAGATATTGGTGACGGTTAATCCGCCGGGACCGCCGTTGCCGGAGGAGGCGGAGACGAAAACCCCGTTCGCGATGGCGCCGAACGCTCCGATTGCGATGGAATCGAGGTAGTACGGAACCACCACGCCGCCAACGGAGAGCGAAATAATGTCGACGCCATCGGCGACGGCCGAGTCGAACGCCGCGAGAATGTCGGAGTCGTAGCAGCCGGAGGTCCAACAGACCTTGTAAACCGCCAGGCGCGCCTTAGGCGCCATACCGGCGGCCATTCCAGCGGCGTAGCCTCCTAACAAAGACGCCGGCGAAACGTACCTCCCGGCGGCAATGGAAGCGGTGTGGGTTCCGTGACCGTCGGTGTCCCTCGGCGACCGGACCTCGGTCGTCTCGTTCATCGGCCCATTGGTGGCCTCATACCCCTCACAAAAGTACCTAGCGCCGATAATCTTCCGGTTACACACCGTTGCCGGGAAATGTTTCCCGGGGACGCATTTCCCCTTCCATTTCGCCGGAGGCAGGCCTAATTCGCGGTCGTTGAAGCTCTGCCTCTCGGGCCAAATCCCGGTGTCAATCACGCCAATTACAAGATCCGACCCGAAGTCCGACTCCTTCAAAAGACCCGCCCCGTCGGTGGACTTCAACCCGAGAAACTCAGGCGAGCGGGTGGTGTGGAGTGACCGGACTTGCTCAGGCAGGAGGCCGATGACGTGGGGCTGCGATTGGAGAAGCCGAGCTTCGGAATTAGAGAGCTGCGCGGAGAAGCCATGGAAAACGGTGTCGTACGAGTGGATGACCCGATTACCCGGTTCGGGGGATCCGGGGGAGAGGGATTGGAGGGTGGATTCGTACCAGTGGGTGTGGGTGGGGAAGACGGAGGGCTTGGAATCGTGGTTGACCCGGATGATGAATGTTCGGAGCTCCAAATCGGAGGAGGTGAGGGAGAGAGTGAGTGGGAGAAGAGATAGCAGGAGGAGGAGGAGAGAGAATGAAGGTTTGGCAGCCATGGAAGCTGCTGCAGTGCATAGCATACTCATCACTGAATCAAAGTGGGTGATTATAGGAATTCCCAATTGTGATCCAATTATATATATTTTAGTAGTAGAGTTAAAAGAATTAAAAGTGGTGCCGGAAAAAATGAGAGTTTCAAGAAATGAAAATGGAGTTGGAGGGTAGCAAAGCAAGTGGGGGTTGAGTGGAATTTAGTGACAGACTGACAGTGGAGGGTGGGGTGTAGGCGTGTAAATAATTCTGGGGTAGTAAATAGCAAGGGGGTAAACTATATATAACTAGCTAGCTATATTAAGTACTTGCATTTAATTTGGTAAACATATTTTGTATACTTGTATACAATTTGTTACATTATTGTATTGAATATTTGTATCCCTGTATTGTTGGATTTATAGTCTTTATGTGCACTCGTTTTGTTTTCTTGGAATTAGTTACATTAGATTAATTAGATCACATGTTGATAAAGGGTATTAGAGAATTTAAGTGTTGTAGCTTGTTAGAGTGTAAATTCCATCTTAAATATGTTAGGATTCAAACGCGATAACGAATAGAAAACGAAGTAAAGAATACAAGAATTGTTAATCCAGTTCGTCAAGAATTGACTACGTCTGAGGGCACTACCAAGCCAGGGTTTTTCTCTCTTCTCAATATTGTGATGACAACTTACAACGACTTGAAGATTACAATTGATCAACTAGGGTTTAAATAACAACACGAACAAAATCTAGAAAAGCCCACAAAACGCAACACTGAAATCGGCCCATCTAACTCCCGAAAAAGGTCCCGCACGGTTAACAAACCGTGCCGTTAACCGTGTCATTTATTCGAGAGCAATTCCGAGATCTGACACGGTTAGCAAACCGTGCCATTAACCGTGCTCGTCTTTAAACTTTCTTCCGTGGTTTCTGCACGGTCTGTAGACCGTGCCACTAACCGTGCGAGCCCTTACGCGTCCGTCCTTCGCTTCAGGCTCCATAACCCCAACAATCTCCCACCTGGAGACTGACTCCAATCATAATCGTCCTCCTCATCAACCCATAGCTGGTAGTAGTGTCAGGCCTTCAACTCAGTTACCAAGGCCAGTTGAAGCCATGCAAAGCTTCAACTTCTCTAAGGTCACAACCTTAGTCAGCATGTATGCAGGATTCTCAGTTCCTCGAATCTTCATCAACTGCAAGACCTTCCTTTCCAAGAGATGCCGTATGTAGTGATACTTTAACTCTATGTGCTTAGTCCTCGAATGAAACGCATGGTTCTTCGCCAAGTGGATGGCACTCTGACTATCACTGTATAGAATGTTGTCCCCTTGCTCCTTCCCCAATTCACGCAAGAAATTCTGCAACCATACCATCTCCTTGCTAGCCTCAGTCACTGCAACATACTCAGCTTCTGCAGTAGACAAAGCTACAACTTTCTGCAGCTTAGAAGCCCAAGAGGCCGCAGTACCACCCAATGTAAAGACATACCCGGTTGTACTCCTTCTCTTGTCGAGGTCACTTGATGCCAAGTCTGCATCCACATATCGTGTCAACACGACTTCCTTGCCTTCAAAGCACAAGGCTTGCTATGCGGTACCTCTCAAGTATCTAAGGATCCATTTCACAGCTTTCCAATGCTCCTTCCCTGGGTTTCCCATAAAGCGACTAACCACTCCCACTGCATGTGCAATGTCCGACCTTGTACACACCATTGCATACATCAAACTGCCAATCGCTGAAGCATAAGGAGTCCTTTGCATCTGCGCACGCTCTTCTTCGCTCTTAGGTGAGTCCCTATTAGATAGCTTGAAATGGCTACCCAAAGGGACTTTGGCTGGCTTTGCATCCTGCATACTGAATCTCTTCAAGACCTTCTTGATATACTCAGTCTGCGACAAATACAACTTTCCAGCCTTCTTATCTCGATCAATCCGCATACCCAGAATTTGCTTGGCCTCTCCAAGGTCCTTCATAGCAAACCATTCAGACAACTGCTCCTTCAACTTGCTCACTTCTCGAGCACTCGAGGCTGCTATCAGCATGTCATCAACATATAGCAGCAATATGATGTAGCCGTTGTCAAACTTTTTGAAGTAGCAACAATGGTCAGCTTCACTCCTCACGAACTCAATTTCGTGCATGAATCCATCAAACTTCTTATACCACTGCCTCAGTGCTTGTTTCAGACCATACAAGCTCTTGTTCAACTTGCACACAAGCTCATCGCTACCCTTTGACACATAGCCCTCAGGTTGCTTCATGTAGATGTCTTCATCTAAGTCTCCATGAAGGAAGGCCGTTTTTACATCCATCTGCTGCAACTCTAGGTTCTCTACAGCCACCATACTCAACACTAGACGTATAGTAGTTAGTTTCACAATAGGAGTAAAAACGTCAGTATAGTCAATACCATATTTCTGCTGAAATCCCTTCACAACCAGCCTTGCTTTGTAACGCTTGCTTCCATTCGCCTCCTCCTTGATCTTGTAGACCCACTTGTTATGCAATGCCTTCTTGCCTGTCGGAAGCTCAACTAGCTCCCAGGTTCCGTTGGTCATCAACGAATCCATCTCATCATCCATGGCGAGCTTCCACTTGCTCACATCTTCTCCACGAGATGCCTCTGCATAACACTCTGGCTCACCACCATCAGTCAACAACATATAGTAGTTTGACGGCGAATATCTATCAGGCGATCCACACTCTCTAGTGGACCTTCGCAGCGGAATCACTGGGGTACTCGGCTCCTCCTCAATCACGGCCTCCTGGTCACTTCGAACCGCCTTGCTCCCACCCGAGTTTGAGATATCCAACTCCACAACCTCAGGTTCAGAACTCACTCTTTCTGATGCACCCAGACTATCCTTGTACATCTCTTGCTCATTGAACACGATGTCTCGACTGCGAATAACCTTCCTGCTCTGCTCATCCCAGAACCGGTATCCGAAATCATCACCACCATATCCAATAAACGTGCACTTGACATACTTTGCATCCAGCTTGCTTCTCTCAACAGGAGCAATATGAACATATGAAACGCACCCAAATATCCGAAGAAAGGTCAGATTTACCTCTTTTCCACTCCAATCCTCCTCTGGAATCCCATTCTCCAAGGGAGTAGATGGCCCTCGGTTGATCAAGAATGCAGCAGTATTGACTGCATCCGCCCAGAACATCTTCGGAAGTCCACACTTCAGCCTCATGCTCCTAGCACGTTCATTCAGGGTCCTGTTCATACGTTCAACGACGCCGTTCTCTTGAGGGGTTCCTTTCAATGTTTTCTCCGTGCGAATTCCATTCTCAGCACAAAACTCCTTGAACTCACGAAGCTCATACTCCCCACCATTATCAGATCTCAAACACTTCACTTTAAGACATGTCTCAGTCTCTACTAGAGCCTTCCACTTTCTAAAGGTGTCAAATGCATCAGACTTTTGCTTCAGAAAATAGACCCATACCTTTCTTGTAGCATCGTCAATGAAGGTCATGTAGTATGACGCTCCATCCAGAGATGTCACAGGTGCTGGTCCCCACAAGTCATTGTGGATCAACTCCAACTTCTGCTTCTTCAAGGTTCTGCCACCCTTCGCAAAGCTCACCCTTTTCTGCTTCCCGAGCACGCAGTCTTCACACAATCCGATCTCAACGGACTTGAGACCTGGCAGCAAACCCTTCGAGCATAGCACCTTCATCCCTTTCTGACTCATGTGGCCCAGACGACAGTGCCACAAGTCTGCATCACAGTTTACTCATGCAATGACAATGCTATCACGGACGTTGCTCGTCATGTATAGCGTCCCCTCCTTCTTTCCTCGAGCTACCACCATAGCTCCTTTGGTTATCTTCCAACTGTTACAGCTGAAGGTTACTTCATAACCCTCGTCATCCAATTGTCCAATAGAAAGCAGGTTTCTCTTCAGACTAGGAATATGCCTTACTCCATACAACTGCAGCACAGATCCGTTCGGCGCCTTGATTCGCACATCACCCTTCCCCACGATTTTCAAAGCCTCGTCATCAGCAAGATAGACTTTTCCGAAATCTCCAGAGGTGTAGCGATCCAATATATCAGCATTGCTGCATGAATGAAGCGAAGCTCCAGAGTCTAACACCCAAGACTCCAATGGACTGCTCGCGCTCAGAATCGTTGCATCTGCAGTGGTTCTTGTCGTTGAATCGCTCAGAGTCAACGCGTCTGCAATATCTTCACTGGCTGAATTCGCTGATTTATCTTTCAACGGTGCCTTACATTCACTCTTGTAATGACCGTTTTCATCACAATTCCAACACTTGATTCTGCTCTTGTCTTTGGGCTTATCCTTCCCTCTAGACTTCGATCTGCCACGATTCGACTTCTTAGAGTCTGACCTCCCCCTTCTACCCGTATTCAAAGCTGATCCAGAAGCAGTACCTGACGCCTTCCTGCGAATTTCTTTGCTGATAATCAGATCCCTGACTTCATCAAACTTGATCTTCGCCTTCCCCGCCGAAGCACTAACAGCAATAACTGTCCCGCTCCAACTTTCTGGTAAAGAAGATAATAGGATTAGGGCTTGTACCTCATCGTCGAAATCAATCTCAACTGAACTCAGTTGTGCGATCGTCATGTTGAACTCGTTTAAGTGATTGGTCACTGTTATACTCTCCGTCATCCGCAGATTGAACAACCGCCGCATCAGGTGAACCTTGTTCACCGCAGAGGGTTTCTCATACATCGCGAAAAGAATTTCCAGCATGCCCTTCGTCGTTTCTGCCTTGACCGTGTGATGTGCCACGTTCCTGGACAGCGATAGGCGGACCACGCTCATCGCTTTCTTGTCCAGCAACTTCCACTCTTCTTCCTTCATGTCTTCCGGCTTCCCACCCAGCGGCAAATACAAATCTTTACCGTACAGGTAATCTTCGATATGCATCTTCCAGAATCCGAAATCCGTTTCATCGAACTTCTCCACCGGTGATTTTCCGCTTCCCATCGTCACCACCAGAACCATCTCTGATACCAGTTGTTAGGATTCAAACGCGGTAACGAATAGAAAACGAAGCAAAGAACACAAGAATTGTTAACCCAGTTCGTCAAGAATTGACTACGTCTGAGGGCACTACCAAGCCAGGGTTTTTCTCTCTTCTCAATATTGTGATGACAACTTACAACGACTTGAAGATTACAATTGATCAACTAGGGTTTAAATAACAACACAGACAAAACCTAGAAAAGCCCACAAAACGCAACACTGAAATCGGCCCATCTAACTCCCGAAAAAGGTCTCGCACGGTTAACAAACTGTGCCGTTAACCGTGCCATTTATTCGAGAGCAATTCCGAGATCTGGCACGGTTAGCAAACCGTGCCATTAACCGTGTCCGTCTTTAAACTTCCTTCCGTGGTTTCTGCACGGTCTGTAGACCGTGTCACTAACCGTGCGAGTCCTTACGCGTCCGTCCTTCGCTTCAGGCTCCATAATCCCAACAAAATATAAGGTAAATCATTATCAATGTTAAGTATATATGATTAGTGGTCAGCTACTCTTTTATCGATAATTAACTTATAGTCTTATTTATTAGGCTTTATGTATATGTGTGTATGAACTGACACGTCTTATATAATTGGCTTATAAATTTTAAAATGATATCAGACATATATGGATTCAGCCCATATTTATCCTCAAGACATGATGTCAAATAATCATATTGAGTCGAATTCAAGACTACTATATATATAATTCATGAGTTCATACACAATCTCAAATTTATCGTTGTATAAGCGTTCACATAACTTTTAAGTGAGGTGAGTTGGTAACAACATCTCTTTATTTTTCTGATCCAGTAAGTAGCTAGCTGCTTTCAATTTGGCTCGAACTCGAACCTTTTGACCAAGAAGGTGAATTCCTTGTTAAATTTACTGAATTCCTCAATAAATAAAAAGATTACTTCATTAAAGTGTGTGGGTTATCCCTTTGATAAATCGTGCCCACTTCCTCTCTTTTAATTTTAATTTTAATTTTTTAAGTTTTAGTTGGTGGTTGTAACCCAAGGACCTATCTTTATAACTTTGATCAAATTATATACAATTGGGATTTGTAGTATATTTATCTGCAAAGTCCTTGTTTTTTGTCCATTTTCTGCCTATATCAAATCAATTAGTAGTTTAGTGCATGTATATTCCTTTTCTGTTGGTAAATATTATATTAATTTCAAATTTTAATGGAGAAAAGTTGTTTATGGTCAGCACACGATGTTTTTAGTCCTCCAAAATTTCAAGTCTGTGCTGTCTACTTTGTATACGGTGACATTTTAGAAGCTGGTGATCGAGGGCCGGGGACAAAGAAAGTTCTGCATTAATCAATAGAAATAATAATGAAAACACAAGGATGAGGGGTTGGGTCTACATGTACAAATAAAAAGGATAATCAGATAATGTGTGTGTGGGCAAGAAAAAGAGAGTGTGGGAAAAAGGGAAAGAAGATTCTAAAAAATTGATAAATGTTATAATATTATATTTATGAATGTATATAAGATAGGATTTTCTAAATCCTAGAATTGACTTATTTCCTAAGTATTGTAAATCATATATAAGATTCTTATTAAAAACCTAATAAACACAAGTTTACTCTCTCTTTACTCTCTTCTCTTCTTTCAAATCTCTCCCTTTCTCTTAATTTATAACACGTTATCAACACGAATCGCTCAATTATCCCCTCGGCCTCCACTTCATTATTCGTAATTATTATAAGTATGAAAGTGCCCTTGCTCCTCGTTTATTCCTTTCGGGTTCTAGTATGACGCATATTTTCATATCCGTTTTATAGCATGACCTTTCTCTTTTATTGCTTCCCTATTTATTTATTTTTATTTTGTCAATTTAATCTATAAGGACGTTTACTGCTTGTTTGCTGAGATTACTTAACCATTAATCTCTCTTTCATTCTGTTGTTTCCTTTCGACCTACTGCTTGGGTTAAATTATGGTTGTTGAGTTATTGTTCTCTGCTTATGTTGACGAATCTTTGCCTGGTTCATGTGTTTGCTTTGACACGAATGGCTCCAGATGAACAAATCTACTTCGTATTCCATCCCCGTAAATTTGTAATATGCTTTCATCGTTTCTGATTTCTGTAATCAATTAGTTTCATGTCTTGCAACATAAACAAATGTTGACTTATATACTTGATTCCATTATTTATTTAGACACTGGAATTTATCAATATGTACCTTGCGTATTGCCGTTAATTCATATTCATGTATATTTTCTTTGTTTGATTTAAGTTCATATAATTATCTTAGTTATGGATTTGATTTGTTTACTTTTATAAGTAATATCTTTCTCTCTATATGGTACATCTCACATAAAGGATACGGTTTTCCTAAAGATGATATATGTATGGTAATATTATCAATGAGATCGATACATTGTAATATTATATCCCCCGAAGAGGATGTTATTAAACTTGTAGTTGTAAGGCAATATTATATTGCATATTGGGTATGCTTAGGCATATGGTGGTTGAATGTGATTCATATACATGGTGATGTATGCACATACACAAATTGATATTACAAAGATATATATCATCCCAGAAGAGGATTGATTTATAAATACGTATGGATGGTCATATAGTGATAACTTTCAATTCTTAAAGTGAAAGTTTTCAATTTCTGAATTGATAGTATAGTTTTCAATCCCTGAAACGATAGTTTTCAATCCCTGAAGCGATAGTTTTTAATCCCAAAAGTGATAATTTCAATCCATGCAGCGATATTTTCAATCACTGAAGTGATAATTATGTATTTATGATTCCTGAAGTGACATTATTTTGTAACGATGTACTTTATCTCCTGAAATCATACTCCTTTCAATCCCTGAAGCGATATGTCTCAATCCCTGAAGCGATAATTTTCAATCCCTGAAGCGATAATTTTCAATCCTTGAAGTGATAATTTTCATTACCTGAATCCCTGAAGTGATAGTTTTCAATCCCTGAAGTGATAATTTTCAATCCCTGAAGTGATACTTTTAAAAATCTCTGAAGTGATATTTTTCAATCCCTGAAGTGATAATTTTCAATCCCTGAAGTGACAGTTTTCAATCCCTAAAGTGATAGTTTTCAATCCCTGAAGTGACAGTTTTCAATCCATGAAGCGATAGTTTAGTTTTCAATCCCTGAAGCGATAGTTTAGTTTTCAATCCCTGAAGCAATAGTTTTTGAAACGATAGTTTTCAATCCCTGAAGCGATAGTTTTCAATCCATGTCCCTAAAGCGATAATTTTATCTCTCGAAAATGATATTTTATTCTAAATAGGATGTATTTATAAAGCAAATGATAACGCTGATGGATTCATCCCTGAAGATGATGTGTTTATAAGGATTATATCACCCAGTAGTGTGATGGATTTCATTCCCCGAAGCGGATGACATATTAAAAATCTAATTACTTATCCATTTTATTTGTAAGCTTGTTTATTTTCAGTTGCATATTTATTTTCACGTTCTTTTATTTTGTTCTTATACTATTGAAAAATGACATCCCTTGAAATGGATGCACACGTAATATATTTGTCAAGGTATAGACAAATCCAAAATCATCCCCGTAGTGATAAGTTTTATCTCCCGAAGTAGACGAAACAATAAACCATATTACTCCTTGTAGTGAGTAATTATAGAAAATATCATCTCCTGAAGCAGATAATAAAATGATATATTAGAAATAACCTCTTGTAGTAGCACTAGTGGAAAAAACCCTAATAGAGGCAGGCATTTGGACACTTATTGAGGCGAACACCGTTCGCTTCAAATGAGGGGGCTGCAACAAGTGGGGACCCTTTTTGAGGCGGGCAATATACGCCTCTAAAAGCCACTTGTTGAGGCGGGTCTCTATAGGCCCGCCTCAACAAGTGCCTCACTATGGCGCCAAAGTGAGGCACTTTTAGAGGCGGGCCTATGTAGGCCCGCCTCTAAAAGTCCACTTGTTGAGGCGGGCCTCTATATGCCCGCCTCAACAAGTGCCTCACTTTGGCGCCATAGTGAGGCACTTGTTGAGGCGGGCCTATAGAGGCTCGCCTCAACAAGTGGCTTTTAGAGGCGAGTCTCCATAGACCCGCCTCTAAAAGTTATTTCAACAATTCGAGTACAACAACGCAACAGATTTATGATGCACCATACACACGTTAAATTTGCAGAATAGATTCCTGATTTTATTCACAGAATAATATACAACAACACAACAGATTTCATCAGAGTACAGTCAGGTTCTCAACAACAGTTTACATGACAAGTTCAATCCGATAATAAATACTTCGATGTAAAATACTGTGCCCATTGCTCACGAACAACATCCATTTCTTCATAAGTATACGCTGTCTTCCTCTTAGGATATAGCTTCATAAAAAACATAGAAATTATTGACACAAATACTATCAATATATAGTTAGTTAAGTTACATACCTTATCTAGTCGCTCATCAGAGTCCTCGAGTCTCGTGACTATCTCTAACATGAACTTCATGACATAATAGCCACACTCGGTTCCGCTGCTTTGTTGAGCGCACTAATTACACAACATAAGGGGGCTGTCTTAGATACAAGGCCTTTGATTATAAATAAACAAACCTAAAGCGTTTAAAATGCTATATGTACCTCTATATTGCAGACTCTCAACGTCTTACGTTTTCCTATTGATTTATCGCACTTCCCACCTTGATACTTAAACACTTGAAATGCCCTAGAAAATCAACATAATACAGTCACGAAACTGATATTGTTAATATTCCAAAAAAAACTAGTTCGTAAGCAAAATAACTTACAAATTCATGATTCCAGATGCATCAATCGTTCTGTTGTCTGGACCTTTTAGAGAATCGAAAAGATAGACCTGTGCTTTAAATAGGTCTATCACGTACAGAGTCCAATGATTGCTGCATCATTTAAACGTAAATTGATAAACATTAATGATTGCTTAAAATACTAATTATATATGAAACTTATTGAAAACACTTACTCTTGATTATATGGGAGCAAAAACAATTTGGCACTGTTAGCATTGAACACACGTTGCAAGTAATTTGCTGGAACAGATGGATCGGCCTTGATTCTAGTGCTTGACACCATCTCAAGACAAATGAACCCAATTCGAGAATTTTCAAATGCATATGTGTGATTGTCCAATAAATACCTGCACATTTAAAGAAAAAACGATTAAGAATGATAGTTGAACAATTAAAGAAAAAACGATTAAGAATGATAGTTGACAATTAAAAGATAAAGACTGATCAAAACATTTACATCATGTAGACTTGAATCACAGAAATGTTTAAGCACGCCCCCTTAAGGAACTCTTCTACATCGGATGCAGTGACGTATGTTTCTTGATCTGTCACATAATTCCAAACCGAGGCATCCAATGGGATGGGAGTACTATCATATATACCACCCGGTGCCGAAGACATAACAAATTGCAACCACTTGCATGACTGGCCATGACCTTGAATTTCTTCGTTTTCTGCTTTCTTCCTTTTGGTGGCTGATTCTTCTGTTTTACGATCACAGCTACCAACCACCTCTTTGTTGGACTGAGACTTAAGAGTTATTTTGACATGAAATTTCCAAACAATAATAATGAAGTAACATTTGTATTATTGAGCACAAACAAGGAAGATTTAATATCATTTCTAATAACTATCCCGCCAAGGGCCTAAATTATGAATTATATCCCGCCAAGGGCCTAAATTATGAATTCTATCCACCTTTTTAGAGAGAAATGACTTACCTTTGTATTTTTGGCGCTGTCATCCACCTTTTTAGAGAGAAATGACTTGGACTTCTTTGTTGGGCGTGGAGTAGTATAGTCCTATATATACTAGAATTATAGATGAGCAAGAGTGAGTAATGTGTACATTATTATTGAGCCTAGATTTCTTACCTCGTCGTCTTCGAAAATCACTAAGCGGATTGGCCATTGCACGAAACTACCCTGAGCACCGCCTAAGTTAGTGAAACCATCACCCGTAGGCACCAGAAGAATATCATCATGATGTCCATCATAAACAAAATCAACTTGGACTTTGTAGTGATCAGGCTTCATCGGTGTAAAGTGTTGGGACGATGCACCGTTTGAGGGTTGTACCATACCATCCGCTACGAGCACTTTGTTACCAGAATCTTTATCCTCAAGGGCAAGATGGCATGGAGTCCTTTCCTGCATAAGAGGTATTTTAATTCATGTTATAAGAGGTATTTGGACATAAAGAGTTCATGATAATACTCAAACTCAATCATACCTTTAGCTCACGTGGTTGCGGTGTGGAATCAAGACAAGTGGTATAGGGTGCATCAACATTAAGTTCAAGAACGGGAGTAGAAGTGAAGTTTGGTTGATTTATGTGTAACATGGAGCGTAGTTGCTTTTGGAGGGCCTCAGCAACCCTTTTATCTAACTCACCTTCAAACTCCTTTCTAACTTCAGCTCTGATCGATTCGATCAGATCTGATGAAGCTTCACTAGAACATCTTCTCCGTCGTTCTCTTGGACCGAAAGCAACTCTATAACCCACATTTCCACCTATTGCCTTGACACGGCCACGATGATCTTTTTTCCCAATGGCTTTGGTGAGGGCATCCTCATCATCCTCGAAAGTAAGGTTTCCTTTTTCTTCTTCTTCGATATACTCCTCCTATAATGTCAATTAGGAAAGTATAGATTAGTTCATATTTCCAAGTAAATTTAAGTAAATATTCATTAAAAAGCACTACTTACAACTTTTCTTGCAATTTCTACGGCATCCTTATCGTTCGGGCTAACTTCCCACTTTCCATCCTCAGTTCGAACTTGATGAGCCAAAACCCACTCCTTTGATCTGTATTTTCTAGCTCTAGGAACCGATGAGTTCACTGAGGAGCTACTTGACAGAGATAAAGCTGCTTCCTCTGGGAGTCGTCCTTCTTTTATCCACTCGTGTCGTTTTCTAATATAACCCGCATGGCCGGTGCGATGAGGATTCTTGTGGTGGGCTGCACTTGCCTTTGCTTTCTCACTACGAGCCTGTCAAAAGTCAATTGCATTATTACCAATGATTTCCGCTAGCTGACTAGAAATCTTTAATACTAAAAAGAAATAGCATTATTACCAATGACTCTGGCCTGTAATATTCTTGAAGAAAAACTGACCAATCAGCCTCTGTAATGTGGTGGTAGATTTCCCAAGGCATCTTGTTTCTAGGATACTTCGACGGCTTTTGCGTCTTAGTTATCCATCGAGCTACCAACTTGCTCTTGAAATCTCTAAATCGTTTTGCCACACAAGAATGGAAGTATTTTTCCCTTGATTTATTGACATCCTCAATGATGTGGAACATAAGATATGGATTTTTACAATAAGTTAGAATGATAGTTAATATAGTATATATTTAAAACAATTTAAAAAGACATTATACCTTGGTCTCCTCCCAAAACCCTTGCCTCGTCTGCTCATCTATCCTTCGGTATTCTTTCACATTAATATTAATTCTTTGAGCATAACTCCCAACTTGCTTTCCGTATTGTTTCGACCACTCGCCATCAGGGACATTAAACTCAAGGTGCATAGGCTTTTTTACTTGAACGCCTTTTGACGGATCACGCCCTTTAGCGATCTGTGTAATCGCGCTAACACCTTGTGATTCAGGATCACCTTGGGTAGGGAAAATAGCATTTCCACTTTCGTTAGACATAGTGGCTAGAATTCCTGCAACAAGCACACACAAAAAATTACTTATTGTAACATAAAGCTTCTGCATTGTCACATGAAAATGAACTTCCTAAGAGGAGAACAAGGTATAATTAACGTCTATGTAATAAAGACTCATTTGCTTCAGCATTGCTCATACACAAAAAACTAGATTATGATTTCATGAGTACATATAAAAAAAAAGCATATGAGTACATATAAAAATAAAAAATCCAAGGAAGACAATTCATAATGCAATTAAATCTACTTGTCAATAAATTACCTCATCTTATTCATTTGTGATTTGTAACCCATATTCCCTCCCTATGATCTGTACGGATGTGATTAGTATTATTTGTATCTTCCTCCTCGGGTAATGGTTGAACAACAGTTGATAACAAGGGTGTGTCGTCATACTCGTCATACTCATCTTCATCCACAACATAAACTGTAAAAATGTGATCCTCTAGTATATTACATCCTCATTGCCTTCAATGCACGAGCTTTAAACACAAAAAATACACAAATTCGTACAAGCTTTAAACACAAAATACACAAATTCGAAATCAGTATTAGGCCCGCCTATTAGAGAAACGCATATTCATAGGGGCATTTCATCAAACACCTTCAATGCACGAGCTTTACACACAAAAATACACAAATTCGTACAAGCTTTAAACACAAAATACACAAATTCGAAATCAGTACATTAGGATTTTCTCGTATTTTACTTCTCCAAATCCGTACAAGCTTCAGTACTTATGATTTTACTTCTCCAATTACTTCTCCAATTCGGTATGAACCTAAATAAAATTGTAAATGTGTTTGATGAAATTAAAGTAAAATAGGGTGTTAGATATGCTTACCGGCCAGCGAAATCGGGTGAGGAAGTCGGAACTCTGGTGAAACCGAGTGATCGGCGAAAGGAGAGGAAGTCGGAGCTCGACGAAGACGACGATACGAAGATATGAACGAAGGCGCGCGCGAAGCTGAATTTTTTTAATTTAATTAGGGTAGACTTATAGAGGCGGGCCTAATATGCCCGCCTCTATAAGCTGAATGTAATGAGGCAATAGAGGCGGGCCTCTTTATGCCCGCCTCTATTGCATACATTTGTTGAGGCGGGCTATAATATGCCCGCCTCAACAAAAGTTAATAGAGGCGGGCTTTTTCGCCCGCCTCAATTATGTACCATTAGAGGCGGGCCTACATTTGGCCCGCCTCTAATACTTTAGCGGGAATATTTTTTCAGAAACTTTTTGAGGCATATAATTATTTGTCCGCCTCAATAGATTTTTTTGAGGCGTATAAAATAATTATCCGCCTCAAAAACCTGAAAAACTGATTGCGTAGGTCGTTGTTGAGGCGTTTTGAAATATGTACACCTCTAAAAGGGAGCCTCAAAAAGTGTTTTTTCCACTAGTGTAGGTTATGAAATGGTCAATAAATTTGGTGTTTAATTTATTGTCACCTGAAGTTGACAACGATCCTCTTTATTTAAGTAATATTGTTTGTGTTTTTTTTTTTCATTAATTATGTTTACTTTTACATATTTTATGTATTTATAGTAAAATAATAAATTCATCCATGGGAGTGGATGTACACATAAAAAAAAAAGATATTGTCCCTGAAGTGACATGATTCATCGAAATGAAAGAATGATGGATTTATCTTCTTTTCCTAGTGTTTTAGTTCTTAAATTTATTTTGGAATAGTCATTATGATTGCAACGCCAAATTTTTAAGGGTTTTCATAAGAAACAATTTAACACGTGGTTTAAGTGTTAAAATTCATTTAGCTAAACGAATTTGGGATAAGAATTAGCACTTGAAATTTCTGTGAAATTGTGCTAAACTAATGGTTATACCATACCATCAACAACTCTATGAGAGTATTAAGACTCATTTTTTTGACAATTTAGAGATCACTATATATTCTCGAAGAGTTTCATGATCATATGTCAATTTTGTACTATGATAGTAATACATATTTTAAGGCATCTATTTTTATTCGAAAGTTAGAAATCAAGGTAATGATTTATCTAATTTTGAGTTGATGATATCCCAAATATTAAAGAATCACCCATATGGAAATTTCAATGGTGGAAACTATTGTCGATAATGTCATTATTACTTATACCATTTCGATAAACCAGAAATTTCTTTATCCTGCAAAATGGCAAAAACCAAGTGTAAAATATAAGGGCTAGAAAGAGCATCTCATTCATGACTCCAGAAGAGATCTATGTTGTTATAGGAAAGAACAATATATTAAATGAGTAACACTCTATGTTTACGAGTTTAGGACAAACTTGTTGATTATTTGAAAAGTTATTCGACAAATTGGTTATCATGCAGAATTCATGTATAAGGACAATATCGAATATCTATCTAAATTTTCCCAGGAAAATTTACACACGAGGTACATACGACAACCCATTGAATCATATAATATTTCTAACCAGAAGTTAGTTGATGAAAAAAAAAAATTCTTTGTGGCAAAAATGAATTCGATTACCTAAGTGAAGTAATGATGTGCATGATCATTATAAATTCACTCAAACATCTACTAAAGGACCGGAGGATCCTAGGACATGGAGTCCTTGTCTTAGAGTGATCGTAAATACACGACTTGTTTTCTTGGTAACAATGTCGATTATGTAAAGAGTAAATGCATAGTCTCCATGTTTCTTGACATATTCAAGAATACATATGTGGACTAATAACACCGTCATATGAACCAATGTTAATTGTTTATATATTTTATTATCTTGATAGATGCCTCAACACATTGATGAAAAAAATGAAACATAAAGTGGGAGAAAGAAATCAATCAAGTAGTGTAACGGTCGAGCATCGGGTAGCTCACACTATTTAATAGGACGACATGGTACAATCGTTATTTATATGGTCATCAATCATAGCTGAGTTAAAGCTAATACATGAAACGATCTAGAAGAATCGTTGACCATAAAGGGTCATATAAAATTTGAATGTTGAGAATTAAGTTTGACTTTGATTGACCATGATATATTCCCCTAATTGAAACTTATCTCCAGAAGAGAACTGAAAGTATATAGATATGCGGTGTATGTCTCATTCTCACCCTAAATGAACTAAATTAATGCCACAAGAAAAGTTGGGATTCTACGAGGGCAGGAGTCCCTATAGATTATTGAATACCTAGAGCTTATATTGGGTGATCGCTCGGTATCAAGATTATCATTTTGAAGAGATAAAATCTCAACTTTAGGGGGAGCGGAAAATGAGACTAATATGTATAAGAGATTGCAAGGAATGCAAATTCTCGATAATTTTATATCCTTGGTTAAAAGAAGATGAACTAGAAGTTCAACGAATCGTATACATAATGATATAGCTAGGATGCTATAAATTGCATTTACTAAAAGTCAAGAAAGTGACGGAGTCACATATACCAACTGAAATGCCTAGCTCATTTGGAGGTTCTTGTAGTAACTCCAGACCAATCCACTACAAGGGAGTCTTAATTATGCCAGAAGCGTGGGAGACTTTAGACTATATCTGAAGCTTAATTTTCCTAAAGAGGAATGATATATTGCAGCTTAACAAGCTGTTAATTATTGACACGTGACAGACGTTTCTTGAGATAAGTTCTTCAAGAAAATCGTATCTTAGATTACAAATCATAAGTAAGGACTTTAAATGACAAATACGAAATGTTTGTTACAATCCATTTCAGAAGGACTCAAAATGCGCTTGTCCTTAATGATGTTGTTTGAATAAATACTTGCACCATAAGTGACATACGAGAAGGTAAATGATTCTTGATCAAATGGAAATACGTCGACAATGATGATTGGTAGAGCTGAGAATGGCGATTCAAGCAAAGTTTGATTTTGTGTATAAAAAGTGATATGTTTGGACCAATTACATATGTAAATCATTATTTGGAAATGATTATCTGTATTGCTTTGTATTTATATTTTTGATACAGGATTGTACATGCAAATTCTCGAAGAACCAAGATTTATGTGCACGAAGACAAATAGAGATATATGAAGGTCATACATCACTCCGCACTCAATATTACCTACATATTGACGATATCTATCTAAACTCATGAGCTTTGAGTCGAAAGGAGGACAAGTTCAGCCGATTCAGTCAAGCAATGTTAAATTGAGGGGGAGAATTACAACTGCACTATTTTTCCCTTAGTCTTGGTTTTTATCCCATTGGGTTTTTTCAGACAAGATTTTTAACGAGGCAGTTAATGATGTAGATCTAAGGGGGAGTGTTATAATATTATATTTATGGATGTACATAAGATAGGCTTCTCTAAACCATAGAGTTGACTTATTACCCAAGCATTGTAAACCTTATATAAGACTCTTATTGAAAACCTAATAAACACAAGTTTACTCTCTCTTTGCTCTCTTCTCTTCTCTCAAATCTCTCCATTTCTCTTAATTTATAACACTAAACTATTATACAAAAAATGTGGAATTATAAAGAAAGATATATATATATATATATATATATATATGCTTTCCAATTCTGTAGATTTTGTTAATGGCCGAGGGTTGCAAAAAAATTGTTAGAAAATGGCATGAACAGCTTTAATTAATTTGTATGCATATGGCATCTGTCTTTTTTGTGTTGGGTGTGTAAGTGTAATCCGTGTCTATCTGTACTGAATAAATGTGACTGCAGCATAAGGAAAGGTTTTGCATTTTGTGTTCTCTTTGGGTGGGCGCGTTTCATTTTCATTCTCATTTTTTGGAATTAAGAATGGAATGAGAATGATTTATTTTCAACATTATATTTGATAAAAATTAAAATAGAATGGATTTCATTCTATAAAATGAATGATTTCAAATATTATAAAATATTTGATTTTATCAAAAATATTGAGGTATCATCCATTCCAACTAGATATATAAAATTCGAACCATCTGAAACATAACCCAAACTCGTATCCGAGCTTGACCGAGCTCTTATCTCATATATATTATATTATTTATAATATATTATATTAAATAATATTAATTATTTTATTAAATAATTAAATAATATTATTTTTTATTAAATAATTAATAATATTAATATTAATTGTTTTTATTAGATAATATTAATTATTTGTATTAAATAATATTAATTATTTTTATTAAATTATATTAATTATTTTTATTGAATAATATTAATTATGTTTATTGAATAATATTAATTATTTGTAATAAATAATTTCATTATTTTATTAAATAATATTAATTTTTTATTAAATAATATTAATTAAATAATATTAATTACTTTATTAAATAATATTAATTATTTTTATTGAATAATATTAATTATTTTTATAAAATAATATTAATTATTTTATTAAATAAAGAGTATGTCCAAGAATGACTCATTCCGACAACATATCAAACGACAAGCTACAAGAATAAAAATGAGTCATTTTTTATTTCGATTTCAATCTGATTCCTAGATCATATCAAACGAGCCCTTAATTTTGATGAAAACGAAAAACCTTTCGGGAATTCCGCGAGGTAACCCTGAGGTTTTGCAAATTCCGCGAGGTGTCCACAGGTTTAGGCTATTCCGCGAGGTAACCCTGAGTTTTTTAAAAAGTCCGCCAAATAACCTTCCGTTATCTTTCCTGTTAAAGTACCGTTAATTTATATTTTTTTAACGGAAATTCCGCGAGGTAACCCTCAGGTTTTGCAAATTTCGCCAAATAACCCTCTGTTACTAAATCCGTTAAAAAATTGTTAAATTTTTATTTTTTTTAATGTGAAAAACTGTTAATTGATTATTATTTTTTTAAAGAAAAAATAATTTAAATTCTATTTAGTACCAGCCATAAAAAAAAAGTAAAATTTTTAATAATAAACTACATAGATGAACAATGTATTTAAGTACATTCATTCATGTAGTTAATTATTAACTTTTAATACTTTTTAAAAAGTTGTTAATTGATTTTTTTAAAAGGATAAATAATAACAAATGCTAATATTTAGTATCATCCATAAAATAAGAAAAAAAAAATTAACTACATAAATGAAAATTGCAATTTTTAATAATAAACTACATGAATGAACAAAGTAATTAAGTAAATTCATTTAATAAGAAACTACATGAATGAACAATGTAATTAAGTACATCATTCATGTAGTTAATTATTAACTTTTAATACTTTTTAAATGGTTGTTAATTGATTTTTTTAAAGGAGAAATAATAACAAATGCTAATATTTAGTATCATCCATAAAATAAGAAAAAAATTAATAATTAACTATATAAATGAAAATTGCAATTTTTAATAATAAACTACATGAATGAACAAAGTAATTAAGTAAATTCATTTATGTAGTTAATTATTAATTTTTTTTTTCTTATTTTATGGATGATACTAAATATTAGCATTTGTTATTATTTCTCCTTTTAAAAAAATCAATTAACAACTTTTTAAAAAGTATTAAAAGTTAATTATTAAAAGTTAATAATTAACAATTTTTCACATTAAAAAAATAAAAATTCAATAATTTTTTAACGGATTAAGTAACAGAGGGTTATTTGGCGGAATTTGCAAAACCTGAGGGTTACCTCGCGGAATTTCCGTTAAAAAATATTAATTAACGGTACTTTAACATGAAAGATAACGGAGAGTTATTTGGCGGACTTTTTAAAAAACTCAGGGTTATCTCGCGGAATAGCCTAAACCTGTGGACACCTCACGAAATTTGCAAAACTTCAGGGTTATCTCGCGGAATTCCCGAAAACCTTTTGAGAAACCCATTATTGTGCTTAATTAATTACAGTAGTTGTCTACATTAAACTAATACACGTCCGTACATTCTAGCTTGTAGATATCATATATACATTCAATCCGATCAAGCTAAGGACTAGTTATTCATATCCATGATGTACTGTTGTTATATCACGTGAATTAATATTATATATACAGTATTGTTAGAATTTAAACGCAGTAATGAGAGAAATTGAAATAAATCATATAAAAATTGTTAATCCAATTCGTTAAGAAATTGACTAGTTTGAGGGCACTGTCAAATTAGAGTTTTTTCACTATTTTTATGATAATAATCAAGCGGATATTTAACCTAATTACCGAAATCCTGATCAGGTCCAAAAAATCCTTGTACGGACGGTTTCAAAAAATTTCACTGACCCACTACTTCGTACGAGGACTCCCGCCCCCGTACCCTGACCAATTCAGCACCGAGTTGGACCAGTAAAGTTGGATTTTTCGCCTTTTAATATACGGTTCATCAAGTTTCATAACTCAATATACATGTCACGAAATAAACTCGATATCAGGGATCCAATATAGTGTTGCAAAAACCCATTCTAACTTCCTCTGAAACGTACACTTGCACATACTACAAAACTGAAGTGGATCGATCGTTTTGTTAAGTTGATGTGGACGAGCCTTAATTAACTTTCCACATCACTGTGTTCGATTTCACACTTGCATTTAACTAACAACTCTATCAATTCATCCATCTGGCTAGCATAATTGGCTGAGGGAGATTTAGTGTGTAATCATGTCAGTTTGGACAAGCACTTAATTAGAAAGTTTAAATTGAGGTTTCAGGGACCCAAATTAGAAACATTGTCTTACGACGAGAGCCAGTGAATATTATAAGGTACTTATATGTAGTGTATGTTTAAATTAATTGTATATAGTTAATGGGCCATGACTGATGCATGACGTGCAGGCTATTTATTGGACCTCAAATTTTCTGTCGTTTATTAGCCTTTCGTTCTTGAATCCTGATTCCTGATTGAGGTCCAGTTGTCCACCATATATAACAATTAATCATCAAAAAGTTGACATGCTATTTACCTACCTAAGATGTACGTGTGTATACGACTAGCGCTATTTGCACCTTCAGTGGTGCTGAAGACATCACTGTAGGAGTCTGATCAAACGGTGTCAAACACCGTTTGAGGATTTCAATTTTTTTTAAATTTCTGTAATTTAGAACGGTTTCAAACACCGTTTGTTTTTGTTTTTTTTATTTATTGAATTTAGAACGGTAATACTCACCGTTTAATTTTTTTATTATTTCTTTGTTTAGAAAATGGTGTAAGACACCGTTTGATTTTTTTTGTTGTTGAAATGGTGTGAGACACCGTTTAAGACTTAGGGGGTCAAAAAATTCCATCTCGCGGGGGGCAGACAGACCTGCGTCAGGGGATACTCGTAGGGTTATGGGCGAGCTTACCTTAGGCTGTAGGGTGATGAGAATGGAAAAGACAGGGTAAAAAAATGATTTTTGGGTTTCTATAAAATAGGTTAGCTTTGGCTTACAACAAATCAGGTTCAGCGGGAAGAAAGGAAGGAAATGGGAGGGAAGAGTTAGCTTAGGATTAGGAGAAAAAAATCAGGTGCTTACAAAAAATAAGAAAAAATCAAAGGCTTAGGATTAGGAGATATTATCCTAATGTCATGATCCAATGAAGATGTCGGAGAATCCGTTCAAGAGGTATGTAAATTAAATTGTATTAATTATTATTTATTTAATGTCATATAAATTAAACTTTTATAAATTGCATGATTAATTTATCAAATCCTTCAAAACTTCACTTGTATTTAGGATAAATTGCATGCTCATGATTAATCATACAGTAAAACTCCACTCTCATTTACGGTAAATTGCATATACATTGATTTAATTATGTTAATTTATTTAATTATTTAACTATGTTAATTTCACTCTCATTAACTGTAATTATGTTAGTTTATTAATACTTCACATTCAATTTAATTACATGACGCGCGCGTATGTCCCACTTTGAAAGTATATTTATGTATTATATATATGATGTCGGCAGGTTTAAAATCTATAATCAATTTATTTAAAGCAAAGGTGGGTAAATGAAGTAATGATATAACAGTAGAGTGTTATAGGAAGATTGAATACTAAGGAAAATTTCTACTTTTTTGACCAACATTATTCTTGTATCTCTGCTGTAAAGTTTAAACTAAAGAAACTCGATCATAATTAAAAGGGTGGGAAGTAATGATAAGTGGCCATGCCCGAAACAATTAGGAAGCTATAGATCGATGGCCGGCCGGTACATATATATAATGTATGGTAGGCCATGGACAGAATTCGATCACTTTCACACATCATCGGATCTCTAGCTTAATGTACCAACCATCAACGTGAACTCACTGATAGAATAACAAAGGTATATACGTGTGTTTGAGATTTAAACTCGCAAACTTATAATTGTGCACCAGTTTATGTATTCTTTAAGGGTCTATTTGGCATTTTGTTTATAAACACTTTATAAATAAAATCTATTTTTTTTTCTCTCTCTTTACATTTTTCCATAACACTCCATATTCAAATTTTAAATACCATTTTTTCAAAAAAAAAATCCTCTTTATAAACAAAAATCTCTTTATAAACACACCTACCAAACAAATCCTAAGTTTTACTTGCTTATTTTATATTTTAAACCTTAAATTAAAGTTAATAATTAAAGTTTAAGGTTTATAGTTTAAAATTTAGGATTTATATTTTAAGGTTTAGGGTTTAGAATCATGATATAGGCTTTATATTTTAGGATTTAGGGTTTATATTTTAGGGTTTATGGTATAAAATAAATAAATTTAACTTATAGAGTACATAGAATGGAACATAGAAGGGTACAAAATATTTAATCTCAGATAAAGATGGCCATAAGCTGAACAAATTAAGATATTACATATTTTTACCAAAACAATTAATTAGATAGTATATATATATATATATGTATGTGGGAGACAATGGGCTAGCTATCTAACCAAAAATATTGAGACATTCTAAGGCCCTCTGTCATTCAAGCAGTGAAAAGTTTTTCCTCTTCGGAAAAATTATGAAACAAATCAATCATACATTCATTACGTTAATAGCCAAATGTGACAACCCAATCTCGACCAATCACTACTGACCTATTAGTCTATGCTCAACTATTTACAAAATCATCTCGAAAATTCTAACTGAACGGCTAAAAAACAAAATGGAAAAAATAACTCACCCCCTTCAAGGAGCTTTTGTTTCGAACAGATCGATTCAAGACAATATTTTAATAGCCCATGAAATTTTACATCCCTTCAAATCTAAAAATGGGTTATGAAGGATTCCTTGCAATCAAACTTGACATGAAAAAGGCATATGACAGAATTGAATGGAACTTCGTTATTGTAGTCATGTGGAAATTTGATTTCTGCTCAACCTTCATTAATTGGATAAAAGAATGCATATCCTTTGTATCATTCTCAGTACTCGTGAATAATGGATCTACTGAAATATTTTTGCCTGAAAGAGGATTGAGACAAGGTGACCCACTCTCACGTTTTCTCTTCATCATTGGTGTAGAAATACTTGCTAGAAAATTACAAAAAGCTACAGATCGACCTATAAAACCCTAGGGTTCCAAATCACAAAAAATAGAACAAATATCCCCTTCTTGGCCTTTGCGGATGATATTATGATATTCTCCAAAGCAAAACAGGACAACTGTAAGGAAATCAAAAAAATAATCGATGATTATTGTCTTATCTCAGGACAATGTGTGAATTTCCATCAACCAGCCTTTTAAGTAACACAGAAAGTTTCGACCACACGAAAACAAAAAATACAAGGAATCCTTACGATTACAAACATGGTATCGCTAGATAAATATCTTGGATGCCCGATTATTATTGGAAAGGTCAATTCAAATACCATTGAAGAGATGATTACTAAATCCAGAACACAATTAACCATATGGAAAGCGAACTCCTTATCCCAAGCAGGAAGAACAACCCTGATAAGATCAAACCTTGCTACTAAACCAAACTTTATTATGCAAACCTTCATGCTTCCAAACTCAACACATATTGAACTCGACAAAATCAACAGAATGTTATTATGGAACAAAGACGCATCCTATAAACCCCTTATTAGATGGGACAAAGTATGCCAACCTCTTTCCAAGGGGGCCTTGGCATTCAAAAAATAAAAGATATGAACCACGCTATTCAATACAAACTACTCTGGAAAATTTTAGTTAAACCTGACAACTATTGGGTAAGAATAATCAATGAAAAATACCTTAAAGACATACACCTCTTATCTTATGAATACAACAAAAACAGCTCTTGGCAATGGTAAAAAATGATGAGCATCAAAAAAGAATTCCAAAAAGGACTCATTTGACAAATTGATGATGGAAAAACAATCAAGTTCTGGACAGATAAATGGGCACTAAATGAACATCTTTATAACATCATCAACCCTGCGTTAGGTACAAACCTAGATTGCAAAGTCCATGAATTCCTAGACCAAAATATGAACTGGAACAAGACAAAACTCCAACAAATGTTACCAAACGATATGGTATAGAGGATTATGGGTATCCCAACTCCCGTGAACCACATTACCGATCGGATGTACTGGGAACCAGGTAAAAATGGTTGGTTCTCGACAAAATCAGCTATGGAGCTCATCAACAAAAATAAACATTTATCATAGCATACAATTCATCTTGGATCTGGATTATGGACACATATCCCAAAGTCAAAAAAAATCTATGGAAATTTTTAAAAAACGGCTTACCAACAAAATCATGACTATAAGAAAAAGGAGTCTCGGTCCCCCCGGGTTGCATCTCTTGCCTTCACCCTATAGAGGATACGAACCATTTCATCTTTCACTGTGATCATACCTTAAAGACAATTTCAAAGATTAATATGACAACTAGCCTCTATTTAAGGACAATCAACTCTGCAAACAAACACATTGGAGAAATTATTGAAGAAGTAAAACTTAAAACTCTCCCCCGTTGAGCTGATAGAGTTATCTGTGGCCTGGTGGGGCATCTGGTTTTTTAGGAACCAGAAGACTTTCTTAAATGACAACCCTGACAGGATCTCATTAAAGATCTACCTAAATATATACAAAATCTTATATTTGCCTGGAGTAAAACACGAAAATGGAATCCAGATTGCACTCTTGATCAATGCTCCACGGTACGGAAAAAGACACTTACGAGGAAACACTGAAAACTCAAATGGAAAAGACCTCCATATGAATTAATAAAATCAATGTGGATGGCTCTACCAAAGCTAATGGAGCGTCTGCTATTGGCTTTATTTGTAGAAATAACATGGGAAATCCAATCTTTACCCATGCAGAAAATTGTGGCATTTCGACTCTCCTCAAAACTGAAACTCTTGCTCTCCGAAATACGCTTTTTAAAGCAAAAGAAATGAAATACGACCAAATACAAATAGAAACTGATAACCTTATTATTGCAAATGTTATTAATAAAATATGGCACTGTCCATGGAAAATCGAGATTCTTATCTCCGATATCCTATGTTTATTACAGTCTTTCCAAACAGTGCAGATTTCCCATATCTTTCGAGAATTGAACTCGATGGCCGATCACATAGCAAAACTTGACCACAACTTTTCTCTGAACGATATCATGAATAATTCAGAGCTCAAAACTCCCATCCGAAATAATACTATAGGCTGAGTATTAAGTTTTTCTTGACACTAGTCTAAATTCTTACCTTATAAAGAAAAATTGGGGCCCCACACTTCCATTCAATTTGAGACTAGCTACTCCTACAAAAGTAGTCATTACAATTGATTTGTATAATCAAACCTTGCATGTAATTATTGTATCTAGTATATATTCATTTGGTTTATGAGCGAGATAGTTAAGATAACTGTGTGAAGTTTCAACTTGCAGAAAAATGTACTTCTGAACATGTCTATATTATACTGAAATTGGATTTTGGGGCCAACTAAAGAAAGGAGAGTTTACTTAATAGAGTCCGGCCTGCAATATCACTTTCATGTCTATTCTTTTAAAAAAGAATGTTGATTTATGGCTTTTGCGCCTTTGTTTACCACACAAGAAAATAAAAAGTACTGGGTTGATCTATCTACTACATTCTACATCCATGATCCATCTTGTTGTTACATATATAAAGTAGAATATCATGTAAAAGCACAGTAATTACACTAATATTGATCATTAAATTAAAAAGGTGAAAGTCATATTACTAGCATTTTTATGGACTAATTGATGGGCAAATGGTTAATGGAAAATTACGCGAGTTGTCCTGCATATGAATCTTGAAAAGAATAAAAACCGGACCTTATTTTTTAATATATAGGCAAAATTACATTTTAACGCATAGGATCCTCACGTAATGTGAGGAGAGGCTCTCTACGTTACGTGAGGAGAGGCTTCCCACGTAACGTGGGAGACGACTCCCCGCGTTACGTGGAAACAGGCTCCACACGTAACGTGGGGAGCCTCCCCGGCTTTAAAAGCCAAACTTTCTTCTTCTTCCTCCTCCTCTACCCTAAACCGCCGCTCTCCTCTTCAAAAATCTCCCTTCCCACGTTACGTATCTAGTTTGTCTCCTCGTTACGAATCAACAAGATCTGCACGTTACGTAGATCCATATCCTTCAAAGGTTAGTAACATCCCATATCTTGTTAATTTTTTAGTTTTTTTGTTAGTTTTTGTAGATCCATATTATTTTAGTGTAATTTCGAAATAGTTATTTGCATATGTTGGTTAATTTGATAGATATATTTTTATGAAATGGTAGAAATTTGATAGATTTGTATGAAAGGGTTTATGTTGGATTTGTATGAAAATAGTCAAATGCAAGTGGTAGTTTTGTTGGATTTGTTTAATTAGTGTTAGTTTTGTTGGATTTTGGGGAAAATATGATGATTTTTATGGTTCGCCGGAAACTGGTAATGTCGCCGGAATCTGGAATTATCACCGGAATGTCGCCGAAAATCTTATCGGAAAGGGGAAATGCAATTTTATCCGTTACGTATGGAGACAGTCCACACGTAACGTGTGGAGTCTGTCTCCACTTTACGTCTGGGATGTAATCCACACATAACGTGTGGATACAGTCCCCACGTTAAGTGTGGACTACATCCACACTTAACGTGGGGATTACATTCTGTTGCCGGAGTTTATTTTTTGGGGGGAATTTTTGGTATACCCGGAATTGATTTTTTTTATTTTAGGTATACTCGGAATTGTATTTTTTGAGATAAAATGATTTATTGTTTTAGATGAATCCCGGTGAGAGAACGAAGCGTAGAACCAGACGAAACCTCGTCCGGGACGTAACCCGTAGGGTTGCGGGCGGTAGTCAGGATGCGGGAGGATACGGGCAGGCGGGCAATGTTGACCCCCTTGTGTTGCCGTTTGTGTCATCGCCATCGTTTCTTGTGGCGGGTGGTCGTGCGGACTCGGACCCGCAATTGTACCCAGATTACAACGCGAGCCCGCTCCATGGTTATTCTGATACGATGGATCAGTAACTATTATGGCCCTCCATTTAGTCTGCCGCCCCAACAGAGCCCTTACCGTCATCAGAGCCCGACGTCCCATCAGAGCTCTCACCTCCATCAGACCCCGCTGTCCTATCACAACCCTCACATCCATCATCACAACCTCGTCTATTATCAAGGCGACGTAGATGATCAGATGAGGTACAACCCATGGGAGGGTACAACCCATGGGAGAACCCGAGACTCAACCCGAATGCACCTCATCCTATGGTAAGTAGCCTTAATATATGAAAATATGAGCGTATGATAAAAAAAAAAAAATTTAACATTTGTAAAAAAAAAATGTAGGACGAGGATAGTCAGGCTTGGGCTCCAAGAGGTCAACCTGATTATGCGGACGAGGAGCCACAGGAAGCCACCTCTTCGCGGGCAAAACCTCCCCGATCAAAGAAAAAGGGCAGATATGACCCTGAATTGCAAGTTAGAGTACCTGGAGGTCCGGAGAGGCCTGAACT
Source organism: Rheum nobile (assembly GCA_027886185.1). Classification (NCBI taxonomy): domain Eukaryota; kingdom Viridiplantae; phylum Streptophyta; class Magnoliopsida; order Caryophyllales; family Polygonaceae; genus Rheum; species Rheum nobile. The sequence continues at coordinate 941,172 of WOAB01000616.1, read as the reverse complement.
TTTGAAGGGTTTTGCCAATCACGTGGCGTACACCCTTTACCAGCGCATTGTAAGTTGCATGGAAACCTTATTCTTGAAATTTCACATTTTATTATAAATATGTCAAATGGATTGCTTACACTGATTTCAAAATGCAAATATTTATACCCTGTGCCACCGTTGAGGTTTCAGCAACGAGGCAAACAGACACGCGCATGACGTTTGCAGTTGGAAACGAAATGGGGTGAACTGGCATCTGGATCAGGGTTGTGTCATATTCCGGATGTGATGCATAAGCATGTGCACGAGACGCTGATTGGTGCGTTCGTTGAGCGCTGACAACCTGAAACCAGCTCGTTCCATATGCCATGGGGAGAGATGACCATAACTCTCCATGACGTATTGTTGATCATTGGGCTAAGCATCCATGGAAAAGACATGGCACCTCCACGGACATGGCATGAGCAGTTGGGGGTGACTGATTTGAAGAAGGCCATGGTGGCGGAGGCACAGGAATTCTTTGAGTTGCTTGCTGATAAGGTGACATTTGGTACCGTAACTGCTGAGTGGTTCAAGGGGCATTGCGGAGAGCTGAATGATGAGCAGTGTGCGTCTGGGTACTTGTTGTACTTGTTGGGCTCTTGTCTCTTCCCGGACAAGTTCCAACACAAATTACCATTGTACTATACGGGATTTGTGGCTGATCACTCGTCTACCATGGATTATGCATGGGGTGCTGGCGTTCTTGCCCACATGTACCGCAGCTTGGGCGAGTGCACAAGAAAAGATGCGAGATTGATGTCCATATGCTACACTATGATTCAGGTATATTTTTTTAATTATAAAAACTATTGTTTATACCAAATTATTTTGTTGTAAATGTAATTATTCAATAGCATGGATTACTTACGAAAATATCCTTTCAGGCGTGGATATACCAATATTTCATCATGTTCAGACCTGCATAGAGTATAGACTGGGACTTTGAACATGCGATCCCATACGCTCGTAGATGGGACCTTTCAGTGAAACCCAACCCCATGAGAAATTACAGATTGGAGCTCTATATGATGACTATGGACATGGTAAGTGCATATATTTATGTTTAGGTTGATTGGATGCCGTTCGGTACGATTGATAGGTATGTTTAGGTTGACTTTGATTTTTAATTATTTTGCATCCTATTATGTTTAGGTTGATTGGATGTCGTACGGTACGGTTGACTTTAACGATGTGAGCTTTGCTCCATCGTGCTTCCATGGAGTTATCTCGTGTCTTTGGATAACCGAGCCGTACATGCCAGACCGTGTGGCGAAACAGTTTGCCCGTGTACAGTAGGTTCCAAGAGCGCCTATAGTGCCTAAAAAGGATTGGAGAGGAACAAAGATCAGCAGCTACATGGTGGAGTACGACGGAGCTCGATTTGCATGGGATGCACAAAATATACATTCCATGACCCTAGCTGCGATGGGCCCTCCTGTCCAACAAAGCCATGACTGTAGCGGTGATTACATGGGATGGTACCTCCCACGTACACACCCATTCATCAACCCCCTACCATTGAAGACGCGACACAGGTATGAAATTGACTAATTTGTAGGTTGTTTAATTTCCGGTTAACTCTATCTAAATTTATTATACATATCAACGTTTTTGTGTTGTGTGCAGACCATCGAATATTGCTACAATGATCTTGAGCCACATCGCAACCATGAATATGAAGATGTAGCAGAGGTGCTACGCCGATCATTGGAGCGAATGTATTCCTTCCTTCCCAATCACTGAGGAAGTTTTATGATTAAACTTGTTTTGTTTTATGGATTTGATTGAACTTTGGATTATGGCAACAATGAATGTTATGACTTCTATTTGAATGTTTGTTATGATATTCTTGAGAGTGTATTCCCAAGTTTATAAGATGTCTTCATTTTGTATTGTGTATGAGACCGTATTTTAATTCACGTGAAGCTAACGAACTAGATGACGTAATTATGTGTAAATTGCCATCACGATAAACAGTAGATCATACAGATAGGTTCAATTTTTCTTATTTTCCACAAGTTTCAGTTTTACAGAAGGCACATAAACCGCCAGAAACCACATTCTGGTAAAGCGCACGATTTGTGACAAACCATGCCAGGAACCGTGCCATTTTACAGAAGGAACAGAAACCGCCAGAAATAACTTGAATTCCACACGTTACGTGTGGAACTCAACAACATGTAACGTGTGGAAAGGTTCCACACGTTACGTGTGGTTTGGATGTAATATGTGAAAACGCACGGCCGTGCGGTGCTCTCGGCTTTTCAGCCAAAAAAATACAGCGAAAACGCACGGCCGTGCGTTTTACCGCACATGCCGTGCGGTTCTCTCGGCTTTTCATCCAAAAAAATACAGTGAAGACTGCATGACCGTGCGTTTTACCGCACAGGCCGTGCAGTGCTCTCGGCTTTTCACAAAAAAAAAATTGATGAGGGATGAGGCAAACATGTGTCTTGGTATTACATCAACAGGTCATAAATACAACGAACATGTGTCTTGGTATTACATCAAAGTCATTACATCATACATATGTCTTAACATAAAATAGATTCAACTTTCTTCTTTCCGCGACCCTTTGGTTTGTGTGTTTGGTACTCCGTCAATCGTTCAAGGATGTTGTGATCTACCAAGGCATTCGCAGACGGGTCGTGAAATCTCAGCCACGCGGTGCAAAGGTTCGGCAAGGGCAAAGTTTCGGCAAGGCCAATCTACATCAAAGTCATTGCATCATACATATGTCTTAACATTAGATAGTTTCAACTTATTTGATTGTATTAACGTACCGCAATAAAATGTTGCTCTTTCTCGACATGGTAAATGCATATCGTCTTCATCTTCTCTCCAACCGCTTGGTTTGGATCTGCCCTCATAGGCATGTATGTCGTTCTCACACCAGCACCGATGGAGACGAACACACAGTTGAATGTAGTAGTCACCAAGCATCCCATATCCGGGAGGTCCAACCACGTCTCCTGTGGGGCAGGCCTGTTGGGCACAGGAAACCATGCAAGTTTCGCCTCCATTGCCTCAAGTGTCATCGTAGACATCCAAATTGGCGCGAATAGCTCATACTCTTGTTTCAACGTAGCGATCATGGTACGTCGAACAAATTCCCAATGCTCCTGCCCTAATCCCAGACCATGCGCAATTGATCTATATCCGCAGTTTCCATCACCCACTATTTCCCACCATCCTCCCACGTGTTGTTTCATACACTTGGGAAACTGGGTAATATATCGCCTAGGGTTTTTTATCAAAGTCGTGTAACCCGAAGGCATAGGCTTCCATAACATGGCACAAGCTTCTTTTGGTGGACTTGCTTTTTGCTTCTTCGTAGGTGTTCCCTCAATCTGTTGGTCAGTGTACTCCCATGCTGACGGTTGCCTTTTGGTGGGAATGTTTAGAGCTCCTTGAGGCCGTCCCTTATGCATAACTTTAGCTGGCTCTTGTAGAGTAGTCTGCTCTGGATGTGCTATACTTGTTAGTGCAGAGACAGCTCTGTGTTGATCATGCACTGGCAATGTGGGGAAGACGCTTGCAGCAAACTCATCAAGCAACGACCTATTCACTCTCCATTGTCTGTCTGTCTTCTTCTTCTTCTGTCCGCACTTCTGACAAGGTCAATTGCCTCCAGAACGGATGCAATGAGCTAGGTTCAATTGGTTCCTGGTTCATCACATTCTGCGCCATATCATGCACGCAAGGCAAGCCATCCTTCACCCTCATCTGGCATCTTCATATAGTGTTCCACAATGGATCTTCGCCTTTCTTGTATTCCTCAATCAGCCGTGCTAGTGCAATCGCAGAGACCTTGTAGTGCAGCTTGCAGAAAAGATGTGATTGTGTTATCAGCGTAAATCGCTTTTCTAAGCTCTCATTCAAGGCCCCCCTTATCTCATTAATATGAATGTGCAACCGTGCATCATGTTGATCGAATACAGTGCAAAGGTTGCCCTCATTGCTAGTGAAGAAGCTTTTAAGACTTGAATGAGCCCCTTCAACCCTGTATTACAATCGAGAATCCGAAGTCAGTATGTTGTTGTAAAAGTCTAAGTTCAAATAACCAGTTAAATTTAAAAACATAATGCACAAACCTGTTAGTTGTGGCAATTCCAAGAGTGGAGACTGTATCTGTCCATACTGAGACGATTCTTTTCCTATACGGGTCAAGCCAGTTTTTTTGTACATACTGAAGACATTTTGGATATTTCCTCCAATCTTGTTGAATCTTCTTCAGTGTTGCTTCATACCCTTCTATGGTTGTTTCCTTGAATAGTTTCATGTAGTCATTGAAAAATGATGTGCCCCTAAACTTGTCCATGGCCTTCTTCCCGAAGTCTTCAATATTCTTCCTCACATGGCACCTATATAGGAGGAATTTTGCTTCTGGAAACTGCTTCTCTAAGGCGTTCATCAACGCCTTCTCCCGATCTGTGACCAAGCATGTGGGTGCTCGTTGGACCTTGACAAACATTTTTGAATGTTGTTGTATGGTCCACTTGTAACTCTCTTTGTTCTCATGCTCCAGAAATGCCACGGCAATATTGTAGTTTTTCCAAACAGATGTGATGCCGATAATTTCAAGGAATGGCAAATCGTAACTGCACACATAATGATATGTTATGGCATGCTAATGATTACATGAACAAGTGAAGAATATAAATGATCATGTGTTACTAACCTGTTAGTTGTGTATGTAGAGTCTAACAACACAACGTACGGGAATGCCTTCAACAGCGACAACTGGTTTGGGCTTGCGAAGAAGATATTTGTGATCCTATTGGTCTTCTCATTGAATCTATGCTTCATGAAGTATCCCTTCTCCTTATACTCATAGAAGAACTGTTGCACCATTGTTCTTCCTTCCATGCCGTTTTTTCGTATGTCATGCATGATGTTGTACACTTGCTTCATCTTGGTCAAGTTTCCTAGGGACGATGCAATTGTAGTAAAAATCTTTTGAGGCTTGCATGATTAACTGTCATCACCCTAATAATCTCCTTCTCCTCAGCGTTTGGTCGCCCAGCTAATGCATGACCAAACAAATCGTCTTTGATCGCATGATTGTGAGTTTCATGTTGTACAGTGATCTTCAATGATCCCTTCGACCCTTCTTTCAACCTCAACATGAATGGACACCCACACTTCTTGGACTGTGTGGTATCCCTCACTTGGTCAGCTTGTTTACGGATATTTTGTTCATGCCTATCGCACGGTAACCAAGTCCCCCCAAGGGCTTTATACATGGAAGGTTTATTCCTCTCCTTTATGATGCAGAAGTTATGAGACATAGCAGTCTCCCGCGCCCATTTAAATGCTTCTTCTCTGGACTCCCAGATTTGGTTTATTGTGAAGAACTCTGAATAATCAGCAGAGACGAAAACATCCTCTTTTGGATCATTTCTGAATTGAGGTTGTGTGTGTAGGGATGAAAAGCAAAAATGTGGGTTAACAGAAGCCGAATTCTTAGTTTCTTCATGAGATAAAAATGCTTCTGGAGGCGGACAACTATAGTCAAACACTCAAAGTGAGAAGGATGGTATATCATCTGGTGTTTTACACTCAGATGGTGTGTTCCATTCCGGCAACGGTTGATGAGGTATTTCCCAACCAGAAAATGATTTTTGTGGGGTGCTCCAGTCATCGAGGGAAATATTGTTTAACCCCTCGTACAAATAATAGTTCGCATGCATACACACGGAATCGTCTCATCAAGTAGTGAACTAATTATCAAGTGTGAAACCATAATTCCCTTTAAGGAAGCATTCTTAGACATCAATATAAAGGCACATAAATACTCTATATAAATGTGTAAAATAACCCATCCCTCAAACCTTTAGTTTCATCAACTCTCCACACATTATTTTTCTTATTTTCCACAAGGTTCAATTTTACAGAAGGAACATAAATTGCCAGAAACCACATTCTAGTAAAGCGCACGGTATGTGACAAACTGTGTCCTAAACCATGCCCTTTACCAAAAGGCACAGAAACCGTCAGAAACCACAATCTGGTACATGTTTCACACGTAACGTGTGGACATGTTTCACGCGTTATGTGTGAAACATGTCCACATGTTACGTGTGTAAATGTTCTACACTTAACGTGTGAAACCACAATCTGGCACATGTTCCCCACGTTACGTGTGGACATGTTTCCCACGTTACGTGTGGACATGTTTCACACGTTACGTGTGGACATGTTTCACACGTTATATGTAAAACTGTTCTTCAATGTAACGTGGATCTTGCTACCCCAAACCCTATCCCTCAAAATCTAGCATGTCAAACTTAGTTTCTAACACCTAAACAACAAATATCATGTTCAAAACTTTGACAATCTAGCATGTAAAACTTGGTTTCTAACACCTAAACAACAAATAACATGTATTGTTTTCAACAACTAAAGATCAAAACTTTGAACATGTCCCAAACAAAAAATGAAAACTTTAACTTTAAATAACGGAAATTACCTCATTTGGAAGTGGACCATCTTCAACATTGTTGTTCCAATAATCATTGTTGTTCATATTGTTCATTTTTTTTTTTTAAATGAGGGTGTAAAACACAAATTTTTGAGTATTTCAAATGAAGGGTTTAGTCTCAAAATTGGGGCTTAGCCGGGGAAGATGAAGAGGGGACCATTAATTCAGTTAGGTGGGGACACGATGGTTAATTCAATGCATTTTACAACAGTCGTATCCCCACGTTACGTGTGATGTTATCCCACATGTTACGTGTGAGCCTCTACCACACGTAACGTGTTGAATATACTCACATGTAACGTGGTACTTCTTTTTCCCTTAAGGGTTTAGGGTTTAGATTTTAGGGTTTAGATTTAGGGTTTAGGGGGGTTTACTGTTAAGTTTTTTGAAGTCTTTAAATATACATGTATTGTGCAGTGGTGATGTTGTCCTTGTCCATCACGTGAATTCAGATTGAACAAGGTGTGCACACGTAACGTCGTGATACATTTCCCCCTTAGGGTTTTGAGGTTTAGGATAAAAGACTCGTGACTACAGCTGTATACAGCTATATACAAAAGCTGGTTATTAGATGTCAAAGATTTGTCAATCAGATTTCTCATTTTTTCCAGCTGGTTATTAGCTGTCAAACACATTGCATTTTCACTATATAAAAAGCATTAGGGTTGTTTGTTCACTACAACAATTCCAACACAAGCGGCGCCTACATATACACTTTTGGGTAAGCTTCTTCTTCCAGTTTCTATCGATTTAGTAACCCTAATTTTTTATATTAATGGATTTATGATATTTGTAGGAAACCAAACACTACAACAAATAATGGCATTTTCATCCAAATCATCAACAAACGCAGATAGGCTATGCTATTGTAATTTGAAAGTTGTTGTCCGAACATGGGATTTGCAGTGGAACTACGGAAGGAGGTATTGGAGATGTCCAAAAGTGGGGTGTCGTTTCAGGGAGTGGATTGATCCAATGTACGAGGACAGGGCATACGCGGTTATTCGACAACAATGGTAGGAAAAACAAGATCTTGTTAAGGAAAATCAAGATCTTGATAGCATTTGTAGGTATAACTTCAATCTACTAAATGATATACATCGTAGGTGATTAATGTCGTATCTTTTGTGTAATGTTGTTTATGTACTATCAACCTTTGTAGGGAGCAAACAAATTTAGCAAATCAGAGATATCATATGAAGCGAACGTTCACCAGAGACTATCCTAATTTCTTCAAACGCTAAAGCAATGTCATATCTTTTCTCTAATTTTTTCTAAGTTTATGATCAATTTGTATTCTTTTCTGTATTGTGTGCTAAATGTGGTTGTAGTTAACCAGCATAATGAATAATTTGTATTGTCTTCTAGGTTGATGATCATTTTGTATTATTCTTATAAAGATTAATACAACTTGGGCTACACAATGGGGGTAACCCTCCCCTAATGCATATTTAGAAACAGTTTTATGGTTCATACACAACATTAAAACACAAATAAATACTACAACTATTACATGTCATAAACCATAAACTTTAAACATACGCTATCTTTAGGTTGAATGGGGGTGGCTCGATCGATAACTTTACATTGGAATGACAGAATGGTCATAGCAATGTAAATGACTCAATACGATCGTAACTTCAATCTTATTGTAAAACTCGATACTAAGCGAAGAAGACCGAAATACTTCGTATAATGTTATTTAATAAAAAAAAATAGGTATACTTAACGTGGGGACACTCTCCTCACGTTAAGTAGATCCTCTTCATGTAGCAACTCAACACGTAACGTGTGGATCATATCCACGCGTTACGTGTGACCCTTTTTGCCTTACGTAACGTGGTGAGCCATGCACCACGTTACGTGAAGATCTTATGCGTTGAAAGACAATTTTATTTATGCGTTAAAAAGTAAACGGATAAAAATAGGTGAAGTATGAAATATATTATAAATAGTTTTAAGATTATTCATGATGGGCAGATTCTGGTTTTTTATTTTTAATTTGACCGACAAGAAAGCAAATTGTAGACATGAGTGGCCTCTTCTGAGTTGGACTTTTTTGTCAAAGCGCCAATTTCTGCGCAAACATGCTGAAAAGAAATTGAAAAGTGAGCAATAGATCAAAACCACCAGAAATAAATTTACAACTAATAAAAATCAAATTATAGCCAATAATTGAGAAATCTTGTTATTCATCTGTTTCACTCTCAGGTTACGAAAATAGCCAAAACAGGACACTGAGAAATACGTACGGCAATGGTCGAAACATGTATATATATATAGCAAACTCACCATTCTGGAGTTATGAGTTACATTTCAAATTTGCATGTAATATGATTCTTGTATATAAAATATAGGTTTATCCTAACTCTAAGTCTTGAATAATAATCGATTGTGATGTACAAATTCCCCAAAATAAACAGTACTCATTCGATTCATTTGAGCCGAAAATGTAGCTAAGTAACCATCACAATTAATTATTTTGCATACCAGGGTTCTGAAACATAAAGTTTCAAGGTCAAAATGAAATAGAAAGTTAGGCCGAACGCGAGGGTCCATGTGATTTGGGCCTCCTTTTCTGATGGGCTGACATGAACTGGGCTAAACTTGAAGTCCCTCTCAATTGGGCCTTCACTGTAGCTCAGATAGGCCTCTATTTTCCATTCTTATCTACTCCCACACACATGACATGTGTGATGTGTCCATAGCGATGGGAAATGCACCTTATAATGTCTAATATAAGCTTATTGAATTACTTTTTCTTGTTTTTTATTCTTATTTCTAATAATTGGCTCACTGAGATGTGAGGTCACTTGGCTATGTTAGTAGACTAGTATGTTGCTGCTTGATTAATCTCTGTTTAACTAGCAGATCCTTCTAGGTAGCCATGGTTGAGCAGAGGAAACCACTACAAATATCAACCAATTGAACAACTCCAACTTTTTTAAGCTGATCTATAAGTCAAAACAAAAAATATCTCCTCCTTGTTTCTACACCATACAAATCTATACCATTTTCTGGGGAGATTTTTATTTTCTCAGTGGTCCTAATTACTTCTAAGCTTGTAGGAATTACTTTGCTAACTCTGACGAGATAAGCTGTTGATGTAGCATTGTAGGACCATTTCAGTACTTTCTGTCACCATCTACATCTTCGCAATGGATTTTCTTAGTATGAAAAAGCAAACGAATGAAACGATTGATGAGGCAACACAAGTTCCTTGTACACATATTGTATGAATGTATTAATTAAATTGAAATCTGGCTCCAACTCGTCTTTCATTGTAACTTGTAAGTATGCACATCTATAGTAAGTTGGGCATATAATAATTTTGAATCTATTTTTTCTTCTATAGAAAGCACTCTGCCATTTTAATGAAGAATGAAATTCCAATTTGTAACCACGTTATTACCATGACAAAAATTAAATATCAAACACTACGTCGAAACCTCTAAACTTCACTTCATGTTGATGTATTATACAAAAGGAGTTTAAAGTTGATTATTGCTGCCTATAATAATATTATCCCCAAATAATGTACCCTATGTCAGTGTATGTGACAAAGTCCAACAAAGTTGGTGGACCCCGTGACTATAATCGATTTTTGATACACGTCAACAAAAAACATGTCAAAATATAGATATTAGAGCATAAAAAATAGAAGAAAAATAAAAGGCAGATACATATTAGAGGGCCCTATTGATTTCGCTATCTCCTTGCCGAGTTCCGACGCCGGCGCCGGTTCCGGAGATCCTCCAATAGCCGGCAGGTCTCGCACTGGCCGCCACTGAGACATTTCGGCGAATCGCTGGCCATTATTCTCCTATCCAGAGCTTTTTCCACCTCCTTCATTTCGTCCATCGCGATCTGCCTCGTTCTACATTCCACGCTGCAGAATCCTTGATCTCCCCTGCACAAAGATTCAAGTCCCAATCAACACAAGCAATCGACTACCGATCCTTACTAATTCGCTAATTCTGATTAATTCGAACTCAAATCAACTAAGCTTCCGAAATTCTTACATGTACATGTAAATGTCCTCGCCGGATTTCAGCCTTTTCTTGCACAAGTGACATGAGTTCAGGAAACAGCCGAATTCGGATTCCTTTTCGATCGGCGAGATAGGAACGGTGACCGATTTGAGTGTGTTAGATGGTTTTTGTAGTACTATTCCTACGGCGGAGTTATTTTTTAGGGATGAATCGGCGTGGGAGATGTACTGGTCGAGTACCAGCCGGAGTCCGGTGGAGAGGTCACCGGCGAAACTCAGCCTAGAAATCTCCAGGCCGCGGGTGTCGGTGATGGATTGGAAAATCTCCCTCTCTGGTTCCAAGTTGAAAGCTCGTCTGGCAAAGGAGAGCATTGTTACGCTGCTCTATGATCTATTTTGCTCTCACAGGGATTTGTTCAAGTGAGAGCAAGTCCAGGTGAGAAACTGAAACAAGCTGAAATCGGCATTATATACAACTTTTTTTATAATTTTTTAAAATAAAATATTTATATTTGCTGTTAGGCCGAGTGGTGTGGTGGGGTCCGCTCCGACCAATAATATAAATATAACTAATGATAATGGAGTTTAGGTCGGGCCCAAACACGTAAAAAATACTATAAATCCTAAATCCTAAGTCCTAATCCCTAAATCTTAATTAAATACACTCTAAATCCTAAATAGAATTTTGATCTCTTAAGGGATCAAATAATATATTTAGACTCTTAATTAAATAAATTAATTTATTGATCTCCTAAGTCTTTAAAAATTTTTAAATCTTAATTCTTAAACCCTAAAAAAAATATTTTCACTCCTCTTTTGACTATATGTATAATAATAGGGAGTCATATTTACAATTTTAGAAAAAATAGACTTAAACTTACTATTTTTTTTTTTAAGGACGCTTTGCGTCCAATTTTCTCTAAAAAATATTTTAACCTAACCCGGGGCCTAGACCCACCTAAGCTGGTCCTATCATCAGTGACCACAGTATAACACCCAATGACCCAAACCACATTTTTTATAACGAAGATGTTGCACTTACGTACCTTTGTAAACTATATATAAATCACAACCGGCAGCTCATAACGTACATATCGATATATTATGACACTTTTATGAAATATAATCACATATCTATGATTATAGTTTAAAACTATTTTCATCAATCTATTCACGTCAATTGGTTCTTGATTAAAAGGGAGCTGGAATCTCCTAGCATTTTGCTTCTAATTTAAGGGCGGTCTTGTAGATTTTCAGTGTCGAAGCATTTCTTATCTGTTTCATCATATTTTTAGTTGAGTATCTGGTAAATTATTCTTAAGAGATACGACGTCATGCTAAATTTGCTCTTTTTCTATGTTATGGTAAATTCAATCCTTTATGAGGTTAATCAAGCCTTCCATTTCGTTTTGTTAATTAATCTGTTTTCTCTTCTCGCCACACTATCTGTCGCACGGTCGTTGGCCTCTTCCGCGTTTACCACTGCCACATGACCACCGCGACGAGGCGGCGGAGGAGTTGGAAGGCTTCCTGAAGAAAGTTCGGCGAAGTTCCCCCCTCAAGTTGCAGACTTGTGGAATCTACAATTATAAAATCCAATTGATGATAAAGGCTACTTAAAACTCAATATATAAATAAAATATAGAGCAGCATGACTCACGTGTCATATGACTTTTTACCCCCATATATAACGGAAAAGTTACCGCGTTTGAGTTAATACTATTATACTCAAGAGCTGTGTACTGTATCTTGTGATGGGAGCCACAAACAAAGCGACAAACCTTGGTTTATTACCACAAATTAATTATTAGTCCTTAAAACTATATGCATTCTTTAACTATTTTAATTTGAACAAGATAAAAACAGAGACGACGAACACAACCCATACTTTTCCATATCGATCACTTATAAGAAAATGGTAAGATTCTGATTGGTCATTGAAAATTTGATGTGAGTTAAGGGACCGACCACAAGTCACAACTCTGTTCTTAGTATACTCAAACAAGTACGTCCTCCTCACCAAGCACTGGTGGAGAACACCTCCAAAATCCAATCGACGTGGGCCTGTGGAATACAGGGAGAGAGTATCAATTGGGCCTCTTTTGGAGTTTTGGTCCGTCAACCTATTATTTGGGCTGGGCCTCTGGAATTGTTCATTTGAGCAATGTGGATATGGCTGACGTCCAAACTTCTGAGATTTCCTTTTTTGGATAAGAGTATAACATTGGTGTTTCAGAAATCACATCTTGAGTTGGAAATTAGGTGTGCTAAGTCAAGTATGGTGTTTTTTAATAGATCCTACGAAAGGAAACATAAGTACAATTGTTTTTTTTTTAATACAGTAAAAACTCGAGATCCAGGACAAACCAACCTAGATCCTCGAGAGGCCGAAAAATCGACAGTCGAAAATCGATAAGAGCAAAAAAAGAAACAACAAAAGAAAACAAACTACAATCCTTGATCTAGGTTGGTTTGTCCTGGATCTCGAGTTTAGACAAAAGGCTTAATGAAAGAGAAAGGATCTAGGTTGGAAGGAACCAACACGACGATGAAACAGTCGAGAAGCAGATACAAGACACAATCTAGAGGCACAAACGTCAAAAGAAGCCACTAGGGATCACACGATCACTATCTTGATCTCTAAACCGAAACAACAGTCTCAAACTAAACCTGAAATCAAACTTCACATCAAAACGATTGAATCTGGAGAAATTAAAAAGGGTGGTGGGTATTGGGGACTTGGGGTCCAAAAGGGTAGTCTCCGATGATGGAGCTTCTTTCGACGAAGGTCAGATCCCAGTTTATGTCGGTTAGAGCTTCTCGCTCGGGGGAGTGGCCGAAGCTTCTCGCTTTGGGGATGGCCACCGAAGCTTGTTATCGGATCCGGGCCACGTTCGCCGGATCTGGGTACAGTGGAGGCGCACCAGCATCGGTGGACCTCGTCGGGGGTGTTGCAAGTCGGATCTGGAGAGGTTGCTGGTGTGTGAGGGGGTAGGAGGTTATACATTTTTGGGTAGGAAAGGACCGGGGTTTGCCGGAGGATCTGGGTGCGGTGGAGGCGCGCCGACTCAGAGGTGGTCCTTGTCGGGACACTGCAAGCCGGATCTAGAGCGGTGGACGGTGACTGGTGTGTAAGGGGGTACAATTGTATTGATATCCCATTATTATCTGATTGAAAAGTGAAATGAAACTAAGACTTTGAATTTGTTTATTATTTATAAACACTTTATTTTAAAATTTTACTTTTATATATTTCGGTAAATGTGTAATAAGATTATTTTATTTTATTTTCACTACTCACATTTTTCTAATAAACTACACACATACCAATAAAAACCATATATTTATCAAACATAGGTTTGTTTGATGAGAGTATTTATAAAGACTTTTTTGATTAGAAACTTTTTTGAAGAAAAAAATAGTTTTTAAATTTTGAATGGTATGAGCAAATGTGTAAAGAGGAAAAAAATACTTTTTACAAATATTATATTATAAATATTAGACCAAACAAGGCCATAATTTTATCTACAACTTTATTTATCAACTACTTATAAACAAAAAAAATAATTATAAACTCCATTATCTAACAAATCCTAAATATTCAGTCATAATCAACACGTTATCATACAATAAAAACAATCTAATAGTTACAAACTCATTCATATCTTATATTGGTTATAATTGAAAATTATATATTTTTGTTATCTTCAATCAATCGGTTTAATTCAGTTGAGGACGGATGACGAAAAGTTACCATAACAAGTCGGGGACGGTTCAATCCAGTCCTAGACAAGTTACCATAACAAATTAATTGTGTTGGAATTGAGACCCTCCTATACAAAAAGATATAATTCTGCTTAATATATAATTATGATTCCTTCTTTTTCTTTTTTATTTAAAAAAGAAGAATATAAAACTAATTTCACACTAGCCTACTCGTCAAACTTTAGGAGGAAAATCGATCTGTCCTCGATCATATTGTAACGAAGTGTATATATATGTACACATGCGGAATTTCATGACATATAATTCGTACTCTTATATGCATTTAAAACATCTTGATATATGGTTACATTTGACATCTTTTACAATAATTATAAGTAGCTCATCCTAAATTAAGTAGCTTATAAGCAATATATAAGTATATATATAGCTAAACAAACATATACTATTTTTGTATGTGTTCATAATTGAATCTTAGCAGGGATAAAATTAACCAGCTTCTTGTTCTTGATTCATTTTCAAACACATATACAAGTATACAACACAACATCTTCTTGTATGATAACGATATATATGATGGAAATTAAAGAATTCCTTGTGCTTGTTGTTCCCTTAAATAACTTCTGTATGTGAAGCACACACTTGGCTTGCATTCACCCACAATTTGTGACTTTTTTTGGGGATGCATGTCCAAACCAAAAATTGTGGTAGTTGCAGGATTCACATGATCTATCGCTTCAGATATGACTTATGAGTTATGACTTCGTCTTCGCCGTACCTAAGCCAGCCTATAAGGTCAAAAAGAAGCCCATTACAAAATCTCTGCACTCGTGAATTTGATTATATATAGTTAACTTCCTCAAATGTCAAACCTTACAAGTTCCAACACTATTGGCTGTTCATTCATCTCCCTAAACCATTTTTAAAAAAAAACGATAAGTCTTTATTAATGATTGGGCCATTTGACAAATTTAACAATTGTCTTGAACATGTGTCATGTTACCATTTTTTTTTAAAGAATTGGTCACTATTTCCCCCACTTTTTCTCCATTTGTTTATAATCGTCTCTCTAAAAATATTAATCTAATTTGGTTTAATTTAAATAATACGACTTTAATAATCAAATTTAACTATATTAGTTAATGAGCATTCAATCTCATCTAAATCAACCACTAAACGTAATATAATTTTAAAAGTACTTTTTAAATCTTCACCACGACGTATATACCATAGTTTATTTCAACATAATAAAATCTATACAAATTAAAATCAATCTTATTATTAATCTAATTAGTGATTTTTTTAACTATAATATTTAGTCGACCATGAAACATTACTTGGTGTTTTGAATTTTATAATTGTTTAATATGACGTTGTTTCCTACTATATAAGATTATAATTTCCACTTACTTAATGTGATTATATATATTTATTGAAACACGTCAAATATGAGATAAATATATGACTACTTATGTATATATTAGTTACCTATTCATTTTACGATTTTCATTACTAGCTTATAAATATAATTCTTAGTTCTTACTAACAACAAAATCTATGCACTACGCCACTACATTCTAATACTTAAAATCATGTATATAATACTAAAATTCTATCAAACAAGTTAAAAAACAAGTAGCCTCGTGTATCAAACAAGTTAAGTTGAAAAAATAGGATGGCTTAAAAAACATTGTCAAACTTTTTACAGACTTTTATCAATAACCTACGGTTTCATTGTTAATTCCGATCTAATGCAACTCATTAAACAAGGATAAATTAAGGCAGTGGCTATATGCACGCGATTTCGTGTCTAAACGGACGCGAATCTGTGCGCGTAGCTTAGCAGCATGGTTTCGTGCGCATAAGCTACGCGCACAGGGATAAAATAGGCATTTTTGAAAAGTTTGGAGAAAACCTATGCGCGTACATTACGCGCACAAAGTGATCTGTGACAAACTTGTGCGCGTACGTTACGCGCACAAAGTGATCCATGATATTAATATAAAAAAAATGCAAGGTTACCTGGTGCGCGTAGCTTACGCGCACCAAGCAAAAAAAACATTTTTTTTCATAATCATGTCGAGAATTTCAATACGAGTCCGTACATATAAAATTCGTCCAAAACGGACATCGTTTGCCCCTCCAAAAGCCCAACAAATGAAGTCTTCCTATCCATTTTTTTTTACAATTTGGTGCCCGGCATATAGCGCATTGTAGTGAGATTTTTTGGTATTTTTTGCATTTTTCTACTATAATTTTGTATAAAATTACAATACGAATCCGTACATATAAAATTCATCCAAAACGGATATCGTTTTCCCCTTCAAAAAGCCAAAAATCGAGAATAAAAACTTAATATACTGTATTTTATTATATTTCATATATTTATACTTATATATTATAGTATTTCATTATATTTCATATAGTTACACTTATGTACTATTATAATTTATTAAATTTCATATAGTTACAGTTATGTACTATAGTATTTCATTAAATTTCGTATAGTTACACTTATATACTATAGTATTTCATTATATTTCATATAGTTACATTATGTACTATTGTAATTCATTAAATTTCATATAGTTAAACTTATGTACTATAGTATTTCATTAAATTTCGTATAGTTACACTTATATACTATAGTATTTCATTATATTTCATATAGTTACACTTATGTACTATTGTATTTCATTAAATCTAGTATACTTAGACTTATATACTATAGTATTTCATTATATTTCATATAGTTACACTTATATACTATAGTATTTCATTAAATTTTATATAGTTACACTTATGTACTATAGTATTTCATTAAATCTAGTATACTTAGACTTATATATTATAGTATTTCATTATATTTCATATAGTTACACTTATATACTATAGTATTTCATTAAATTTCATATAGTTACACTTATGTACTATAGTATTTCATTAAGTCTGGTATACTTAGACTTATATACTATAGTATTTCATTATATTTCATATAGTTACACTTATGTACTATTATATTTCATATAGTTACACTTATGTACTATAGTATTTCATTAAATATAGTATACTTAGACTAATATACTATAGTAAACTAGATTTAATAAAATACTATAGTATATTAGTCTAAGTAAACTAGATTTAATGAAATACTATAGTAAATAAGTGTAACTATATGAAATTTAATGAAATACTATAGTATATAAGTCTAAGTATACTAGATTTAATGAATTACAATAATACATAAGTGTAACTATATGAAATATAATGAAATACTATAGTATATAAGTCTAAATATACTAGACTTAATGAAATACTATAGTACATAAGTGTAACTATATGAAATTTAATGAAATACTATAGTATATAAGTGTAACTATATGAAATTTAATGAAATACTATAGTATATAAGTGTAACTATATGAAATTTAATGAAATATTATAGTATATAAGTGTAACTATACGAACTATAATGAAATACTATAGTACATAAGTCTAAGTATACTATACTTAATAAAATACTATAGTATATAAGTGTAACTATATGAAATACTATAGTATATAAGTGTAACTATATGAAATTTAATGAAATACTATAGTATATAAGTGTAACTATATGAAATATAATGAAATAATATAGTGTATAAGTCTAAGTATACTAGATTTAATGAAATACTATAGTACATAAGTGTAACTATAAGAAATTTAATAAAATACTATAGTATATAAGTGTAACTATATAAAATATAATGAAATACTATAGTATATAAGTCTAAGTATACTAGATTTAATGAAATACTATAGTACATAAGTGTAACTATGTGAAATTTAATGAAATACTATAGTATATAAGTGTAACTATATTATATAATGAAATACTATATTATATAAATCTAAGTATACTAGATTTAATGAAATACTATAGTACATAAGTATAACTATATGAAATTTAATGAATTACAATAGTACATAAGTGTAACTATATGAAATATAATGAATTACAATAGTACATAAGTGTAACTATATGAAATATAATAAAATACTATAGTACATAAGTCTAAGTATACTAGACTTAATGAAATACTATAGTACATAACTGTAACTATATGAAATATAATGAAATACTATAGTATATAAGTCTAAGTATACTATACTTAATGAAATACTATAGTACATAAGTGTAACTATATGAAATTTAATGAAATACTATAACATATAAGTGTGATACCCCGTATTTTATAAGGTTATTTTGAGAATTTTGGAATTTTCCCGAGTACCCGTTTAGTACGTCGGATTTAATTAAGGTAGCTTGAGACATTCTGTAATGTGCTCTGTATTTGTAATATTTTTCTCAGTGAAATAAAATACAAACGACGTGCTTCGGATGTTTATACGCGTTCGCGTACGGTAATTTTTATCTCGGGTTAATGTCTTGCTCGTTCAAAAGTTGAATGGACGGGAAAAGGCAAAAACGGCGACCGCCGTACAGTAACGGCGCCCGCCGTCGCTGGGCCCGAGGTGTCAGGCCGTCGTCTCCTACTCTGGGCTCGCCAGAGCTAGGAACGGCGACCGCCGTAGGCAAATTTGCGGCGCCCGCCGTGATTACCCAGAAGTCTTTAACCGTTGGTCGCCGGAGACGTCTGACAAGGCGCCGATTTAGCCTCGCCACGCCTCGCTTAGACCATCGCGGTGTCCACATGATCTGTGGCTATAAAAGGAAAAGGATTGGGGTCAGATTCATGCATAAATCAAGCTGAAATCCTCAAATCCTCCTCTCGCCGGAGTTTGTGCCCTTCGCCGGAATTCTGAAGCTTTCGCCGGTGTCGTTTGGTGGTGTTTCCAGAAGCCCTTGTGAAGCCTTTTGGTTGCCTTTGGAGGTTGGAACCCATGCAAGGCAAAAAGGGGTCGAAACGCCCATCATTTGGGTGAGTTTTTCTCTCGTTCGGTCGTCGGAGTTCTTCACGGCGACCGCCGTGTTCTTTACAGCGC
This sequence comes from Rheum nobile, assembly GCA_027886185.1. Taxonomy (NCBI): domain Eukaryota; kingdom Viridiplantae; phylum Streptophyta; class Magnoliopsida; order Caryophyllales; family Polygonaceae; genus Rheum; species Rheum nobile. The sequence goes on along the minus strand of WOAB01000616.1, from coordinate 921,964 downwards.
CCGCCGTGATGAATGCGGCGACCGTCGCCAAGAACGGCGACCGCCGCCAAGAACAACGACCGCCGCCAGTGCCCAAAATGCCTTCGTGGCTTTGGCTTGGTTGGTTGGCGTCGTGGCGTCGTTCCTTTCGTTTTCTTTCGCCGTTTTTAGATTCGTACTGTTGTTATGTCGGATCTAACTTAGGATTCCTTTTATGGGTCGACTCGAATGTGTTTGTGCTAGCGGAGCTATACCCGTGTCGAGCCCGGAATCTCGTCGTTATCGTTAGGCTTGTTTCTATTCTGCGGATTAAGGCAAGTGGCGGTTCGCTCTTGCTCGTCGTTTCCATATTTACATTGATGATCAGTTATTTCAATTGATCAATTAATTTGGAACGATTATTACTGTGTTCATCTGGAAGTGATTTATAAATTGTTTTGAAAATCATATAATAGGTTTTATATCTGTTAGAACAACGCTATTATCTGTGATCGCCTTTCGGGCCTTTATGTGGATTTATCCTGTAACTGTTATTGTGCTGTAACTATTTAGTTAGCACTGTTAGATAGGAACGTTACTCGGACTTTGTCCAGTCGTTTCTTTATAATCTGGTATCGGGGTGGCTCGTCTCTATCTGGTACTATTCTAAGATCATGATCGGTCTCTTTCACAAGTGTGTAGAGGCATGACACTTAGCTGGTGTCACAAACCTTCCGGTGTACGTCACTCTCGACGAAACGTATACTAAGATGTGTCGTCCCAATGATGGGGTACACATGTAAAAGTCTAATAACGTGATGCATGTTTTTGAAACGTAAATCAGATAAGTGCTACTCGACGCACATAATTAATAAACCTTGGGCGAGTAGTGTAGCTAAGCGAATAGTGCAGCTAGGAAAGCTCGTCTCGACTTTTGATCAGAGTACGTTCTCTTTCCAATCTGAATTCGCTGTATGCGGTGAGGTTGGTCGTGAACCGAAACATCTAAGTCAGCTGTTTTAAATCGCTCGAATGCGATACTGTGATTCTTTAATATTCCAGATTTGTCATATTTCCTTAAAGACTCAATCTCTTGGAGTCTCTTTTCGAGTCGACTTTTGTGAAGATTCAGTCTTCCAGAATCTTCTCTTGTGCATACCTCTTGTTTATTCCAGTAGGAGTATGATGGTTGACTATCGTCATCGATTATTATTCGAGAAGCGATGAGTCTAACCTAATACGACTGCTTTGAATCATTATGCTTTATACCCTTGCTAGTCTATTCAAGTAGACTAACCCACGAACTTTGTTCTCCGCATGTGGGCTGGTGTCATCCGTTCGATTCGGCACATCAGATCGAAAGTAGCTCAGAAGAATAGAAGGACTATGGAGTCGACGGTGGTTTTTGAACGTTTTAGTTATTTCTTTCATTAGGTTGAGATCTTTTGGACAATGACTTTGGTTGTAATGTGCTTTATAAGACTTCCGCTGTATTTGGTTTAAACTCTGTGTTGGCCTATTCGGGATTGGATTGTAATCCCGTAACTCATGTTTCTTTAGCAATGTTATGTTTTGGAATTGAATGTTTTGCTCATTATGTATCATTTGTATTTCATAAATTGTATTTAAATGGTAAAGCCTTGGGTGATCTCGATAAGGAACACTGGGGTCACTGCGCGGTAATACATTTCCAAAAGGGTTAAGTTTTGGGGGTGTTACAATAAGTGTAACTATATGAACTATAATGAAATACTATAGTATATAAGTCTAAGTATACTATACTTAATAAAATACTATAGTATATAAGTGTAACTATATGAAATTTAATGAAATACTATAGTATATAAGTGTAACTATATGAAATATAATGAAATACTATAGTATATAAGTCTAAGTATACTAGATTTAATGAAATACTATAGTATATAAGTGTAACTATATGAAATTTAATGAAATACTATAGTATATAAGTGTAACTATATGAAATATAATGAAATACTATAGTATATAAGTCTAAGTATACTAGATTTAATGAAATACTATAGTACATAAGTGTAACTGTATGAAATTTAATGAATTACAATAGTACATAAGTATAACTATATGAAATATAATGAAATACTATAGTATATAAGTGTAACTATACGAAATTTAATGAAATACTATATTACATAAGTATAACTATATGAAATTTAATGAATTACAATAATACATAAGTGTAACTATATGAAATATAATAAAATACTATAATATATAAGTATAAATATATGAAATATAATAAAATACTATAATATATAAAGTTTTTATTCTCGATTTTTGGAGGGGAAAATGATATCCGTTTTGGATGAATTTTATATGTACGGACTCGTATTAAAATTTTATACAAAATTACAGTAGAAAAATGCAAAAAATACCAAAAAAAATCAATACAATGCGCTATATGCCGCACACCAAATTATTAAAAAAAAAAGGTAGGAAGGCTTCGTTTTTTGGGCTTTTGAAAGGGCAAACGATATCTGTTTTGGACGAATTTTATATGTACGGACTCGTATTGAAATTCTCTATATGATTATGGAAAAAAAATGCAAATTTTTTTGGGTGCGCGTAAGCTACGCGCACCAGGTAACCTTATATATTATTTTTAAAATATCATGGATCACTTTGTGCACGTAACGTACGCGCACAAGTTTGTCACATATCACTTTGTGTGCGTAACGTACTCGCACAAGTTTTCTCAAAACTTTTCAAAAATGTTTATTTTACCCTTGTGCGCGTAACTTATGCACACGAAACCATGCTGCTAAGTTACATTACGCGTACAGATTCACATCCGTTTAAACACGAAATCGCGTGCATATAGCCTGTATGAAATAATGGGAGTGTTGTACTTATGCATTGCCAGTTGCCACTAATTATTAAACTCTCGCATTAAATTGATTTTTCTTTACAAGATCAGATCTGCAACACGTGATAAAACGGCGTCGTTCCAGTGCCTTCAAATTAAACCAGCACCTCTCTTCCCTACCACAAGAAAAAAATGAGGGGAAGCAAAAGAAGAGAAAAAAGGGAAAGGGTAGAGAAAACGAAGTGGAGAAAATGACAGAAAAGAGAAACAAATCATTTTTCAACAAATTCAAATGCGTGTACCACAAGAACAGGGATATAGAGCGTCAAAACCTTTGGGGATAAGAGGATTTTCCTTCTTTTTTGTTGGTTTTAGAGAAGTTTTGCGGTTCAATTTGTACGCAGTAAGGGCTTACTGCGTGTTGAATTCAGGTTATCGTAATCGCTGATTTACAGGTTGAGATTGCTATTTTTCAAAGCTAAATCTTCAAAATCTCAATCCCTGCATAGCACAAAAGTTTCCTTCTTTCTCGAACATGCTTGGCTAGCAGGGGAATTCAAGGAAATCCGAAGGATTGAGAAGAAATTCGGCCTTTGTTGATGACGCTATTGAGTAAATCTCTAAGTGCCGAATTTTGTCTGCTGTGATAATTGGTTTCGAAGAAAGGCAAGTCTGTTTAAATTATTATAGTTCATTTTTAATTGATTTTAATAGTTTTTTATGTGTATAAATGAAGGATGTGGATGGATTGAGATTGAATATTTTTTTATTTGTTTACGGGGATGTTTGGTTTTTCTGGATGATTGATTCCGTGTGAGGTGGGTTGATTGTTCATTTCCAGATTGGAAATTGCTGGTTATCGCAAGCAAACGTGTTAAGCCTCTGGTGTAAAAGAACCGTGTAATTGTTCCCTGAGCGTCTTTCGATTCTATTGATGTCCTTTTCAAAATTGGGAAAAATTTCCATGGTCATACATGTTTTGCTTCTTTTGGGATTTCTAACGAGTTTGAGTTGTGACTGCGTAAGGCTATGAAGTATTGTTGTTTTTCTGAATTTTCTTTCATCTTATCTTTACTGTCTCCCCCTGAATCTGATCTCTGGAACTCTATTAATTACTGAATACACTATCTAGGAAAACTACAAACCCTTATTCTTCTGGATGTCTTTGGGGGGGTGTACTTTTCATTCGCTAAGGTGGAATTAAAGCCGTGAACTCACTCTGGTTCAGGTGCTTGAGGACTAGGTTCAAGACTCAAAAGTGGCGTTTTGATTCTTCAGAAGATTTGTGATTGTCTGATCTGTGGAGGCATTTTTTTTCCGACTGGTTAAAGAATCCAAAAGCTGGCAAGATGTGGGTTCAGATGAAGCATTAGGAACTTAGTTGGCTGTGGGAGCTCGTTTTAGCTCACTCGAGTTGAGAGGGTTCGTATTGGTCAGCATGATCTGGGCTGTGTTTGGTTTGGTAATTCTCCGTCATCCTTGGAAAATTTGAGAGGCTTATTGCCACTGTTTTAATCACTAGCATTGTAGTTTTCTGGTGTTCTCGAGTTTCTTCCTCCAACCCCGCTTTTGGAGGTCTGTCATTTGGTCTTACAGCCATCAGTTATTGGCTGTGGCCAGATGTTCATTCCATGATGAGTGGGGAAGGTGGGCTGTTGTTTGATAGATGGACCAAAACAACAAACCAATCTCTGATCTATTTGGCGCTCTGAAATCCTGGATCCCTTGGCGGGCTGAACCTGCTAATGTGTCGAGGGACTTTTGGATGCCTGATAATAGTTGCAGTGTGTGTTATGAATGTGATTCCGAGTTTAATCTAATTAATCGCAGACACCATTGTCGACTTTGCGGCCGCATCTTTTGCGCCAGATGTACTGCAAATTCCATCCCTGCTCCTTCTACCGAGTTGAAAGATGCAAGGGATGAGTCAGAGAAGATTCGAGTGTGTAACTACTGTTTCAAGCAGTGGGAGCAAGGGATAGCTACTACCTCAGATAATGCGGCGAATGATGCTGCCTATGATCCTAGTAGTTCACCTTCAGGAGGCAGTTTTGGCAGTTCTGCATCCAGCAGAACTGCTTACTGTAGCACCATTACTCTTGGTTCAATGTCATTTTCACTGGGCCGCTGTGAGCAGTTGTCTCAAAATTCTACTCTAAGTTTATACCAATCAGCAGATATAGATCCATATCAGTCTGCAGTGATGGATTTGTGCATGGATGGGCAAGGTGAGGAGGGTTCAGGAAGTAGCAATAATTCTGGACCAGACATGGAGGATCAGTCTCCAAACCAATTTGGAATGGATACAAACAGGTATCATGTACCTTCATCTTGTTGGATTAAAAGTTCTCTAAATCTTGATTTGATATGATTTAAATTAGATCTATGCATGCTGCTTGTTCAGGATATATCTTGTGCTCTTATTCATTAGCATATGTTTGCTTTTTCTTTTGCTTGAATGAATATTTGGTTGTTAGTTAAACTGAAAGTCACTTGGCGTTATTCCACCTGCTTGCTCTGTATGACAAGTTTTTTCAAATGAAAAATGAAATGTCTGCTGATCTTGAGAATGATCTATTTCTTAATTTTATATCCAAGAAAATCTGGTGATCTGTTTTGGGATCTCTGACTGTTGCAGCAATTTCCTTGTGACAAAAAAGTGATAAAAGATTGTTTCATTTGAGATCCTCGCTGCTGGTAGACCTTAATTCCAAGCAACGGCATATTATGAACAGTTATTTGTAGACTATCCTAACTTTCACCAAGCAAGTTTAACACTATTTCACTAATAGAATCTGACACGTCAGCTGAATAACCTTCTTTTTTTTAGTTGGTAATGGCCTGACAAACTGAATTTGTATTTTTTAGATTATATGCAATCAGAGGCTATTCATTTTCTAAGCTATCTATACTTTGTTGAATTTGTGTTTACGCTTGCAGTCTCCTACCGAGCTGCACCAGAGCAGCAGTGTAATATTTTCTTACTGTGTAGTTGTAGTTGTTTCTGGATATCCTATTCTAAATGTCTCAAGCCATGTGAAATCCTGTTGCATACCATAAAGATAATTTATAGTACCTGTTGAATTCACACAACATGCATTGCAGTAGAAGCTGTTAGCCATCATCTTTAGCACATATGTTTTGGACCTAATTGGTAAATGATTATTCGTGTCCTTGTGCTTCACTTCAAAACTTTAGGTTTGAGTATGAAGATGATGGATATCCTTATCAGTTTGATTCCAAAACTTGGGCCGAGGAGTATTATGACCAAAATGAACTAGAGGGGTTCCAAGATGCCTGTGAAGCATCACACAATATGCAGCCTGATGGGGAAAACTCTGACAAAACAAGTTTTAGTTGCTCTGCGCTCCAGAATAGATATGATTCTCATGATTCTTCCACTGTCCAAGATGTAATGGAGGAAGTTGATCATGATATGGGTGATGAATGTGAAGCATCTTCTTCTCTTTGTGCTGCCGAAGATGTTCAAATGGAGCCCGTGGATTTTGATAACAATGGACTTCTCTGGCTTCCACCCGAACCAGAAAATGAAGAGGATGAGAAAGATGCCATCTTGTTGGATGATGGTGATGAGGGAGATGCCAGTGGAGAATTCGGATGCTTGCGCGCCTCAGGTAGTTTTGGTAGTGGCGAGTTTCGCAATAGGGACAAATCTACCGAAGACCATAAGAATGCAATGAAGAATATAGTTGATGGGCATTTTAGAGCGTTAGTATCTCAGCTTTTGCAGGTTGAGAATCTTCCAATGAATGAGGATGATGATAGAGATAACTGGCTGGAGATAATTACTTCTCTTTCCTGGGAGGCCGCTACAATTCTAAAGCCAGATATGAGCAGAGGTGGGGGAATGGATCCAGGGGGCTATGTGAAGGTGAAATGCGTAGCCAGTGGTCGTCGCTCTGAGAGGTATTCTACTAGATATTTTGTTTTGTTTAGCTTCTCTGATATTCTTGGCTTTTATACAAATATTATAGAGGAATTTAAAGTCATTAGAAAGCTCTTCTTTCCTGGCAAACTACATCTCAAGAGAAATTTTTTGCATTCTTATAATCAGCCAAGCAGCAATTTCATTTTCATCTTTTCCATCATGAATTAGCGAAGTCTGATTTGGTTATATAGGTTTATCCATCTATGGAATTTCAGTAATTTTTGGCTTAACAAAAGTTTCTTTCTACTGTAAAATTTGGCCATTTTTTTCAGCATGGTTGTCAAGGGGGTTGTTTGTAAAAAGAATGTAGCTCACCGTAGAATGAGTACTAAAATTGAGAAGCCACGCTTGATGATTCTTGGAGGAGCTCTGGAATATCAGCGTGTTTCTAATCATTTGTCAAGTGTTGATACTCTTTTGAAACAGGTACTGACTTTTTCGCTATCTCTGTTAGTTTATTGCATGTAAAGGAACTTAAAATTTGCAGATGTATATGTGCATACGCATTAGAAAAATAAACGACTACTGTATCTGCTTATTTTTATTATTTTGCTCAGGAAATGGACCACCTGAAGATGGCTGTTGCCAAGATAGATGCGCACAATCCCAATCTGCTGCTTGTTGAGAAATCAGTTTCTCGGTTTGCACAAGATTATATCCTGGAGAAAGACATCTCACTAGTACTTAATGTTAAGCGTCCACTTCTAGAACGCATTGCCCGCTGCACAGGAGCACAAATAGTTCCTTCTGTTGATCATCTTTCATCTCAGAAAATTGGATACTGTGATTCATTTCATGTGGATAGATTTGTAGAGGAACATGGTTCTGCTGGACAAGGAGGGAAAAAATTGTCAAAGACACTAATGTTCTTTGAAGGTTGTCCAAAACCATTGGGCTGTACTGTAAGTCCCTTGAACATGAATTATGATTTCTTAACAATATTTTTCCATTTACTACTACAGTACTACTAGTTCTGGGGCATACATTCTTTCATGTTCGTTAACAATGAACATGGACCTTGGCACTGCATTTTTTTCTAACTCTAGGTGTTTTTTGGTGAAACTCTCAAACTTCTGGATAATACTTTTGATGTTTCTAAATCAGTAAATCCTGTTTCAGATCTTACTTAGAGGTGCTACCGGGGATGAACTTAAGAAAGTGAAAGGTGTTATTCAGTATGGGGTTTTTGCTGCATATAATCTTGCTCTTGAGATATCCTTCCTGGCTGATGAAGGAGCTTCCTTGCCAGAGCTTCCTCTGAAAGAGCCAATAACAGTGGCACTTCCTAATAAATCCCTCAGAGTTGACAGGTCCATCTCAATGGTTCCAGGTTTCAATTTTCCTGCTAATGACAAGTCAAATGCGAGCGGTGAACCTCATGGTATAAATGGAGTTCTCACACCAGCCACTCCTTTCCCTAGTCAGCCTTCTTGTTTGCAGAATGCAGGATTTGCAGAAGCAGTCTCTTCACCTGCAGATTGTTTACCTGTTGATTCAAGGCCTGTATCAGTGTTCTCTCAGGCCTCTTCTTTCTCCTACAAACCCTTGGAACAGAACTCTTTTTCAGTTGCTGAGCAGACAGATATTCTGCCAAAGGAATGTAAAGGTGACTCTGGTGTCCTTGATGAATACGATGCTATGCATGTTTGTAGATCTTCAAGGGAAAGAGGAGATCCTGTCCTTGAGAATGATGAGCATGCTGAAAGTGCACCTGGTGTAGGAGAAGTGGCTTCAATTTCATCGTCTATGCAGCAAGATGCTAAAACCAACCAAGAGGAGCCTGGATCCTCAAAAGAAGAGTTTCCTCCATCACCATCAGATAACCAAAGCATATTAGTTTCATTGTCATCTCGGTGTGTTTTGAAAGGAACAGTATGTGAAAGGTCCCATCTATTTAGGATAAAATACTATGGCAGTTTTGATAAGCCGTTGGGGCGATATTTGCAAGACCATTTATTTGACCAGGTAACTTTCAACTTACTGTTAGTGAATTTCCATTTTTCTTCTTGAGAACCTGCTGAATCACTTCATATAAATATTATGACTCCATGAGCATAGTCTAAAGTTTTGGTTTATGTTTCTTCAGAGCTACAGGTGTCGTTCTTGTGAGATGCCATCGGATGCACATGTACAGTGTTATACTCATAGGCAAGGAACTCTCACTATTTCAGTTAAGAAGTTACCAGAAATTCTTTTGCCTGGGGGGCGTGAAGGAAAGATTTGGATGTGGCACAGATGCCTAAGATGTCCACGTATGGGTGGTAATCCTCCAGCAACTAGAAGGGTAGTAATGTCTGATGCAGCTTGGGGATTATCATTTGGAAAATTTTTGGAACTTAGTTTCTCAAATCATGCAGCAGCAAGCAGGGTTGCTAGTTGCGGTCATTCTTTGCACAGAGATTGTCTTAGGTTCTATGGGTATGCTCTGTCTCTCCTCCTTCCCTTCCGTCCTTCCCCTATATTAACTGATCTGTTAAATTCGAGAAGATTTCCATGAACCTCCAACAGTGCACACGTTCATAAGTTTCTTAATCATTGTTTCGACGATTTTATTAAATATTGCAGTACATCCAAGTTGGATTCTTTGGAAGATATTAGCCTAAGACATTTTACCCTTTGTTACTACTGCAGATCCGGGAAAATGGTTGCTTGCTTTCGTTATGCATCTATTGATGTTCATTCAGTTTTCCTACCACCCTCTAAAGTTGATTTTAGTCACGAGATTCAAGATTGGATCAAGAAAGAAGCAGATGAGGTACAGTTATTGAACTTTAAAAGTGTCTTTTTGACTTGTTTACCTGGATCATAGAATTTATATCTCATCCACTACAACAGCTTGTTGACCGAGCAGAAGTATTGTTCACTGAAGTGCTCAATGCCCTTACTGAAATTGTGGAAAAAAAGTCTGGTGGAGGGTCCATTAAGAGTTGTGTAAAAGCCCCTGAATCAAGGGCTCATTTTGCAGAACTGGAAGAGATTTTACAGAATGAGAAGGCTGAATTTGAGGTAGAGTTCACTTTTAAATATATCTGAATTTCACTTTAAACCACAAGCACTTTCTATACTTGAATGAATTACATTGAATCATTTTTGAAAAAAAGAATCACGTTGGAAAAGCTTTTAGGGTTTGATTGGTGGAAAACAGACGACTGTAATTGCAGGTTTGAGCAGAAAATGTCATTTTCTCTTTGTGATTTGTTTCCATTAAACATGAACATGTATGAAATGCTATGTACTAACTCAATATTCAAGAATGACAGTCTCGTTGCTTTGTACAACAATTGCGGAGTGTTACTGTAATCACTAACTCTATTCTTCGAAAGTCAAAATCTTGCTACTGAGTTGCTAAATCAGAAAAAGAATTGTAAAATTGCTAAGCACTTACACCCTATGCTATGAACTTGAGGAATTAGAATCATGGGTATTGTCTGCAATGGATATCATCTATTATGTACGTGAAAGTATATTTAAAGATGTTTACATCTTAAAATAGCCTGACAATGATTAAATTCACCAATTTGCATTAGCTCTTTCTATATTGCTTTTCTTTGCTGAGGATTGCTGCTAAAACAATGTTTGGGGCGGGTGAACTATATTTTAAATGTGTACATCTATTTTGTGATGAGTGGTTTTCCAGGAAACACTGCGAAAGACTTTGAACAGGGAGGTAAAGGAGGGTCAGCCTGCTGTAGATATTTTGGAAATCAATCGATTACGGAGGCAGCTGCTTTTTCAATCTTATTTGTGGGACAATCGCCTTGTTCATGCCTCCAAGATAGACTTCAACAGCTGCCTTGGTATGGTGGGTTGCAACTCTCAACATGGCGATAAATCACTTGGAGCGCATGATGCTCCAGGCACAAACATGCTCTCACCTAGCAAAGGCTTAAACAGTGTGAACCCTCTTCCCGTGCATTCTAAGTCCAGTGGTGTAAGTCCCAGAATTGATGAGGAGATTGACAGCGGTCCTAACCAGCCCAATACACTTAATCAAATGAGTGAAGCTGTTGCAGAGGCTAAGCCTGTGAGTGATGATGTAGTCGACAATTTTGACTGCGACAAGCCATGTGAAGCCGCTGATAAGTTGGACTCAGGAATGCCTGTTCGTAGGGCTTTATCAGACAGTCAGTTCTCCTTCATTACAAATTTGTCAGATACCCTGGATGCTGCTTGGACGGGTAAGAGCCAGCCAGGGGTTGCAATACCAAAAGAAAACAGCTTTCAACTTTCTGTTTCTGTTTCAGTTGATTCTTCATTGGCAGTTGTGGCTGAGCGGTTGGCGCTAGAGACCCAAAACGAAGACCTGTTTGGTGGGTTTAAGATATCCCCAAGTCCTTCTCCAGCTTTTTCTACCAATTCGAAGAATTTTGAAAGTGTTGAAGATAGCGTGAGTTGGTTGCGGATGCCCTTCCGGAGCTTCTATAGTTCACTCAACAAAAATATTCTAGGTACTACTCAGAAGTTGGATACGGTTGGGGGTTATAATCCCACTTATGTGTCATCGTATTTGGAGTTAGAGCTGCGAAGTGGTGGAAGGTTGCATCTGCCTGTTGGGGCCAATGATACTGTCATTCCTGTTTTTGATGATGAACCCACTAGTATAGTAGCTTATGCATTAGTATCACAAGATTATTATACACAACTATGTGATGAAGGGTCAAGACCAAAGGAGATGTTTGAATCTGCATCTTCACTGCCACTACATGATCTGGTGATGTTTCAATCATTTAACTCCGGTGATGATTCTGTGTTCAAAAGTCTTGGGTCTTTAGATGATAGCTTCTTATCCATGTCTGCCTCTCAGAGCTCCCTTGCATCAGATCCACTATTATACAATAAATCTTTGCATGTCAGAGTTTCCTTCTCAGATAGTGGACCTTATGATAAGGTCAAGTACGCAGTCACATGTTATTATGCAAAGCAATTTGATGCGTTGAGAAAGATTTGCTGTCCATCTGAGTTAGACTTTGTGAGATCTCTCAGCCGGTGTAAGAAGTGGGGCGCTCAGGGTGGCAAGAGTAATGTATTCTTCGCCAAAACTTTAGATGATAGGTTTATTATAAAACAGGTTACAAAGACAGAGCTTGAATCATTCATTAAGTTTGCTCCTGAGTATTTCAAGTACTTGACTGAAGCTATCAGCACAAAGAGTCCTACATGCCTGGCGAAGATTCTTGGTATCTATCAGGTACTTCTGGACAAGGCCCTTATAACCTCATTATTCCTTGAATGACAATTACTTGTAGTGTCTGTACAAGGCCTTCCTAAACAAGGGCTTTAACTAGATCTGTTTTGATTTTCACCTTCATTTTTGTATGTTCTTTGGTATCTTATTCCCTAATTTTCCCGTATGTTGTAGGTTACTACAAAGAATCTAAAAGGAGGCAAAGAAACCAAGATGGATGTTCTTGTCATGGAAAATCTCTTGTTTGGGAGGAAATTAACAAGGCTTTATGATCTGAAAGGATCTGCACGGTCGCGGTATAATGCGGATGCAAACGGGAGTAACAAGGTCCTGCTAGACCAGAATCTGATTGAATCGATGCCCACATCACCAATTTTCGTCGGTAACAAGGCGAAAAGGTTGTTGGAGAGAGCTGTGTGGAATGACACCGCTTTTCTGGCAGTAAGTTTCCCGTCTCTTTTCTCGTTTCTGCCAAAATCCTACTATAAGATAAACCCAGAATCAGAACTGAAATTCATGCTTGTTCTCCAAATGCAGTCAGTTGATGTAATGGATTACTCATTGCTGGTTGGGATAGACGAGGAGAAGCACGAGCTTGTTCTCGGGATCATTGACTTCATGAGGCAGTACACGTGGGACAAGCACCTGGAGACGTGGGTGAAGGCGTCAGGGATTCTTGGTGGGTCCAAGAATGCACCTCCCACCGTGATCTCTCCCAAGCAATACAAGAAGCGGTTCAGAAAAGCCATGACCACTTACTTCCTCATGGTCCCAGATCAGTGGTCTCCCCTATCCCTCATCCCTGCCATATCACAGGGCGATCTTTGTGAAGACAACTCTTAAGTGGGGAAAACAGCTGCGTAAGATGATCTTCTGGGAAAGGTGAATTTGCCTTGAACCCATTTGGGAAAAGCCTTCTCCTATTGAAATTTTCTTTGCTTTCAATGTGTTTGGTTCTTTTCCATTCTTTTTTGGATGAATAGCAGAATCAATTTTATTCATGGGCAAGTGTATAGGCGAGATTGGGATTAGTTAAATGTTCAGTAACAGGGGAAGATGATGAAGCAGTTGGGGGAATCTCTCTGTGAGAGGTGTATGTCAAATGTCGCGGATTACAGCGTGTAATTGAATTACAGATATATATATATATATATATATGTGAAGTCCTGTAAATTATAGTTGTCAAAGTTTGCGAACTTTCTACAGTGGTGCCCTGTGTTTATGTAGGAAATGTTGGAGGTTCATTCAAATAGAGGCCCATTTTTCAGTCTGAACTGACCCAAATATATCATTTGATCACCTATGTAGTCTGTAATAAATTTTGATACTCCCATTCAAATTCAATTTATGCTTACAAAATAAAGCACATCTAACAGTATGAAAATGACGTACAATTGATATTGCTTAAGATTATTTTAAAATCAATATTACTCTAGTGGGTTCATTTCATGTCCATTTACTTAATCAAAACTCGTCATCTTATTCTTTGAATTCCCGGGGAAAAAGTAGAAATCAGGGGAAAGGGTAGTTCTGATTAAAACTTTCCACCCCCAATTCCGGTTCTGATTTATTTTCATTAATAATTGTGGGGACGATTATTCAACAATTCACATGCCGCATAAATGCAAAATCAACGCTACGGATTTTTTTAAAAAAAAAGGGAAGAAGGACGATTCAATTCAAATTCTCACCAAATTAAACCTACCTCCATCATAATCAATTTCTCGACGGAATCAATGAACTCATGATTATATTGACGAATAAATTAACGAATAATTTGTAAAGAAAATCGACAGCCATTTGAAAAACAGCAAATAAATTCTCGAAGATTTGTAAAGAAAATCAACAGCCATTTGAAAAACAGAGCAAGTACCATTTATCTCATGCAAAACAGAGCAGAGCATACATCAATGGCGCTATCAGGGACAAAATGGCTTATCAGGACGATCCATGTGACTCGGCACAACGAAATGCCTGAGCCTTCCTTCCTGCTCCTTCAAATACCCCTCGCAAAGGAAAACCCTAGAGAATCGATCCTCCACCGTCCGATCCACATCATGCACCATCACATCTGTCTCTCCGCCGCTCCGGCGGTTCCTCGCCATCAGACCAGCGGTGTATAAGGCGCTCATCCTCCCCGGAGCTTCATCGTGGTATCCGGTGGGGGCGTCCACCATGATCACATCCCACTCCACCTCGTAAACCTCCTCCGGCAGCCTCTTCATCGCCAGAACGCACTCCGACTCCCTCGGATCCACCGCCTTGCCGCACTCCGCCGCCGATCCCGCCGATCGGAGGAGCTCGTCAGCCTGCCGGACCTTGGTGTCGTATGTGACGTGGAGGGAGCGGAGACCGGTGAATTTGGAGCTGATTTGCTTGATCCACGAGGCGTCCTCCTCGAGGAAGAGAGTCCGGCCGCCGGAATTGAGGGAGGACCAGAGGAGGCTGTCGTGTCCGAGGCCGAAGACGAGGAAATTGCAGGGGAATTTGCGCCGGAGGACGCGCTCCGTGACGGAGATCTCCTTTAGGGTTTGCTGCGGCGTGATGTTGCTGGTCGCGTAGTGGATTAGTGTTTGGGAAATCGATGCCGGGAGACCGCTGCATGGCTGCTGCTTTTGCTGGATTGACTGGAGAATCTCCGTTTTCATGAGCTGCTTGGAGTTGGAGGAATAGGAAGGTGTGAAGACGACGAAGAGGAGAATAAGGAAGAAGAAGCAGATCAGCGTGAGCTTGATCAGGAGGGGGTAATTTCTGCCTGAAATTTGTCTGTTTATCATGCTGGTCATCTTTAAGATGATGCAGATTTGATGTGTTTGGTATTGATTTTGTTTGCAATGTTCAGAATTGCATGTTTTTCTGTGTCTCGCTCTCTTCTATATATCTTGAATCTTGGAAAGGGTGATTAATGGAGGTGGGTAGGAAGAAGACGAGGCCTTGGGAGTTTTAGTTGTGTGTTAGCCTTTTTAAGTTTTCACCAGCTTGCCTGATTCTTGACTCCAGCTAAAGGAAATAAAAAAAGAGAGAAATTAATCATGGTTTTGATCTAACTCGTCAATCCTAAAACCTGCTCCCTTGAATTTTTATTATATGTTTTGATATACAAAGATACAAGATACCTTTCCCCACCCTCTTAATATTATTTAATTTACGAAAAGATGGCGAGTCATCAAATATGAGTAATTAATTAAGGAATTGAGTTTGTTGATAGAAACCGACACCATGTGACATAAGAGAATAATGAGTCCAATGGGAATAACATGTTGAAGTGTTAGTTACAACTTAACTAATTAGGATTAATATAAACAAGTCTTAATTAGGATTTGTTGAGGCTCTAAGCATTTTACAAGGATTGCTTGAAGAGGAACAAATAAAGAGCACCATTCTAGACTAGTTCGAATATCTTCTAAAAAATTCTATTGGATCGTTTTTGTTTGTTTCTTGAAAGATATGAAAAATCTACATTGAAAAAAACAGTTGTAAAACACACAGGATATCAGAAAAAGTGTTATAGACTGAGAAATCGTCTCTTCTGTAATTTTCAGTCTAATTTTTACCTAATAAAAAAAAGAAAAAGAAGAAGAAGAGAGCACCATTTAAGGGTTGGTGTATGTTTGCGGTTGAGGTGTGTAAGGTTGTAACTGGGTTTTTTTTTATTTGTGGTGATGAAAGGTTGTAACTGGGTTTTTTTTGGGCTCAAAGTACCTTCCATGATATCCGGGCTTATAATTTTGGCGGCAATAATGTAAGGTACCATACGTGTTAACTTGTCATAGGATATTAATTTGAGCAGCATGTAGGTGTATTTAACTTTGGTGATACTATGAATTTTAGGCGTGTTTCATAAAGTGAATGACTGGGTGAGCAAGTGTTGTTAGTTGTTACCCAGGCGAACGCCCAGGAGTTTGTTATAAGAATAATATGCTTAAAATTCACGGATTTAATCAGTGTGAACTTACTAGTAACTTAACATAATTTGGCCTACTAAATGATTACATAGATCTGCTTACAAGCCTAATCTATATATGGTTGGTGGTATGGTGTTGTTTGGAGTAGAAAGGTTGGAAATGGCATTATGGCGGTGGTTGGCCGCGGTTTGACTTTGAGTATGATTATATGACCAAATAATCACTAACCTGGATTACAAAAAATACGTTCATATGAAGCACCAGCACTTAATTGAAAGGGTCGTAGCACGTATTGGCTTTTCAAGAGAATCAATTTAAATTTACCATTCAAACATGCAGTCATTGGGGAGGAAAGTGCTTCCAAAGCCTGCAGAGGTCTAATTAGGTAGATTATTCAGCTCAAACTTGTCCCTTGTCAACATTATTTTGGATTTATTTGATTAAAAATGACCATAATTTTGGATGAGCGCTAGGTTGCGTAATAGCATCCACGAAAGGTTTTTTGAATTTTTTCCTTTTAAAATGAAAAAGAAAGGAAATATGTCGTAACATAAGAATTAATACAATTATTGTATGACAAATTCTCTTATAATTTTATTTTTCTAATTTTAAAGGGATAAGCTTTGAGTTTCCCCTTCTAAATGATCCAAGAAACGGAGTGAGCCTACATATACTGGGCTCAAAAGCCCGGAAGGATTCGTTTTGGGCTTTTGAGTAAAAATAATTCCACTTAATTAAAAAGAAAAGCTATGGAACAAAAAATAAAGGTGTTAGTTACACATGGAATCGATCCCATGATTAGTTAGTACCATTTAGTAGGGTTTTGTTTGATAAGAGTAATTTATAAAGACTTTTGTGATTAAAAAATACTTTTTAGGAAAAATAATCTTGAAATTTGGATGGTATAAACACTTTTTGAAAATAAAAACATTATAAATCCAGATTGTTTACACATTGCATATCAAACGTATTAAATAGTTATGATTGTGCGTAATTTATACTCCATACGTTAATGGGTTGTTGGGAAACTAACAATAGATTCTTTGGGTTGCTCAACCAATTCATTCAAGTAAATTTCAATACTCCGAGTGTTAATCACCCAATTTCCTGTTGAAGCAAGATCATACAAAAGAGACATATATTGTAATTTTAAAATGTTATCAAACACAAAATCAAATATTCCAAGTTACAAAGCTGCTCTTTGCCAATTCTGTCATATTGAATAACTTTCTTGCCCTGGAGGAATTTCATCTCAAGAATTGTGAGAAACTAGCTCGCAACGCCTGGAACAACCATATTAGTTCAAGAGACTAAGACATGATTATTCAGAAACATGATACAATCCTGCTCTAATTGCAATAATCCTCCTCCTTGCTTCAGAAAGACTTCTTCTCATAAGAAACTAGTCCATGGACTCCTCCTTCCACTTGTGCAGCGCCAGTACGAACCTGCACACCATCATATTGTACAAATTAAACCACTAATCATTGGCAATCATGCTCAAACATTATACACAAAACAACATGACAGTGTCGTACCTCAAGCCTCAATGTGTTTGATCTCAATAGATCATGAGCAGATGAAACTGATGATGCTCCAAGATCCTGGAATCCTTGTTTGACAGCATGCATTGTGTAAGGGATGAACTTAAGAACTGAACCTTTGTCTGCAACTCTCCCCACCACACCTTGAGCTATCTTAAGCTTCGATGTGTCACCCAAGTATCTCTGATCACTGCCCTTTGTCATTGCTTCCAGAGATCCCATCCCTCTGTACTTTTTGACACGGCCACCATTCTACCACAACAATGGAAATTTGTTCAAACCCACATGTTAAATTTGTACAAAAACAATCAAAATTGATACACACCTCTAGATATTCATAACTACCAGGAGCCTCAACACTTCCTGCCAAGAAGCTTCCCATCATTACAGTAGAAGCCCCTAAAGTTAGAGCCTTGACAATGTGTCCAGAATTTGATATCCCTCCATCAGCAATTACAGGCACGCCGCTTTGTGAAGCAATACAAGAAACCTTGTAAACAGCTGTTGCCTAAATCTCCAAGAGCAGAAATTAGACTTACAATATGATAACAATTCATGACTAAAACAGTGTTAAAGTTACCTGCCCACGACCCACAGCACAAACTTCTTGAGTTGTGCAAATTGAACCAGAGCCCATTCCAACTCGTAAGCCATCAACACCAGCTTGAATTAAGTTAGAAGCTTGGTACATTGTCACCACGTTCCCACCAATGACGTCCAATTGAGGATACGTCCTCTTGATGTACTTGATCATGTCTAATTGATAGATTGAATTCCCTTGAGAGCTATCCAACACCACAACATCAAGACCGCCCTTTACCAAATACTGCAACCTCTCCTTATCCGATTCCCTTGTCCCAATCGAGGCTCCGACGATGAATTCTCCATTGGGGCATACAGAAGGCAACCCTAATTTGGGGAATGACCTAATTGTCTCCACATCCTCCATTGTTACCAAATCAACTACCTCACTATCAATCTCAGACAATGTTGGCACCAACTGAATCCCTTTTTGTGACAAGAACCCGGCGATCTGGTCTAAATCATAGCTGCTGGGCACTGAAAAATCCAGCTTTGACATGTAATCACAAACCCTCCCATCTTTGTTTTGTGAACTCATCCAATCAGATTTGGACAGGTAGCCCAAAACCTTGGATTTCCTGTTTCCTGTCTCTGTTACCAGAATTACACCAGACCCACCAAAATCTGAATCTGAGTCAATCACGTCAGAGGGGGATTTGATCTCAAAATCGGAGACGAACGGTATCCTACGAGACTTGGCTGATTGAAGGAGCGAGAGTTGTTCAGAGGCGGTGTTGTTTGAGTGGATTATACCGACCCCTCCAAGAGCGGCCATGGCGATAGCCATGGAAGCTTCGGTGACCGTATCCATGGGGGAGGATACACAAGGGAGGGAGAGGGGGATGTTTCTGGTAAGCTTGGTGGCGAGTTGGACAGATTCTGTGGGGAAGTCGATGTAGTGTGGGAGGAAGATGACGTCATCGTAGGTGTAGGAGAAGCCCTGTTTGAAAAGCTTGTCTGCTGAGTAACCGTCTTCAAAAGAAGCAGCCATGGAAGACAAGCTTTTACAACCGAACTGTTATGAAGAATATGGCAATAGGGGATATGCAATTGAGGTCTTGTTTAAATTCAAAATCAAATCACCAAAGAAAGGGGAATCAAGTAAACAATATACAATTCTAAAAAAAAAAACAGAAATAAGATCAAAGCTATGAGAAGCAAAGCAGCATAGGAAGAACTCACCAGCTCGACTCAACTCAAGCGGCAGAGAAGTCGCTTGCCCTGTACAACTTGCAGTGGGCTTACTCTTTAGGGTTCAGGTCCGGGTTCAAAGAAAACTACTGATAAGTGTCTAGCATTTATAAAGTACAGAAAAAATATATACATTTATAAAACCTTCGACAAATAAGGAATAAAGCATTTTATCCGCAAATTTAAATTATTCATCAAACTCGAACTCTAATAGAGAAAGATCAAATACACTTAACTTTTTTTTTCCCACTTTTCAGTGAAAAGTGAAAAAAATACAAGTCACCCACCAAAGTCCAAACCCCTTAGAAGAGAGAAACTGATGGTCATGGTTTACTACACCCACTTCAACTAACCCTCTTAAGATCTCATCAAATCCTCACGTATACTTAATTAAACACACACAAAACTCATATATATTTGCATAAGCACCCACCCAAAATTACATAACACTGAGGCATAGTACATAAAGCAATGAGGCATAGTACATAAAGCAACAGATCGGAGACTCTCTACCACAGTACCACCCCTACCAGGACCTCCAAACCCTCTACCAACAGCAGACAATGGAGGCGGAGATGAGAAATACTAACCGGAGGCGGAGATGCGATGCGAGAGACTCGAGAGAGATGGTCGGCGGTCGCCTGGTCGGAACTCGGAAGATGCGAGAGAGATGGTCGGATCGGCGGTCGCCTGGTCGGAGGCGGAGTGAAAGAGAGCGGCGTGAGGAGAGATGTCTGAGATGGAGAAGGAGTGAAAGAGAGCGGCGTGAGGGAGATCAGGTATGCAAAAGAGAGATGGAGATTAGGTTAGGGTTTTTTAAATATATTTTTATTATATTTTAATATAATTAAATTTATATGCGGGCCTCGGGCTGGACGGCCCGTACGGGCTTAATTCTAATACCGCATCCGGTCCGTCAGCCCGAACGGGCCGACCCGTTCAGGATAAAACTCTTGTCTAGACCTGTATTATTTGACGGGCAGGCCGGACGGGTCGATTTGCGTTTGTTCAGGTCTACTTTTCACATCTACAAAAGTTTATATTGATATTTATCTTTTGATTTAGGCTCTATCGATAATCCTTTTTAAAAGTAATATGATTTTATTATATTTTTAATTTATTTAAGTATTCTATAAAAAATATTTTTTTAACTGAATTTAAAAGCATTCTTATTCATTTGTAATGTAGCTTAATATTATCAACTTATTTAATGTGATATATTTTTTTTACAATACTTGCATATTGAACTTTTTTTATAAAAGAACTAGAGGTCATGTCCGTGCTACGCATTTTTTTTTATATATATATAATATATTCTAATACAAAAAAATTATTTTCTTACAAACTGAATTTATCCAATTTTACTATTATATCAATTATTAATGTATGGTAAATTGGTAATAAATATATAAAATGTCCAATGTACTTTCACTCAAAAAAATGTGTATAGAGACACACATTTTTTGTTAATATATTTTTCGCGTATTATTTACATTCGATCAAGATAATACATGTTTATTGCTAAATTTGTAAATTATCAATGTTAGTCCTGCATCTAATTTGAATTAGTATAGGTAAATATAGTAGCATTAATAACACAATTTTTTTTCTAAAATATTGACAAATATACGACTAAATTTTACATAAGAGAATATAGTGTTTAGCTATACTTGAAAAAATCGATAAGGTTTTACAATTGGACAAAATAAATGAAAACAAATAAATACATGTACTGGTAAATATGCAACTAAATTTTAAATAAAAGAGTATGACATGTTAGATCTCACATTGCATGTTAGATCATGGTAAATTATTTAAGATGATTTATAAAATGATAAAATTTCTTATCCTCAATTTAGAATAGATCTAATTTTACCTTTGATTTGATAAACGATATGACATATATATAAAAATTCTAATTATATACATGAACCTTTGACATCAATAAAAATAATGTTTTTCAACAATTTGCCTTGATATTTTTTTTCCTTAATACTCCCACATTAACACATTATCTCAACCATTTAATCATCTAACGATTTTTTTTTTTTCACCTTTAGGCTCTTTTATTAGTCATTCCTCCCTTTTCGGCCTTCTTATCTGTTGCGTACTTGAGTTGTGGCATGTGACCAACAAATCGCTCAAGTCGTCTTGACAACATAGTTGATATATAATTACATTGATTGCAGTAAGTTTAATTAGGTTGCATATTATAACAAATTTGAAACACTTTTTTCTGGGCGACAAAAAAAAATGATCACTTCTTTCTTTGTCACTACTTAATAAAATCTTATCCACAATCATATTATTATGATACTTTAATTTAGTATCTTAGAAAATATTATTTATTTACTTCCTAGTATTTTTATGATCAAATTGAGTCATTTTTCTAAAACATAATATAAAAACTATGAAGATACATGTAAAATAATTATTTCCCTGTAATGTTTTAAACCAATATTTTTCTAGTTTCAATCATTTTAACTCCTATATTAAAGATAATGGTCTATATATTATGCTTTTCTTGAATAATATAAATCTATTTGTCTTTATCATATAATGGAGTTCAATATAATTAAAACATTAATGACTTTGTAATTAATTAGGAAAAAGGTCTATATATAATAGGTACGTGAAAGGCTTAGCATGTTAAAAAATAGTAACTCCCAGATTTTAATTTTTAATTTCTACCAATTTAAGTTTCCCGTACTAATTCCCCGAATATCTCCCCGTATTATTTGACTATAGATTCATTAAAATTTATTTTTGAGAATAATAATATTTTTAAAATTAATTAATTATAAAACAAAACTGGTCTTTGAAAAATATATATGAAAAACAATTTCTACAAAAAAATAGTTTTACTTTTATATAATTAGAATGCTTGGTATATATATCTCTATAGATGCTATACATTTTCAGTGGGCCTCTACTATGCATCAATATGTTTTTATAGTTTATAAAACTTTATGAACAATCATTTTTTAATTTCTATTTTTTTTTGGAATTTCATACTATTATCTTTCATTTTTTATTTTATCATAAGTAACAACTCCACGTGACAATTCTTCACGTTTTATAAAATTTTATGAACTATCATTTTTCATTTTATTTTTTTGAAATTTGTGATTGTTCTCTTATATTTTTATATTATGATAAGTAAATTCTACAAAATGCAAATACATCACATTTCGTTTGATTATTTTGGCTCCATTAATTCAATAATGTTTGTAGTATATTTTATTTTATTTTATTATTCCTTAATTAATATGTGTATTATTTTTATTGATTCAGACTCTATTTTATATTATAGCAAGTAGACCTGTCAACTGGGTCGGGCGGGTTCGGGTCAAATCGGGTTCGGGTTGATAAAATTTTCGGGTCGGGTTGACCCAGCGGGTCGAACATGCCCTTTTTTTTAATGATTATTATTATGATTTTTAACTTTAATAAAATAATTATAATAATATAATTAATATTATATTATTATTTAATAAAATATATTAAAATATTTAATATAAATGAAATAAAATATACAAAATAAAGGGGACCCGCGAGCTCGGATTTGCGTTCGGGTCGAGTTGGGTCGGGTTTGGGTTCGGGTCCTTTGGGTTCGGGTCCTTCTTGACCCAGTGACGTTCAGGTCGGGTTCGGGTCCTTTCGGGTCGGGTCGGGTTTTCGGGTTGGGTCGATTTTTGACAGGTCTAATAGCAAGTGCTACCCACGGGTCTTTTTAATAAATAATTTTAAGACTTTTAATATTATTATTGTATTTTTTATACATAAATGATCTTTGTAAGCGTACAATACATTTATATATTTTAGTGTTTGAAACAAAGTATTTTATGATCTATAAAAATCTTTTAGAGATTCATATGTAAAAATCTACACATAGATTAGTGTACAACTTTTAGTAATTCTAAATCCTTAATATGTATGTAGATATAGGTGAAAAGTTAATATAATCGGGAAAACATATTGACATATTACTTGTTATAGGTGAAAAACTCAAACAACATAGAAGATTATATGGATATATTCTTAATATATACATAGTTTATTTAAAAATCAACATTTTGAATCAAAAGGAAACCAAAATGATTTGTTCTCTTCATAATTATATTCCGTTGAATGAAAATCATTATGAATTCTTGGTTTCATCTAAGTGAATTGTGTATAAAGGTCAATTATATATAAAATCATAAAATAGCCCTTACAATTATAATAAAATATTTATGATTTGAATGATTATTTAATTTAAAATATAAAATTTGTATAAGAAATAAAAATACCGTGTTATGCACACTGTTCATTTTATAATTTTATAATTATTAATTAATACAAAATAAGAAAATAGTAATGAACTAAATTGTAAAGTCATTTTACTATTTTACATTGTTTTGCATATCGATTCAGTTTTTATAAATAACCAATTTGTTGTTGTTATTTAACACATTATCATTTATCAATGTTATTTTAGTTTAATTTGTAATTCTTACAATAAATATAAATATGAAATTTTATCCAAACCAATAAAAAGGACAATTTAAAAATAACTATATTAGGGTGTTCGAGAAACCACCCGTTCACCTATATTACATATCTTTTCATCTCCGGAATTCACCATTTATTTTTAATAGCTTATAAGTTATAACAAATAAATAATATATAAAATAGCTAACAATCAAAACCCTACAAATCTGTAAAATTTATTATACAAATCAGTTATTTGTAACAAAAAATATTTTGGTTATCCTATTGAAATAATATATTTAGATTAATTAATAAGAAGGAGCTACATAAATTAAAAGAATATAGATAACATGAAAATATATGCTAATTTAATCTAAAAAGAGTAATCTAGTTCACACGATTTACATACCTCTTCAATCTTGGATGCAACAACTTAATTATTTGTTTTAAGGAGACTAAAGATCTCCAGTGAATAGAGATAAAAAAAAAATCAATAACTATGATCATCTCGAACTTGTTCTAGAAAAAATACATTAAACATAAAAGAATAATTAAATTATCATTTCTATTCTAAATTAACTATATATCATTTTCTTCACCTTTATTTTTGAGATGTGTTGTTTGATTATCCTCCACTTCCGGTTAGCAGTTGCTATATAGTATTAGAATGACAGTATGAATATGAAAAGGTTGTAATTAAGCACTTAATTATACTGACAATTATGATGTTGTACGTGTACTCTTATCTGCTTTTGTCGTCCCATATAAATTATAACGCTAGAGATTCCTTTACATTCCTTTACATTTACAATGACAATTAGGATATTGGAGGGCCAAATTCAATGTAGATCACCACATAAATTTGAAAGAAAACAGGTAACAACAATTTTCAACGGTTCTAGTAATCAATTGCTTGCGTTTTTTGGTCTTTTTAGTTTTGTTCAAACCATCGTAATTTAATACAGAGTACCTTTTAATTTTACATACTTTTCATAGAAATATATACGTTTGCATATAAAATATATTGATCATGAATGTGGCCATTAATTGGACAAAAGCTCTATTTTATATGTAGATAGATAAATAGATATAAAGATTTGAGTAACTAATTAATATAAATAAATAAATAATAAAAGATAAAATAGTAAAACAAAGTTGTTAAGAAGGGGAATTGAACCCTAGACCTCTTGTATCATGAGAGTGTCTTTAACCATTGAGCTATATTAGAAGATTTAGTTTGTAATGAAAGATCAAAAAAAGAAAGATGATTTTGCATATTTATTGGACATTAATTGCACCCTTAGTCTACTTTATATATTTATAGATTCGAAGTACCCGACATAATAACATCGGGTAGATCGAAAGGCCGATAAATCGGCGTCGGTCAAAATCGAAAGACGACCTAAAGCGAGTGGTGAGCACGCACGATCAAACAAAAGCGCCACCGGAAGACGAGTCAGATAGGAAAAACTCATGCGGAAGTGTTGAACGGACTACCATGACGTTGCCCTCTCTTTTATGATGGATCTTTAGGAGCCTCAATCATAACGTTGCCCTCGTACAAGAGAGATCTTCATTGAGCCACAAACACGACCATGACCACGACCGGACACTCAGACATCATCCTAGATCAGCTCCACAAATGCAGCGAAGAATTTGACCATACTGAAACAAACGGAATCGTAATAGATAAACAAGGATAAAATTTGTTGTGAAAAAATAACATCAATTAATCTTGCTATTTGGTAAAAGTTTTTTTTGTTAACCATTGTAAATACTTTTCATTCATTTTTTTTGATTTTTTTTTGATAGGGTAAGAATTAGACTAGTGTCAAGAAGATCTTAACACCCAACCTATAACATCCTTTCGGATGAGAGCTTTAAGCTATGAGTTGTTCAAGATATTGTTTAGAGAAAAGTTGTGGCCAAGTTTTGCAATGTGATCGGCCACCGAGATCAATTCTCGAAAGATATGGGAAATCTGCACTGTCTAGAAAGATTTTAATAACACATGATATTAGAGATAAGAATCTCGATTTCCCATGGACAGTGCTAGATTTTATTAATAACGTTTACAATAGTAAGGTTATCAGTTTCTATCTGTATTTGGTCGTATTTCTTTTCTTTTGCTTTAAGAAGTGCATTTCGGAGAGCAAGAGTTTCAGTGATGAGGGGAGTCGATGCCACATTTTTATGCATGGATAAAGATCGGATTTCCCATGTCATTTCTACAGATAAAGCCAATGGCAGACACTCCATTAGCTTTGGTAGATCCATCCACATTGATTTTGATAAATTTATTTGGGGGTCTTTTTCATTTAGGTTTTCGGTGTTTCCTCGTAGTTGTCGCTTTTGGCACCGTGGAGCATTGATCAAAGGTGCAATCTGGATTCCATTTGCGTGTTTTATTCCAGGCAGATTTAAGATTCTGAATATATTTAGGTAGATCTTTAATGACATCCCTACTAGGGTTGTCATTTAAGAAAGTTATCTGGTTTCTAAAGAAGCAAATGCCCCACCAGGCCACAGATAACTCTATCAGTTCAATGGGGGATAGTTTGAGTTTTATTTCTTCAAAAATGTGTCCAAAGTTTTTGTTTGCAGAGTCGATTGTCCTTAAGTAGAGGCTAGTCGTTATATTAATTTTTGAAATTATCTGTAAGGTATTATCACAATGTAATAGGAAATGATTTGTATCCTCCATAGGGTGAAGGCAGGAGATGCATCCCGGGGGGACCGAGACTTCTTTTTCTTGTAGTCTTGATTTTGTGGGTAAGCCGTTTTAAAAAAAAATGACTTTGGGATATATATCCATTTTCCAGATCCAGGATGAATCGTATGCTGATAAATGTTTATTTTTGTTGATAAGCTCCATAGCTGATTTTGTCGAGAACCAACCATTTTTACTTGGTTCCCAGTACATCCGATCGAAAATGTGGTTCACGGGAGTTGGGATACCCATAATCATATCCACCATATCATTTGGTAACATTTGTTGGAGTTTTGTTTTGTTCGAGTTCATGTTTTGGTCTAGGAATTCATGGACTGTGCAATCTAAATTTGTTCCCAGCACAGGGTTGATGATGTTATAAAGATGTTCATTTAGTGCCCATTTATCTGTCCAGAAATTAATTGTTTTTTTTATCGCCAATTTACCAAATGAGTCCTTTTTGGAATTCTTTTTTGATGCTCATCATTTTTTACCATTTCCAAGAGCCGTTTTTGTTGTAGTCATAAGATAGGAGGTGTATATCTTTAAGGTATTTTTCATTGATTATTCTTACCCTGCAATTGTCAGGCTCAACTAAAATTTTCCAGAGTAGTTTGTATTGGAGAACATGGTTCATATATTTTGTTTTTCGAATGCCAAGGCCCCCCTTGGAAAGAGGTTGGCATACTTGATCCCACCTGATAAGGGGTTTATAGGATGAGTCTTTATTCCAGAAGAACATTATATTGATTATGTCGAGTTCATTATGTGTTGAGTTTGGAAGCATGAAGCTTTGCATAATAAAGTTTGGTTTAGTAGCAAGGTTAGATCTTATCAGAGTTGTTCTTCCTGCTTGTGATAGTGAGTTTGCTTTCCATTTGGTTAATTGTGTTCTGGATTTAGTAATCATCTCTTCAAAGGTATTTGAATTGACCTTTCCATTAATGATCGAGCAACCAAGATATTTATCCAGCGATACCATGTTTGTGATCGTAAGGATTCCTTATATTTGTTGTTTTCGTTTGGTCGAAACTTTCTTTGTTACTTGAAAGGCCGATTTATGGAAATTCACACATTGTCCTGAGATAAGACAATAATCATCTATTATTTTCTTGATTTCCTTACAGTTTTCCTGGTTTGCTTTAGAGAATATCATAATATCATCTACAAAGGCCAGGAAGGGGATGCTTGTTCCATTTTTAGTGATTTTGAATCCTAGGGGTTTTTTAGGTCGATCTGTAGCTTTTTGTAATTTTTTAGCCAATATTTATGCACCAAGGATGTTGGAACGATGATGTTCCTTCTAGTTTTGATGATGATAAACTCAAAGACATTTGATGGTTTTTAGTGTGACTATGAGTTTCAGGAAACAAATGATTCAAGGAACGATGAAAACCAAGTGAAGAGTCAAAACAGAGAATACAAGGAACATAGAAGTCAACAATAAGAAAACACCACGCTGGAACAAAAGAGAAAGAGAGACACACGTGGTTGATCAGAAAAGGAAAGGGAACAACTCCAAGGAACGCATGACGCGCGCTGTGAGCCCTTGCGCCTGCCGAATCTCTCGTTTATGGAAACAAAGATTGAAGGAGCAACTTGGGCCTCAAGATAAGATCTCGTTAGAGATATTCTGGTTAGGATAAATTAGAAAAGATTGTATAGGATTATTTTATCTTATTTTCCTTAAGTAAAACTAGGGTAAATTAGATAGAATACCTAGACTATAAGATAGAAAATTGCAAACTTCATTTGATACAGTTTTCTACGACATTTCCACAGAGAAGAGCATTCGAAAGTATCAAGAACTTACAAGGACGGAACTTTTGGTGAGTTGAGTACTTGTTAGGGTTTTGATTGTCTTAGGTGTTGTTAGGAACGTTACATCCAGAGGTCTAGATATCTAGGAGTAAACTAGATTGAGATAAGACTTGCTTGTTTATAATTCCGGGATTAATTACACAAGTATATTTTCGAAATCATACTAGGAAAACCTAGAGGTAGAAGTTTTTCTTAGTCAACTAGTTGGTTGATTAAGTTTTCCTCTCTAATGAACTTTGTTTGTTACTCTGTTATTCTGTTACGATATTCCGCTGCCCAAGGAACAGTTATACCGTTCCTTGTACTAACACACTCGATTCTACAATTGGTATCAGAGCAGGTTTGTTCTAGATTGTGTGTTACTTACAGATTTTCAAGTAACGATGTCTCCTACTACTGTCGAAGTCGGTTTGAACTCTTCAAGGCCTCCTCTCTTGCTTGCTGGCCAATACTAACATTGGAAGGCACTCTTCATCAAGTGTGTGCAAAGCAATGATTACCAGTGCTGGTTGGTGATCTCCCTTGGAGATATTGAGATTGTTGATCTTGAGAAGAAGAAAAAAATGAAGAAATGGGATCAAGAGGATCTCCAAATCATGGAGAAGAACTGCAAAGCAGCCATACTCATCAACAATGCTCTTAATCAGCAAGATGTGCAAAAGCTTCAGTCTTGTGAATCCGCCAATGCTAAGTGGCTTGCCTTGGAACATATGAACATGGGAAGTAAGGACCTTCATGAGATTGATCGTTTCACTGCTAAAAAGGATTTCTATGATTTCAAAATGGATGACAAAGAAGATGTGAGCTCCTACCAAGCCAGGTTTGAGAAAATCACTGCAAACTTGACTGCTCACTCGGTCTTAGATGAAGAAATTCTCCCTGACGAGAAGATCCTTATTATCATTGATGGGCTTCCTCATCGTCACGCGATGACCAATGCCATTCTAAAAGAGAACCCCAACACTGTCAAACTAACGTTCCATGAGGTATTTAGCAAGATTCAGAAGTATGACAATGAAGAGAAGGTTGAAAGAAACAAGGATTCCAGGGAAAAAGGAATCGCTTTGATGGTTGGAAAGGCTGTTGATAGGATTGAAAATGACCTCGATGATAATGATGGCTCCGATGATCCTGAGGTGGTATTGCTAACTAAAGTCATGCGTTCCCTCTACAACAAAGGAAGAAACAATAGAGGTGGGAATAGTGAGACTCGTGACATCAAGGATATCACGTGCTACAACTGCAATGAAAAGGTTCACTACTCTAGTTCATGCCCAAAGCCCAAGAAACCAAGCAAACCTTTTGGGAACGATGAGAAGAAAGCTTTTGTTGTTGTATGGGGCAATGAGGATGACTCAGATGGTGAAGATCCTGAAGCCTGGAGTGGCAGGATGTGTGCAATGGCCATCAACGACTCTTCTGAGGATATCGAGGTAAATCCTGAAACATTTTTAAATTCTCTTGTGAATTATGATAAGAAATCTTTGATTGCTCTCATAAGAGAAATGTATTCTGAAAACTTGAAAATACAAGAGGAACTTGCTAATTCTGAAGATGAGTGCAGTAGTTTAAAATAAAACCTTTCTAATATTGCTAGTAGCTTAACTGTTCCTTGTTCTTCATGTGATGCTAATCATGAGGAACTTCAGAGGTTAAGAAATGAAAAAGTCTCTTTGCTTATGAATGAAGTCTCTAACAATACTGATGGAAGAGGAGTAGCTGGGTCAACCAAGCTTGAGGAACATATGTCTGAGATGAGAGCTTATGTTCACAAGATTCATTCTGTGCTAATGGAACAGAAAGCTAAAACTGACAACATTCAGTTCGTCGAAGCAAGGTATGGCATTGGTTATACAGGTTCCAAGCAAAAAGAAGATGATCCATATATTCTGGAACTACGTGAAGCAAGAGATAGGGAACTCCAAGATGCTAGGGAGAAGAATCGCAATCTTGAGGAACGAGTCAAGGTCCTTGAGAGTGGACTGGATGAAAATCAGTCGTGGTACACTGGACAACCCGCCCACAAGATTTTCCTCAAGCAGTCTCAAGGGAAGCAATCCAACGTTCCCTGTCCAGAACGTGCGAAACAATGCAAGAGTGTTGTTCCCAACAGAAAGTATGTTCAGATGAACCAGTTCAAGCTGTGTTGGTATTGTGGGGACAATAGACATTTACAGAGAGAATGTGAAAAGAAAAAGAAGTTATCTGAGGAGCACACAAAGAGAAAGAACAGTAGGAGCAATAATGTAAACTTGAATGACTTCTATGATGATTCACATATGCACAATCATAATCATGCTAAGTCTAGGAAGAAAATTGTCATCATTGATAAAACTATTTCTAGGGAACAATTGCATTATGTGTCTCGACCAGGTAAGGCTAAGCTTGTCTGGGTCGCCAAATCTTAACTTTTTCTGTGCAGGTTGAAGTGAGGGGGAACGAGAAGTGGTATATTGACAGCGCTTGTTCATGCCACATGACCGAAAAAGAAGATCAACTTACCTCACTTCACAAACACTCAAGAGGGAGTGTTGCTCTTGGAGACAAGAGATGCAGAGAAATCATTGGAACAGGCAAAACAAAACAAAACTCCAGTATCACGGTAAAAGAAGTAAGTTTAGTTCATGAACTTGGTTTTAGTTTGTTGAGTGGAACATTGCATGACTGCAAATCAAGTAGCAGACATCTTCACCAAAGCACTAGACAAAGGTCCATTCGAGTATCTTCGATTACTCCTAGGCATGATCTCTCTGAATTGAGGACCTTCACACCCATTATTCCCTCAATGCTTGGCTAACTTGTTTCACAGACTTCATGAAGTTTCTTGCTTACATTGCATCTCTTGACATTACTATTTCATGATTTGTGTTTGTTCGAATTGCTTTGTCTTAGGGTCTAGCTTCTTTGTCTCTTGATTTGTGTTGAATTACTTGATTGCATGCTAACATCTTATTTGAGACCCAAAATAACCAATTTGATGAATTGAACCCTCATTACAAGCCCATATGATAATTGGTTGTACTGTCTACCTTAGCCGCGATTCAGGTAAACGTTTCCTATGATCCCTCTTTGTTAAACTATTGCACTGGGAATAATTATCTGAGTTGTTTTTCTCCCTACCATATGTTTGGATATACTATATTTTGTGTGAACCCAACCCTGAAATATCCAGACAAGCCTCGCAAGCACTCTTGGTCTCAGGGGGAACGACGACTGTTGCTCAGATTGAGGGGGAACAACTGTGAATGGAACGTTGAATTTGAATCAGTGGCTGACATTAATTGGGGTGCAGGAGAACGTTGGAACGACTATCTGTGAGATTTGACTGCTTTGTGGCAGAAACAGTGACGCAGTAAACGAAGTGCAAAGTGACCGTTAGAAGAAGAGAGAGAAAAGCTAATAATGGAATTTTTGAAGACAGTTGAGATATTTGGAAAGATTTTATCTTGCAAAAGATTTTATCTTCTCTATATATATGGGATATTCTACACAAGCCTCTCCACCGCCATTCTTCTCTCTCTGCTCTCTCTCAGAATTCAAATTCTCAAAACTCTCAAAGTTCTTTGCTTTCCATGGCTTCCCCAAGCAAGAAAATCTCTACCGACCAGTTGACCGATGCCGAGATGGATGCTTATATTATCAAACTTCAACAGTCTAAGGCCGCCCGTGCTACACCGACTCCCGCCGGCGTCCCTGCATCTGTGCTGGCAATTGCTCACGCCGCCGTCCATCAAACGGTGGATCCATCAGCGTCTACATCGACTCCCACTTCGACACCATCCCCGTCTGCTCCGTCTCCACTAAAAGCCCAGGATCTCAATCCTGTGCTTGCCGACGTGCCCATGGAGGAACCCTCACGTTCCCAACATGGTGAAGAAGACGAAGTCTCCTCTCCCTCCAAGGACAAAGGAGATGAGGATGAACAGTCGATGAAGTCCCTGGAGAAGGAACTGGGTGTCAAGTCTGCACTTTTGGCGGCGCCTCAACCCCGCAAGCGAAAGCTCGCAGATCTTGCCATCACCGCCCAGGAATCTGAGGAAGAAGAGGATGTTGAAATCCTGGAGCATCGAATGGCTCCCACAGCCCAATCGACACCATCAAAGTCTGGTGGCAATGAACATGCTCCTCGCCCTCTAAAGGCACGGCTCCGTTCCGTTGTGAAGCCAGAACTGAAAAAGGCAAAGTCTGCTGGCAAAGCAAAGATGGATCTTTCAATCTCCCCCACCACTGTTCCCGACTTCACTGAGGGTAAAAAGATTCTTCCACCACTCTTAATTCGCGAAAGTTTCTTTGCCGATCACAATGTGGAGGAGATCTTGGAACTTCTGCGTTTCCAAGGCTGGGAACAGCTCTGTTCCAACAGGGCTACAGTCAATGAAGTGTAAATGAGAGAGTTCTACCACTACTTCCATCTATCCAAAGCTGATGTTCTGTATGGGTCGACGAAGATCAGTGGTGAAGATCTGTCCTTTACTCCCAAGGTGATCTCCTAACTTCTTTCTGTTCCACTGGGTGGATTTTATGAGGTTCATGCGAGTGAGATCAATGATGAGAAGCTTGCATGTATGGAGCAACTATTTGGTTCTATCGTTGGAGAGCTACGTACACACTGAAAGGCTGCCTTTGGCTCAGCGGATTGCTTTCCACATCATTTCCAGAGCTGTGGCGCCTCGCCAAGAGAGGCATAACACCATCACCTTGTGCGACCTGCTTTTTCTTGATCGATTCTTGAGAAAAGAAAAATTGATCTCCCTCGCGTGATATTATGCCATATGGATCGGTGCAAAGACAAGTCCCACTCCTTAGCCTATCCAGGCTTAGTGAAGATGTTGTTGCTTCGAGATGAAGCTTATATTGAAGAGAATGAGGTGTCTCTGGGAAGTGAGTTGGACTCTGCAGTTGTGGAGAAGATGAAGTTCAAGGGTGATACCAAGGGAACGGGCACTGCGACTGCAAAGAAAGCAGTTGGTGAAGGAACATCGAAGGGAAGCTCAATTCAACACCAGATATTGGCTGAGCTTAAGCAGTTGAACACCACGATGACATTGCTCCTAGATCACTTTCTGAGCAAAGCTGAGGACGTTGCTGAAGACCCTGAGATCTGAGTGTTCCCTATTACCCCTTGCCCGTCTAATCTTCTGTTTTTTTTATTTTCTATGTTCTTATGTCTTTTGTGTGATTGATAGGTCCAAATCCTACCCCGCAAGTGTACGGGTTCGGTTGTAGTACCAAGGTGTCGAACTCTGGGACTATGTAGTACCAATTGTCAATTCAACTAATAGATTAAGTCGTAAACAAGAAAAGGTTGCAATTCGGTTTGGTTTCAATGGTAACAATTATCAAGCAAAACAAGATTATCAATCAAGGAAAAAGGCTTCCAAGGTTAGGCTCCCCACAATGGTGATACGATAGATTCTAAGCAATATTTAATTATATTTCAATGCAAATGTAAATTGAAGGTCTCACTATCTAATATCAACACTACTTCATGGTCAGACAATAGTGTATGTACCTAAATTCGATTAGCAATCACTTTCGCATAAAGCTAATCCGATTTAGGTCCATTAAGTTCTACATAGATCAATGGACAAGTAGAAACAACATCTCCGGTCGGTCTCAGCGGAATCTACTCATCCAAAAACCTAATCGATAGTCAAGCACCACAAGGGGTTAAATCGATGGTCACGCAATTAACCCACAAGTTCTATCCTAGGGATCCATTTAACATCAATCTCCAATTATCATTATCTCCGGTCGGTCTCAAATTCTAATTAGAAATCCCAATTACAAAGTAATTAGGTCATTAAGCAACCTATGATAGAATCAATTCACATTCACATAACCATACAATCAAACACCACCAATCAAACCTTATCAAATCACCATTGGGTTCACCCAACCTTAGAAAAGAGGATTTAGCTAGACATGAGAGAAAGAGAAATCAATTTCATTGAAAGAAACAACATACCAATTGTCTTCTCCAAAGAGATACGAGATTCCAACAATCGAGGCTAGCCAAAATCTCCAAGTTTTCCCTAGGGTTTTTTTTTTTAGAAACGTCTAAGGCAGTTACAAGATATCTGGAATAGCAGTTTCCACTTTGCTTTTATACCCCCTACGAATAGAAGGCAAAACGCTCGGGATAAAACGAGCCAGAAACGAAACGGCGTCCCGACCCGGTCTGAAACCCGGCCGGGTCACGGCCCGGGTGACGTTCAGGTGACATGACCCGGTGTGTCATCCGGGCGAATTCCTGGGTGCTGATCCGGTGTGTCATCCGGCCGGGTCACGGCCCGGGTGACGTTCAGTTGACATGACCCGGTGTGTCATCCGGCCGGGTCACGGCCCGGGTGACGTTCAGTTGACGAGCCGCTGTGCTGGCCAAGGGCAGGGGCGTGATCCGGCCGGGTAATGGCCGGATTTGGCTCAGTCTCCTTTTTTAGTTCTTGGCTCGGACACTCTCTTTGATCGGCCTCGGTCCCTGCTCCTTCTTATCATCCGCGCCCTCGAGCCATCCACTCGAACATCATCACATCAACGCCATCATTCTCCAAAAATGCCTCCAAAAGATCCTGAAATGAGACAAACGCAAGAGTAGACCCCGAACTCTACTAACCTACTAAAACCAAATAAAACTAAAAGGAAAAGGAGCAAAACAAACCACAATGACGGAAATAAACGTGATCTAAACTAGTCTAAATGCATGCTATCAAAATCTCCCAAGCTTGAACCTTGCTTGTCCTCAAGCAAGTACATGACAATGAGTACACAAAATATGCAAAAGCTGTTTCTATCCAAAAGACATATGACCAATAACCATGAAAGGCCAAACAAATGACAAAGTCCGTCATAGCATGCTTCTCAATCAATGACAAGAGTACAATCAGTTCCTTCACTCAAGACCTCACCAGGACCAAAGTCACTCACACTCATGTGTTTAGGCATGTGTTTCCACTCAATATTAATTCTCAACTTTGAATGCTAAACTACCATAAGCTTGCAACAGTGTTCTTAATCTCCACCACTAAAGACCATACACACAACAAAAATCATGAGGGCTTTTCGAAGGTTGTAATGGGGCCAAGGTATAACATAGGGCATAGGGATATTTAGGCCATGAGGAGCTAAATCCGGGGAAGAGGATCTTACCAAGACAACGCCAAGCAAAAATAACCCATACAATGAATTTTAACCTTCAAACCCATACAACTTAACCCTTACATATGATATATAGTGTCTAATCCCTTTTATTTAATTGCTTCTTCTTCTTTTCAGTGGTTTTTTTTTTTTTTTATTTTTTTTTATTTTTTTAGAGAAGAAGAAGCATCACAATAGAGAACAAGGAAAGGAGACAGCATACAAATTTTTGCACATTTCTAACCACCATGATATAACCTCCCCCAAGCTTGACTTCCACTCTAGCAACAACAATTTAACTATCCTAATCCCCGGATGGGAAGGATGAACTTTTAGGCTCGGTATGCTTTTGTGGAGCTTCCAAAGAATAGGCAATAAGGCACAATGGGCTTCAAGCAAAGGATACATAAATAGGGTGGCCAAGGATGAAAAAGGTTAATAAAAACAATGCCTCAATCCTTTTAATGTCATGCACATAAGTCGTGAGTGTGGCCTCAAAGAAGATATTAATGCAAGTTCTAGAGTTAGCACACAAAGAGAGTTCACACACATGAAGAAAACGAGAGGACTTTTGCAAAAGTAGTCCAAGAAAGGCCACAAAGCTCACCAGGACATTTTTGTCTAGAGTGTCGGTTCTAACATATCTTAGTCAAAGTCCACATGCAATTTCAATATCAACAGCCAAGGCATATTAAGAGGACTCATGGTACATGCACCGTTACAAGAACCTACAAAGGATCGAGCAGGGAGAAAGTGCTACTAACACAAAATAAAATAAAATGAAATAAAATAAAATAAAATGCGAATGCAAACAAAAATGCAACTAATCATGCAAACTATATGCAATGCAAGATGAAAATACACCCCGCCCCCAAGCTTAAATCCGACATTGTCCCCAATGTAGAAAATAAAGCGTAAGGAAAAAGGAGTACTCACAATTATTCGACCACTGTACAAGGGATGAGGAGGAGTCTACTCTTGTGGGGGTTGGTCTCTGGGGGAGCGCCAGCTATGAAACTCATCACGCAATTGGTGGACCTCATCATGGATAGTGTCCAGGCGGGAGTTGACCGCAGAAAATCCGCCCGTCACATTCTGGTTCAGGGCCCTTAGCATGGATTGGATTGTATCGAGGGGCTGGGAGCGCCCAGAAGCGGAACCGGACGCTTCAGCCGCACCCTCATCGTCATCTTCGTCTTCCTCGAGCTCTTCTTCTTCCATAGGGGCGGCCCTAGATTTCTTTTTGCCGGAGTGAGGAGGGTCCGACGGTAGAGGGCGCACATTCCAGTTGGCCCGAACCCGAAGGGAAACTCGCGCTGGATTGGGGAGTCGTAGGAGCCGCGAGTCCCCGTCGGGCGTTGGGAGCACCCAATGCCAAGAGGAACCGCGCTGGACCGCCACCCGCATACTTGCGAGCGTGGAGGAATCAATGGCGCAGGAGGGCTGATAGTCGGGGCGTCCCGCCAAGGGAATGCCAAAATGCTGAGCCAAGGCAGTCACGAGCCCCCCAATAGCAATGGTCCCGGTGGGCTTATGACCCACGAAGCGCAAGTGACCCATCAAAAATCCAGCAGAGTTGATCTCGTGGGTGTTCAGAGCAGCGCAAAGGACAATCATCTCGTTCTTGGAGGCGCTGTTCTCAGATCCCGAACCGCGCCCAAAGATGGTGTGCGCCATGAACCTGTGGAATAGGCGGATGGCCGGATTGGTGATCCAAGAGGCCTTGGTCTTGGCGGGGTCATACCATCTAGAGGCCGCAATCTCCCTCCAAAAGCCGGAATAGTCACAGAAGTGAACCCGGCACTCAGCGCGAGGCGCCTCTCGACTAGCAACGGGAAAGCCGAAGATGGTGCTCACTTCGGCCAGGGTGAGAGCCCTGGCGACATTCCCCAGCCGGAACGTGCAAAGCCCCTCATCGCGGTGGTCTCCGTTGATGAGGTCACACTCCACACTACTCAAGAACTCCAGAGTGAGGTGCTGGTAGGTGGGCTGGTTAAAGTGTAAGAATTGTTGCCACCCTAGCTGTGCTGCTAACCACTCAACGTCCTCAGCAAGCCCGAGATTGGTGAGCAGCTGAAAGTCCAAGAAGCGCGTGGGCATGAACGGTCGATCCTTAATCTTTCGGAACTCTGTGCGGTGATCATCAGAAGCGAAGATAATTCCCATCGCGTTAGCAGCGGCGTCCGCGCCCCCCCGAGGGTTGGCGCGGGACCTAGAAGAACTCGCAGCTGCTGGCCGTTGTCTTTTGGAAGACATTGTGGTTTCTGAGTTCCCACACACACAAAAGAACACGCAAAACCAAGGTAATGCATACCCACATAATTATCGTTCCGGCAAGAACGACCCACAATTTCAGCACAAAGGGGCAAACATGCTTATTCCCAACTAGTTTATATGCACATTCACAAGCATAGCACAAGAAGTGACACGAGCCACTAAGTAACAAAGAGTGTATGCTAGCAAGAACAAGCAACAACTCGAGCACAAGAAACGCAAACGCATGAATCAACCACCCATCAAGGATCACATAGTATCAAGAACAAACCAAGAGTACACCACAAGAAGTCACCCAAACCACCAACCACAAGCAATTGCAAAATGAAATTTCACCCTCAAATTAACAACACTTGAACACAATCTAACATTGCTAGGAAATCTTCAAGCTCGGAAATTTGACCCAAATAATCACCCAATTCAAGCAATTCTCCAAACCTAGAAATTAACCTAACAATGTTAGGGAAACAACAAGCTCGAAATTATGCCCAAATATTCACCAAATCCGAATTATCTAGCATCCAAATCAACAAGACAAACATCCATATACCCAAAATCCAATAGTGTAAACTAGATTGAGGGTTAGAAATTATACCTTGAGTGCTTAAGGATGGATAGAGGGTAAACGAAGGAGGGGAGGAAGGAGCGGTGGACGCGGTGCAAGGCGCTAGGCGGTGGCTCGGTGGCTCGCCGGTGGGTGCGCGGGAGGAGCGGTGGCTGGTGCGAGCGAGAGGGAGACGCGAGAGACGAGAGGAGAGAGAGAGAGAAGAAAGGTTTGGGTGTGGTACCCGGTCGGGGTTGGGAATAAAAGGGGAGTTAAAGTCTGGGCGTAACCCGGGCTGAAACCCGGTCGGGTCGAGGCCGGGTTACGTTCAGTTAACCCATACTCTT
Organism: Rheum nobile; assembly: GCA_027886185.1. Classification (NCBI taxonomy): domain Eukaryota; kingdom Viridiplantae; phylum Streptophyta; class Magnoliopsida; order Caryophyllales; family Polygonaceae; genus Rheum; species Rheum nobile. Next base: position 883,499 of record WOAB01000616.1, on the reverse strand, counting down.
TTTTTCTTTTTTCTTTTTTTTTTTGTTTTTTTTTTTGTTTTTTTTTTTTGAGAGAGAGAAAGAGATAACTGGGCGTAACCCGGGCTGAAACCCGGTCGGGTCGAGGTCGGATCACGCTCAGTTGAGAGGCATAAAGAAAGAAGAAAGAAGGGAAGAAAACGTACCTGATGGGTTGCCTCCCATCCAGCGCTTGTTTACGGTCATTAGCTTGACCTTTCGTCGACTCTCAAGGGACCGGATCGAGAAGGAGGGCGGAAACGGTCATCTTGATCGGGGCACCCGCGATGTACTTCTTGAGCCGCTGCCCGTTCACCTTGAATTGTCCCGTTTCTTCACTCCATATCTCAATTGCACCGTGAGGGTACACCTTCCGTACTTGGAACGGACCATACCATCGGGATTTCAGCTTTCCCGGAAAAAGTCTCAACCTAGAGTTGTATAACAAGACGAGATCGCCTTCATGAAATTCTCTAGGGAGAATGTGCTTGTCATGCCACCTCTTAGTTCTCTCCTTATAAATCCGGGCATTCTCATAAGCATCTAATCTCAACTCCTCAAGCTCTTGTAATTGCAGCATCCTTTTCTCACCGGCTTCCTTCATGTCGTAGTTGAACAATTTGATTGCCCAATACGCTTTGTGTTCAAGTTCCACCGGTAGATGACAAGACTTCCCATAAATCAGTCGGTAAGGAGTTGTGCCAATGGGAGTCTTGAATGCTGTCCTATAAGCCCAAAGAGCGTCATCAAGCTTCATCGCCCAATCTTTCCGGGATCGGGATACGGTCTTCTCTAAGATAGCCTTGATCTCTCGGTTAGAGACCTCCACTTGTCCACTAGTTTGAGGATGATATGGAGTTGCAACCCGGTGCGTAACCCCATACTTCTTCAGCAAAGCCTCAAACTTCTTCTCAATAAAGTGGGATCCTCCATCACTTATCACAACTCTTGGAGTCCCAAACCTTGGAAAGATCACCTTGTTAAAGAACTTAGACACCACTCTTGAATCATTAGTCGGTGAGGCAATGGCTTCCACACACTTGGACACATAATCCACCGCCACAAGAATATACTTGTTAGAGCATGACGGCGGAAAAGGTCCCATGAAATCTATTCCCCATACATCAAAGATCTCAACCTCCTGAATGTTGTTAAGAGGCATTTCGTTCCTCCTTGAGATGTTTCCCGTACGTTGACATGCATCACATGAAGCAATGAAACGGTGCACATCCTTGAACATAGAAGGCCAATAGAGGGCTGAATTCAGAATCTTTGTAGTAGTCTTTGAGGACCCAGCATGTCCTCCACATGGTAGAGAATGACAATGAGTGATGACACTCTCTACCTCCTCCTCAGGAACACATCTTCTAATAACTCCATCAGCACACCTCTTGAAAAGCAAGGGCTCATCCCAAAAATAATGCCGAACATCAGACAAGAATTTCTTCTTCTGTTGGAATGAGAGCTTAGGAGGCAACTCGTTGCAAACCAAATAGTTGACAAAATCAGCATACCACGGCATTCTTGAATTTGCAAGAGTCAAGACTTCATTAGCAATCCTGAAAAGGTGATCATCAGGAAATGAATCATCAATAGGTGGCTCTTCTTTTGTGCACTCCAATTGCTCTTGAGTCAACCTAGATAAATGATCAGCAACCAAATTCTCGGTGCCCTTTTTGTCTTTAATCTCTAAGTCAAACTCTTGAAGAAGAAGAATCCATCGGATCAGTCTAGGCTTGGCCTCCTTCTTACTCAAGAGATACCTGATTGCAGCATGATCGGTATAGACAATGACTTTGGCACCCACCAAATAAGATCTGAACTTCTCAAAGGCGAAGACAATAGCAAGCAACTCTTTCTCAGTCGTGGCATAATTCACTTGGGCCTCATCAAGAGTTCTACTAGCATAGTAGATAGCATGTAGCTTCTTGTCCTTCCTTTGTCCCAGAACAGCCCCTACAGCATAGTCGTTGGCATCACACATGAGCTCAAATGGAAGGTTCTAATCGGGGGGTTGTATAATAGGTGCTGAAATCAAGGCCTCCTTTAACCTGCAAAAAGCATCCAGACACTCCTTCGAAAATTCAAAGGAGGCATCCTTCAAGAGCAAGTTAGTAAGAGGTTTGGAGATTTTTGAAAAATCCTGAATGAACCTCCTATAGAACCCGGCATGTCCTAGAAAACTTCTTATGCCCTTGACCGAGGTTGGAGGTGGCATCTTCTCTATGATCTCAATCTTGGCCTTGTCAACCTCAATCCCGCGGTTAGAAACCAAATGCCCTAGCACAATACCTTCACTTACCATGAAATGACACTTTTCCCAATTCAATACAAGGTTAACTTCCTCACACCGCTGTAAAACTCGAGATAAGTTAGACAAGCAAGCATCAAAAGAAGTACCATACACGGAGAAATCATCCATGAAAACCTCCATGATATCCTCAATCAAATCAGAAAAAATAGCCATCATGCATCTTTGAAAGGTGCCCGGAGCATTACACAAACCAAATGACATTCTCCTATAGGCAAATGTGCCATAGGGGCATGTGAAAGTGGTTTTTTCTTGGTCATCCGGATGAATAGGGATTTGAAAGAATCCACTATAACCATCCAAATAACAAAAGTGTGAATGCTTGGCCAACCTCTCTAGCATTTGATCTATGAAGGGTAGTGGAAAATGGTCTTTTCTAGTGGCCTTGTTCAATTTTCTATAGTCAATGCACATTCTCCAACCAGTGACTGTCCTAGTAGGGATCAATTCATTCTTGTCATTTTTCACCACAGTCATTCCACCCTTCTTAGGCACAACATGAACAGGACTAACCCATGCACTATCAGAAATAGGATAAATAATGCCTGCATCTAACAATTTCAGCACTTCTTTTTTCACTACTTCTTTCATGATAGGATTAAGTCTTCTTTGATGCTCAATGGAGGGTTTATGGTCATCTTCCATTAAAATCCTATGCATGCACATTGAGGGACTAATTCCTTTCAAATCATCAATAGAATATCCAATGGCTTTTCTATGCAACCTAAGTTCATGCAACAATTTTTCAATTTCACAATCACTCAAACTAGCATTGACAATCACCGGATAAGTAGAATCGGGTCCAAGGAACTCATACCTCAAATTAGATGGAAGTGACTTCAACTCCACCTTTGGTGCCTCTTTGGTCTCCTCCTTAGGAGTAGGACCGTCTCTGGTAAGGGCTTCAACAAATGCTTCAGGCATCTCTTCAGTGGACTCCAAGTCAAAGAGCACATCAGCAAGTAGCTCCAGATTCTCAGCTTGGGTCGCACTCTTCATCAAGTAACGCTCTGAAGGGTCCTCAATCATGAGAGACATCACGGACTCTTGAACTTCATGAGCAACCACATCAATCCTGGATACATCATCCTCAAAAGAAGGTCGCTTAATAGCCTTGGACAAATTAAACTCAATTCTCTCATCCCCAATAGTAAAGGAAAGAATACCCTGTTTCACATCAATTAGTGCACCTGCAGTAGCTAAGAAGGGTCTTCCCAAAATAATAGGGACAGGAGAGTTAGCATCAATATCCAAAACAATGAAGTCAACAGGAATGAAGAACTTACCTATCTGGATGGGTATGTCCTCCAAAATACCTACGGGGCGAGTTGCGGACCTGTCAGCCATATACAAAGTCATCCTCACTGGTCTCGGCTCCCCCAAGTCCAAGTCCTTGCAAATGGAGAGCGGGATGATGCTCACACTAGCCCCCAAATCACACAAGGCATCATAGGTGCAATCACCTATCACCATGGGGACATTGAAACTACCAGGATCTCCAAGCTTAGGAGGCAACTTATTCTGAATTAGAGCACTGCACTCCTGACTCAAAGAAACTGATTGGCAGTCATCCAACTTCCTTTTGTTGGACAAGATCTCCTTCAAAAACTTCACATAAGACGGCATTTGCTTGAGAGCATCGGTGAAGGGGATGTTGATGTAGAGTTTTTTTAGCACCTCCACAAACTTGCCGTACTGTTGATCCAACTGAGCTTGGGCCTTCCTCTGTGGGAAGGGAAGGGGAGGCTTGTAGGGTGGAGGTGGGACGTATGGAGCCTCCTTCTCTTTGATCACAACTTCTTCGGGCTCTTCAGCAGCTTTGCCCTTTTGCTTGAGATCTACAACCTTTGGATCTTCAAGTTGTTTACCACTCCTCAAGGACACAGCATTGATTTGTCCTTTTGGATTAGCCTCAGTTTGACCGGGAAGTTGACCTTGGGGCCTAGGAGCGTTCAAAGCATACTGAGCATGCAAGCTATCATGATTCTTCAATACCTTGTTGATGTTCTGAAGCTCTTTCATGATCAAGTCAAACTTGGACTCTCCAGACGTTTGGGCACGCTCTTGGCCTTGGGGTTGAGGAGCTCTTTGTTGAAAACCAGGAGGCGGTCTCTAAGCAGCTTGGTTGTTGGCATAGGAGAAGTTAGGGTGATTCCTCCAACCGGGGTTATAGGTGTTGGAATAAGGATCATTCCTAGGACCCCGATTGAAGTTGTTCATGTAGTTCACATCTCCCTCTCGTGGCTCATCCTGTGCAGCAAATAATTGGCAAGTTGATATAGTGTGATCACCTTCCCCACAGAACTGACAAACCACATTTGAGACAACCTGAGCAGGACTCTCTTCATTCTTCAGCTTAGCTCTATTCATAGTCAACTTTAGTTGCTTTATCTCATGAGCCATAGCCTCCATCCTAGCTTGTTGAGAGACCTCATTATCAACCTCATAAAGACCAGCTGTCCTCTTAGTGCTTGGAGTCGATCGAGCATCATTATAGTAGTGGTTGTGTTGGGCAATGCTCTCAATCTTCTCCCAAGCTACATCAACATGCATATCCATGATTGTACCTCCAGATGAGGCATCAATGAGCATCCTATTAGTGCTGTCCATAGCGTTGTAGAAGGTGTGCAGCAACACCCACTTATCTTGCCCATGGTGAGGACATAGCAACAAAAGCTCTTTGAATCTCTCCCAACCTTTATACAGAGACTCCCCATCTTTCATCTGAAACGAACTAATCTGATTCCTCATCTCAGCTGTCTTCTTTGGGGGGAAGTACTTGGTTAGGAAAGCCTTAGCCAACTCATCCCATGTCGTGATAGTGCCCTGAGGTAGAGCCTTGAACCAAGCCTTAGCCCTGTCTCTCAAAGAGAATGAGAAGGCGCGCAAATAAAGCGCGTCATTAGAGACATCATGAATCTTCACCGTGTCCATAAGCTCCAGAAAGGTGTTGAGATGCAGGTGAGGATTCTCAGACGATAGGCCTCCAAACTGATTCTGCTGAACCATATTTATCAAAGACGGCTTCAGCTCAAAATTCCTTGCAGCAACTGGAGGTCGGACCACACCAGATGTGGGCCCTTGGTGACGTGGCAGCACATAGTCACCCAATGTCATTGGCGGAGGCGCATTCAACAGCTGTTGCATCTCCTGTTGCTGATTCAGTACTTGTTGTTGCAACTCTTGCAACTGTTGATGTTGTTGTTACAACAACTCTTGTTGTCGTTGTTGCAATTGTGCAGCCTCGTCCATTGCTCGGGTCCTTGTTTCTCTTTGCTCTCTTCTTCTTCTGTGAAAAGCACGCTCGGGTTCGGGATCGTGTGGTAGTTCACCGGCGCTCAGGGCTCTTCGCATATGAATGAGAACAAATCTGAAACCAAAGACAAAGGAAACAAAGTCAAAAACAAAAATGAGACCTAATCTATCGGTTGCACGTAACAACCAATACTAACAATAGTCCCCGGCAACGGCGCCAAAAACTTGAAAGGTCCAAATCCTACCCCGCAAGTGTACGGGTTCGGTTGTAGTACCAAGGTGTCGAACTCTGGGACTATGTAGTACCAATTGTCAATTCAACTAATAGATTAAGTCGTAAACAAGAAAAGGTTGCAATTCGGTTTGGTTTCAATGGTAACAATTATCAAGCAAAACAAGATTATCAATCAAGGAAAAAGGCTTCCAAGGTTAGGCTCCCCACAATGGTGATACGATAGATTCTAAGCAATATTTAATTATATTTCAATGCAAATGTAAATTGAAGGTCTCACTATCTAATATCAACACTACTTCATGGTCAGACAATAGTGTATGTACCTAAATTCGATTAGCAATCACTTTCGCATAAAGCTAATCCGATTTAGGTCCATTAAGTTCTACATAGATCAATGGACAAGTAGAAACAACATCTCCGGTCGGTCTCAGCGGAATCTACTCATCCAAAAACCTAATCGATAGTCAAGCACCACAAGGGGTTAAATCGATGGTCACGCAATTAACCCACAAGTTCTATCCTAGGGATCCATTTAACATCAATCTCCAATTATCATTATCTCCGGTCGGTCTCAAATTCTAATTAGAAATCCCAATTACAAAGTAATTAGGTCATTAAGCAACCTATGATAGAATCAATTCACATTCACATAACCATACAATCAAACACCACCAATCAAACCTTATCAAATCACCATTGGGTTCACCCAACCTTAGAAAAGAGGATTTAGCTAGACATGAGAGAAAGAGAAATCAATTTCATTGAAAGAAACAACATACCAATTGTCTTCTCCAAAGAGATACGAGATTCCAACAATCGAGGCTAGCCAAAATCTCCAAGTTTTCCCTAGGGTTTTTTTTTTAGAAACGTCTAAGGCAGTTACAAGATATCCGGAATAGCAGTTTCCACTTTGCTTTTATACCCCCTACGAATAGAAGGCAAAACGCTCGGGATAAAACGAGCCAGAAACGAAACGGCGTCCCGACCCGGTCTGAAACCCGGCCGGGTCACGGCCCGGGTGACGTTCAGGTGACATGACCCGGTGTGTCATCCGGGCGAATTCCTGGGTGCTGATCCGGTGTGTCATCCGGCCGGGTCACGGCCCGGGTGACGTTCAGTTGACATGACCCGGTGTGTCATCCGGCCGGGTCACGGCCCGGGTGACGTTCAGTTGACGAGCCGCTGTGCTGGCCAAGGGCAGGGGCGTGATCCGGCCGGGTAATGGCCGGATTTGGCTCAGTCTCCTTTTTTAGTTCTTGGCTCGGACACTCTCTTTGATCGGCCTCGGTCCCTGCTCCTTCTTATCATCCGCGCCCTCGAGCCATCCACTCGAACATCATCACATCAACGCCATCATTCTCCAAAAATGCCTCCAAAAGATCCTGAAATGAGACAAACGCAAGAGTAGACCCCGAACTCTACTAACCTACTAAAACCAAATAAAACTAAAAGGAAAAGGAGCAAAACAAACCACAATGACGGAAATAAACGTGATCTAAACTAGTCTAAATGCATGCTATCAGTGATTGTTCCTTATCTTTTGATAATAGTTGTCTCAGATCCTCTGCTTTGTACTTCGCCTTGCATTAAGAATGAATTGTTTTGCTTATGATTTGCACGTCAGTCTAGTCTTTGTGATTTCTGTGATCTTTTGATGATGTCAAAAAGGGGAAGTATGGAAAATGTAAAACCCAAGGAAGGGTTGATAACATAAGTTAGTGCTAAGGAGAACGACAATGCTACTTGAAGGTAAATTCTTCTATGAACTTTTTGAGGGGGAACAATGTCAATATTTTAAACATAGTATTTGTGTGATTAAATGTGAAATTGTCTTCTTACTTGTCTGTTTTGAACGTGCACATTTTGAAGGAGTTTGTCATCACCAAAAATGGGGAAATTGTTGGAACGATGATGTTCCCTCTAGTTTTGATGATGATAAACTCAAAGACATTTGATGGTTTTTAGTGTGACTATGAGTTTCAGGAAACAAATGATTCAAGGAACGATGAAAACCAAGTGAAGAGTCAAAACAGAGAATACAAGGAACATAGAAGTCAACAATAAGAAAACACCACGCTGGAACGAAAGAGAAAGAGAGACACGCGTGGTTGATCAGAAAAGGAAAGGGAACAGCGCCAAGGAACGCATGACGCGCGCTGTGAGCCCTTGCGCCTGCCGAATCTCTCGTTTATGGAAACAAAGATTGAAGGAGCAACTTAGGCCTCAAGATAAGATCTCGTTGGAGATATTCTGGTTAGGATAAATTAGAAAAGATTGTATAGGATTATTTTATCTTATTTTCCTTAAGTAAAACTAGGGTAAATTAGATAGAATACCTAGACTATAAGATAGAAAGTTGCAAACTTCATTTGATACAGTTTTCTACGGCATTTCCACAGAGAAGAGCATTCGGAAGTATCAAGAACTTATAAGGATGAAACTTTTGGTGAGTTGAGTACTTGTTAGGGTTTTGATTGTCTTAGGTGTTGTTAGGAACGTTACATCCAGAGGTCTAGATATCTAGGAGTAAACTAGATTGAGATAAGACTTGCTTGTTTGTAATTCCGGGATTAATAACACAAGTAGACTTTCGAAATCCTACTAGGGAAACCTAGAGGTAGAAGTTTTTCTTAGTCAACTAGTTGGTTGATTAAGTTTTCCTCTCTAAGGAACTTTGTTTATTACTCTGTTATCCTGTTAGGATATTCCACTGCCCAAGGAACAGTTATACTGTTCCTTGTACTAACACACTCAATTCTACAAAGGATAAAGAGAAAAGGTGAGAGTGGGTCACCTTGTCTCAGTCCTCTTCCAAGCAAGAATATTTCAGTAGGTCCATTGTTCACGAGTACGAAGAATAATACAAAGGATATGCATTTTTTTATCTAGTTGATAAAGGTTGAGCATAAACCAAATTTTCGCATGACCTCAATAATGAAATTCCATTCAATTCTATCATATGCCTTTTCCATGTCAAGTTTAACTGCAAGGTAACCTCAGTACCCTTTTTAGCTTTGAAGGAATGGAAAATTTCATGGGCTATTAAGATATTGTCTTGAGTCGATCTGTTCGAAACAAAAGCTCCTTGAAGGGGGTGATTTATTCTTTCCATTTTGGTTTTAAGTCGTTCTGTTAGGATTTTCGAGATAATTTTGTAAATAGTTGAGCATAGACTGATGGGTCTATAGTGATTGGTCGAGCTTAGGTTGTCACATTTGGTTATTAACGTAATGAATGTATGATTGATTTGTTTCAGGATTTTTCCGGAGAGGAAAAAGCTTTTCACTACTTAGATGACAGTCGGCCCTACAATGTCCCAATATTTTTGGTAGAACTTAGTTGTCATGCCATCAGGACCAGGAGATTTATCTTGTCCAATAGCAAAGGTAGCTTTCTTAATTTCTTCATTTGTTACTGGTTGGGTGAGTTCTCGGTTGTCATCATGGGTAATTTTTGTTTGAATGACTTCTAAATGTTGTTGGAGAATATTCTGATTGATCGGTGTGCTTTTAAAAAGCTTCATAAAGTCATAGCGTATTTCGTTTATAATATTTTCCTCCCCAATTATAATGGTACCTTCATTTGTTTGGATTTGTTTGATAATTTTTCTATTTCTCTTACCAGTAGCTATTTTATGGAAATAGCTGGCATTTGTGTCATTAAATTTGATATGCTTAGTTTTCTCTCTTTGGTTCCAAAAAATCTTTTGGAAAGTGAGTAGATTTTTTTTTGTAATGAGTCTAGTCTGCTTAATGGCCAGAGTTCTGTCTGCATTGAGAGCAATATTTTTTTGTATTTTAGTGAGTTCTTCTTCAATTTTGTTTAGTTGTGTAAAAAAGTTTCCAAAAGTATTTTTGTTCCACTTTTGGTTAATTTTTTAAGTAGTATAGTTTTTTTGGTAAGGTCATACATTATGGATCCGTGAAAGCATGATCTTCATGCCCGTTTAACCACATTTCTGAAGTGTTGTCTGACCATCCAAACTTTTTCAAACTTAAAGGGTTGATTTTTAAAGTGGGTAGGTGTAGCAAGTTCAATCGAGATCGGACAGTGGTCCGAGGTTGTAAAAGCATGGTTTTTAGTGCAAAATTCAGGATACCGTTGCAGTATTTGGTGTTGTACTAGGGTTCTGTCTAGCTTTTCATATGTATCATTTATTTCAGTTTTATTTGTTCGCCACGTGAATGTGTTTCCTTGTGTCGAGATATCTATGAGTTCGCAGTCATTTTTATATTAAGTAGTCTATTGAATCTGGTTGCGTTTGTTCTTGCTCCTCCACTTTTTTCAATATGATCTTGTATCTCGTTCAGATCCCCCATGAGGATATAGGGGATTGTGGAATTAATGATGAAGGTACATATGTCATTCCAGAAATAATTTTTGTTTGCTTCATTTGGTGGTGCATATGCTATAATAATCATGACTTTATTTTTTGTAATCGTGTTCGTATATTTTAAACACGAGAATCTAGAACTGAAGTGTTCTATTTCAATAATTTCATTGGGAATTTGGTATGTTTTCCACATAATACACATGCCTCCCGAGAACCCGGATGCCGGTGTAAAATGAAATTCATCAAATCCGATTTTTTCCAGATGCGTTCATTCGGTTGTTTTTCTGTTATTGTTTCAAGTATCACGCATATTTGGATTCTTTCGATCTTACAAAAGGATTCAATATCTTCCCACAGGTTTTTCCTGCCTAAACCTCTGTAATTCCATACAAAGATTTTCATAAAAAATGATTCGAAAATAAAAACTTTTTCATGTTTCTTTCTGTCCAGTGGCATGTGTTTCTTGGAATCGGGGAGATATACCCATCATTTGAGATAACACAGATATTCCCTGCATTCCCATATTTATTTATATGTTCCTTCCCGTCAGTTGTTTCATAAATGTAACCAGTGTTGTTCATGTGGTTGTGGGTCAAATATTTAATGTTCTTGTAACTAAAAAAAATCAGGTAGGAAGTTTTCAGAGTCTAAAGTAAGCACAAGAGGTTCTCAAATAAATGGTTCATAAAGATATTCAATTCAAACGAGTACATATTAAAAAAGAGATTGTACAAAGGTTCAAGGTGATGTAATTTAAATTCCATGCTCCAGCCTAGCTAGGCAAAGGGCATTTGTTCATAGTTGGTCAAAGACCATATTGTTCTTTCGAGTAAATGTATTAGAAATACATTACTCCAGGTGAATTTGTTCAGTACACAAGGGGTTGATTGATGATTTTTTTCCTTCGAGTGGTGTTGTCAGTTGGATGTGCCAAGCTCTAACTAAGTGTATAGCTTGATACCAGCAATAAATAATTTCCTTAGAATGATGCAGATGTAAATTAGATTCACCAACAAGCTTGTACATTGTGTTCCATTGTTCAACTGATAGTTTTCCTGTCATGGTACTACGAGTAGCTTCCTTTTGGTAGTGTGTCTGTAAGACCAAGAGTAAGGTGCTCATGCATAGAGAATTCATACAGTAATGCAAGCACAAATAGGGGTACCATGTTGTGTATATCCAATGACTACCAGCTAAGTTAATATAAAGGATCTGATCACAGGGTTGCAGATTAGTCAAATGATGAAGCAAATTGTACCTATGATCCAGAGGGTAGTAAATACAACTAAGCCGGACAACAAGGTCATAATTCAGATTAATATCAATCTCAAGATTCTCATAATCGAAGTCAAGAAGATATGTGCTAGTCTTCCAAGTCAGAAAGTAAAGGTTGACATTGGACAAGTTTTAGTGCTTAGTATCATAACAAAATAGGTTATTCTTCATAGAAGAATAAATGCAATTGTCTAAAAGATCAGTAGAGTGGCACATCCACAACAGGTTCATGTCATCCGATTCAGTTTTAGGGGTTAGTATAGAATGGAAGTAATGGTTATAATTCATAAAAAAAGAGCTCTTGGGTTCAGAGATAACAATATTGTTCAAATTGGTCGAGCAATCCAAAAATGAAAAAGAATCATCTTCAAAACCAAACAGGGATAGGTCAAGTTTAGTGGTCTCCTAGACCGAATTAAGGTGTTTTTTTCCTGAAGATCAAAAGGGTTCAAAGTCTCATGGTTCACAGTGAGGTCAAATTCAGAGTAGAAATTCTCACTCAAGGTATTAATCCACTTTTCGAAAGGAGAATAACCATGAGTAAAAAGATGACAGCTAATCCAGATAAGACAAGGAAGCTCACAAAAAGCAAGTGAATGAAGAAGATTCAGTTTAATGGTATACATATCTCGATCTATAGTTTGTAAAATTTTAAGCCAAACCACACACACAAAGCAGCAAGGATCATGAAGAAGATTCAGAGTTTTGAGTGTTTTAATTTTAGTGGTGCCAAAAGAAGTGGAAATATTTGTAATACCCCTCATTTTAGTAAAAAGTATTCTGGTAAGTTTTCCAAACACTCGTATTGTAGTCGAATTATTTTCAGAGAAGTTCAGACTTTCTGTTATATACTTGATCTCCGTAATAATCCCTTGAGTGGAATAAAATACATTCGACGTATTTTTGGGGTTTAGAATAATTGTTCGGGTATGAATATATTTAACCCGGGGTTAAAACCCATACCATAATTCTTCCCGGTCAAAAGTGGGCTTCCCGGTCAAAGAATGGGCAAAAGGCATAAAAAATTGCCTTGACCGCACCCGCGGTCATACCCACCGCACCCCGCGGTCAGGAATTGGTCGCCACCGCACCCGTGCCGTCATGATTCCTTTTCTGCTCCGTCAAACGTCGCCTGAGCTGCTTGCCGTTTCGGTCGGCTTTGAGGCGGTGGGGGAGGTGCCAGCTGGGCTCCTTGCTTGCCTATAAAAGGAGGAGGCTTGGAGGAGGAAGACAACTCCGATCTCTCTCTCTCTCTCTCCAATCTCTCTCTCTCTCGTTCCATTGTCGCCGGAGCTACCAAAGGAGGAGGAGGTGCTCTCAAGGTGGTGCTTGGGTGGTCCAGGGAATCCAGAAGTCGGAGCCACCACGAGTCGAGCCCCCATCGTCTTCCCCCGTGAGTTGTCGTCATCGTCGTCTCACCTCTGTAGCCTTGCCGCACCCGCGGTCAAGCCGCCGCACCCGCGATGGGCCTGGGCATGTGTGGTTGTGGCTTGGGCTTTGTGATCTCGTTTGGGACTTTCGTTCCTTCGATTTCGTTCGTTTTTCTTTAGATTCGTACTATTTATTGTCGAATCTAACTTAGGGTTTCGTTATGGGTCATTCCGTAGGAAACCATAATCTGAGTTCTTCCTCGTTTCGGACCCGGAAACTTGTCGTCTCGAGCTTCGTTGAGCTTCGTATAAATCTAAGACAAGTGGCGGTTCGCTTTTGCTTATCATTCCATATTTATATTGATTATCAATTGTTTAATTGTTAATTAATTTGGGATGAATATTGTTTTCGTCTAGGAACAGTTTTGATAACTGTATGTGATTTAAAAAGAGATATTATAATAGGTTGTATATATTGCTAGAAACAACGCTATTATATATATATATATATGATTGAAATACAAATATTATAATAGGTTGTATATATTGATAGAAACAACGCTATTATATCTATTATTGGCCTCGATGGCTTTGATGTGAATTATTGCTCTTATGTTTTAACTGTTTAGTTAGAACGAGTATTCGTAGGAACACTATATACCTTGCGAGGTTTAGTGGTTTCTTGATAATGGTGCTAGGAGGATTTTCCCCAGTATCTTCGGTCATGACCTTACCCTTACTCAGGGTATGTGCACACAGCTGGTGCCGCCATTTGGGATGTATTCCCTGTGATGTATTCCCTTTGATATCTCTTGTGAGGAGATCCGATATCTCTTGTGAAGAGATCTTAAAAGCTTATAACGTAAAATGTACGTTTTGGAATTAAATAAGATAAGTGCTTTAGTGCACATAATTAATATACCCTCAGGCGAGTAGTGCAGCTAAGAGAATAGTGCAGCTAAGAGAATAGTGCAGCTAGGAAACTCGTCTAGACTTTGGTCAGAGTAAAGTTCTCTTTCCAATCTGAATTCGCATTGTGCGGTGAGGTTGGTCGTGAACCGAAACACCAAGTCAGTTTTAAAACGCTTGTGTGAAATTGATGTTCCCAAGCACTTGTCATACTTTCCGATAAGACTCAACCTTTTGGAGTCTTCTCTTCATATGTTTCCTTAAGACTCAATCTTTTAGAGTCTTCTCTTGATCATACCTTTTCGTATATTTCAGTAGGAGTATGGTGGTTGACTATCATCATCGACTTTTATTCGAAAAGCGATGAGTCTAACCTAATACGACTACTTAGAACCTTTCTGTTTTACACTTGCATAGTCTTTCATTAGACTAACCAACCGGTTATATTCCCTTGCATGGTTGGCTGGTGTCATCCGTTTCATACAACACATCAGATAGACTGCAGTTCCGATGAAGGCTAGAAACGACAATGATGGCAGTTGGAATTTGGAAGAGTTTTACCAGGTTGAGATTCTTTGGCGGGTGATCGTTTAGATCAAGACCCTTGTGTCCTTTATGTATTAAGACTTCCGCTGTAATATATTTGATTATGTATTTTGAATCATGGATGTAATTCCGAAACATTTGCTTTAATCAAAAGTTATGATATTTTGTATTATAACTGTTGTTTTATGATTTATATAAACGAGTTAAGCTTGGGGTGGCTTCGGATGTGAAATCCGAGATTACTGGCGGTAATACCTTTCAAGGATGTATATTTGGGGGGTGTTACAATATCAGAGTTAGCGATCAAGTATTTATGCATATTCAGGAGGTCAGATATCATAAGCAAATCCTTCAAAAGCCAGCAAAAGGAAAGGATGAACCTGATTTTTAGGGGGTCGCTTGTCATATTATAGTGCATTCTGGTGTTGGTATACGTAGTCAGATACAACTTCAAATCATTACTGAAAGACCAACAGTACCAAAGGTACCAGCAAGGAGCATAGCTATTCCCAAGCGGATTTCTCGCAAGGCCATGCTGCAAGGGAATCGACGTTGATGGCCTCAGTTGAATGACTGATCCAACGCGAAGTTGTCACCTTGTGTTAGTACGATGAAGCTTAGTGTAAGCTAATTTGGAATACATTTTTGTAATAAAAATCCGTGTAAGCGCGCGTAAACTAAATTCGTGTAAGCTAAATTTTTCTTACTTTACATTTTGTTTCACATAATTTCGTGCTACATAAAATTTTTGTATGTGCTTATAAGAATGAATTCGTATCACCTAATTTCATGTTACGTAAAAATTTTGTCATCTAGTTTCTTGTTGCAATAAATTTTTTTCTTGTCAATTAAGAAATTTCGTGTAACATTTGCTTATATTCGTATAACATAATGTCTTGTTATGTTTATTCCGTGTTACATCAATTAAATATGCTTGTATATATATATATAATGTTACAATAAATTAACTTGTGTAAACTTAACGGCAATATTTTGTGTAGCAATTGTTACTCGGTGTGGGGCGGCGGTGCAATGGCTACGAGGGTATTTCAGTTCATGTTACAATAAATTATTTCGCGTCACTCAATTTCGTGTTACATAAAATAATTTAGTGTCACATGAATTGAATAGAAAAAATGGTATTTTAATCTAAATTTTTCATAAAGAATTATTATGTGCATGTTTTTAGGAAGGGATACATTTATAAAAAAAATACTAATAAAAAGGTACATTAATTTGCTAATTTCAGGTCTGTAATTTTGCGTACATAATTCGAAACTAGAAGAAAACATTTAAGTAGGACAAGGACATTATTGCATGAAACCAACTGTCTGAATGGAACAAATTTATAAAGTAAACGAGTGGGAAAAAAATAGCACAAACACGAGTCTAATGTTCTGACAGTATGTAGAGGGGCTAATCCAACTCTGAGTTCACCTTCCATTTTATGATATAGCACCAGCATAAAAACATACTAGGAAAAAGTTATGAAACCAAAGTTACACTCTTGCTGGGGCATTTATCATAGGCTTGTTGCATGACTACGAGAATTAGTACAAACAGGTGTTAACTGATGTGGGAAATTAGTTAGTTAGTTAGTATGTATGTGTGGCTTCAGCGTTCAATTCAGAGCAACAAAATGGGCATTATGTCACTCTTCTTTGACTGATCTTAATGCCAGGGGAGGTGGGAAATCTTATGCCAGTCTTGACCTCCATCTTTACTGCATCTCTCTTCCAGAAGCGGACAATCTTGTATTTCCAGTTCTCTTAATTGGGTGAGGCTTCGCATGGCATCAGCCGATGGCAACTGCTTCATGTTTTTGCAATCCGCAATACACAGAACTTGTAGAGAGGACAGTTTCCCCAGCCACTCTGGGAGTTCTGTCACTCCCTCAAATGAGTGTAGGCTCAGTGTTTCGAGTTGAGTGAAGGATTGAAGGTTGTTTGGTAGAGATTTTAGCTTCGGCCACCCTTTTAAATACAATATTCTTACACACTTTGGAAGCTGATTGATGTCATAAAAACTTTCAAGCTCCTCGTTGAAGCCTCCTATAGCCAGCAAGGAAACGCTGCAAAGGTGATTTAGCCATCCCGGTAAAGACATTTGCTTTGAGAAACCCATCAGACCTAGAATCCGCAGACGACTCAAGCTTGCCAAGTCTGGAATGAAATTCAACTTTCTGCATTCTAGCACGGATAAGCTCTCAATGGACACACAACTTTCCATGCCACTGGGTGGATCTGTCATATTGCTACAACCCAAGATTTCCAATCTACTCAGCGTTGAGAGACCTGTGATATCTGGAAATGATGTTAGACTAGCACAATCTATTACTTGCAACGTCTCAAGGTAGCGCAAGCTTTGTAGAGTAGGAGGCAATTCAACCAATTCCTTGCAGCCTATTATTTCGAGTTGTCGAAGAGATGTGCATATCAGCAGCGGTTCAGAAAGGCAAGTGAGCTGTTGAACATTTTGAACTAGGAGCGAGGTGAGATTATAACCATTCCTTAAAATCATGATCAACGGTTCGCCGCTGTTGATCCCTGAAGTGGTCAGTTGCTTAAGCGAGTGAAAGCAAGAGGGTACACTAACCAGTGAAGGACAGTTGGTTATATACAAACCCTCCAGGCAAGGGAATGCCGAAGCACACGACCCTGAAGGATCAAACCAATCTTTCAATTTCGGCATATTCTGCAATGTAAACTTGTTCAACTGGGGGAAAAGGTTACTCTTACTCCCAGTGCTGGAGCTGGCAGATACTCTTTGATCAGTACTTGTGTAAAAGAAATCACTCCCCATGACCTCAACACTCTCCATGCCGTCAATATCAAGGATCTTAAGACAAGGAAGACTCCCCAGTGTTGGGAGTTGCTCACATCTTTTGCATTTAACTAATTTCAGTTCTATCAATCTGTTACAGTATAGCCCATTTGACAACCAAGGTGAGAATCTCTTACCACGGAAGTTCTCCACCCAAAGAGCTTTCAAGTTGGAGTGAGGTTGTAATCCTTCCATGACCTCTTCGTCACTACTACAAACTATATCGCCTTCGTGTCCCTTACTTGTCCAACTCAACTTCAAATTTGCAATTCCTGCTTTAGTTCTCAGACCAGCTTCCATAGCGTCTTCTTTGCAACTTATGTTTTCCAACTGCTTGATTATTACTTGGCCGCTGAGGCCTAGCAGACTCCTCAGCTCTCTAATTTTACGCCCATCCTGTTCCTTCAGTTTGAGAGGCGGCAGCTCTGTAAGACATGTCAATTGGCCCATCCCCTTGGGTATGTGCACAGCCTCCGTTGTGTACAGAATCCTCAAACTAAGCAACTTGGTAACTGTTTGTGGCAATTCAACGAGCCTATCACATGTTCCAAGAGCCAACATTCGTAGATTATACAATCTACCAATGGACTCTGGCAAGTACTCAAAGGGATTATCACTGAGGTCGAGGATTCTGAGATGCTTCAACCTCCCAATTGATACCGGAATCTCTTTTAAATCACAATTTACAAGCGCAAGTACACGCAAGAATTTTGCTTGAGCTACTACTATATCTATAGATATGGTAGCATCACAAAATATTAAAGTGCGCAACATACTCCGAGCGTTGCCTTCAGGGAAGCTGAGTTGAGAGTTGCAAGCATTCCCACGCTCTATGCTTACGTGTGCAACTCCAGAAGAAGCCTTGTGCAGATCACTAGGATTCCTTGTAATCAAACACGAGTCCCTGGAAACATAGAGTGCGAGATCATGTATAAGATCATGCATAGAGTAGGATACTGTATTGCTAGAATATTGTAGAAGACCATTAGCAAGCATAGATTTGATGTACTTTCGACCCATGGCCCACATGCCCTTGTCACCTGTCTCTGATGGTTGGATAAATCCTTGAGCAATCCAACTAATGATTAATGTATTCTCATTAATACTGCCACCCTTCGCAATCCCAACTGAACAATAAGCAAAACATTGTTTCACACTAGCACTGGGCAGATGATTGAAGCTAAGCAGCAACCAAGGCATGATTTTGGTCTGGCCTTCAGATAAACTCCATACTTGACTTGTTTCAACCGATTCCCACTGGCTTCTCTCGTCCATGGATCCTAGTAAAGATCCCAATGTTATTATTGCTAAAGGGAGACCCCCACACTTTCTCAGAATCCCTTCCCCTATATTCCTCAGATCTGATGCCTGCTGTTGGCTCTTGTTAGCCAATGCTTTGTTCTCAAACAAGGTCCAAGCATCATCAGTAAGTAGAACCTTGACCTGATGGGTCAGGGAAGCACCCATTACTGATGCAACATCATGACTCTGAGTTGTCACCAACACCATGCTGCCTGTGCAGCCGTCAGTTATTCTGACAAGTGAAGTTCTGACCGAATCCCAAATCTGCTTATCTGTATTCCAGACGTCGTCAAGCACAAGCAAGTACCTTTCCTTTTCTAAACATTCTCGCAGCTTCTTTTCCATTGCATCTATGTTGGATAGGTTGTGGTTGTCTCCTGTTAGAGATTGAAGCAGCTCGTCCAAAAGCCTCCTCAAATTGAAATCCTGCGACACGAAGATCCATGTTCTCTTCTTATAATGCGCTCTCACGGCGTCGTTGTCATAAATCTTCCTGGCCAGAGTTGTCTTCCCCACGCCTGTCCACAAGTATCACTCCAACATCATTATGGCAGTATGACTTATGTGATGCTCTCAAATTATCAAAAGTAAATCAACAAAAGAAATACCATAGACCAGTAATAATAGAACAAGAGAGTACTACTTTGAGATAGAAGAGCAGAAAATTTTAGAGCTAAGCCCAATGCAATCTCAGCTGCACCGCACCTGACATTCCGACGAGGGCAATGACTCCTAAAAGCTTATCATTGTTGGGACGACACAGCTCGCGCACAATCAAATCCTCGTCAGATTGTCTTCCTACAACATGAGATGTATCGACGTTCTCTCTGATCTCCCTCAGGTCGGTGGACATGGCAGCCGGAGGCTGATACCTTGCAGGATTCGCCGCTAATTCAACAGGACTAAGCCCAATCTCATCTGCTTCTTTGTAGATCTCAGCAGACAGAGACATGAACTTGCTTAGCTTGCGACCAATCTTGGCACGAAACGCTAAACTGCCATCGGATCCACACAAGAGCTTGGCAGCCACGTTGCTCTCCGCTTGCCTCCGGAGTTGATCGTAAGAGATATCTTCAAGCAGGTTGTCCGCAAAGTTAGCTGCCTCCCTGATGCTCCGCAGCCAGAGAAGCACCAGTTCATTGCGGTTCTGCTGCTGCTGCTGCACAGGATTCAGACTCTCAGCGGAGCAGAGCAAAGCGTTGAGCTTAGTGAGTTGCCGTTGGAGATCGAGGAGCTGTGGTTTCAGATTCCCTAGAATGGCGGACTTGAGGCCTGCAGCTGAATCGGATTTGGAGAGGGCATCAACAGATTTCTGCATCACGGCCTTGAGAAGGCCTGATGCCAGAGATGTCCCAATTGTTACCAAAACAGCAGATTCAACAGCCATTTCTCTCCCTCTCTTCTTCTTTTTCTTTTTCTTGTCTGTAGACTGTAGAACAATACTCACTCATCTAATGCACTTCCTCCTACCTAATTATCTACGCTATTCTAAATTAAACAATACTATATTCTTGACCCAGCCCATCAAGGCCCCCAATTTCTTTTTTAGTTTGCCATTGATTTTCGAAATCTTCCGATGCAGATTGGTATTGGTACTCTGCTCGATCATCGTATTCATTTCAAGTCTTGGACCCACCTTCTCTCAAGTTTAGATCAAATATTGATCTTTAACATGTATAGAATTACGGCACCAGAACGAGAGGGTAGGTCTTTGCTTGATTTGTGGTTGCGGCAAAACAAGAGCACGATTCAATTGCGGACAGGGTTATTTTAGATATTTCAAGCATGTGAAGCATTGTGTTTGTGTGAAGACTAACATCACCCAAGACAAGAAAATAAAAGGCTGGTTAAGAACTAAGAACAAAAAGGTTAGAATAAAATGGAATAAAAATATGAGTTATGTTTTGACAATATCTAGAGGGGGCTAATCCAACTCCTTTTTTTCACTTTCATTGTAACATAAGTTAACAACCAGGAAGAAGAAGAAAAGACACAAGCTATTACTACATCAACATGACATGTATTACAGGATTATTAATATAGCCGCTTTTGGGAAGAGAATCGAATATCAAAAACAAAGTAGGGCACTTGAGTTGAGACTGGGGAGGGAGTATTAATGTATTATTATACAAATAATGGGTCTCAGTTCAAACCCTCGTCGGAGTTCTCGGATTGTCTGGTTGTATTTCCGACCGTCCTCTTGCTCATGTTTGCCCGTTGCACCAGTCTCACCAACGCCTGCACCACCTCTGACATCGGCGGTCTGAACTCCGGCTCCGCCTGTCACATTAAACCAACACTCAAAAGATATTTCCCATAACAGACCAAGTCTCATAATATATAGAAGCCATTTATTGTAGAGTTAGTAATACCTGCACGCAAAGGGCGATAACATCAGCAAAGCGAGACAGAGACTTGACCGGGTAGAGGCCTTCAAGGGCCGGGTCCACCATCTTTGTCAAGGCATCAATGTCATGCAGCTGAGGAGTGGCCCACCGAACCAACGACTGCTCGCTTCTTGCTCTTGAGCTGCATTCAGCACTACTTTCAGAAACAAGTACTCAAAACAATTTGGTGTATAATAAACATTCAAGGTTCTCTAAGCTTACCTGTCAGATGGTTTTCTGCCAGTGAGTAGCTCCAACATTACCACCCCGAAACTGTACACGTCACTCTTCAGACTGTACTGACCAGAATCCGCAACCTCGGGTGCACACGCGTTGTGGTTAATTGCCTGCACAGAACCAAGCTCACAACTGTTAGTATTGCCAGTTTTAATGCATACGCTTTCTCAGTGCCAACTGTTTTACCTGATTTGCATCATCAACGAGATTCGAGAGCCCGCAATCAGAGACGTGAGGATTCATTTCTCCGTCGAGCAATATGTTCTCTGATTTGAAATTCTTGTGAACAACTGAAGGGGAGCAAACCTCATGCAGATACCTGCCAAGGATCTCTAAAACGTGAGCATTTCCTCTTAGAAGCTACATTACAATGAACTGAAAGCGACAGCAAATACTAACTCTAGCGCACGAGCACTTCCAAGGGCAATCATAACCCGAGTGTTCCATGTCAATGGCTTGCTGTATTCATCAGGGAGATGCAGAAAGTCGAATAAAGATCCATTCTTGTGAAATTCATAAACTAGAAGGTGTTGTCCATGCTCTGAACAGTAACCAACAAGCTCAGATACATTTGGATGGTGTAAACGGGAGATATTGGCAACAATCTCTGTGAAGTCCTCCAAACAGTTCGAAATTACAGCTGCGTCTACCTTCTTGACAGCAAGAACCTGCCAAGAACAACATTCAAAATACATAAATGCATATTCCTCAGACCAACCCATGGAAATTAGTAATGTGTTACCTACCTTTCCATCATCAAACTCAGCACGATAGACACATCCCATTGACCCTTCTCCCAAGAGATTGTCTACACTGAAGCTTTCTGTGGCCATTTGCAAATCTGCTATGGAGTATGACTTGACACTTGAAGGAATTGATGCTTCTTTCTTTGGAGCCAAACGCGCAAGGGCAGACACAGGCGACGACTTGTTTGAAATGCTATCTTCATCAAATGATTTGTGGCGTTCTAGAGGCGGAGGTTTAAGATTTATTGGAAGAGGAGCAACACTCTCAAATGTCTTGATTGAGGGTATACTTTGAATTGACTTTCCTTCTGCAAATTCAGAGTTTTTAGCATGAGGATCAATAATAGCGCAATAAAACATTCTCACTACCAAAACAGCATTATAAAAATGGACATACCGTGAAATCCGTTTGAAGCAAGCGGGGCATTTTCAGCCTTTTCAACATCTTGGCCTGACTTTCTAGATCTTCTCTTTACCAAGAAGAATGCAATTAGAGCTCCCACAACAACAAGTGATATTATGATCCCTGCTATTGCACCACCACTTATCCCGGACTTCTTTCCCCCGGAATCATCAGATGTATTACTATGACTCGTGGATTTGTGCTGTTTACTTTTGACAGGTGGCGTGCCAGGCGGAGGAGGAGGTGCTGGTCCTGAGCTCCATGAATTCCCACCCTTCCTACAAGAAAATTTTATGAAATAAAAATAAAATCAACTTGATAGAAAATACAAAAAAATCCCTTCATAACAGAACAATCAGGGGGAACTGCAAACTCTTACTGAAGATTTATGTTCTGCAACTGCTGTGGAATCCATCCACTGAATTGATTATTTTCAATATTCCTGAAACGGAAATAACGTTCAGATTTTTAGAAAATGAGGGGAGAAAAAGACAAAATATAGAACTTTGACAAGGGATACTAACAGATTATCAAGGGGTAAGCTGGCTAGGACATCAATTGTGCCTGTGAACTGGTTGTTTTGTAAATACCTGCATCATATTTCGGTATATGTTTAATATACAAATTCTCTGAAAGCAACAAAGTTTGGTTTAAGAACTTAAATAGCTTGTATACTTACATTGACTTCATACTCGTCAAGGAGCTAAAAGATGCAGGAAGTGGACCTGGGATTTGGCTGAAAGAGAGATCCCTGAGGCATTGAATGGGAAAAAAAATAGAAATCAATCTTTCAAGTAAAATACTGATCTTGGCAATTTTCCTTTAAAATATTTAGCAAATACATGTCTATATTTTTCTCTCATTTATTATGCATCTATTAACAAAGAAGAAGGGCTTGTGTTGCTTGCATTATTGCCCATATGGCTCTATATATACAGGCATACAGCTGCCTCTACAAGAACTTACAATGTGGAAAGTTGAGGAAGGTTTTGAAACATGTCAACCAACTGTTGATTCAGCTGATTATGGCTGAGGTTTCTGCATTCAGAAAATAAGGAAAACATGAAACTCAGTCAGTGGCTCTTTTTGCAAGATTGCCAGCTACTTCTCAATAGCAAAAAAAAAGAAGAAGAAGAAAAGAGATGAATGACAATGTAAAATGACTTACAAGTATACAAGATTAGGCATCAGAGAAATGGAATAAGGAATAGCTCCATTGAAGTTATTTGAGGCCAGATTTCTTTACAAAACAAGATAATATTTAGATGATTAATGATCATTTATCCAAAAAGAGGACATTCTTTCAACAGTGAGACATGATGAGCAATAACCATACAGTCGCTGCACGTTTTGAGGGAGTTGATAAGGAATTGAACCGCCAAGATTGTTGCTGCTCACATCACTGCAATTACAAATTTTCAGTTAGACCGCGGAGATTAACAATACCAAACAACACAGTGATCTTACAATTCAGTTACTGATGACAAACTTGACAGCTGATAACCCAGTGAGCCACTAAGGCCTAAGCCTGGTATTTTGCTGCAAGAAGACAATAAAGAATCTATTCAGTCAGAAACAACAATCATCAAGGACACACTAGACATCATATAACCATAATCAAACATTAGACATTTACATTTGTGTGACTCTTGAACCTGAGCAGGTGACACCTTTCCAGTTCTGCCCACATGGATCATTGCCAGATGAGCTCCATCCAGTAAGCTGGGATGGTGAGTTCATGCTGGTATACATGACATTTAGAGCAGCAGCTGCATACAGGACCTCAGTTAGAGGGAAGTTAAGATCTTGTAATAGTTATTTTGCCATTTTTATCCATTCAAGATTTTCCGAGAAGTAATTTGTACCTAACACTAATTTGCAGAAATGCCAAGAGCTAGGACAACATCAAACTAGATGAATGCACTAGCATTCCCTTCTAAGAGGTCAAAATCTGCAGTGGATTAGGGGAGCAGCAAGGTTCAGGAAGAAGATGGGGTGATTATCAGTTGATTATTCATTTTAGCACAAGATTACACACAAATCTGCCAATGGTGTTCCAACTAGGATGCCATAAACCCAGAAAGCCAAATGAAAAGGAAGTGAAGAAATCAAGTCCATTTTGACAGACGCTGCTAATTTTACCCATACAATCTCCAAACACTCTTGAAATTAATGAGTCAACAATCAATCAATCATTTTAGCCATGACAGAGTGCAGACCGACAAGCAACAAATAACCCATAATAAAAGATCCGGGTCATGATTAAGCAACTTTTTTTGTGGATGATTAAGCGACTAAATATATTGCTAAAAACTCATAAAAACAAAAAACCCACAATCCATTTGAAGCAATAGTTGGAGGAAGAAAAAGGTAAACCATTTACCATTATAAAATAAGAAAGAAAAGCAAATGACATCAACCACAAGCCAGAAGATTGAAGAAGAAGAGGCTAACCATCTGATGGATCTGTTGCAGCATCAATGGCGATTGGACTGCTAAACCAAATGCTGATGATGATCACAAGGAGCCCCCAATGCTCCATCTTCTTCCTTAAACCTACCCACCACTTCTCTTCTTCTCTTCTCTCTTCTTGTTCTCTCTCTTCCACCCGTGAACTACAGAAAGGGGGAAAACAGAGCTTCGTCTATCACCGAATTCTTTTGGGATTTCTTTTCTGATTTATTGCTTCTAAATGCTTTTTTTTATTTATAATTTTGCAGGTTTCTCCGTTCTGGCACTAAAAAAATTGACCGAGTGACCGACTAAATGTTGTGCATACAACCCAGAAAATCCTACAAATATACAAACTGGCGTAATTGTAAGGCAGGCCAGAAGAATCCAAAGCCACGGAAAATAAAGAAAAAAATACTCCGTATAATTCTTTTTGGTTTTGAGTCAAAATTCTTTTTATTTTTTTCTCCTTTTGACTACTACGGAGTACTATATAGTATATACTGTATTTCAGGTATATAATGCCCATATACTGCTAACTCTGTATGATTTCAGTATAATATTATATTATTATTTTTGTCATAAAGAAAACCTTTTTTGAAAGATACTAATCAGCTTTTCTCTTGCCTAAAAGTTCTGTTCAGCTCAACAGTAATCAGTTAATCACCCAACAAAAAAGAACAAATCTTTTTACACCACAAACAAATAAAAAGAACAATCCTTTTACGAGTTTATAATACAGACTACAGTAGTAAATTTGGTTCGATGATAAATTGAGAAGTGAAGCAAGGGCATTTGTTTGATTAAATAATTGATATTTGGTCACTCTTTTTTTCTTCTGTAAAAATGACATTTCTAATATAAAAAGGAGGTAGACAAGATGGATCATAGTTTATTGGAGGTGCATTGATTGCCCCAGATCCAAACAGCAACACGACGTTAATATTAAATATAGAATTAGACTTATAATTTAAAAATATCATAGAAAATTAACTTATCAGATCATATGATAAACTCATAAAACCTTGTCTGTTGAGTAGGGATGGTGTGTAACAAAAGTGAGGAATTTACCTGGAAGATAATCATTTGATTTAAAATTCATTAAAATGTTTAAATAATTTATAGCTATAATGGGATGAAAATAATTATATGTCTTATTCTCCAATTGAGCTCTTTTCAATTTTCAAGATCCAGTGTTAATATTGTCTGTTGCTGTTGACATGGTCTTGAAAATTGCTAGGATTTACCAAGTCATTTGTAATTAAGGTGTTTTGACATATTCACTAATTGTTTTTTCTCATGTCATGTTGGGATGTCTTTATATAACTAGTTAATACTTTTGGTAAAAGATATATACACACGAAAAATCGTCTAAATGCAAATCAAAGTGTGCGTTAACCCTTAACGTATAGATTTTATGCGATATTTCTTAACGCACAAGGGACAGAAGAGGCATTTTCGAAAAATTCGGGGGTAAAATGTGTGCGACATTCCTTAACGCACAGGTTGAATTGGGCCAAGCGAGACAAGCCCAAAAATAGTCTGGCCCAGCTTAACCACGTGTGCGTTAAGGAATATCGCACATATTTATGTGCGACTAGACTTAACGCACAGGTTGAATTGGGCCAAGAGAGACAAGCCCAAAAATAGTCTGGCCCAGCTTAACCACGTGTGCGTTAAGTGTAGTCGCACATATTTCTGTGCGATTAGAGTTAACGCACAATGGTGCGATAAGGGTTGAAGCCGATTCTTCTTCCCCTTTCCCATTTTCTGATTTCGGCGCCGAATTTTTTTCCCGAATTTTTTCTGGTTTCTTCGATTTCGATTTCCCAGAATTTTCGGCTATTGAATCTCAAATCCGATCATGGATTCAACTAGGGGGGCTCATGGCGGTCCGACTGGTGGTGATGAGGTGGCCGAAGGCGTTGAGGCGGCGGCGACCGGAGCTCCTGTGCAGCAGACTCGCGCCGGTGGTGGTTGTTTGGCGTCTGGTTCCGGAGCTGAGGGGGTGCACGACGGCCGGTCTCGGTGGAGGAGCCGCCGTCGGTGTCGGAGGTGGAGCCGCCGTCGGTGTCGGAGGTGGAGCCGCCGTCGGTGTCGGAGGTGGAGCCGCCGCTGGTGAAGCTCCGGCTTGGATGGCCATGGAGGAGGAGGAGGAGGAGGAGGAGGAGGATGAGGAGGATGGTAGCTTAGTCTGACGGACTACTGGTGGCGCGAGACGTCGGTTGACCCCATTGATCCCGTCGAGTCCACCTATTGACGTTACACCCACAACAGGCATCAGTCGTCAGGTAAGTAGATTTGCTTAGAAATCATCCAAATTTATTCAAATTTTGTCGTTAAATTTTAATCGTTATATTTGTTAGATTTGCTTAGATTTCATCTAAATTTTGACGTTAAATTTTAATCGTTATATTTGTTATATTTGTTAGATTTGCTTAGATTTCATCTAAATTTTGACGTTAAATTTTAATCGTTATATTTGTTAGATTTGCTTAGAATTCATCCAAAATTAAGTTTATATAAAATTTAGAGAAATATGATAAAATATATATAATTTATATAAAATTTAAATGAAATTTAAAATGTCATATAATATTTAGCGAAATAGGTATGAAAGTTAGATAATTCTGAACCGATCAATAAATATGAAATTTAGATAAAATAGATTAATTAGAAATAATGCTTTATAAAATTAGATATTATAGATATTAAATTATATAATTTAAGTTTAAAATAAAAGTTCGAATTTCGTTTGAAATTGAGAGAAATAAATTAATGATATTAGAGAATGACTATAATAAATTACGAAACAATAATTTTAGGCATTACGGGACGCGTTGGGTGGATCTGAGGGGATGACACATCCCGCTCCGGTAGCTGATCGACGCGGTGCGCCTAGAAGGCATATCTCAGCGACAGTGCGGCGTCATGCGGTGCAGATGAGGGCGGACTTATTAGCAGTAGAGTCACCGATTCCAGCTTCTGGTCCGACTGAGGATTCGTCGCCGGTTCCAGCTTCTTGTCCGACCGAGGATGCGAGGATGGAGGACGCATACGTCACATCTGGTGACGATATGCCAGTTGATGAGGTGGCATGTCATGTGTCAGACGAGGACGAGGATCTGCTGGCAGACTACACGGTTTCTTATGAGCCGATTTTATCGGATGAGACCGACCCTACACCTCCTTGTTCTGTCCCATCCCCCGTTTCCTCCCCGTTCCCTTATAGTCTTGCTGCCCCCTCCCCTATTTCTTCCCCTGCACCAGCTCCAGCACCAGCTCCAGCACCAGCACCAGCACCAGCTCCAGCACCAGCTCATGGCCCCATTCTAGGGCAGTCTTCTTGGATGCATGGAGGGCCGCACGTCCCTTTCCTCCTTCCGAGCTACACCACACATATCGCGAGGGCGATTTATGATTTGACTCCTTTGGCCCCTCCTCCCCCTCGTGCCCCCACCCTTCCACAGCAGCGACGGCGCAGGAGAGCTAGAGGACAGGCTGCTCCAGAGGATGCTCCAGAGGCTGCACCAGAGGCTGCTCCCGAGGTTGCGCCGGAGGAGGCTGCAGATGTTGAGGCCGCTCCCCGTGTTTCAGGTCGTCAGGCCCGCCAGCAGACTCAGGATTTGGTGCGTTTTCTTAACTCATTTGTCTTGTAGAAATGTAATTATTTTTTTTAATTTCGTAGCTAATATTAATTATCGAACATGTAGACACGTAAGGTCTTGAGGGTTCACTTCCACATCGGCATCGTCACAGATCTTGAGCCGTTCATCAGACCCGAGCCAAAGTCATGGTTTCGGCTAGCGGAGCGTAGTGGCCTCACACATCTCCGTGTTCTTGGCACCGGGGCTATTGATTGCGTCCTGGTCTCTGCTTTTGTGGAGAGATGGCACCCTGAGACGTCATCGTTCCATTTTCCTTGGGGCGAGATGACGATTACGCTACACGACGTTTATGAGATACTCAGGATGCCCATTGACAGGAGGAGCTGTACGGCACCAGGTGTGAACGATCTAGAGCTCAGACGGAGGATTGCGCTGGAGCTTTTTGGGTTTGACGATAGTTCTCAGGTGGATAGATGGTACCGTACTGGCGGCATTCCTATCGTGAGGCTACAGGACGATTTGATGCGCATGATGGGTAGCGAACAGAGGGACGAGAGCGTCTTGGCTTCACTTTATCTGTTCTTGATGCTCGGCTCCACAGTGTTGGTCGACAAGTCTACCCGTCAGATCAAGCACAAGTGGTTGGCACTGCTGTTCGATCACGAGGCCACAGGCCGATATGCATGACTGATGAATGCTTTATAAGTATAAAGTTCTAAATCATATATAAGAAACCCTAAACCCTAAACCCTAAGCCCTAAATTCTAAACCCTAAAACCTTAAACAATACATTAGTATTAATCATATGGTAAGATAATATTAATTTATTTAATATGCATTTAATCTTAAACCCTAAACCCTAAATCCTATCCTAAACCCTAAAACAATACTATGCGTTAACCCTAAACGCACACATATTCATTGGGCTGTTACGAAGCCCAATGACTGTTGGGGCCAGAGTCAAGCCCAGCCAGGTGTGTGTTAAGCCTAAACGCACACCCAGAATCCATCCTGAACGGCCAATATTCGGCCGTTATGAAATCCGACCGTTCTCTGTGCGTTAAGGGATAACGCACCAACGGTAAGAATTTTATAACGGTCGAATTTCCCTCCTATATATACCCATATCAATTTCTTCATACTTCCACATCCAAACACAACAATCACCTTTTTGCTTTAGTTTTTGCAAGACTTTATATTTTCTTATACAATAATTTGTATTACATATCAGGGGATGACTTCATCCTCCAACAGTGCATTGCCTCCGGTTACAATGTGCGAATGCAATTTTCCGGTCGTATTGTACACTTGCGACAGGCCCAATCACTATAAAAGAAGGTACCTCGCATGCAAAGATTACATCCCATCGGAGCGGTATGAAGATGAAAGAGGGTGTCGTACCTTTAAGTGGCTCGATCCACCGTATGACGAGAATACTGCCAAGGTTATCAGAGATCTGGTGAAGGAAAGAAATAAGCTTCAAGAACTGTGTGACACCCTTTCCGATAAATGTTGGAAGTTAAAGAGAACGATATATTATCGGGGTTATGATATAACGAAATGATGTTGTTTGATTATGTAATATTACAATGTTATGATTGTATAAGTTTAATGTCTTCTTATATTGTATTCCAATTTTAAGTATGTAATTTTACGTTTGGATTACTCTCAAACACACCAAAGCAATAATAATCAGCAAATAATCAAGCTAAATAACATCAAATTTCATATTGTATTACAATTCACACTAAACTCTAATACGCCACATAATCTGGATTCTTGTCGGCTGCAATGCGGCATTCCCTAAACTCTTGAAATTTCGAAGCATACAATGTTTCCCACCAAAGGATGTTCGGATCACAATGTCTTCGCCACGCATCCGTCATGGGTGGTAATGGAGACTCGTTAATGAGCGTCACCTATTGGAATACAAAAACAAAACCCAATTAGCATACACAATATTGCAAATGAAACATCTAGGTACAAGTAGAGATACAAAACATTACCGGTATCCAGTGGCTGTGACACCCTACGTGTGCTATCCCCACAAAATTTATGAGAGGTGCGAAGCTTGATCCAGACGCCCGTATTGGTAAGCATAATGAAGGGTGCTCAGATATGACGACGATAGCAACGTTATACACCGTTGCAAACACTAAACCCATGAATGGCATGTCAAGCCAATAATCCGCGCCACAAGGGGTATTAACATAGTTAATTTGAACCATTAGATCGTCCCATGACCCTGGTCTTGCATAAGCTCGTACCGGCTCCCACATTTGTCGGTTAACACGCAACTCCTTTGCCATCGCGCTACGGATCAAGGGATACTGACCCTCACTCATCCCCATAAGCACAGCCAAAGACCGATAGCCACAATGTCCATCTGAACGTACTTCCTTAGCACCGTTAATGTACCCAAACCAGAAGTAATCGATATTCCGAACCCCAAAGTCCACCCCAAAATGAATCATGGGTTCCTCAGGCCATTCCGACTTACGGACTCCCACATCGGCGTCCTCAAATTGTGATTCTTCTGGTTGCGGTTGTGATTGCATGTTCTCAGCGTCGAGCACCACAATACTTGGTTGCTTTCTGGGACGGCCTGGCCCTTTTGCCTTCTCCTTTGCCTTTGCCTTCTCAGACTTCACTAAGTCTTCTCTTACGTGCTCATGCAGACTCTTTTCCCTAGTCGGCGACCCCTTTGCCTTGTTCTTCGCACCACTTGGCCTTCCCTTGGAATGTATGCCCGTCGGCTCCATAAATGTACTCTGTTCCGGATGCTCCAAGGCCATGTACAACTCACTCATTTGCCATAACGTGGCTTGGGTCAAAGTATGGCTTTGCACTTTCGACCACATCTCACGCAATCTCAACTCTGGAATGGAAATAGCTACACCGTCATCACCAAGCGCACATGTTGTTGGATCGTTTTCCCAATGCAAGTCCTTCCAGAAGTCGTGAATGTCGTCTGGAGTGAGAGTTGTCTTTGTAATGATGGCTTTTGCAATATCGTGGACGCACGGCAACCCAAGGCAGTCTCTCACCCAATGATCATCGCATACTTCTGAATACTCATCCTTCACTAGCTGATCATACATGGCCAACAACAAATCAAAACACCTATCCGACACTCTGCAAAACAGTCTTGAAAAGACCATTCGAGCAAGCTCTGGAAACCCTGGGTCGTTGAACTCCATTGGTCGTGTAGACAGTGACTTATTCATGGTCGCTTTTATCGTGTCTATTTGAAGAAGGATTGCATGGTGGATCCTTACGATCACTCTGTTAAAGCCGCCTCTGCTGGACCCTACAATATCTTTCAACACACTGTTCTAACGATCCTTATCGTGTCTATTTGAAGAAGGATTGCATGGTGGATCCTTACGATCCTTATCGTGTCTATTTGAAGAAGGATTCAGGGTACAACATTCATATCGAATACTAAACTATTCTAACTACACAATGTTCAAATTATACATGTTTGAAGTTCGTGTGAAGAAGTGAAGGGTGTCATCCGTCCATGCTCTTACTATACTTTCCTTGTAAGGAGTCAGCCATTCTCTCTCGACGTATCCAACAAGGCCGCTCTTCCACGATTTCCTCAATGCTCTGAGCCTCTCCTCGTACCTTTCCTCTGTGGTCGAGCAAAATAGTCCCCAACACTGGTTTGTAAACGTATCGACCTTGGCACTATCTTTTATAACCTTATCCGCATGTGCCTTGATGTTGTTTCTAATATGGACCCAACACAAGAGCTGCCTAACCGGGGAGTCTTTGAATACTACCTTAATAGCTTTCATGAGAGCCTTTTTACAATCGGTCATGATAGCATTGGGCATAACTCCTAACTGCTGAAACAAGTTCCGAAGGGCAGTCAATATCCACTGGTAATGGGAAAACGTCTCTGCTTTTGTGAATGCGTACGCAATGTTGAACGTCTTGTGAGTGCTGGTAAAACCAACAATCTCCACCAAAGGCATATCATACCTATTACCAATGGACATTAATACTTGTCAATATAACTAATTAAACAAGAGCACAAACAAAATTAACTGTTATTAAATGGTTTTACATACTTGTTTGTTTTGTATGTGGCGTCAATGATCACGACGTACGGGAACTTCTTCAACAAGCGTAGCGACTCCGGGTGAGCAAAAAACAGGATCTCTACCTCTTGCCCTTTCTTATTATTCCTAAGAGGATAAAAAAGATACCCGTTCTCTTTCAAAAAAGTCAGAGACCACTGGGTAATCGTCAATTCCCCACGATCCTCGTACTGGAGCTTCTGCAAAAAGTTTGTAACCTGCTTCATTGATGTCACATTTTCCGGAAAGTGTTTTCTCAAGTTCGAAACAATCTCTTTCGGAGTCTTCCGACCATCACCCCATTTCCTAGCCATGACCTCCTCCTCTTGGGTCATTCGACCCATGAATGCATTCCCATGAAAGCTAGCATAATGCTTGTGGTTGTGGGTGCCATGTATAACATCCAACACCCATTTTTCAGTAAGGGATCCTGTCTTCTTGTGGAAACGACACCCGTATAGCTCGAATGTACAACCACACTTCTTCGATCTACATTTTCGAATCCTTTCAACCGACAACTTTGGATTTTGTACATTAACTTTACGCCTCCAAGATCTCGGCTCACCATATCTATCGCATGTCAAATTAACCACGTACGCATTTGAAGTACGTTTTACCAAAACTATCATCAGCTCTTTTGCTTTAGCTCTAGCCCATTCAAGCATTTCATTCTTACTCCCCCACTCTAGGACAGTACGAAAATAATCTTCATAATCTTCCCCCTATAATTAATTGTTATTTAATAATTATTATACTTTCTACAATTATAACTACAAATACATCAATTTAGCAAAGACATTAATAATTCATAATACAATCCACGAATTTTATGTGCAACTACGTAAGCCCCTACTTCATACCTAATATCATAACTACTTCATACAAAACTAGGACATGATTCATTACTCAAATTAAAATGAAATCAACACTAACCGTGCAAGAATCGCCACTCGAATCACAATTGTCTCCTTCGTCATCGGAACCCGAAGACTCGTTCACTTCGTCTACTTCTTCATCTTCTCGTGCTTGTACCCAATTACATTCCTCACTTTCATGATTATAATACTTCATATTGAGTGAGTTGGTGTGCTCTTGGTATCAATTTCTCCGGGTATATATAGGCTGAAATGGCTTCGGAAAAATCAGACCCTTTGGTGCGTTAAGCCTTGTCGCACCAACGGTCTGATTTTTTCTAGCCGTTGGGACTTTGAATTCATCAATTTGTGCGTTAAGTGTTAACGCACATGAACAGTATCGTGCGTTAAGGATTGTCGCACCACGTGAACAGTATCGTCTGATTTTTTCTAGCCGTTGGGACTTTGAATTCATCAATTTGTGCGTTAAGTGTTAACGTACATGAACAGTATCGTGCGTTAAGATTTGTCGCACCAGTTCTGAATATTTTTTCAACTTTCGGACTGTTCTGTTCCTTGTACATTAACACTTAACGCACCAAAGTGTACGTTAACACTTAACGCACCAAACAGTGTGCATTTAGACACTGTTTGGTGTGTATATATACTGAGCCTATAAAAAGGAGGTAGACAAGATGGATCATAGTTTATTGGAGGTGCATTGATTGCCCCAGATCCAAACAGCAACACGACATTAATATTAAATATAGAATTAGACTTATAATTTAAAAATATCATAGAAAATTAACTTATCAGATCATATGATAAACTCATAAAACCTTGTCTGTTGAGTAGGGATGGTGTGTAACAAAAGTGAGGAATTTACCTGGAAGATAATCATTTGATTTAAAATTCATTAAAATGTTTAAATAATTTATAGCTATAATGGGATGAAAATAATTATATGTCTTATTCTCCAATTGAGCTCTTTTCATTTTTCAAGAACCAGTGTTAATATTGTCTGTTGCTGTTGACATGGTCTTGAAAATTGCTAGGATTTACCAAGTCATTTGTAATTAAGGTGTTTTGACATATTCACTAATTGTTTTTTCTCATGTCATGTTGGGATGTCTTTATATAACTAGTTAATACTTTTGGTGACATTTGAACATTAGGGTTTTAGCCTTGATGTAGTGCAATGTCGGATTAATTTCATCTCAAAAATCAATGAATTAGTTATTTTAGAATCAAGTAGCTAATTACAGCTATTAAATTCTAAAAATTGTATAAAATCAGATGACAACATAAGAAAATGGGTGCATGAAATGAAATTAGATAGGCCGGATTGAGGTCAGCTTTGTGGGTGTTGCTTCACTTGAGATTTGGGATTTTGTTTATTTAGCTTTCAAGTTTAATTTAGGGTTAGGTGAACTCTAATAGTCTAATGGACCCTTTCTTATCCTCCTTTTTATGTTCTTTTTTAAAATACATAAAATGCTTAATATATTAGAAAAAGAAATTAAAGCTGAAAATTGTTAGATGGAGTTTCTTAATGCAAGAAACTATAATCTGACATTAAAAATTATTTTTTAAAATTTTCTTACACAATTTACTTTATGAATTTTTATTATTTATTTAAAAAATCCATAGAATCTACCTTGTGAATGGTCTTAGCTTCAATTAACAAGAAAGCACGAACATAGAAATTTTCAATGCATCGTAAGAATTAACAAAGCATTGAAACTGCAAAATCCTTTTTTCTGGGTCCAATTTTCGATTGGACATGTACATCACGAGTCACAGGAATGGGTTGAAATCTGCAATATTCCCTCGTAAACACAAAAAAATAAAGATACATATGTACATACGTATCTCCTCTTCCAGGATTCAAGTAGTTTACGTAGGGCTATTTAAAATGGGA
The DNA here is from genome assembly GCA_027886185.1 of Rheum nobile. Lineage (NCBI taxonomy): Eukaryota > Viridiplantae > Streptophyta > Magnoliopsida > Caryophyllales > Polygonaceae > Rheum > Rheum nobile. The sequence continues at coordinate 848,448 of WOAB01000616.1, read as the reverse complement.
CAGGATCAGTAAAATTATGGTCCGGTCTTCGGTCCAGATTTTCTTTTTAATTCGGATCCGGTTTGATCTGGTTCAAATCCGAAAAAAAAAAATCGAACCGAATCGATGGATCGGATTTAAAAAAAAAAAAAGTTTTTTAATTTATATATATTTTTAGAGATTTATATATTTTATTTTATAGATATTTTTTTAATTTAATAAGTTAGGAGTATAAATAATTTTTAGATATTTTTTATAAATTTTAAATAAAAATTTAATTTTTATTTTTTTTAAAAATAAAATCTGGTCCTAGACCGAATAGGTCCGATCCGGTCTCCGGTCCGAACTTTAAAAAAAATCTGGTCCGGACCGGATGAACACACTAAGTTTATGGTTGTACCTTTCCACCTTGACAAATACATACCATGAATAAATATTGATCATATTAAACTGAGTGTTACATACATACATATATAGATTAATCATTGAGATAAAGTATATAATATATATTGGTAGCTGATCGAGTTATATTGGTAGCTGATCGTATTGGTTACTAACGAACTACCAATTTAATCATATTAGTCAATTGTTTATTGTGACTAATACAGTTGATCAGTGAGATGAGATTGATTTATATTTGTTGATGAAAAAACCTAAAAAGTGACAATAATTTGGATAATATATGGCCTAAACATAGAGGCCAGGCAACCCAATTAATCAATGAATACACACAAATTTGTATATTAACTTTAAAACCAATAATATTTAGGAATGCACCTACACGGCTATATATATATCAACGGCTATATATATATATATATCAACGGCTATATATATATATATATCAACGGCTATATATAAAATTGAAGAAAGCTGGATGACATTTATCTGAAGAATTGAACTGCTAATATACTGTTGTTGGTGCAAAGACGAGCAATGATTTTGATTAATTCGGCGTGTACGTGTATATATAAAGTGGTAGAAACGGATCACGTAACAAGCGTGTTTTCGTTGAAAATTGGATATTGTATAATATTATTATACACGAGTTGAACGTACCCTTCTACCGACTAATCATGTAGTATAATTTATAAATAATTGAAGTATAGATTATTATAATTAATTGGATTATTCAATGTTAGTATTAGTAGGTGTCAATAGCTAGCAATTGCAATTTTGCAGCCCAGAGGAAAGCCAATTAGCAGGCGCTAGCTGGAATTGAAAGCGAAAACCCACGAACGTCACAATTCATGATCGAATTAGTATAAAATAAATCACCAGTATTAATCATTCTCAAACTCAATAACAAAACTATACACCAAGTCAGGAGAGGAGACATAATTTGAGTCCAACGGGGCTAAAATCTTGCATAATTGAAATTAATTTTAATATAGCACATAAACTATTAAAAATATATTAAGTTTTTTAACACTTAATCAACATATAACTCATGAAGATCATCTTTAATTTTACAATTAGATAAATTTGGAATACTTAATAGATTCGTTGAGTTAGGATTAGAACTTGGTCTAACAGTTGATGATTTGAATTTTGTAAACCTTGTAAAATATTTATCCATCTATGTATTTACATTATTTATTGATATGATACAATAATTATGATGGTAATTAATTATCAAGAATTTAATTTAATCTATGTATTTGAATTATAGAATAAAAAAGCTAATAAAAAATATTTAATAAAATTGGAGTGTGTATACTATAATATTATATAGCATGTAAACAAAGAAAAAAAAAATATAACGTAAAAAAAAAAAAGATTGATTAAAATAGTTAAAAAAAAAGATTTTTTAGTATACTACCAATCTTTTTTTTCTTTTTTTTTCAGAGGGGGCTACAGCCTCCCTCGACCTTGAATAGCTCCGCCACTGCACCAAGCACCTACTCTAATAAAATAGTATAATTCATACATATTTCATAGTGGTATTAAAAGGATACACAATATATATTAATATAGTTAATTTTTAAAATAAAGTCCGTATGATGATCGAATAAAAGGTTAGGAGAAAGGTGAAAAGGATAGATTTTCTTATTTTCATTTTTTTGGGTACGGACGTGTAAGCGTCGGTGCGGTGGCCCTGCTTTTTCGTAATTCATAGCCGTTGTGAATTTGCGATGGGGGGTGCCTGAAACTGTTGAATGTGGGATGGAGATGAAGGTTTTTTTTTTGTCAAATAGTTACGTGTGATCCCTTTATCTGTGCTTTCATTGATCCTAACACAATTCCACTCAATTTAATTTGTAAATTTAATCCTAATCCATTTCCTTAATTGGAGTTTTAATTCTCATACGCATGTAACAATTATTCTTATCTTTAAACCCCCAAACCCTTTTTTAAAGGGAGGTGCTAGTTACACTCAAATTTTTTCACTAAATAAGCTCAACTGTCTACGCGTACAGAAAGCGGGAGCGGGACCAGATGCGCGGATACGCGAAGCGGGAGCGAGACAGACTAAACGGGTATCCGATGGAGGTCAAAATCACAAAGTCACGCACCCGCATTGCGGGTGCGTGACTGTTTGTCACTAAATGTGACTCACGCTCCCGCAAAGCGGGTGCGTGACTCTTCGTGAGTTGAAGAACTTGTGGTCGTTCCTCCTCATCATATATATGGCACCGTCTAGCCATGTTCGTCCCCAAGAAAGACCCTTCTCGAGCCATCTAATCCAAACTCCGACCGTACCATCATCTTCCTCGTGCTCAAGTCAGTTGAACTTGACTCCAGAATCGTATAGAATCATATCCGAACGGTATCGAATCACCTCTGAACATGTCCATGTTATGCACAAAAATCAATGAACTTGACTCCAGAAAGACCCCTCTCATATAAATGGCACCGTCTAGCCATGTTCATCCCCAAGAAAGACCCCTCTCGAGCCATCTAATCCAAACTATGACCGTACCATCATCTTTCTCGTGCTCAAGTCAGTTGAACTTGAATCCAGAATCGTCTAGAACCATACCCAAACGGTATCGAATCACCTCCAAACTTGTCCATGTTATGCACAAAAATCAATGAACTTCTCCAGAAAGACCCCTCTCATATATATGGCACCGTCTAGCCATGTTCGTCCCCAAGAAAGACCCCTTTCGAGCCATCTAATCCAAACTCCGACCGTACCATCATCTTCCTCGTGCTCAAGTCAATTGAACTTGACTCCAGAATCGTCTAGAATCATACCCGAACGATATCGAATCACCTCCGAACTTGTCCATGTTATGCACAAAAATCAGTGAACCTTACCACTTTGAAGCACTTTTCTAAGTCTGGTGGAACATACCAGCCGCTGCAATCCATCCTCGGAGAAACTTTGCAGCTCCACAAACCCAACGACACTAGCCTTGCTCTATGTGGTTGCTCTTCGAGCCACCAACGAGCCACTCAAAATTGACTTAATCAAAAACTTTGAAAGGACATTAGTCACTTAATAAAAATAACAAGCGATCCAAAGAAAAAAAAATGTCACGCACCCGCAAAGCGGGTGCGGGACATTATTTACTTAACCCACAAAATGTCACGCACCCGCAAAGCGTGATATTAAAAAATCGGATACCCTAAACCCTTTGTTCGCTCTCGTTTTTCGTATGCGTGGGTTCGGTCTCGCACCCATTTTCCATAAGCGTGAGTCTTTTGAGCGTAAACAGAAGAAAATTTGAGTGTATCTAGCGGTCGCGTTTTTAAATGTGTATTTTTTTATTTTATTTTTATAAGATAAGAATTAGACTAGTGTCAAGAGGCATTGACACTCAGTCTATAGCATCCTTGCGGATGAGAGCTTTGAGCTCTGAGTTGTTCATGATATCGTTCAGAGAAAGATTGTGACCAAGTTTTGCAATGTGATCGGCCATCGAGTTCAATTCTCGAAAGATATGGAAAATCTGTATTATTTGGAATGAGTTTAATAAACATAGGATATCGGAGATAAGAATCTCAATTCCCCATGGACAATGCCAGATTTTATTGATAACATTTGCAATAATAAGGTTATCAATTTCTATTTGTATTTGGTCGAATTCCCTTTTTTTGGCTTTAATAAGCGCATTTCTGAGGGCAAAGGTTTCAGTGATGAGGGGAGTTGATATGCCACATTGTTCTGCATGGATGAAGATCGGGTTTCCCATGTTGTTTCTGCCAATGAGGCCAATAGCAGACAAACCATTGGTTTTGGTAGATCCATCAATATTGATTTTGATAAAGTTATCAGGTTTTTTTTTCCATTTTAGTTTTCGGTGTTTCGTCGTAGTTGTAGTTTTTTCTCGATGTGGGGCATTGTTCGAAGGTGCAATCTGGGTTCCATTTGCGTGATTTATTCCAAGCTGAGATAAGATTTTGAATATATTTGGGTAGATCTTTAATGATATTCCTATCAGGGTTGTCATTTGATAAAGTTCTTTGATTCCTAGAGAACCAGATGCTCCACCAGGCCACATATAGCTCTGTCATCTCAATGGGGGAGAGTTTGAGTTTTATTTCATCAAGAATTTGTCCAATATGCTTGTTTGTAGGGTCGATTGTAATTAGGTAGAGGCTAGTTGTTATATTGATTTTTGAGATTGCATGTCTTTAAGGTATGATCACATTGGAATAAGAAATGATTTGTATCCTCCATAGGGTGGAGGCAGGAGACGCATCCTGGGGGATCGACACTTTTTTTTCTTGTAGTCTTGATTTTGTTGGTAGGCCGTTTTTTAAAATTTTCCAGAGAATTTTTTCTTTGGGATATGTATTCATTTTTCAGATCCAGGAGGAGTCATAAGCTAAGACATGTTTATTTTTGTTGATGAGTTTCATAGCTGATTTAGTCGAGAACCAACTATTTCTACTTGGTTCCCAGTACATCCTATTAGTAATGTGGTTAACGGGGATTGGGATACTCATAATCTTGTCCACCATATCATTTGGTAGCATTTGTTGGAGTTTTGTTTTGTCCCAGTTCATATTTTGGTCAAGGAATTCATGGACTCTGCAATCTAAGTTAGTTCCTAGCACAGGATTGATGATGTTGTAAAGAGGTTCATTTAGTGCTGTCAAAAAATTAATTGTTTTTCCATCTCCAATTTGCCAAATAAGTCCTTTTTGAAATTCTTTTTTGATGCATCATCTTGGACCATTGCCAAGAGCCGTTTTTGTTGTAGTCATAAGCTAGGAGGTGTATGTTTTTGAGGTATTTTTCATTGATTATTCTTACCCAGCAGTTGTCAGGTTCGGCTAAAATTTTCCAGAGAAGTTTGTACTGGAGAGCATGGTTCATATCTTTTGTTTTCCGGATGCCAGGGCCCCCCTTGGAAAGGGGTTGGCATACTTTGTCCCATCCGATAAGGGGTTTATAGGATGAGTCTTTATTCCAGAAGAAAGTTCTATTAATTATGTCAAGTTCATTATGTGTTGAGTTTGGAAGCATGAAGCTTTGCATGATAAAGTTTGGTTTAGTAGCAAGGTTGAATCTTATTAGTGTTGTTCTACCTGCTTGTGATAAGGAGTTCGCTTTCCATTTGGTTAATTGCGTTCTGGATTTAGTGATCATTTTTGTAAAGGTATTAGAATTGACCTTTCCATTAATGATCGGGCAGCCAAGGTATTTATCCAGCAAAATCATGTTGGTGATCGTAAGGATACCTTGTATTTGTTGTTTTCGTGTGATCGAGACTTTCTTTGTTACTTGAAAGACTGATTTATGGAAATTCACACTTTGTCCAGAGATCAGACAGTAATCATCGATTATTTTCTTGATTTCCTTGCAATTTTCATGCTTTGCTTTTGAGAAAATTATAATATCATCCGCAAAAGCCAGGAAGGGGATACTTGTTCCATTTTTAGTGATTTGGAACCCTAAAGGGTTTTTAGGTCGATCTATAGCTCTTTGTAATTTTCTAGCAAGTATTTATGCACCCAAGATAAAGAGAAAGAATGAGAGGGGGTCACCTTGTCTCAGTCCTCGTTCAGGTACAAAGATTTCAGTAGGTCCATTGTTCACGAGTACCGAGAAGGAAACAGTGGACATACATTCTTTTATCCAGTTGATAAAGGTTGAGCAGAACCCAAATTTTCGCATGACCTCAATAATGAAGTTCCGTTCAATTCTATCATATGCTTTTTCCATGTCAAGTTTAATTGCAAGGTATCCTTCAGCGCCTTTTTTAGATTTGAAGGAATGGAAAATTTCATGGGCTATTAAGATATTGTCTTGGATCGATCTGTTTGAGATAAAAGCTCCTTGAAGGGGGTGAGTTATTTTGCTCATTTTGTTCTTAAGTCGTTCTGTTAGTATCTTTGAAATTATTTTGTAGATAGTCGAGCATAGACTAATAGGTCTGTAGTGATTGGTCAAATTTGGGTTTTCACATTTGGCTATTAATGTTATAAAGGTATGATTGATTTGTTTCAGGATTTTCCCGGAGAGGAAAGAACTTTTCACTGCTTGGGTGACAGATGGTCCAACAATGTCCCAATATTTTTGGTAAAATTCAGCTGTCATGCCATCAGGTCCAGGAGATTTGTCCTGACCGATCGCAAAGGTGGCTTTCTTGATTTCTTCATTTGTTATTGGTTGGATGAGTTCTTGGTTATCCTCATGGGTGATTTCAGTTTGAATGAGTTGTAGATGTTCGTGGAGAAGATTATGGTTGATCGATGCACTTTTAAATCGCTTAATAAAGTCATTGCGTATTTTTGTTCTAATATTTTCCTCACCAGTTATCATGGTACCTTCATTTGTTCGGATTTGTCTAATGATTTTACTATTCCTCTTACCAGTAGCAATTTTATAGAAATAGCTGACATTTGTGTTATTAAATTTGATATGTTTAGTTTTCGCTCTTTGGTTACAGAAGATCTTTTGGAAGTTGAGAAGATTTTCTTTTTTTGCGATGAGTCTAGTCTGCTTAATGGCCAGTGTTCTGTCGGCATTAAGAGAAATGACTTTTTGTATTTTTGTGAGTTCTTCTTCAATTTTGTTTAGTTGTGTAAATAGGTTTCCAAAGGTGTTTCGGTTCCATTGTTTGACTAGTTTTTTAAGAATTAGTGTTTTTCTAGTGAGGTCATACATTCTGGATCCATGAAAGCATGAGCGCCAGGATTGTTTGACCACATTTCTGAAGTCGTTCCTGGACATCCATACTTTTTCAAATTTAAAGGGTTGATTTTTGAAGTGGTTTGGTGTGGCAAGTTCAATCAAAATCGGGCAGTGGTTCGAGGTTGTGAAAGCATGATTCTTAGTCCAGAGGTCAGGATACCATTGTAGTATTTGATGTTGTACAAGGATTCTGTCTAGTTTTTCATATGTATTATTTATTTCCGTTTTATTTTTACGCCATGTGAATGTGTTTCCTTGAGTCGGGATATCTATGAGTTCACAATCATTTTTGATGTTAAGAAGTCTATTGAATCTGGATGAGTATGGTTTTGCTCCTCCACTTTTTTCAGTATGATCTTGTATCTCATTCAGATCCCCTATGAGAATATAGGGGATTGTACAGTTCAAAATGAAGGTTTTGATGTCATTCCAGAAGGAATTTTTATTGGCTTCGTTTGGTGGGGCATATGCTATGATAATCATGAGTTCAATTTTTGTTATCGTGTTTGAGTATTTTAAACACGAGAATCTAGAACTAGCAAGTTCTATTTGAATCATTTCATTGAGCATTTGGTAAGACTTCCACATGAAGCACAAGCCCCCCGAGAAGCCGATTGCAGGTGTAAAGTGGAATTCATCAAACCCAGCTTTTTCCAGATTCGTTCGTTTGGTTGTTTTTCTGTTCTTGTTTCAAGTATAGCGCATAGTTGGATTCGTTCAATTTTGCAAAAGGATTCGATATCTGCCCACAGGTTTTTCCTGCCTAAACCTCTACAATTCCATACTGATATTTTCATAAAAAATGATCAAGGAAGAGAAAGTTTGTTAATTTTTGGTTTGTCCAGAAGCATTGGTTTCTATCACAGGGGGAGAAATGCCCCATCAATGAGATAACACATAATTCCCCTGCATTCCCATATTTGTTCATATTTTCCTTCCATTCAGTTGTAGCGTAAACGCACACAGAGTTGTTCATATGGTAGTGTTTCATGTGTTTAAGGTTCATGTGATTACATTTGTTCATGCATAAGTTTTCCAGAGTCTGTAGAAAGTACAGGAAGTTCATGTGTATATAGTTCATAAAGGTAATCAAATCATACAAATAGAAAACATTAAAAAAATGATTCAAAGGTTCAAGGTGACATTGTTTGGATCTCATTCTCCAGTCAAGCCGTTCACTAAGAATAGTGTGAACCCATATTCTGTTGGTGATGGGCTGGTTGTCGCTAGTTTTATGTAAGGCTTGCATCTGACAGTAATGTGTGCAGATCGCCCCTATAAGGTCTTCGCATGAAGGTTGGTTCCAGGTTCCAAGTAGCAATTCAGTGAGATCAGATCTGATGAGCACGATGAGCCGAGAGAAGAAAGAGAAAGGCTGACAAACACCTGCCAAGCCAAACCAAAAACCAAGCAAAGGAGAAAGCAAAAGCAAAACTGAGAGAGTGCAAAGGGAGGGGAGGAACATCAAGCTCAAAATTAAGGAGAGATAATAAATTAGCAGGTTCGAAGGTGAGTGAATCAGAGGAATATAACTAGAATGAGCATTCTAGGTTTTACAGAAAACCAGAAAAGGGAAGTACAAACTACCAACAATCCAGACATGCACAACCAAGGAAGGCATACCTGAGCAGAGGGCAGTAGTATTGGTCCCAGATTTTAGAGTACCATTTGTAGTCTTCTTAGGGTTGTATTTCCTGTTTTCTTGAGTCATTAATCTCCCATGGAGATGTTTCCTGTCACAGAGATCTAAGATGCAGTCAACAAAAAATATGATCCAAGAAACAACACACCACAAGAGTGTCCAATTAGGAGAGTTCAAACAATGGTTTCTAGCATCGTTTTTCGATTCAAAGGACGTGTCAAGAATTACCATATAACAGTAAGACTGTGAACTATCATTGTCAGTACTAGTATTAGAGAGCATAATGTCATTGGTCAATAGAAAAAACTTAACAGAGAAGTGAGTCAAATGGTCGAGAACAAGAGGTAGATTCGCAATCAGATTGAAATTCTGTATAACCATCAAATTAGTATGAAGATAGTCATAAGAGTGAACCAATAAGTTTTCAAAATGAGGGGTTAAGGGTTCAGAGAAAAGAATCATTGAAACACTTAGTCGAAAAGGAGTAACCACAGACATATCTAGATCAGAGTCCTTGAAACACTTAGTCGAGAAGTAGCCCACACAAAGCAAGATCAAGTCAGTTGGTTCAGTGTCAAGCTTTAAAAAAGCAAGGAAATAATCGTTGTAATTCATGTCAAAGGCAATATCAATAGGCACTAGTTTGTCAAAGAAGTTAACACAGAGGATCGTGATCAAGAGATTCAATGGGTCAGCAGATAACAAAGGGTTCAAAGCATGGTTCAGAGGATCATTATCATAATAGCAATGTATCATCAGATTGTCATAACACAAGGTGGTCAAGAAAGCAGGGCTCAATCTCTCAGAATGTAAAGCATGATCACTTTGTTGTTTATACTTACGCAAGTCAGGGTAAAAGAGTTGTGTCCCTCTAATCCAAACTAAGTGTAGGTTAGAGGCATAGAGTAGAGAAGTAATTTCAGCAAAAGGGTTACCAATAAGGGGGTCAGAGAACCATAACCTGGAATCCCATATCTGAGCGACAAAGGCCAAATCGCGAGCAGCCCCATAGATCATCTTCTCAGACCGCACAAAGAAAGCACAATGTCGAAGAGGAAACGCGTTCCTGGCTCCGACAACTCGCCGATAGCAGCAAACCCCCGGCAGAGGGAAAGGAGGGAGAAACCGGCCATCAGGGGAGCACCGCCACCCAATCACCCAAGCCGAGAGCAAGAACAGCGCCCAAGCTTTCAGCAGGAGGTGTCCCGGAGTTGTGGAGTTGAAGTTGTCGTTGTCGTGGTTTTTTCCATCGGAGAAATCAAGCCAGATATGGCGAAACCTCTTGCAATTTTTTGGGTTACTGAATCCATTGTTGACAAATTTTCTGGTGATAGGAGTATTCGGAATCAAGAGAGAACGGAAATCTAGTCGATTATGATGAAGATTAAGACAAGAATGAGGGAGATCGAGGTCAGATGTAGGGGATTCGTTGGGGTTTGGAGGCGGTGGCCAGTAAAGTTTTAGGATTTTTGGAGACGTTATATACGGGGAGCGTTTTTGGGAGGCATTTTCTAAAGTTTAGGAGGCCCCTTTTTTTACATGTGTATTGAAAACAGTACCTAGTCAATTGGCATATATTCTCAAAAAAAGAAAATGGATCTTGATCCTTGTATTTTTCTTATAGTGACAAAGGTGGTGAAGGTGGAATTGACAGGACAACAAAGGAGAATGACAGTTAAGAATAAAAGGAAATGAGAAGAGGACCGGTAAAAAAAGAGATGACGTACTGTCTGAGTAAATGTTACTGGTATTATGTGACCTGAATTTTATGTAGTACGTCCTTTGTACTACTATTAATGGGCGGTTATATTTCTGCCGGCCTTTGCAAGTTTGCATAAATGGATATTTGGGTAATTTGACATACGGAGTATATATATGATATATCAGTACGTTGTTAGTGGTAGGCATGCAACATATTGTAAAGATGCTTTCTTTATCGTACAATAAGCACCAATCTTCCTAGCACGTTACATTGTCCACCATCACCATATATTATATACTCCTCTTTTAAATATGGATATATAGCTTTCTGATAATCATAAAAAGAAAGAGTAAGTCTCTCCACCAAACAAGAAATGCATTTCAGTCTGCCGACACATGCTAACTTAGCTTGTGCATTTTCATTTATTTAGCTATATCAGCTTTATCGTCTTCTTTTTTTAAAGGGTCATGCACTATGTTTAGAAACGTTTGTTGCATGCTTACACGTTATATATATATATATATATATATATATCTCCCCACCATCAATTTGACCAATAACCTTAATTAGTTGTTAGATGATTAAACTCTTGTAGCAGGTGGAAGTCTGGAAGATGGCCAAAATCATTAATTAGACCAAACTTAATTTCAGGAATTTAGCTCCAAGAGGAAAAACATAAATCAAGATTTTTCCATATAAACGTATCCTTTTTCACAAGTCATGTTAACTTTACTTAATAATATTAACTTACCCGCTTTTGTCAAATCTTACTATCCTAACTGATAAAAGATGGTGTTTCATGATCTTGAACACCAATTTTGAGCATCTCCCATAGCAACGGTGCAATGTCTTGTGAGGACAGAAACAAAACAATTACCAAGAGTTGTATTTTTGTGAGATATGGTTTCATGGGCCTAGCCCCAGCCCAATTTTTTTAAAGCCCATTAGCTTCTTCTGATATTTCGCTGCTCAATGGCCTATCAAACCTCAGTCAATTTGTTTGGATTTAATACAACTTAATGCACTAGAGCATGTTTAATGGGGGGTGGGGGGGGGGGTGGGGGTGGGGGTGGGAGGGGCTTTTGGAAATTTATTTTCTTTTGATTTTTTAAAATAAAATATAGGTATAGGGGCTTTTCAAAAGCCCATTTTTTGAGTCCCAAGTGGAGGGGCTCATAGTAAAAGGTGGTCCAATATTTTTTTTTAAATTATTTAATTTAATTTGTAAACGTTAAATTTTAAAAAATAATACATAATAATTCTAGTTTCATTTTTTTTGTATCCACAAACATCCATTTTTGATATATTTGATTCATTTAAAAAAAATTGTATATCATTAATTAAAAATAAATCATTTTAATATTATATATGGTGGTTTAAAATACAAATATACACTAATTAATTTATTTACATTAAAATTACCTTAGGGAGAAACTTTATAATTGTAATTTAATATAAATATATAGTAGATTGAAAACCCCCAAATAAAATGATAGAAATGAGTTTGTAGAAATGAGTGACGTTTTTCGGGAAAGAAAAAAATGAAAAAGTGGGTTGAAAAGCCGCTCATTTAAGTCCTCCCATTAAACATACTCTTATAAAGGCGATCCAAACACACTCTAATCGAAAGCAGAACTAGACTGGGCTCAACTCAAAATATAGGCCCACCAACTAAGGCAATAAGCATTCTTATACAAATTAAGGAGTTATGCATTTGGTCATGTCTTACCAACCTAGTTGATGAACACGGTTACACGACATTATGCGATTACGAGTTTGAATCTCTCCTCCCTCGTTATAATAACCTAGTGCCTTTTATGAACTAAAAAACGAGTTATGCATTTGTAAATTTGCAGGTAACAAATAAAATCTTGCAATGTGCTAGCCAACTTTATTTGCTTGTGGATTTGAACCATCCAATTACACCAAAGCAGGATTGTGTAGCAAAACATAAACTCAAAAGCGAAGGAACCAAAAAATTTGCAAGATTACAGTATCATCTATCAACTTCACTGACAATATATATGGCATTATTATCAAAACGAGACCCTTCTCGCTTCTCAGCACAGGTCTAACCTTGTCTTAATCCAAAGAATTTAACGTAAAAAAAACACCCTTGATGATCACCACCGTTCTCTCGCATCCAACACTAAAAACTCCTGCATCCCGCAAGTTCACTCACAATCACACTTGACTTCCATAGACGCAAGTTAGCCTAAACCTTGATGATGATCTTAACCTTTTCTAGTCAGAGGTGATAGGCATTGCACTCGTAACCCTAGATTGTATGAGCGGCTTGGATCATACTCTCATCCAAGTTCTTCAGCCTCATAACCGACTCCACGTGTCCTTTCAACGTGTACATCTCTCCAAGCCTGTGTTCACAGCACACTGTTATGAAAAGAAAACATCACAAGAATAAACGAGTCGTTGATCATCTACTTTACCTGGCGATCTCAGCACGTCTCTTGGCCTGTTCGGCTATCAGAGAGGATCTCCTTCCACTGACTTCAGAGTCTGTAGACAAGCCTTGTAGAGTTCTTTGTGAAAGCACCCACTTGGCTGCTCTGTCGTCTTTACCAAACGACTTCTTTGAGGTGAAAGCAGTCTGTTCAAACCCATAGAAAGAATGTTTAATAGCCAGAAGTAGTAATAGAGAAAATCAGTTGTAGTTGTGTAAGAAATCAAACCTTTCTGTCGAACAATAAGTTCCAAGCTTCTCCACTGAGAGCGTAACGAACGGTGAACTTGATGATGTCAAGAGGCAGGTAGAAAATCAAACTGTAGAGCCAAATAACACCAGCCCAGCCCCATCCAATGCCGCTTATTGAAGCAAAATCAATGGTTGCATACACTGCAATTAGGGTCGCGACCTGTAATATGATGACACAGACATACAAAAAAAGTTCAGTAGAGGAAGATTAAAATTTTAGAGGTTATGGATTTTTTTTTAAAGGAGCTAAAAAAAGTTTACCAGTTGAGCCACTACGAATGCAATCATCAAAAGCGCGCCTGGCCTCTCAGTGAATGACCAGCTGTAGCTACGAGTAACGAAAATGAGAGCCTGACTGATAATGCTGACTTGAAGATACACAGCAGATGAGATCTCTTCACTGCTGTCTGATATAGACTTCACTCCAAAATGGTCCTGCAAAAACATGTGTTCAGTTGTTTAATCATATCATCTTAAGATCAGAAAACAATGAGAAGAATCACATTCTATAGTTCAATCATACCTCAAAGAAGGTGGTGTCGTTTGCAACCCAGTAGAACAAAACGGTGACCAAAGCAAGATATGTACCAATGATGATACCGGTGGCAAATATCTCGTTCAGCTTCCAGCTGTCAGGCATTGGGGATGGCTTAACTCTATCAGTTGAAATCGTCATGATGGTACCTGTATTAACACGATAAAATTGACCATTAAAGGGTTGTAAAAGATTATTAGGAGTGAGCATTAATTACACTGAAAAGTTGAGCATTACCATCGTTTAATATTGCTATGATCAGAACCATGAAGGGCGGGAAATCGTATTCCCATATCAGAGCGAGGAGCATGAAACCCAACTGAAAATTGAGAGTTGAAGCTTTATATCAGATGATCATATTAACAAATAACAAGACACATAGAATTTAAATTGAACATGGTAGAGAAACTCACCACTATACGAATGGTAATGGACACTGCATATATCTGCAAATTAAGAAATGATAAATTAGAAATCTATCACAAAGTCATGAATATAAAAGTCAAGAGAGAGGAGCTAACTGTGTAGTTCTTCATTCTTTGGAAGATAGCTCGGCTAGTCAAGACAGCACTGATAATGACACTAAGACCAGGCTCAGTCAAGACAATATCAGAGGCACTCCTTGCAGCATCAGTTGCATCTGAAACTGCAATACCGATATCTGCTTTCTTCAAAGCTGGTGCATCGTTAACACCATCTCCAGTCATACCCACCACATGCTTCTTTTCTTGTAGAACTTTCACAATCTCATACTTGTGTTCTGGAAAGTTTTTTAAAAAAAACATTACAAATTTCAGAACATGTGAGTTTGTGTTAGGAGGAAGGGAAGCACTAAATTGGTAAGAAACCAACCAGGGAAAACTCCAGCAAAACCATCTGCCTTTTCAATGAGCTCGTCAACTGGAAGGGCTTCATGGTCCTCATGGTGACGACCCAACAAAGAGGAAGACGGGTACATGTTTGATCCCATTCCAAGGCGTCTGCCGGTTTCTTTTGCAATTGCCAATTGGTCCCCTAAAAAGCATAATAGCCAGTTTTATGAGCAGTTCATTGAAATACTCTAGCAAGGACTTGACAAGCAAAGGGATCTTAATTTACCTGTGATCATCTTAACATCCACTCCAAGATTTAGTGCTCTGCGGATGGTCTCAGCACTGTCATGCCTTGGGGGATCAAACAGGGGAAGCAGACCACAAAAGGTCCATGGGCTACCTTCACTCTCCTTAGATTTCTCAGGAACTTCCTGTAAACAAAACATAGTAGAAATAAACGGAAAATATGAGTGCTTTTGAATTGTGTGACAAACAAGTAGGAGTAAGTTATTGTATTGTAAATGAGTGCCAAAAAGAGATTTCAATGTGAGTATTACCTGCATGGCAACAGCAAGTGATCTGAGTCCCCTTTCAGCATATCTTTCAATGATGGCATGCACTTTTCCAGCAATCTCATCTTTCTCTTGGGATAGTTCAAGAATCTGAATTACAGGGGTGGCATAAACAGTTTAAATGTCTTGAAATCTTTAACATGTGCAAGAGCTTAACTGGTTGAGATAACTACCTGTTCAGGTGCTCCTTTGCTCGCTCTGTACCACTTTCCATCAGAACCAATGTAAGTGATAGCAGTTCGCTTGTCAACGGGGTTGAATGGCAGAAAGTGAACTTCTTGAATGTTTGCACGTGCCTGCAAGAAACAAGGAAAAGGGGCTGTTTAACTCTTCTAACTTTAAGTAGACTCATGAAGTGCTCTCTTAGGTTGATCTCATTCTTTTTACCTCCTTTGGATCAGCAAGCATGTTGACTATAGCAGCATCAATGGCATCTTGGTTTTCCATTCTTGCTGCTCTTGCTGCAAGTAGGACAACTGTATCTTTGTCCATGTCTTTTGCAAAAACCTAGGAATAGGTGAAGCAAGTAAATATCAAATAGATGACATAGATAATAAAAATATTTTAACACAAGGAACAGAAACTGTGGACAGAAAATATCATGTTAGTACCTCAACAAGGTTACGATCAACAGTCAGACGATTTAAAGTAAGGGTCCCAGTCTTATCACTGCAAAGCACATCCATTCCTGCCATCTCTTCAATGGCAGTCATTCTCTTTGTGATGGCACCCTGTTCATAGTGAGATTTCATAAGCAAATTAGATTCAGGATCCTTCTTATTCCTGTATTTGCTTGAAAGTCACATTTGGTACTGAGAGCATACCTGTTGAGAAAGTCGGTGTGAACCAATAGCAAGCGTCACAGATAACACAGTTGGCATTGCTATAGGAATTCCTCCAATCAAGAGAACAAGAAGGTTGTTGATTCCACTTCTGTATGATCGGTGTTGAATTGGGTACATGACGATTATTTCAATAACCATCCCAATAGCTATAGAGCAAATGCAGAAGTTCCCAATGGCAGTGAGGACCTGCAAAATTGAAATGGTTAGTTGTTAGTGTCCACACACATATGATATCATACTCTGATTTAACTATACTCAGCAAGCTTTAATTTGTTCTTAATACCTGTTGGAAGTGCCCAACACTTTCAGTGCTGTCCACCAAATGAGCTGCTTTTCCAAGGAAAGAGTGCACCCCAGTTGCTATTACAACAGCTTCAATCTCTCCGTGCTTACAAATAGAACCAGAGAAGACTTCATCTCCTGTCTTCTTTGTAACTGGAAGAGATTCTCCAGTAAGAGCAGACTGCAGAGAAAAATCCTTCATCAGACAAATACAAAGACCAATGCAAAAACTCGGCCAAATTGAGAAAATGTTCTCTCCAAAGCCAAATACAGCTGCCAATAGAAATCATTGTGGGGTATAGTTCTCATCAATGAAATCAGTACTGTTATAACAGCACTTGCCTGATCAATTTTAAGTGAATCTCCTTCAAGCAAGCGGGCATCAGCAGGGATGATATCACCAAGCTTGATGCTTATGATGTCTCCAGGAACAAGTACGCCTGCATCTTCCTCTTTCCATTGGCCATCTCTTAGGACCTACATCACATATGAGTTGATATCCTCTTAGGCTCTAACACATATGAAAAGCATGTATAGTATGCTATAGATGATTTGTGATACTCATACAAAAACTAATTTACTTATATATGATCTGCATCAATCATGGAGGAATTCTGAAAGTGAAACTTTAAATAAATATAACATTTAAGGTGTTAAATAAAAGAACAAACCCTTGTCTTTGGAGCTAGTTTTGCCATGAGTGCTTGAGCAGCATTCCCTGCATTGTTTTCCTCAATAAAACTGATGGTAGAGTTGATCACCAACAAGCAGATGATTCCCACAAAATCCTGCCAATCCGGGCCCTCACCCTGAAATTTATTCACCAAGAAGGATTGTTATAAAATGGCATATCACACTTTGATGCATTGCAAAAAGAAAACAAAGGAAGGCATCAGTCAACTTACTCCACCGTTAGCAAGTACAAGAGCCATGATAGCAGCAGCTTCCATAACCCATGATAGAGGATTCCACATGAAACTCAGAAACTTTAAAAATTTGTTCTCCTGCATTCAAGTAACTGGAATTAATATTTGTACAAACTTGATTTACAAGTTCTGCTACTCTGAACTCCAAAAATAACAAACCCGGGGATCATATTCATCATATTGCTGACTGCTGAGTGAGAAAATAAGAGCATTGAAAATGACAATGCAATTACCGGCTTTTCTTCAAGTTTGTTTGGTCCGAAAATTTGCAATCGAACTGCAGCATCTTCAGATGAAAGTCCACTTCTTGTAGCCTTCAGTTGCTCAAAGACTTCATTTAGAGGAAGGTTTTCCTGTTGAATTACAGTATAATTTGTTAAGTGAACCACTTCAAAGTTCTACATAAAGTACTATACAGTTACTTGGCTGTCACTCTTACCAAGTCGATATTGTCTCGGTTGAAATTTTCAGGATTCAACAGTGGTTGCTGCAACTCCTCCGCCATGGCTCACCCTTGAAGATATCCACCCAAAGAGATAATTAGAGATATGGCAGTTTACACTTAATTGTAGAGATGCAAATGAAGCTCAACATACTTTGAAGCAAGTTTAACTAGCAATCAATTTATTGAATATGACTTCAAAGAGCTTCACACATGCTATTTATCATTTATGGAAGCTTTAAACACCTAATTGCATATAAAATTCTTCTGTTAGAGAAAGACAAATGACTTTCATTTAGATCACATTTCTCAGAAGCATGGATCAAATAGGAAGAATATCTAATAACTGATTGCTGCAGTCAAAGGCACTTAGGTAACTGTTGTTCGGAGACTTTAATAATGTGTCAACTTGGGATAGCAGCATTTCTATAAAATCATCTGATTCTTGACGTAAAAGAGCCCAGATTACATGACAAATCTGATTCATCCGAAAGAAAAAGAACATAAAAGGGAGTGCTTCAAATTCCAACCCTCAGATTAGGCCATTTCAAACCCAATAGAATATTACTAGCAGGATCCATCCAATTTCATGAAGGCTTTTCATTTGAGAATTGAGATCAAGGACATTGATGCAATCAAACAGGCGTCTGATAACATAATTTATCACATTACAAAGGCCACTAATGCAATTTCTTCATGGAAATGAACCCACACATGCTCAAAAGCATTGATGCATCCTAAGCATTAATCAACTATACCAATGTGGATGCCTAGTAATCCATTAACATGGAACACCAACAGAGTTGAATTCTTAGCTAGCAAACGATGTAGATAAAGAAAGCTTGTGAAGCTATCAGTAACTTCAATGCAGATGCGATGTGAAATACAACTAATCCCTTAGCAGTCAGTTCAAACCCTCCATTCCTCTAGACGATGTCAATTTTCTTTACATTTTGTAAGCACATTGTCATATTTTCCATTCAAGATACAATTATTTATCATCTGCATTCCACATTTGACCTGATACAAGGCTACAACACAACCCACTACTCGAAAAACTAGAGAATTGCAAAACCCAGACGGCATTATCAAACATTCATCTAGAATCAAAGCTATCAGACAGTAGGCTACACACAGGGGACAATGCACATCAGAGTAAGGCAGTGGCCATAATTGAGCATGCTAATCTAGAGAAATGTAATAATTAGCAAAGAAACAAAAGTGAAGGGATGATTTCCAACTTACTAGGCAAGGACTATTGAGAAATTGAGACGCAGAAAAAGCAAATTCCCAACTCTGATAGTTGGGGGTGATGGTAAGAGTCCAGCACCCGCAACCAATGGTATTTAAGTAGTGATCAAGTGGGTCTCTGATGGTTGAGATAGAGAGGGGGAAAGGTGTGATTGTTAGAAAGCAAATGTGAGATCTATAAAAGGGTTTTGGATTGCAGGAAATCGGAGGTTTGACGGG
This sequence comes from Rheum nobile, assembly GCA_027886185.1. Taxonomy (NCBI): domain Eukaryota; kingdom Viridiplantae; phylum Streptophyta; class Magnoliopsida; order Caryophyllales; family Polygonaceae; genus Rheum; species Rheum nobile. The sequence goes on along the minus strand of WOAB01000616.1, from coordinate 829,435 downwards.
TTGTTGGATTGCCTCCATTACACCTACAAGTCTAAATCTTCTCCTTCCTCCTCTTGTTGTTGAGATTGTAGCCATAGCTGCTTGAGTGATTTCAGGAATTGGTCTATCCGTATCTTCCCGGTTTGATAGGAGAGAAGAGGGAAACCTCAAGACCAACCGTTCAACCATCCTTCAAACTCCAAACCCTACTAACCTTCAAACCTAACGGTCTCCTTCTCCCGCGTCAAGGTGTAGCACGAGGATAAGCAAATTTATTGCTTTATTTTATTGAAAGGAAATTTATTGCTTTATTTTAATTTTAATTTCTCCGCCCAAAAGAAATTGGGGCTTCATAGGCGCTGCGCTGGAGGTAGATATCATCAGATGATTGATCATGATCCAGATCTCATCGCAATTTCACACCTAGGCTAACGCCAATTCTAAATTAATTTTTAGGTTTTGGAAAGGGGCAAATTAAAATTTTCAGCTTGGGCATGTGACGTGAGAGTAGATCGCCGTTAACCCATGAAGCACGTACAACAATTTAAGGCATCAAGGGAACTTAGAGAGAAGATCTCTACCTTCTCTCAAAAAGCCCCAAACTCCATTAACCAAAACTCAAACTTCTATCACCAAAAACAATCAACAATAACCTCATCAACACAATACCTCCTCAATAAACCAAACTCTGATATCTATGAGGTATCCTCAAACATCGAAATTATGAGGCAACCCCTCAAACGACAACATATGAGGTAATCCCTCAAAAAAAAATTGAAAAATTCAGCCATTAATTCTTAGAGGTAACCCCTCTAATTATTAAAGGATGAAATCCCTTCTTAATTCAAAATGTAAACCATTCTACGAACTTTGAAACAAAAAATAAGAAATTAACAAGTTAGCCTCTTGTTTAGGAAAATCCCCACCATAATAAAGGATTTTTCTCTCTCTGTTGAGTTTACAGGTTGTAAACTTCAAGAGGAAACCCCTCCTGATTTCAGCTCCTCTCTCTGTTGAGTTCCGAAGCACCCAACAAGTTAGATGCTTTGTAGAAAACCAATGCATTATTTCACTCATCTTCTTCCTCCCTCCATAACACCAGTTTTATCATAAAATCTGGTGTAATCCTTAGATCGAACCCAAAGTCAAAGTCTCCTCCACTAATGGTCTGCCTCGACCTTGGCCGAGACGAACTGAACTTTCATCGAATCGGGGACGCTTGCCCCCTCACGAGCCACCTTGAGCCCAGATCTGAACCGCCGACTGGTATCCCCAAAAACAACCTTATCTCCACCTCACCACGTTGGTTGAAACCAATTCTTTTCACGAATCTCCTCCACCCGTGTCGCTGGCCGCTCCGTCACCCCAACTGTTGTCGCCGACCATCTATCTGAACCATTTGTTGTGCTTGTTGTGCAAGCCTCCAAAGAGGTGAATAGTCTTTAAAGATAATAATATAAAAATATTTAAAGCATGCTTTACAAGCTGGTATAACACACCAGGGGCAGAAGTGGCGTGATTTTTACGTCTGTTCACTTGTGTAAGGCTCACCCCACCCCCATACAAATTTATTTACTTTAAACGGGTTTTTTTTTTCCTAGTATTAGTGAGTACAACGAAATTCGCTAGTTATTCTAAAATTTAACATATTTTACGTGATATTTTTAATTTTTTTTTAATTTTTTTTTATCAAATATCCTTTTGTTAATTTTTTTACAATTTCGTTAAAAAAATAAAAACAAAAAACCCAATCAGTTCGTCTTCTTCGAAGGCTCTGATTTTCTACTCCGGCAAGGCTCCCAAGGGTGTCAAGACCAACTGGTAATTAACTAATTAAACAATTTCTCCTAACATAAACTTAATCCGTTTTCAATCAATGTGTGCCCTGAATCTGGATTTTGTAAATTCACAGCTTAATGGCGGAGGCGAGCGGGGTGGAGGCGAGCGGTGGGAGCCGATGAGCATAGGAGGAGGGCCGCCGGCGACGAAGAAGGTGGAGGGAGAGATGTGCAGAAGGGCTTGCTGAGGGGCTCGTCGGCTGCCTTCCAATATGCGATTCCGGCCACCTGGTTCGGCCTCAAACCGTTCGGATATTTCCGGTCCTCATACAGGCCTCAAACCGTTCGAATATTTTCGGTCGTCGTCGGTAGGGTGGAATCGGAACCCCGGCGGCAACTGCAATTCGCCAGTCGTCATTTGCAGACTCAGATTTCTACAAGCTAAGCTTTTTCAAAATCGAAAAGATTTCTCGCCGGCAGAATGGTCGCCGGAAGAGAGAGTTTGATTACAGTTGTTTGTGTTTGTCGAGTCGGGATGAATTCGCCGAGCACGAAGAAGAGCGACCAGGTTTTGAGGGTTTTTCAATTTTTTTTTTATTTTTTTTTAAACGATTTCTGTTAGGGATTTAATAGAAGGGTATTTGGCGGAAAAAAAAAAAACAAAGTTCAGGGATACCACGCGAAATAGGTTAAACTTTGTGATACCTCGCGAATTTCGTCATACCTCAGGAGTATGAGGCGAAAAAAACCGTACTTTAAATCTATAAAGTACCAAAACTGTGATTTTTTCTTGGGCCAAAAGCCCAATGCAGTCTTTTGAAATTTTGTATTCAAGGAAAAAATAATAGAGGATTTTGGGCTCATTGACCCTTTAAGAGTTTTCAACTAATAAAAGATACCCCTACTAGTTTTTATGTATTTTTTCTACCCCTACTAGTTTATTTTATTATTATTTTTCCTTCCTCTTTTTTGTTTTTTCTCTCTCTAAAATATTATTTTTTGAGGTTTAGGGTTTAAGGGGTAGGGTTTAGGGGGTATGGAGTAGGGTTTAGGGAGAGGGAGATGGGTCTATTTTTGCTAAGGGTCCATTAGTTAAAAATAAAAGGTTTATCAAATGGTCATTTACTTAACTCACCGAAAATAATAAACAATATTTAAAAAGATTCAGCAACCATTATCCCATTATAACAAGACCTTAATAACACAACATCACCGGGCAACCCCCGACCACTTCTAGATAATCCCCATCTCCCATCACCACCGGGTAACCCCGACACCACATCAACAATAATATCAAAATACCCGTCTACCACCACCAAATTTGACCTGATTTGGGCTCCATCACAGATATGGTGATGTTGGTCCCCTTTGGGAGTGCACCAACTCCAAACCATTACTATCTTCTCAACCTTCGTCAAGACCAAATTGATGGATTCAATCACATTAATTTCACCATTGTTAACCTTTTTTATTTCTATCTTGATCAAGCATGGGTGGCAAAATTCTCGCGGCTTTTGTGAAATAAATCTTGGGTTCTGGCTGAGTCACCGGTCGTGGTCGTGGTCGTGTATGTGGCTGAATGAAGACCCCTCTCGAACGAGGGCAACGTCATGGTTGAGGCTCCTGAAGATCCTTCATCTAGGTGAAGGCAACGTCAAGGTAGTCCGTTCAGCACTTTCGCAGGTGTTCCTGTTTGACCCTTTTCCGGTGACACCCTTGAGTCTTGTTGACTCATTGTCTGTCTTAGATTATTGTGTTCTCTTTTGCTTCGTTGTAATTTATGTGCTTGTCTTTGGTTCTTACTGTTCGGTTTGTACCGACGCCAATTTTATCGGCCTCTCGAGCTACCCGATGTGTTTATGTCGGGTACCTTGAATTTTTTCCTCATCAAAAAAAAAAGAGTAGATCGCCGTTATTAAATATTTATTTATTTATTTTGCAATCCAATTTTATCTCATTATTATTTCCTCAATTCTTTGTGACACCTAGGGTTGAGCAGATTCTGATCCGGCCCGGAAATTTGGACCGGATCGGACCGGTCCTAACCGGTCCGGTCTCCGGTCCAAGGATTTTCGGGTCCGGTCCGACCCGATATTTTTTAAAATTCTTAATATTTTAGGGTTTAAAGTTTTTTTAGGGTTGATGTTTATGGTTTAGGGTTTAGGATTTAGGGTAAATTATATTTAAGAGTAAATTATTATTAAATTTGAGGATTTTTTTCATGTTTAAATGTAAATAAACTATATTTAAATTTAACAAAATCCTAAACCGGTCCAAATAGGACCGGACCGGATATTTTCGATCCGGGTTCCGATCCACCATTTTTGGTGTTCCGGTCCGGTCTGGGGCGGTCCGGGTCGGTCCAGTCCGGACCGGGTTTGGACCGGTGCTCAATCCACTGGCATCGTGCGAGGGAGGTTAACGCAATTGAGATTTCATAATGTACTACTTTAAAGTTTAAACCCTAATGTCATGCACGAGTCGACTTATATTTATTAAAAAATATATATATACGAATAACGTTATATGAGTACAAATTAATGATTACGTAATTATAAAAGATAAGATATACATGAAATGATAATATATTGACATGTAGTTATATTAGATTTTTTTCAAACATAGACATACTAATAGAAAGAATGTGATTGAATTTATATATATAAACATTATAGAAAATAAATTCACTTTAAATATATGTAAAAATTACGATTGTACGTGTTACTTAACTCAAGAACATTTTACTTTTGTATATTTAGAGTGAAATAGTATCTGGGATTAAAGTTACGAATCGAAATATACTATTTTTTTCTTTAATTTAATAGGTTAGTACGATGTTATTTGTCAATCTTCCAACAATATGTTAGTGATGATATGTTTAGATCTATATTCTTTTTAAAACTTCTTAAGTTTGTTGATAGAATATTACTTTTGTTAGCTTTTGTTTTTTTTACTTTTTGTAATATTCAATTCAGGTTTTAGATATTGAGATGATATTATTGAAAATAAAATCATATTAATTTGCTCATTGTTTTATTATTTTATATATATGTTGGGCACTTATATTTATTTGTAATTATTAATATACTAAATTAACTCAATTGGAGAATCAAATAAACCCAATTGAATTATACTTCAAATAGTATATTGATATTTTCATACATATTTTATATTCATCATCATTTATTTCAAGTTCATAAATAATTTGTAATTAAATCTTGAAAATGTGAAATCTATCAAGTGAAGATTTTATTGCTATCAAATTTACATGGGTTTATTTAAATTTCAAAATGTGAATGCATTGTAACTTGTAAGTAAATAAAAAATCATTTAAAAGATATGATATCTAAAGGTTGTTATTAATTAACTTACATGAGTTCACTAATCTTGTTGCTATGTCAATATACTAATTAACTTACATGGGTTCATTTAATTTGCTAATAGTTTGTCACTAATTCTTGATATTTACCAAAAAAATCATTAAATTATATGGTATCTAAAGTTAAGTATATAACATAAGCTTATACAATAGTTAATATTTAAATTAATTAATTAAATAATTTTTTTGATGATGTTAATGTCAATTAATATTATTGTTGCATTAGCAAAAATATATGTATCACATTTACATTTCCGTCAAATAGAAAATTACGTTAACATTTATTGGAAAAATAAGTTAGTTTGATGAGATTTTGGTCAAGAGTTGATAAGATTTTAAAATTTAGAGCTAATTAATTTGTAAATCTTGTTAAGGTCTTTTTGTTAATTTATATTTTGTTAATTATTTAATATAATAATAAATAGAAAAAGGAAAAGGAAAAAGGAAACAAAAGAAAACATTAACAACTTGGGCCTAAAAATACTTTGGTGGCTTAAAAAGAGCCAGCTTTAATATAGATATATAGATATATAGATTGGTGTTTAAATTTATTTATAATATTATTTGTCAATTTAAAGTTTGGTTGATTTTGAAAGTAATTGTAATCTAAATATTTACATATAAATTTTGATTTGATAAACGGTTTTTATTTAAAGTGAAATAAAAAAATTAAAAAGAAACGAATGAGAAAATGACATGTAAATATGGTGGGTCTAAAAACGTTCTAAAAATTCAAAAGAAAAGAACTTTAATATATATAATAATAGATAGATAATAGATTAGAGTGTGTGTTTAGATCCTCATTTAAATACACACTCTAATCTATTATCTAATATATTAAATGTAATTTAATATATTAAATATTATTATTGAATGTAATTTAATATATTAAAATATATTTTGATGACAATTTAAATGGTTTTGTATTTGTTATATTGCTTTATGTATTATGTATTTGTGATTAACAAAATATGTTTTTAAAAAAAATCTATGAAAATATGAACTTTTCAATAGAACTTGGGACTTAGGAGCCAATTAGACCAATAAACTCGATAGGGATTTGAAAGCGCGACCTCCATATACAAAATGTCATTGATCTTCACAATTATAATATGAATCATACATTTATAAACACAATGATACGAAATATTTTCGTTCAAGTTCCGAAGTACATCTGTATATCAAAAGATAAATAAATTGACTATTTTAACCTTTTGAATGCTAATTGCAAAGATATAGCTGTCATTTTATATTTTAAAGAAATGGATTATCAGTAAGTTATCATGTTTTTTTTTTAAATAAATTAATTGACTATCTTATTCAAATCCTTTTTTTAATTGCCTCAGGAAAATATTTCTATTTAATTGATAGTGAAATTTAGAAGGACTTCATTTTATTTGTGTTCAGTTAATAAATAGCATAATCTTTTTGTCAGGGTATTATCATTGATAGCTTACCATAAAAACTACCGCTTTCATAAAACATTAATTTTTAAGATATTTTTCATTGTTTATGTATTAGGTAAAAGAATAACATAAGAATAAAAAAATAATTTTCGTAATCAAAATTATTTAGTTTTATAGATTAATCTCTTACCAAATTTGCTTGCTTAATTACAATGCACTAAGTTACACAATTACAAATGCACAACAAAATAACTCCACCCAATATGTTCTACTTTTCGTGCTAGATTACAACACTTGGAACATTTTCAGTTTCACTCATCGATTATTGACTTCGTGCATATATCATTTTAAATATCAACATATAGCACGCCACCCTACGTGCCAATGTGCCATTTGTTGTCCGACCAATCAATTCTATTTATTAATCTCCAAAAGGTACTGAACAAATAAAATAATGTATCACAAAAATCGATTAGGATTCTCTTTGGTGCTAATGGAGTTCATGTATACTTCAAATTCCATATCGCATCATCCTAAAGTCATAATGCATGTATTCAATTTAGATACAAATACCAACTTGCAATGCAATAAAATATAATTACTGAGCTTAAGAATAGATCAAACACCTCTTTATCTCGAAATAAAGAAGTGCCAAGATATAGCGACATAACAAGATATTAATTAAAATGGGAAACTATAATTTTCATATTTACTTAATAAATTCAAGTTTAAAAATGTCAAATCTTTCCGGCCGATATAATAAATATGACACATTGTGACTACGAGTTCGAACCATTCTCCCTCTTTTTAATGGCCTAGTAAACAAAATAAAATAGTATGTGTAAGCGCTAATTAGAAATTAAAATTGAAAACTATTTTAAAACGAATTCCTAGAAAAATACTAAAATTAAAAAATAATTTCCATACTTGTTAAACATGAAATCTAGTGAGTGTTCATGAAAAAATGGTAAAAAAACCCATATATAAACTGTAACAGTATGAAAATAATACTAAAAATAATATAGTAAATATTAAGAGATAGAAATTGTAATAGTATATATTGTAACAATATGCTATAAATAATAGGAAAATTCTTGTTAGTACCCCTGAGTTTAAGGTTATTCATGTTAGTGTCTCACGATTAAGTTTTTCTGGTTGGTGTCCCTAAAGTTTGGATTTGTTCGCTTTGTAACCGAAATTTTCCATGAACGTATCATTTCGGCTCGAATTGATCAAACTGAAGCTCATCATTATGTTTATTGACCTCAACTTAGTAGGATTCGACTCCTAAAACAATCAAATCCATACTCGGAACCATTCTGATTTGAATTCTAAGGTCGAAAATAGATTGTTGCTTCGGAATTCAAATCGACATGGTTCAGATATGAATTTGGGTATTTTAGGAGTCAAATATTACTAATTTGATAGCGAGGAACACAATGATGAACTTGGATTAATCAATTTGAACTGAAATGGTACAAACATGAAAACGTTTAGTTACGAAACAAACAAATCCAAACATTAGGGACACCAACCGAAAAAAAAACTTAATCATGAGACACTAATAAAAATAACCCTAAATTCAGGTACACTAACAGAAATTTCTCAAAATAATATAGTAAATATTAAGAGATAGAAATTAAAATTGGAGTATCATGTGGATCTTCAGTTCTAGATTGTAGAAGATAAATAACTTTTTTAAAAAAATAAAAAATCATTTCAAATAATTGTCTTGAACTGGTAAAATAATACGAATTAATTACAAGATCAAAGGGAGATTAGCTTCCTATAAAATTATTAAATATGTATTTCATGACACGTCCAAAGTGAGTTCGAGGCTTCGAGCTTAGCACTGTTTGGAATATTTGAAAATATATTATAATGTGATATGGGATTTCACATAGTGCTCGTTAGGTAGTCCAAAAGCTTCAACCAGTTGAAGCAAATCAAGGCAAATTTTATCAAATTTCAACTTCAACCCACTTTAACCAGTTGTCAACAGAACAGACCCATAATCTAACCATTGTAGTATAAGCTGGATTAGTATTCATTGTAAAGGGCTCAGTTCCTTGATGACCGCTTCTATACAAGATGTGAAGAATTCTTATATCAATATCATATATACAATATTAAAATGTATACTTTAAATTGAAAATTATATACTTTGAAGTGAAAATTATGTACAAATAACATAAAATATAAATGTACATGTATAAATAGGTAAAAAAATATGAAATATGTTTATATGCTTTTGAATTTCACAATGTGTTAAAATAATTTATTTGATGTGATACAATGTGTTAAAATAATTATCTTAAGCAAAATTTCATGTTACCTACACACACATAATGAACTTGATAAGCTAAAGAGATCTTTTTTTTTTGAACAAAGACAACTCCTATAAACCTCTTATAGGTTGGGAAAAAAATTGTAAACCAATTCATCAAGGAGGTCTTGGCTTGAGAAAAACTAAAGACATGAACAAAGCTCTTCAATTCAAATTACTATGGAAAATCCTAGCCGAACCAAACAACTTCTGGGTTAGAGTTATTACAGATAAATACCTGAAAACACAACATATACTTCACTACGAGAAAAAAGGAAATTACTCCTGGCAATGGTCCAAAATGATTGAACTTATGTCTGAGTTCAAATCTGGACTAATTTGGCAAGTTGGTAATGGAAAAACTATCAAATTCTGAACGGATAATTGGGCTCTGAACACCCCCTTATGTGATAACATAAACCCACAGTCAATCCTGAATAAGGATGCCCTGGTAGCTGATTTCATGCTGCCAAATAAAACCTGAAATAAGGACTTACTTGAACAATACTTACCAAATGATTTAACCGAAAAACTAACCTCGATCCCAATACCCTTAAATGAGATCCATGATAGAATGTACTAGAAAACGAGCAAAAAACGCCGGGTTTTCTACTAATTCTGCTATGAAACTAATTAACAAAAATAAGAGTTATACTGCTTATGATTCCTCTTGGATTTGGAAAATGGACATGTATCTCAAAGTTAAAAACTTTGTCTGAAAAATAATGAAAAACGAAATCCCAACTAAAGCTAGATTGGCAGAAAAAAGGCGTTGTAACCACCCCGGGGTGTATACGCTGCAATGCTTAGTTGGAAGGTTTGAACCACTTCCTCTTCCAATGCAAGCATACCTAAAAACACAATCGCAAAATTGAATCATGACACTTTTGGCATAATCACATCCCTAAACATAGGAAACAAAAAAAAATCATGAAATCATTGAAGAAATTCGACAAAAAAGCTGATAGATCACAATTCTTAGAATTAATGGTCTCTTTGTGGAGCATTTGGTTCTATAGAAACCAACAAAGCTTTGGTAAAACAAATGATGATGTTGAACCCATTAAGGATGTACCAAATTACATTAAGAAACAAATGGAGAACTGAAATAAAATGAAAAACTGGAACCCTGACTGTCTAACAGAAGATAATAAAAAAACTCATAAAACAAACATTGTAAGACGATCAATAAAGAAATGGAAAAAACCTCCGGATAACATAATTAAAATCAACACAGATGGATCCACCAAACCCAATGGTGAATCTAGTTTTGGTTACATTTTCAGAAACAACACGGGAAAACCACTTTTCCTCTATGGAGATAAATGTGGTATTTCAACCCCGCTTAAAACAGAAACACTGGCAGATAGGAATGCCCTGATAAAGGCTTATGGATTAGGCATTACCAACATTCATCTTGAATGTGACAACCTTACCATCGTGAAGGTCCTTAAACAAATATGACACTGTCCATGGGATATTGAAATGTGATAGGCGTTGTCGTGACACCTAAACAAAATAATCCTTAAAAACCTAACTTAGTAGAATAGGTAAGCAAGAGTCGAATCCCACAGGATGGAGTTATCTTTCTTAGTGCAAATTAGTATGCCAAAGTAACAAAGGGGGTTTTGTTGGTTTGTTTGCAATTAAAGTAAATAAAGTAAAGCAAAGATTGTAATCAATTGGGAAAAAGTATTTAGCCAGACAAATATCCATCATTCATTTGATTGGTTGATCTTAGATTATCTCTATTCTTTTCTATGAATATTCATGTCCCTATTCTGAAATAGTTACCAGTCCTGATAACCCTAACTATTAAACAATCAAGAGACCCTCAAGATTTAATCTAACAGCAGCAGTAAGCATAAGAATTAACCAGGATACATGCAACACCACAACCTGCAGCATTTAACACATAATCAATTCTCTTTATAATAAACTAGTCCAACCAGTCCTAGAATATCATGTTTGCTACACAAGATAAGGGATTTCAACCCGAAATATCCAAACCCTAACAATAGACAATTACTAATATCAACTAGATGATCAGGCCAGTCAAATCAGCAAGAATCAATAGGAATAAACTCAATAGAAAAGATATAATCAAAGGAATAAGAATAGAATTATAATCTCATAATCATATATCAAATGAAGGCTTCAATCGTCGGACTAAGCAAAGAGTAATTAGTTCTTCATAGTCTTGAAACGTAAAACTCAAAGAGAAAAACGGATATAAATTAATAAACGATAATGAAAGGAGGCTCTAGGAACTAGGTTAAATAACCTCTCCAAAACCTAAAAACTAAAGATAGGAAATAATATATTTTTCATAAAGGAATAGAACGGAAATAAAAGAAATAGGAAATAAAATACAAAAAGCAATCTTTGGACGAAAGGAGAATCCCGGACCCGCGCGTCTGATGACTCGTTTCCGCGACCGCGGAGGGTCTTCTACGACCGCGGAAAACTCTATGTAAAGCTCCTCGCTGTTCGTATTTTCCGCGACCGCGGAACTGACATCCGCGACCGCGGATTCTTCACTGTAGCTCTTCTCTGCTTCTTTCTTCGTCTTCTCTCGTGGCTTGACTCCATCTTCAATATATCTTCATTTAAGCTCTTCTATGCCACCAATATCATACTTCTTCTCCACAACTCCATACTCCACAATAACGCTCCAAACATCTCCAAATGGTACCCAAAACACCGGTAACAACCCCTAGTTAAACCCTACAAAGTAGCGCTGATCAAATTTCCACATGCTTAAACCTTGCTCGTCCTCGAGTAAGCTAATATAAACCTACTCATCCAATCAAATCTCCAAGGTCTCAGGAAGCACAGAAAAACCATCTCCACTAAGAATTGCACCTAAACATGAAACTCCAAGGCACCAACACAATAATCACAACACACAACACATACAAGCTTAAAGGAAAGCAGAGTACTTTCCCCAAGCTTAACCCTTACACCATAGAGTGAATAAACATCTAATCCTAGCCTCCATCTATCTTCTTATGCCTCCCAGAGTGACCTACCCGAATTCTCCTTATATCGCCTCTTCTTATGTCACCACGCCAGGAAAAATGAGGAATTTTAATAATCACTCTTCTTCTTTTCACTCATTTTGCCAAGACGCCATTTCGGGTTTTCACCAAGCCACTCATTTTATTTTTCAATAGATGGGCTCACATAAAACTCACATCACTCTTGACCAATTATTACCCTAGCCTAATACTGGTCCAAGCCACCTGCTTATTACCTAAGTCACCCTCTCGGGTTTTCGACTTATCCCAGGATTTATTTTTTTATTTTTTTTTTGACATTTTTTTCTTTTTCATTATTTTTTCTTTTTCATTATTTTTTCTTTTCTTCAGACGACGACTAGCAAATATAGATCACTCTCTCATGCTTAAATATTGCATTGTCCTCAATGTAATGAAAGACAAAAAGATGAAGCATAGAGAAGAGCAGAAAAGTACTCATAACCGTCGCCGAGGTGACCTGGATGTGGATGTTGGGGCTGGCGGTATATCAATAAAAGCACAAGTCGCTGGTGTTGCGGCGGTCTTCAAACTCAATCAAACTCTACCGTGCAACCAAAGAAATCCACTGTAAGGTGTAGTGGTACATCAAAGAAACGGGGTTGCACGGGCCTTCAACGAACATAGAATATAGCCCAGATGTAATCATGTTGTGGGCTCTGGTGTTCCTCCTTAACAGTTGTCGAATGTCGGGCCATCATCGGTGCCAGATAAAACGGTGGGGTGAATGTCTCCTCCTTGGCAGCATGATGCGCACCATCTCGCAATGTAAAATTCGGACAGCTGGCCTTCGATAGACCTTTTTTTCCCTTCAGATCAGGGGACTTATAGTGATATTTCCGCGATCGCGGAAAATTTTTGGCGCCCGCGGAAAAGTTACTGGTGCGAGGTTGACACCGTCTTCAATTTTTGTCTTCGGGTCTCCTTCCTGCAGGTTAGTCTAAAAACAGAAAAAAAAAACAAAAACGAAACAATAATAATAAAGACTAGAAAGTAAAAGACAAGAAAAGAATTTCATACCTCGGGTTGCCTCCCGAGCAACGCCTTAGTTATTGTCGTGACTCGACTTGGTGCTTCCCACTCAACTTGGGTTGCTCACATCAATTGAACACTTGGGGTCTCCATCAGGAGGGTGTCGCTTTGCATCGTCGATGTTGAATCCGACCCTCACCCCGTCAAATTCCGTTGTGAGCGAACCACTACTCACATCAATCTTCGTTTTTGCCGTGTTCATAAACGGCCTTCCCAGCATCACAGGGGCTGCGTTTTTGTCTTGCATCATATCCGTCACAAAGAAGTCCGCAGGAAAAATCAGCTTATCAACCTCTACTAGCACATCCTGCACCACTCATTTGGGAAACACATAGGAATTGTCCGCCAGCTGGATCACAATCCCCGTCTTCTCCATTGGCCCGACCTCTAAAGATTCATAAAGTGAAAGAGGCAACACAAATCCATCATTGCTGTTTCAAACATGGTGCCACCTACCTTGCAGGGAATAGTAAACATGCCCGGATCACTGCGCTTCTTGGGCAACCGCTTTTACAGCATAGCGGAAACGTTCTCACTGACCTGGACCTTCTTCTTTTCTTTCACAACTTTCTTTTTCTTTATTTTGCATAGCTCTTTCAAGAATTTTGCATAGCGAGGAATGCTTTTAACAAGTTTGATCAAATGAATGTTTACCTCGCAGTTGCTGAAGGTTTCAAATAATTCCTTGTCGTTTTCCGGCCTTCTCGTGTCCTTCAGAGCCTCCGGAAAGGGAGCGGGCGCCTTCAATGAACTGAGCGGGGGGAACTTGGGGCGAACATAAGTGTCATGGACAGGGTAAACCGCGATCGCGGTTTGGGACCCGCGGTCGGGGCTCTTCGTTTGGGAAATCTGAGCCTCCAGGAACCTTTCCGCGATCGCAGATTTCTGTCCGCGGTCGCGGAATTTCATCGAGCAAAACCTCTTCAACAACAACCTTTTCGCGATCGCGGAAATCTGTCCGCGGTCGCGGAAAATCGCCGATTTTTTCCTCGTCTTCAGGAGCAAATCCGCGGTCGCGGCCTTCTTCTCCGCGGTCGCGGATTTCTTTCTGTTGGCCACGAACTTCATCCACATGTGTTCCGCTCCTCAGCGTCATTGCGCATACGCGCTCCATCGGGTTTGCTACCATTTGAGATGGTAGTTTCCCCGAATCCCTGGCCTCCATCTTACTCAATGCTTGAGCGACTTATCCAAACGTATTTTCCAAGTTCTGAATGCTAGACTTCGTCTCTTGATTTTGTTGGACCATAGTATTGGCCAACGTTGTAACACTCTGAGCGAGAGATCGAAACATGTCCTCAATAGACATTGCGAAACTCGGATTTGGTATTGGTGGTCTATGCGCGTATGGCTGGCCGTACTGTTGCTGATTGCCATACGGATGGAACTGTTGTTGGCTTGGATTGAACTCATGGTTATCATGGCCTTGGGAAGGATATTGTTGATTCCCGTATCTCGGATTGGGGTGATCCCTCCACCCTGGATTATAGGTGTTTGAGTACGGGTCATATCTCGGCCTCTGCGGACCAAAACCTCTTACAACATTTACTTCAGCTACAGGTTCAGAAAGTGTTGGACACTCGTCAGTGGGATGCAGCGGATCATAACAGATTTTGCAGGACTTAGTTGCCCTTGCTGTATAGGGGCTCAACCTTTTGTTGAATTGTCTTGAGCTCTCAGATAGCTCAAAGAATAACTCGAATGTGTCAGCTGGCATCTTGTTTAGAATGCTACCGTCACAGGTTGCGTTCACCATTCGACGCTCATCCACAAGAAGCCCGCCATATAGATATAGAATGAGATCTTGGTCAGAATAACCATGGTATGGGCAGCTAGATATCAACCTCCTGAATCTCTCATAATATTCATATAACGTCTCAGTAGCATGTTGTTCAAGGTTGTTGATGCTTCGCTTCAGGCTATTGAGTTTCGTTGCAGGGAAGTACTTCTCAAGAAAGGCTTTCTTCATCTTCGCCCATGTATCTATGCTTCCCGGAGCCAAATAATAGAACCAATCATTGGATGCATCCTTCAGAGAGAAAGGAAAGGCCCTCAACTTGATTTGGTCCTCAGTGACGTTCTTCGGCTTCATGCTGGAGCAGACAACGTGGAATTCAGAAAGATGCTTGTTGGGGTCTTCTCCATTCAGCCCATGGAAGTGGGGTAATAAATGAATCAACCCATATTTTAGCTCAAAATTCACGCCCTCCGCAAGCTCTGGAAACTGCACAGCCAGCGGTTGCTATTCGAAGTTCGGGGCAGTCAACTGCCTCAAAGTCGGTGTTTCATGGCAAAATGTGTCAATTTGATAGGCGTTGTCGTGACACCTAAACAAAATAATCCTTAAAAACCTAACTTAGTAGAATAGGTAAGCAAGAGTCGAATCCCACAGGATGGAGTTATCTTTCTTAGTGCAAATTAGTATGCCAAAGTAACAAAGGGGGTTTTGTTGGTTTGTTTGCAATTAAAGTAAAGCAAAGATTGTAATCAATTGAGAAAAAGTACTTAGCCAGACAAATATCCACCATTCATTTGATTGGTTGATCCTAGATTATCTCTATTCATTCCTATGAATATTCTTGTCCCTATTCTGAAATAGTTACCAGTCCAACCAGTCCTGATAACTCTAACTATTAAACAATCAAGAGACCCTCAAGATTTAATCTAACAACAGCAGTAAACATATGAATTAACCAGGATACATGCAACACCACAACCTGCAGCATTTAACACATAATCAATTCTCTTCACAATAAACTAGTACAACCAGTCCTAGAATATCATATTTGCTACACAAGATAAGGGATTTCAACCCGAAATATCCAAACCCTAGCAATAGACAATTACTAATATCAACTAGATGAGCAGGTCAGTCAAATCAGCAAGAATCAATATGAATAAGCTCAAGAGAAAGATATAATCAAAGGAATATGAATAGAATTATAATCTCACAATCATATATCAAATGAAGGCTTCAATCGTCGGACTAAGCAAATGGTGCTTAGTTCTTCATAGTCTTGAAACGTAAAACTCAAAGAGAAAAACTGATGTAAAATAGACGATGATGAAAGGAGGCTCTAGGAACTAGGTTAAATAACCTCTCCAAAACCTAAAAACTAAAGATAGGAAATAATATATTTTTCATAAAGGAATAAAACGGAAATAAAAGAAATAGGAAATAAAATATAAAAAGCAATCTTCGGACGAAATGAGAATCCCGGACCCGCGCGTCCGATGACTCGTTTCCGCGACCGCGGAAAACTCTCTGTAAAGCCTCTCGTTGTTCGTATTTTCCGCGACCGCGGAACTGACATCCGTGACTGCGGATTATTCATTGTAGCTCTTCTCTGCTTCTTTTTTCGTCTTCTCTCGTGTCTTGTCTCCATCTTCAATATATCTTCATTTAAGCTCTTCTACGCCACCAATATCATACTTCTTCTCCACAACTTCATACTCCACAATAACGCTCTAAACATCTCCAAATGGTACCCAAAACACCGGTAACAACCCCTAGTTAAACCGTACAAAGTAGCACTGATCAAAATGTTAATTTCTGATATCTTGTATATTTTACAATTGTTTTCTTCAGTGCAGATTTCTCACGTCTTTCGAGAAACCAACGTCGTAGCCGATTTCATCGCGAAGAAGGTTCATCAGGTTTCCTTTGAAGATTTTAGAGATAGTCTAGAATTTGTAATTCTCATCCGTAAGGATGCTATATATTGAGAAACCGACTCTTCTGTGGTTTCCAATCTAATTTTTACCTTATCAAAAAAAAAATGTGACATTTTGACATATGCTGCTATTCGATCATCACCACAATGTCATATTACTTTGATTTCTAATTAAACATTTTGTTCGGTTTAATAACCCTTGTGTTGACTAATGTACTATAAATTTCAAACACTACTACAAAAATGTCCAAATAACCTGAGCGTTTAAGCAAATAATCCGAACCTGGTCCGGGTTAAAATGATAAATTTACAATATATTATTTACTCCATGATTTTTGAGTTCATCCAATAAGTATTTTTTTTAAATATCTTAGCTTTTTAATATATGAAAATACATTTTATTAACTAAAGTAATAATATATATCATTATAAAAACTTATATAAGGATATGTACCATCCCTATGATTAATTAGGAAATATTTTAGGGACGGGTTTACGTGTGAATGGCCGCTTAGAAAGGGAGTGAGAATGGCACACAACTATTAAATCTTTAAAACTGGCCGGATGATTTAGATTGTGCATTTATTTAAAATATCTAAAAAATTGGCAAAAAATGGCACTGTCGAATTTTACGTAGAAAAACTCATAACATGTGCACACATATGTTGTCTCATATGCACAATAAATTATTTTTCATATGCACTCATCGGTCATTTTTATATGTACACAAATAATTATTTTTATAGGTTTTTATGCATATGCACCATACATTGTTTCATATACACATGTATGTTATTTACATATGCACATAGATTATTTTTATAGTTTTTTATATATATATACACATGTAGTATATTTCACATGCACACATAACATATAGTTTATTTCATATGCACATATAAGTTATATCATATACACACAATAGTGTATTTCATATGCATGCACACATATATAGTTTATTATGAATGTAAGAGTTTATGTACATGCCCACGATAGTGTATTATGAACACGATTGTGTTTTCATATGCACTATATCGTGTATTTCATATGCACAATTATTTCATATGCACATATATACAGTGATGGATCTAGGATTACTCGAAAAG
The DNA here is from genome assembly GCA_027886185.1 of Rheum nobile. NCBI lineage: Eukaryota > Viridiplantae > Streptophyta > Magnoliopsida > Caryophyllales > Polygonaceae > Rheum > Rheum nobile. The sequence continues at coordinate 811,717 of WOAB01000616.1, read as the reverse complement.
AGGGTGGAAATACGAGTAGTCGAAAGCGCCCTCTTCTATTAGATGTTTTATATACTTATGTTATTATTGATATTTTGACTCGTTAGGATTATATAAAGCTAAATGTTTGAAATTATGACATCTTTGAATAATTAATTTCTCTATAAATAAAATAAATTTAATTTATATCTAATTACTTTAATTATAAATAAAATTAGACAAGTTTTATTTAAAAAAATCATAACAGACTAAATTAGGTGTTTCGCAAAAATAGAAAATCGGGAGAGCGCTTTTGATAAGGAAATGATGTCTAAAGGTATTTTGAAAATGTTGAAACTGGAAAAGCGTTTTTTTTTATAAAAAAAAGGCGTTGTAAACAGTGTTATTTAAAGTGTTGTAAGAGGGATATGGACAACGCTTTTTATGAAATAATTGTTGTCCCACTTAATTTTTCCGAACCATTTTTTGAAATTATGACATCTTTGAACAATTAATTTCTCCATAAATAAAATTAATTTAATTTATATCTAATTACTTTAATTATAAATAAATCTATACAAGTTTTATTTAAAAAAAAATCATAACAGACTAAATTAGGTGTTTTGCAAAAATAGAAAATCGGAATAGCGCTTTTGATAAAGAAATGATGTCTAAAGGTATTTTGAAAATGCTGAAACTGGAAAAACATTTTTTTTTAAAAAGGCGTTGTAAACAGTGTTATTTAAAGTGTTGTAAGAGGGATATGGACAACGCTTTTTATGAAATAATTGTTGTCCCACTTAATTTTTCCGAACCATTCCCCCCCCCCCCCCCCCCCCCCAACTATGCTAGGCTTGGCGGATCCTAGCGGGGCCCCCCGCGTAGATCCGCCATTGCATATATATATATTGTGTGTGCAAAAAACATCCATTTTTTTCTTTTAATGACACACACGATCTGGAACGTTTTTTTAGATCTAACGATCGTGGGTCGTTCTCATTCCTCTCCTACCAGCCTATCCACATAGGCAGACACAAAGAGGTCCTAGCAGTGACCCCTCCCCTATCCCTGTATTATTAAAATAATTTATAAATTTTTATTGTAGATTTTAGTCTATTAATGGAGGATTTTAATTATAATTTATATAATTATCAGGTAATAATAATATGTACAAATTTCAATCAAGCCTACTAGATATATATTATTTGTAGGTGAAAGTATTTGCTAAGAATTTATGGATGTTTTCTCATTATTAATATTTTTTTATATCTTTATTAATATCTTTATTAGAAACTACACAAAATCCATAAAATCATGTTGCTCTAATTAATAGGTGACACAACTCTACTTTCTAAATACTTTTTATAACTTGTAGTTATACTAAAGGGCGATTCTTGAAAAGTAATTCACCCACATACATTAATAAATTCATCAATGTAATATTGCAATGTGAACTCTAGCTTGACAAACTAATCCCTTTTATCCTTATTTTATAACTCATTTGGTATTTTTAATTCATAATTGCCTTGAAATATAATAATAATATTATTTTATCTTTCTTACTAAATATATATATATAGTGTGACATCCCTTCCAACTATTTTGTGTCAGCCACTACTTATCCGCATCATATATTTTCCCAAACTTTTAAACCTATTTAAAACTTTTTTTATGGAAAGATAGACTTATGTATTAAACATAAAGGAAATTGCACAGTACATGGGATGTGCCAATGAACTTGGCAGATGGAAGATAGAACATAAGGATACCATTGCCCAAGAAGACAAGGAAGAAAATGACATACTAAAAGAAATAGCAAAATGAGTAAGGAGAGACCTAGATCTAGGAGCCATCAAAATCACAAAACTGGAGAACTCAGGAGAGATCGATTGATCAGTGAAACAACGCAAGCAGTCGAGGCCATACGAGAGGAGGTTGAAAGAACGCTATTAACAACACATGAACAATCAGGTCGAGTCTCCAGAGCTTAAACACCTAAATCCCTAGTAGAAAGCAGACCCCAAACCTAAGCCACTGTACCCATAAGATCCGCAACAACACTTGGTTTTAAAGTATTACTCCCAAGGGCTACCGAAGATCCATCAGGCTGAAACAGTGGAGAAGCCAGGCCAACAGAGTCACCATCTCCCAAACTAATACCTACAAACTGTACGAAACTGACCCAAAGAGAACCAAAATCACAAGCACTATCAAGACTAGGAAAATCAGAGCATCCTACAAGACCCAAAATGCAAGCACCATAACTGTAACTCCAGGAACAAAGGCGGACCACCAGAAGTGGACCATAAGCACAGGAACATTTGGCAGCAGATCCCGGAGTTACATCAATGAGAGAAGGGTCGAGCGAAAAGCAGCAAAGGGGAAACCATATCTGTAACTTCAAAATAGGGGTTGCATAGAGAACCCCAAGTCGTCGGGAGTCCGTCGAAGTCGGTCATCCATGCAACACCAATAGCACAGCGACGAAGACCGACAATTTGAAGATCAGAGGCGGCGGATTGGAGGTGGAAACCCTAGCCCCAGCGTAAGGCGACGAGGCCCTAGAGGAAATAGAGAAGAAAGGCAAAAGGGAGCAGCATGACGTGACGCAAGGAGAAGAATCAAGCAGAGGGCCGATGATCAGAGGAAGGATCGATGACGGTGGAGTCTAGCATACAACTAGAAAACCCTCACATCAGGAGGGAAAGAAAGTTTCCCTCATGAAGAGAGTAACTCTTGAAGTTAACTTATTTAGAACTTAAACGTACATAGTGTTTTAGGATTTACATATGTATAATATCTAGACCTGTAAAAAATCGACCTGACCCAAAAATCCGACCCGATCCAAATTTTTTGGGTCGAGTCTCGACCCGAAAGTTACTGGATCAAGAAGGACCCGAATCCTAGACCCGACCTGAATAGTGAATATGAGCTTGAGGGACCCATGTATTCATATATTTTATTTTATTTATATTTAATATTTAAAAATACTTTATTAAATAATATTAATTTTTTTAATATATATTTTTATTAAATTTAAAAATCATAATATTAATCATTAAAAAATGGACACATTCGACCCGTTGGGTTTACCCGAACCCGACCCGTCCAAAAATTTTAACGAACCTGATCGACCCGAACCTGATTTGACCCAAACCCGACTTGACCCGACCTGACCCGTCCAACCCAATTGACAGGTCTAATAATATCACATCACGTCTTTAACATATAAAGTAGAGTGATTAATTAAGAGTCTTCTTAGTGTGAATTCATGTACACAGAATAAAAAAATAGATTTAAAAAAAAAATTAAACTATATTTAAAATAATTAGAATATGTAAATTTTAAATTTCATTTAATTAATAGTAAATTAAAACTATTGTTAAACATAGAATTTCTATTATGTGTCAAACAACACAAATCGGAAAATACCTAATTATAAACTCCTCCCATGCATGAGTCTTGCTCTAGCCTTTTTTATATGTGAAGTTTTGCTCTAGCTAATTATAAAGTATCGTTACGTTTAATGAAAGATCATTTTCACTTGTTATAGTGATAGTACGCACAATTAGTGGTGAATCTAAAACTTAATCAAATGGGATGAATTTCATATATTTTTCACTTTATAAATAGACATTTATATTAATATTTTAAATATATAAAAAATATGAAATTTATCTTTTGAAATTTGATTAATTCATGTAATATATACTCTATTTTTTAACGTATTGAAAAATATTTAAATAATCTAAGACTTTCAATTTATGTTAATAAAAAAATAAAACATGAAAGGAAAAATAAAAAATAAAAAAACATGCTTAATAAACACAAAAATTTCAATAAAATAATCAAGACTCAAATTTTTAACAAAAGTAGAGAAAAAAAAGTTGGAAAAATGATTGAAAAATTAAACCCATGACCTTTAACTGTTTTCACACAAGTTCCAAAATAAATACCACTAAGCCAATGTATTTTTCTTGTCATTTATTTATCATTTTATATATATAAATAAATTTTTTAAAAAAAAACTTAACCAAAAATTCGACCGGGAAAGCGGGGGCTGCCGCCCCCTCCGTAGATCCGATACGTACAAAAGATGAACCAATTAACTATCACGTATCTCATATATATATGCGACATAGTGCTCCTTCTGGAGCAAGGTCATTCGCCATAAGTACACCAGGCCCTCTCACGCAATTCACAGTGCTCCTTCTCCGATTTGGCAGAGTATCCACAAGGCGGTGAATTTAGTCATCAATCAGGGGTCTAAGTGGAAACTCGGGGATGGGAAATCGATTCGCTTCTGGAAGGACAAGTGGCTTGTTAATCACCCCTTGGAGAGTTATGTCAGGAACGCTGTGGATGTTGATTTCCTAGAGGGGTCAGTTTCCCAGTTCTGGAATCCTGGTAGCGGGTGGAGATGGGAGGTGATCAGCCAGTTTCTCCCGCACGCGCTGCTGCTCAGACTTGCAGCTACGGCTATCGACGAAGATGGGTTAAACTCGGATGTTGTTTGTTGGGGGGAGAGCAATGATGGAAACTTTAGTGTGGCCTCAGCTTATAGTTTGTTGTAGCATCACAACGCTACGATGGAGAGGGATACCACCATTTTCAAGCGCATCTGGAAGCTCAAAACGCAAGAGATGATCAGATACTTTGCATGGTCAGTGCTTAGAGGCAGTGTGCTCACGAATGCAGAAAGGAAGCGTAGGCACCTGAGCGAGAATGATGACTGCCCTCTTTGCCCGGGCTTGCCAGAAACGCTTCTTCATTTGTTCAGAGACTGCCCCCAAGTGAAGCATGTGTGGAGCATCATTCAACCCCCTATTGACTGGGCCAACTTCTTCAATTGTAACTTGGCCCAGTGGCCGCGTCTGAACCTTGTTGCGGACAGACTCAATGCTGATGGGAATGATTGGGCAAGCCTGTTTGCAACGGCCCTTTGGCATTTCTGGAAATGGCGCAACGCATGGGTGTTCAGAAAAGAGAAATTTATGGGAGACAAAGCCGGTCTTATTCTCCAAAAGACAAGGGACTACCGAGAAGCCACTCTCAAGAAACAGCCGGTTACCAGGAGAGAGCAAGAGGAGATTATGGTGAGTTGGATCACTCCCCCGATCCTTTGGGTGAAGATCAACACTGACGGGGCAGTGATTAACGGACGCGTAGCTGCTGGTGGAGTTTGCAGAAACTCAGACGACCAATGGGTTGGTGGTTTCGTCCACAACGTTGGTGTTTGCCCCGTTCTCTTGGCGGAATTGTGGGGTATAGTGTCGGGTCTCAAGCTTGCTTGGGACAGGGGATACATGAAGGTTTGTCTAGAAATAGATTCGTGGGTTGCGTTTTTGTTACTAAACAAATCTATGGATCGTTATCACCCCTTTTTCAGCCTCGTCTCGAAGGCGCAAGACTTCCTTCGTAGAGACCAGGCTATCCAGTTCCGTCATATTTTTAGAGAAGCCAATACGGTCGCGGACCGCCTTGCTTCTCTTGCTTTTAGTTTTCCTTTAGGTCTTCATGTTTTAGATTGTTCGCCCATTGAGGTGCATTTGTTTTTGTCGAACGATGTGAGGAGTTTTGCTACGCCCCGCCTGATGATCAAGTAGTCTTTTTACAATATATTTTATGAGAGTGTCGCCTCTCTTTCTACAGAAATAAATAAATAAATAAATATATGCGACATAGTATAATTTAAGGGATCGGGGATCGAGAAATTAATTACCAACATATGCACAATGGTACGTATATATGCACTAATGAAAGTCGGATAGTGATCAGGTACAAATTAAATCATCTCAACTTAATATGTACAACTGTACAAGTAGCCAGCTGATAGTACGTATGTATATACATATCAAAGAAAGCGACCACCCAAATTAAATAAACTTTACGGGCACGGTGAATACTGAATATATATCAATTGATCAATCATACATTATAAACATATGCAATCCTGCATTTTATTCTGACCAAAATTAAGTACAAGCTAGGCTACCTCGTTCGAGGAAATGTATAGAACACCATCGTTCGAATCAACATGTAATTAAATTCATGGATTTATTATCATATATATGTGTGTCCACTTCGATCACTTACTAATTATATGTCCACACGAAAAGAAAAATGCTACTTAATTCTTAAAAGAGCAACATCAAATCAGTACAGTACTCGTTACATGAACATATGTAGAAATAATATGGGCGGGCAACTAATTAAGTTGGTGGGTCAAACGGATGCAGTTCGATCGTCTACTAGTTTTTCATGCATCGCTATCAGAACGACAAAACCTATAGCTTCTTCCACTATATAATATTGCCCCACCCCACGTTAGTACCTAATCTAACTGTTATGTAAAACAAATCTAACCCATCAAAAAGTGATTAATTATCAGAAGAAGAAGAAGAATTGTCACGAATTTATTGGGCTTGTATGGACTGGACCAGTTTAACCATAAAATGGCTGGAATTGGGCTGGTCCAGTTTCACCAAATCAATTTTGGTTAGGGGAGGCATGATTTGCTATTTCGTTACCATACCAAACATTTTAGGGTTTGTTTGGCAATTAAGGTAATTATATCAAATAAGTATATTTGGCTCAACAAATATTTATATGACATAAATACTTTTTCTTACTAATTAGTGCTCGTTTGGTTGGAAGGTAAATTCCCATGATTTTAAATTACTTGAAAAGTGATATCAAATATATATGTTTGGTTGATCTTTTTGTTTTTGAAAAAAACTGATATTTAATTCATGGGATTTTCAATTCCTACAAAACATAGAAAGTGCAATCACCTAGGGAGAGACGAGTAAGATTTTCTTCTCCCATATTTCACATGATTTAGATTTTAACCAAACATAATTTATCAATTCCCATGAATTTAAATTCTCATGTTTTGATTTCACATGAAATAACTTTCTAGGAATTACACTTTTCACATTCAACCAAACAAGCACTAACACATTTCCCCAAAATTCCCTCATTTTTATATAAAAGTGTAAATTTTGTACACAATTTTCAATGTATATAACCATGTTTTTTTTATAAAAAAGTACATTATTTGTTATAATGGCTTTATAAATGGTAGGAACAAACAAACCCTTAAGTACTAGAATTAATAGCTTTTGCATTGCAATTTTCTGGAAATTCGTATACATTAGCAACTTTCATTCTGCTATGAGATCAAACATATCAGTTATGTAAAACTGCTCCACAAAATTGTCTACAAAGCTTGTACACAATATTACCAACTCTAGAACAATCAAAATTGCAAAAGATAAAATAATTTTGGGTGATTTTGTAGAAAAGCCACCTTTATATACAAAAAATATATATAATTTGGTAGAAAATATGTAATTTATTCTTTGCCAAAAATAAGATATGCTGATTGTTAGCTTTTCAAGCATAACAAGAATGGATCAACCTGGATTTATGTAGTGAAGTCTTGCAACAATCTTGTGATTCTGAGCAAATGGAACAACCTCAAAATGATAATGAAGACAATCGCTCTTTAATGGATTTCGTGTTGGTTTTGCAATTAAGTATTTTGACTATTTACTTGTGAGATGAAATGATAATGATTCCTGTTCTCTTAACTAAAAGTTCAAATTCAAGTGTTGTAAATGAAGCACATTTGTTCTTTTACCTAATAATTATAATGGCTCTCTAACTAGCTCGAATGATCAACCATAATTTCATAAAAGCCCCTTCTTTTCCTAGTAAGTGGCTATTTTGGAATTTTGGACTTAACTAATTAAGTTCTCTAATTAACTAAATGTCAATTTCATGGTCAATAAAATAATATATGTGATAACAAGAATCAGTTATGCAAATTCGACCACAAAAAATCAGTTATATAAATGCCAGATGGCCTAATAGCTAATGCAAGAGGCAAAAGCACAGGAATTCAAGACATGACTTTGACCATTTACGCTACTAATAAGATCATAATCAGCTTTAAATGAATACTAGTTTAAACTCTATTGCATGGCACGAAACGACTTATATTTATGAAAGAAAATTTTAGTATATGAATAAACGTCACATGAATACAAATTAATGCCTACGTGATTATAAAAGATAAGATATACATGAAATGATAATATACTGACATATAGTTATATTAGATTTTTTTCCAAACATTTACATACTAATAGAAAGAAAGTGATTGGATTTATATATATAACATTATAGGAAAAAATTCACTTGAAATATATGTAAAAATTATGATTGTACATGTTACTTAATCATTCTCAAGAACACTTTTTTTTTGTATATTTATAGTTAAATAATATCCGAGATTGAACTTATGAACGAAATATACTATTTTTTTCTTCAATTCAATAGGTTAGTACGATGTTATTTGTCAATCTTTCAATAATATGTTACTGATGATATGTTTAGATCTATATTATTTTTAAAACTTCTTAAGTTTGTTGATAGAATATTACTTTTGTTAGCTTTTGTCTTTTTTTTTTTTACCTTTTGTAATATTCAATTCAGGTTTTAGACATTGAGATGATATTATTGAACATAAAATCATAGTAATTTACTCATTATTTATTATTATATATATGTTGGGCATTTATATTATCGTAATTATTAATAAACTAAATTAATTCAATTGGAGAATCAAATAAAATCCAATTGAATTATATTTCAAATAGTATATTGATATTTTCATACATATTTTTTATGCATCATCAATTATTTCAAGTTCATAAATAATTTGTAATTAAATCTTGAAAATGTGAAATCTATCAAGTGGATTTTATTTCTATCAAATTTACGTGGGTTTATTTAAAATTCAAAATGTGAATGCATTGTAAGTAAATAAAAAATCATTAAAAATATATGCTATCTAAAGGCTGTTACTAATTAACGTTAAGTGGGTTCACTAATCTTGTTGCTATGTCAATATACTAATTAATTAACATGGGTTCATTTAATTTGCTAATAGTTTGTCATTAATTCGTGATATTTACCAAAAAAATCATTAAAATATATGATATCTAAAGTTAAGTATATAACCTAACCTTATACAATATTTAATATTTAAATTAATTAATTAAATATTTTTTTGATGATGTTAAATGCCAATTAATATTATTGTTGCATTAACAAAAATATATGTATCACATTTACATTTCCATCAAATAGAAAATTACGTTAACATTTATTGTAAAAATAAGTTAGTTTGATGAGATTTTGGTCAAGATTTGATAAGATTTTAAAATTTAAAGGTAATTAATTTGAAAATCTTGTTAAGGTCTTTTTGTTAATTTATATTTTGCTTATTATTTAATATAATAATAATAAATAGAAAAAAATAAACAAAATAAAACCTTAACAACTTGAGCCTAAAAACACTCCGGTGAATTAAAAAGAGCCAGCTTTAATATAGATATATATTATATAAATCTTAACAAAATATGAATCAACAAATCTTCAAAATTTAATGATTTATATGTGATCTAATCTATTAGTGTTAACAATTATTTATTATAAATCATTACAACTTTGAAGATTTGTTGATTCATATTTTGCTAAGATTTATTGGTGTAAATTTTGTTAAGATTTGTTAATTTAATGTTTGCTAAATTATTGCTATAAAAAATAAGAAAACAAAAAAAAACAATACTTTAACATATTAGTTTCTCAAGAATGGGTGCTTTTGGATACAAATGATATAACTTCCTGTACGTAAACAATTATTAAGATGTTTTGTTAAAATTTAAAAGGTGAGAAGAAAATGATTTATTATAGATTTTTTTAAAATATTTGTTACTTTAAAAAAAATTAAATTATTGGTACAATAACGACATAGTGATTTTGATGAAGATTTTTTTTAAAAAAAAATCTAAGTAAATTTAATCAATGAAAATTATCTCGCTTTACAAATATGGGCCTGAAAATAGTGACTCAAAAATAATAGATTTAATATATATAGATAGATTGATAAAATTTCACTTATCTACAACTTTGTAACACAATATAATATTAATTATTTGTTGAAATATTATACAAAACTGTTTTGAAAAAGACTAAACAACCCAAATATAAATCATATAATTAAAAGAGATCAACTCAATTTATGTTTGGATTTAATATATAATTCTTTAATATTCTGAAATAACTATTGATTAAAATTAAATTACATTGCAATTCAAAATATAAACACATTAGCATATTATCACGTTGATGATTAAAAGAAGTCATAAATATTTGATTCAAGACTTCAAAATTTTAAATTGGCTTTAAGATTGAATCATAAACTACTCTACAAAATATAAAAAAGATTTTTATTAAAAGTATAAAAATTTTAAAAAAAAATAACGAATGAGAAAATGACATGTAGATATGGTAGGTCCAGAAGCGTTCTAAGAGCTCAAAATAGAAGAGCTTTAATATATATTTATAGATAGATATTTATGGTGGTGATCGATGGATAACTGAAGTGATATATAAATAGGATGAAAAATAAAAGATGGATAAAAGATGAGAGTTTTCTCATTAATAAAATTAGTTACACAAATTTATACATTCTCGTTTTACTACCTTAATCTTACCTATAAATTTTGAAATGTCTCTTAATAATTCAAAAGGATAACATAAATCAAATAGCAAATTACTCAAACATAGATCATCATCAATAAGAATTAAAATACATTATAATAATTCAGATTTTATCTAAAGCTATATAAAACCTAAATGGATTTTTTCCCGATGTTACACATTATATATAATGTAATAAGAAGAGAAGTCAGATATAACAAAATTAGTGGATCATATTTACAATTATAATATGGTATGAGCATTGTATTCAAATATTTATGAGATACCGTATCTTGTAGGGTGAAGATTTTGTTAACGGGATAAATTAAGATTGTGATACTTTTTACTTATGAGATAATTAACATGAATAAAAAATATATTAATTAATACTATATTAGATATATTTTTCTTCTTTCAGTTTGTATAAATTCTAGTACTATTTCGGCTTATATAAATTTAATAACTGATTTATTGTTTCAACTTATATAATGCATAACATTTAAAACATGAGTTTATCAATGATTATGTTAGTGGTAGATTTATACACGTTAATTCAATGACAAAAATTGTATTGATACTCTATTTTTTATACTGAATAATATGATTAGAAGGTGTAATTTTAAACGACATTATATATTTGAATTTGCTATTTATTTTAAAATTAAATATTTAGTCAAAAGCTTCATTTATCAAATAAAAAAGTTATTAAAAGATTAATATTAATGCTAAAATCTCCAAGTTTGTTAGATAAGATTTTATTTAATTTTTTTTTGGGTTAAAATAGATTAATCTTAAAAATTTAAAAAGAGAATTATCCATAAATTGACACATAAATATGGTGGAACCAAAATCGTTTTAAGAGCTCAAAAGGGGAGAACTTTAATATATAGTACTCCCTCTGTCCCCTTTTGTTTGTCCCATGGGGGAGGGGCACAATTGCCGAGACGAGTTTTGTATCGTTAATATATCTAATTACATAACCCTAAAAATTATATTTTTGTTGATATTATCAAAGTACTCGTTGAGACGAATCAAACAAGACTCCACATGACTATATTTTTTCTTATATATTGGAAGAAAATTTAAAGATTCTCTTCAAATGTAAATAGTGTCAAAATTAATCATGAGACAAACATTTAGGGACGGATGAAGTAATAGATTGATAGATATTTTTCTCAGCCACCCTTACAAAAAGAACATAAATTTATCTAGGTTAAACTAAGAAACTGACTATAAACCAGATATCGTTGGATCCAAAGCTTAAAAATCCAGAAAGTAATCAATCAGTCGACAACAATGATATATTGATATCAGATTGATTTGACATAAGAACACACTATTGAAAATTCCTCTAAACAAGTTACTCCGTATTAATTACTTCCACAAAGGCATGGATATGCTCATATAAATGCTTCGTGTGTACACGTTCATAATGTTATACAAAGACAAAATCAGCAATGCATATAATTTTTTATTTGACTTTAGAGAGTAGTGTGACAACCTGTTAAGAAAGCAAAATTTGTGGACAGAAATCAAAAGAAAGAAGAAGTGTTCAAACTAGAATGAAAAGCAAAAGAGTAAGAACAGAAAAAAGTTGACTTTATGTTACCGACGTGAATCTAGAATAGGCCAAATTGCAAGATATTTCATTCTAGATAAACCACACAATCAAGATTGCTGTGTAGCATATAATAACAAAATGGCATGGCTAAACTACAGCAGCAAGCACAAGCTACTCATTGACTCAATGACTCTAGTCTCACTGTATTGACATGAATGAAGACAAGGCCAAAAAACTAGTCTGACTTGAAAGAATATAACATAGACATTACACAAGAACAAGAATTCAAGTCCCAAATCAAAGAAAAAAATGCTTGCAAAACTCAATACCCATTTCCTTGTTGTGATCACTTTGATCTTGTTCTTCTTTCCTTATTCTCACCAGCAATCCTGCAACAGCCATGATCAAGCCTCACTCCTGGCTTTCTCTGCACCCATTTCAACTTCATCTTCTCCACCTCTGAATTGGTCTTCTGCCATAACTTGTTGCTCTTGGGAAGGAGTTGATTGTGATGTAAATGGAAGGGTCATTGGATTGCGGTTGCGCTCTCGAGGCTTGGAAGGTGAAATCAGCCCTTCCATCAATAATCTTGTTAGCTTAACTCACCTTGATCTGTCCAAAAATTCATTTTCTGGGTATCTTCCTAGTGGAATTTTTGAGTCATTGAGTAGCCTTGAGATTGTTGATTTGAGCTTCAACAGTCTAGAAGGTAATTTATCATCATCCTTGTCATCTAGAAAAGGCCTTCCTAAAACAATCAGATCAGTTGATATATCAAACAATTCCTTTCATGGAGTGATTGATTCTACTATGTTTCTTGGGGCATCAAATTTGTCTAGTTTCAACTTCAGTAGGAATAGCTTCACTGGATCAATCCCTTCTTCCATTTGTGTGAACTCTCCCCTACTAAAAGCACTTGATGTTTCCGAAAATCGATTCAGTGGTTCTATTCCTCCATCTTTGATGAACTGTACAAATTTAGAGAGTCTTAGCCTTAGGATTAACAGGTTGGAAGGTGATATCTCCACACTGGAATTCTCAAAACTTGCTGGACTTCAAAAGCTTGATCTTTCGCGTAATTTGTTCACTGGTGCATTTCCTCATAGTTTATACTCTTGCAAGGAACTTGTTGCACTTAGAGTAGCTAGTAACAACTTCACTGGCCAAATCTCACCCAAGATTGTTGAAATGAGTTCTCTATCTTTTCTTTCCCTTACCAACAATTCCTTCACAGATATCAAGCCAACCCTAACAATCTTGGCTGGTTGCAACAACCTAACCACCCTATTTCTTGGGTACAACTTCTATGGAGAAAGTTTACCAAGTAACAGAAGCTTTCTTGGTTCCAATGGATTCCTAAAGTTGCAGTTTTTGTCCCTTATATCTTGCAATTTTACTGGCTCCTTTCCTGAATGGATTTCTAACATGAAGAATCTTAAAATCCTACACCTGGGTCAGAACAGAATCACAGGAACTATACCAAAATGGTTGGTGACTCTACCAAAACTCTTTGCCTTAGAGTTATCTAATAACTTTTTGTCAGGAGAAATTCCACTGGAACTATGCCATTTGCCAGCTTTGGTGTCATCAAACTTGTCAAATCTGAACCACTTTTATTTTGATCTCCCAGTTTTCAGCCTTTTTCCTGGTAGGCATTCATGGGATCAGTTCATAGTCTATCCTCCTCAAATGAGCCTCCAAAACAACAAGATCAGTGGCACAATCCCATCTAAGATTGGCAAATTGCAAAATCTTCATATGTTGTATCTCAATGGCAACAACTTATCTGGAGGGATTCCTGTCCAAATTTCATGTCTGAAAAACTTGGAAAGATTGTCCCTTGCTCAAAACCACTTGACAGGTGAAATCCCAGCATCTCTAGAAAGCCTCAGTTTCTTATCAGTTTTCAATGTGTCGTATAATGATCTTCAAGGACCGGTGCCAACGGGTGGTCAGTTTGATACTTTTGAAGCATCTAGCTATGAAGGAAACCCGGGCTTATGTGGTCAAGTGCTGCAACATCCTTGCAAACCTGTTCAAAATGATGATGATGATGATGATGATGATGAAGATGATGGCAAGATTGTGTTTCTGGATGGCCTTGTTGTTGGCTTTGCTTCAGGGTTTTCAATCATCCTTGCATTTATAGCAACTTGTGTTTGGTACAGGAACTTATATAGGCGACAAGCTGAGCCGGAGGATGCAACTGAATGGAACAACAGGCTTTTGAAGCTGACCATATGATATGATGATTCAAATGTTGTAACTAGTAACCAGTTGGAGTAGAAGTGGTCTTCTCTTAGACAAGTTTAGCTGAATATGCTGGAGACTCCTAAGTAGAATATAGTTCTAATTATCTATTCTCCGGTTTTGTACTTAGCTAAGAGCATTGTTTCAACAATTGCATATGTAGAGTGAGGTGTGTGGAGGTGTTGATGTACTCTGGCAACCCTTGTAAGAAATTTTCATGTCTCAAGCCACAGTATTTAGCACCATTTTCTTGGTTTTTGGTTGATTTGCAGTGTGTCTCGGTCATAAGAGCAAATGGACAGGAAAATTGCAGTCTCACGATTCTACTTCAAATTGTTGTGTATTCAGAGTTTCCCTTGTGTTAATTATGAATGTGAAGTAAAAAGCAAATAATCTGGATGATATGCTTTTGTGTTCTCAGAGCAGATATCTGTTATAATAGGGGAAATCAATCTTATGAGATTAATCTGATATGATATCTTGTAAACTAGTCTAAGCAATCACAAATTGAACCAAAAACAGAGGATGATGGACCTTTGGTGGAGAATAATCTCCAGCAATACAAGAGTAGGAAAGCCAGACAAATAGATTGGAAGTGAAATTTCTTATTCAAACTATTTGAGGCAAAAATAAGGTGTTTTCTTCATCTAAAAATATAGACGTTTAGAATTCACAAACAAAATACTCAACAGTGTTTGTTGTCGAAACACCACAATAACAACAAGCGCAAAAAATCAAATGAACGATGAATGACCATCATTATTGCAGAATCGAACCCAAAAGTTTGAGTCTATCAACCTGTTCAGTTCACACAGAGCCTTGTCCTTCATTCTTGTGCAGTGTCTGTTCGGAGTACTGTCAACATCCAGGCAAAAACTACTTAGAAAGCTTTTAAATGCTAACTGTAATCCTTCTCTAAAAAAATCCTAACTGCAAAATCATCACTAAATGAGGAACCATCAGAACTGAACATCCAACTTATTACATAGACTGGGCATGGCACCCAACAAAAGTCATAAACTGGACAAGGATGAACCACAACACTACAACAACACTTTCCATTTAAGCAATCCAAACTCACACCAGTTATCATCAAATGACAATAGTTTCAACTTCTACCTCTTGAGCTAAAGGCTAAAGCACAACAATCTTGATTTCAAGCAAATAGGAGCCCATGAAACATCCTCATTAATCCCTATAAGCACAAACTTCACTGAATTGAATAGTATCAATTGGAAGTGTAACACCTTCACCGCATCAAAGTAAGGGATATTTGTTCTAAATTTGGCCATGTACCCAACAAACAATGATTGAAGGTGTGATAGAAACCATCACAAGCTGGTTCTTCCACACAAATAATACTATAACTTTACGAATCACAATCAGTACAAAACTAAAACAAATCCTCGTTCCATTTGAAATTAGAACAGAGTCAACACACATACTCACATATCTCTGCAAATTCATCAAATAGATCAACCTATTTTAAATAATTAGACGATACGTGAAATCACCATGTATAACTAAACATGAAATCAATCCGTCCCCCTAAAATCGATCATCCATCGAACAATTCCTAGATCAACACAGGAAATCAAAAACCCAAGATAGATCGAAATTCGCCGAAAGAAAGCTGGAATCGAAACGAAAAAGGATCCGAGAAGAAAATAACACGAAAGAGAAATCATACCGGGTTTCTGAGGCTTGCCGTCCTCCCATTTGGAAATAGAGTAGTGGACCTTTTCCCGGGCGAGGGCTTCGGATTTAAGGGGCTCCTTGAGACAGTTACGAACCAGGTTCGCACAGATGTTGGAATACGAAATGTAAGTCATCCCAGCTGCCCTCCAGAAAGGAACCGCTGCACTCGAAGCCATTTTCGTCCTCTTTCTCTTCTGCGATTCGGAGTCGCTAGCAATGGAGATCTTCCTACACAGCGCCTGGGTCGGTTGACCTATGTACTTGAGAAGAACGGAGATGAAGAATGAGGAGAACGAGATTGGGGAATGAATATGGGCTTCGATTTGGGCCTTTCACAATTCGTTTTTTTATAAACTCCGCAACCTGACCCGAGGAAAAAAACGAGTTCAATCGGATCCAATAAATCAAGATCAACTGGACTGTAAATCTGTAATGCCTTGCTTTATGGATCAATGGCACGGGACCGACTCACACGAAGAATTCAACCCGTATCTATATCTATATATTTAAAAGTTAACATTCTAGTTTATTGAAGGTTAACTTTTAAAAATGAATTAATTTTTTTTATTTTATATCTTATTTATTTAACACAAAATTGAAACAATTTCTCAAATTCAAAAAAATCAAAAAGTAATTGAGGTACAATTTCATATATTAACAATTATATTAATAATCTATAATTGTCTATATAATATATAAAGTTTTTGATTCACAATTATATACAATTACTACATATTAATCAATTAAAAAATTCTCATTTTTATATCGTTGTATAATTCTTATATCTTCACGTTAAATTTTCAACATAGTTTAATTTATAATTCTATTAAGTATGAAAAATAACCATCTATATCTATATCTAATAAAAAGTTAGCATTTTGTGCATTAAATGTGTTCATTCAATACCATACAAAATTCATTTTTTAATAAAAACATTTTGAAAGTATTAAATATAAATAATATCAAGAAAAAAAATAAAGATTAAGAAATCAAACAAATGTAAATTTAATAAATTGTAATTTTTTATATTCAAATATAACATCTTTTATTGGAAGAAAAATAAGTGAAATATTACATACTTATTGGAAGAAAAATAAAGTGCATGAGCCTATCATGAGAGACTCACAGGTTTTACATTATTGTACGATCCTGCAGGCAGCATTGAGGTTGAGGAATGGATTTTATTGATGATGAGTAAGGTAGTAAGGTGGCATTCACATATAGGATCGCATCTTGGGTATAGTATATTTAAAAGTTAGCATTTTAGGTCATTGAATGCTAATTTTTAAAGATGAATTAGTTTTTTTTTTTCATTTCATGCCTTATTTATTTAGCACAAAATTTAAACAATTTCTCAAATCCAAAAAATACTAGAGTGACAATTTCATTGATTAACAATTATATTAATAATCTATAAATGTCTATATAATTTATAAAGTTTTTGATTCACAATTATATACAATTACTACATATTAATCAATTAAAAAGTCTTTATTTTCATATCGTTGTATAATTCTTATATCTTCACGTTAAATTTTCAACATAGTTCAATTTATAATTCTATTAAGCATGAAAAACAACCATTTATATCTATATCTATATCTATATCTATATCTATATCTATATCTATATCTAATAAAAAGTTAGCATTTTGTGCATTAAATGTGTTCATTCAATACCATACAAAATTCATTTTTTAATAAAAACATTTTGAAAGTATTAAATATATTTAATATCAAGAAAAAAAATAAAGATTAAGAAATCAAACAAATGTAAATTTAATAAATTGTAATTTTTTATATTCAAATATAACATCTTTTATTGGAAGAAAAATAAGTGAAATATTACATACTTATTGGAAGAAAAATAAAGTGCATGAGCCTATCATGACTCATGAGAGACTCACAAGTTTTACATTATTGTACGATCCTGCAGGCAGCATTGAGGTTGAGGAATGAATTTTATTGATGATGACTAAGGTGGCATTCACATATAGGATCGCATCCTCGGTGTAGTTTATTTAAAAGTTAGCATTTTAGGTCATTAAATGTTAACTTTAAAGATGAATTAGTTTTTTTTTTATTTCATGCCTTATTTATTTAACACAAAATTTAAACAATTTCTCAAATCCAAAAAGTACTAGAGTGACAATTTCATATATTAACAATTATATTAATAATCTATAATTGTCTATATAATATACAAAGTTATTGATTCACAATTATATACAATTACTACCTATTAATCAATTAAAAAGTCCTCATTTTCATATCGTTGTATAATTCTTATATATTCACGTTAAATTTTCAACATAGTTCAATTTATAATTCTATTAAGCATGAAAAATAACCATCTATATCTATATATATATTTAAAAGTTAGCATTCTAGGTCATTGAATGCTAACTTTTAAAGATGAATTAATTTTTTTTTTCATTTCATGCCTTATTTATTTAGAATAAAAGTTAATCAATTTCTCAAATCCAAAAAGTACTAGAGTGACAATTTCATATATTAACAATTATATTAATAATCTATAATTGTCTATATAATATACAAAGTTTTTGATTCACAATTATATACAATTACTACATATTAATCAATTAAAAATTTCTCATTTTTATATCGTTGTATAATTCTTATATCTTCACGTTAAATTTTCAACATAGTTCAATTTATAATTCTATTAAGCATGAAAAATAACCATCTATATCTATATATATTTAAAATTTAGCATTCTAGGGATTTCTAGGTCATTGAATGCTAACTTTTAAAGATGATTTTTTTTTTCATTTCATGCCTTATTTATTTAGCACAAAATTTAAACAATTTCTCAAATCCAAAAAGTACTAGAGTGACAATTTCATATATTAACAATTATATTAATAATCTATAATTGTCTATATAATATACAAAGTTTTTGATTCACAATTATATACAATTACTACGTATTAATCAATTAAAAAGTTCTCATTTTCATATCGTTGTATAATTCTTATATCTTCACGTTAAATTTCCAACATAGTTCAATTTATAATTCTATTAAGCATGAAAAATAACCATCTATATATATTTAAAAGTTAGCATTCTAAGTCATTGAATGCTAACTTTTAAAGATGATTTTTTTTTTTCATTTCATGCCTTATTTATTTAGCACAAAATTTAAACAATTTCTCAAATCCAAAAAGCACTAGAGTGACAATTTCATATATTAACAATTATATTAATAATCTATAATTGTCTATATAATATACAAAGTTTTTGATTCACAATTATATACAATTACTACATATTAATCAATTAAAAAGTCCTCATTTTCATATCGTTGTATAATTCTTATATATTCACGTTAAATTTTCAACATAGTTCAATTTATAATTCTATTAAGCATGAAAAATAACCATCTATATCTATATATATTTAAAAGTTAGCATTCTAGGTCATTGAATGCTAACTTTTAAAGATGAATTAGTTTTTTTTTTATTTCATGCCTTATTTATTTAGCACAAAATTTAAACAATTTCTCAAATCCAAAAAATACTAGAGTGACAATTTCATTGATTAACAATTATATTAATAATCTATAAATGTCTATATAATTTACAAATTTTTTGATTCACAATTATATACAATTACTACATATTAATCAATTAAAAAACCCTCATTTTTATATCGTTGTATAATTCTTATATCTTCACGTTAAATTTTCAACATAGTTTAATTTATAATTCTATTAAGCATGAAAAATAACCATATATATCTATATATATATATATTTAAAAGTTAGCATTCTAGGTCATTGAATGCTAACTTTTAAAGATGAATTAGTTTTTTTTTCATTTCATGCCTTATTTATTTAGCATAAAAGTTAAACAATTTCTCAAATCCAAAAAGTACTAGAGTGACAATTTCATATATTAACAATTATATTAATAATCTATAATTGTCTATATAATATACAGAGTTTTTGATTCACAATTATATACAATTATTACATATTAATCAATTAAAAAGTCCTCATTTTCATATCGTTGTATAATTCTTATATATTCACGTTAAATTTTCAACATAGTTCAATTTATATTTCTATTAAACATGAAAAATAACCATCTATATCTATTTAAAAGTTGGCTTTCTAGCCATTCAATGATGCGTTTTAAAGCCATAAAATTTTACACCCTTAATGCATATTCGTCCATAGGTCAAATTGGGCCTAAAGGACTTTGTAGACTGCATAAATGGGTCAATAGTGAACTCAAATAAATGCCCCTCAAAATATACATTGCGAACATACATCAAAATATATATATCTTCTATCAAATCTAATCTAATCACGTATAAAATTAACATTTTGTTGGCATCATTAAATGAATTGTACAAAATCAGAATTCTCCAATTTTCTTGTATTACAAAGCATTGAATGAGTCTAATCCAAATTTACATATATGACACACACCCCCTACTCATGAACCCACCAACGTTCCTTTCACCTCCCTATATACCTATATACCTATATACATATGATAGTAAGCAATTCTGGAAGGAAAAAAAACAATAAAATTAGTCTAAAGTAAGTTATATATACAAGTTGCGATTGTGTATAAACACAACTTAAATACATAGGCACATTCTAAATACATATTGTATACTACAAATATCCAAATCACAGATTATAATATCACTTGCACAATGGATAATATATATATATATATATACATACACAAATATGATGAATTAACTCCACATTGAATATTAAATTGGCTGCAATAATTTGATTGGTTTGAAGTCCATTCCCCAGCATACCCTTCCACCTCCCTAAAAAAGACAACCTCCGGTTACAATTGTAACAAATCAGTAATTGTATAAAACAACACCACAATAATTGCATAAAATATAATTTATTCAGCCACACCTTTCCAGCTTCAGCCTTCACAAAGCTCATTTACTACACTGAAACAAATTCTCTGAGCCTCTCTTTTTCCAACTGCCGCAACCCTTTCACCTTCCTACAACATTGAAATCTATGCCCTATAAATCCTATTTCCTCCTCCTTCCGTCTCCCCACAACAAGCCACAATGGATTCCTCTAATAAGAAGTTCAAAAAAGTCTCCACACAGGCCAAAACCCATGAAAAAGAAGACACATGTGTTACATGTGTAGACCTCTCCCAACTATGTGTAGGGGTTGAATGTGAAATCAAAGTTACGGTGTGCAGAAAGTGGGATGCAATGCATTCATATGGGAAGTATCTTATATGCAAGTTTCTTTACTTATACACATGTTGATCATTTACCCAAATGAACGAGTTTTCTGGAAACTAATATTTGTTCCTTTACTGTAGATGTCATAGGGTGTGTTACCAATGCTGGAAAAGTTAAACTCACCAAGTCATGTTCTAAATTCCTTGATTGTGTACCTTATAAATGACCAGCAAGATGGGGGCTTCTTTTTTCTATATGGCGCAGGAGGTACTGTCAAAACATTCATGTAGGATCATTCATGCAGTTGCATCTTCAGGTATTAAACTCTGTGCAAAAATCTCTACTAACAATCCACCTTAAATGTCAATATATAGTAAATTAACAATCAAAGTTTTGTATGTAAGATACTACATTTTCTAGGCTATATAATATAGGCTATAGAATATTAACAATCAAACTTTCTCACAGCTTTGGCCGGTAGAACATGTTTACATGCTTTTTGGTTAGTCATATTTTTAATAATTTATTTTCATACATTACGACTTCAAGATTTTAGGAAAAAATAAGTCTAGATTTCTACTGTGAGGGCAGCAAATCAATACAACAGATACCATATGATAAAGGCATAGTTTAAAAACCCAGCAAACATAACATATGTATTAAGGGGAACATATGAAAAAAAGACAAACATGACATTCTTACTTGATCTTCAACATAGAATGCCATCATTTGCAACTATTATATTTCTCTAGCCATAGCATATCCTATACTTGCTTAAAGTAAAAGTTTTTTTCCCCAAAAGTAAGCATACATGAATAACTCTTATGCTATCATTGCAGTACTAAGCATATCCTACGACAACTTAGATATCAATATAACCATTACGCTATTAGTTTAGTACTTATTGTGCAAATGAACTATATATCACCATATCTTTAACGCATGATAGAAAGCTAGAGATACATATTTCTCATTATTAATTTGAGTTCTTGAGTTTGTGTTCTCTATTGTGCATAATGTGTTGTGTAGATAACATTTCTTTCTCGAATTATATACCAATGAATACTACAAAATTAACACTTGAAAAACTATATTACAACTTCTTCATTGACACATTCAAGCTACCTGATTTAGTTGCTTGAGATGAAGCACTTCCAGGAGTTATATACTTGCATCGCACTCTCAGACGAATGATTGTTCTCTGCTCCCGGCGTCACAACGCCTGCGTTGGCCTTAGTGCAACCCGTGTTCGTGTCATTCTCTCTCCATTTCCGATGTTCAAAGCTTCTTTGCTAGATTGTTAGTTTCTCTTTTGACTTGATTTTGTTGTTTTTAGTTTATTTTTCATGACGGTTTGTCTGTCTGCCAAGTGTTTCTTGGCCTCTCGATCTACCATGTGTGTCTGGTACATCGAATTGCTTTCATGATAAAAAAAAAACTACCTGATTCAGTTGCAAAGGGAATGCTGCCAAACAGCAATACCAAGTCCAAGATCTTATAGCTAAAAGTCATGGAAAAGGAAGAAAGAGCAACTCAATTCAACCCTACAAAACAAGAAAACAAATCAGTCCAGGTTCAACCATAAGTGAATGCATTTAAGATGTACATAGGCCAAAACATTTCCATGCATATTGCGTATTTCACTTATCTTTTTGGATCCTACAATGGAGAATTATGTCAAAACATTTCTTCATTCCAAGGGCTGCAAATTGATTTGCATAAGCTCAACTTCATTACTTGGGAATTCCACAACATTCAAGTTAGTCTAACAACTAACAAGTAACAAAAGACTCCAAACTCAAGAAAATGGAAACAATACTACAAATTTAATGGCGGTTCCTGCTGCTACCCTGTCCTCCATGTGCACATTTAAATCCACAAGTACACATTGATCGCAATCAAATTTCACACATGATATGTACATATATACAAATATAAAATTGCAATCATATCTTTTTAGAATACCAACCATATGTTATTATGTTTGTTTGGTAAAGATAGAAAAGCCGAAAAGGTAAGTTGTCTGGCAATGTGTACACTTAAGATCATATGTTTTGTAGAAATTTTATTAGAACGTTAGCCACGTCACACTTCCAATATAGTTTATGAAGTCAAATAGTCAATCCTTAATTCTAATCATGCTCACATTCCAATATTCCACACAAATTATAAACATGCCGCTATCAGTGGACAATATAACTACTTCACTTGAAAGTTGAAACTATCAGAATAGTGCTAAAGTCTAAAGAACATGATATTTATTTTTTTAGCAAAGAGAAAGAGAAGTAGAGAACACAAATTTGACCCTTGGCGGTGGAGGACTGGAGGCGGGTGAAGCGAGGGGTGGCAATGACTCTTGGCGCCGTGGCGGAAGAGGTTAGGGTGTTGGCCGTGGGGACTCTAGGCGGCAGAGGCCGGTAGTGGTGGGTGATATGTGAAGCAGGCAAGCAAGCAGCGCTGCAGCAGGCGTGACCGCGTGGATGACTGGAGGCAGTAGGTGGTGGTGACTCTTGGCACCGCGGCATGGGAGGTTAGGGAGTCGATCGTGGGGACTCGAGGCGGTGGAGGCCGGTGTAATACCCCTTAATTTTAGTAAGGGTATTTTGGAAATTTTCCAACTCCCGTATTACAAGTCGGATTAATTTCAGAGAAGTTCAGACATTCAGTAATATGTTTGATCTCTGTAATATTTTTCTGAATAATATAAAATACAGTTGATGTATTTTCAGGGTTAAATAGTCGTTCGTATACGAATATATTTAACCCGGGGTTAAGATAATTAACCCAAAAGTAAACCGGTCAAAAGAAGGCAAAAATGGCCTTGACCGCACCTCTGCCGCACCCGCGGTGAAGGCCAACTTCCGAGTCGGCCACCGCACCCTGCCGCACCCCGCGGTGAGATCTTTTCTAAACGTTATCTTCTTCCCCTCTGCTCCTATCAACAGCGCCGGTTGTCACGTCTCGCCCACTTGATCCCTTCTGGTCGAGGGCTTGTCCCCTCCTTGCTTGAGCCTATAAAAGGGATAGAAATCAAAAGGGGAGAGTGCACATTTGATCTCCTTCTTTCTCCTCTATTTTTCTTCCAAAAACTCCATTGCTGTCTGAGTTTTGGAGCTTAGTCGGAGTGTCACCGGAGTTCCCTTTGAGTGGTAAAGGTTCCCTCAAGTGGTATTCAAAGGCCTAAGGTGTTTGGAGATTGAACCATAATCGAATCGAGGCCCAACGAATCGGATTGGGTGAGTTTTCTCCATGGACGTTGTCTTCGTCCTCTGCCCCTGTGCAGCCACCGCACTCGCGACAAGCGTCCCACTGCACCCGCGGTGAGCTGGGACGTGGTGTGTTCTTGGGTGTTGTGGTCTTGAGCGAGGCTTAGTTCCTTCGATTCCTTTCGTATTCTTTTATATTCATATATATGGATATTGAATCTAACTTAGGGTCTCGTTATGGGTCGATTATTAGGGATCTGTTACTCGAGATTTGTCCCTGCTTCTGACCCAGGAACTTGTCGTCTCTAAGCTTGTTCAAGCTTTCGTCGGATCTAAGGCAAGTGGTGGTTCGCTCTTGCTTAATCATTCCATGTTTTCATTAATTATCAATTGTTTAATTGTTAATTAAATTGTAGTGAACTGTTGTTTTCGTTTGGGAACTAATTTCATAAATAACGTGATTAAAAGATGACGTTATAATAGGTTGTATATCTGTTAGAACAACGCTATTATATGTGTTAATTATCGTGAGGGTATTGTTGTGAATTGAATGTGAACTTAATGCTAGAATAGCACGTGGGTTTGTAGGAAAGCTAAGTCCAGGTAAGGATTAGTCGTTTCTTTATAACTTAATATTCGTAGGAACGCTAATCCAGTTAAGGATTAGTCATTTCTTTATAACTTGGTACTCATCGGGATAATTTCTGAATAATTTTAAGGGTCATGACCATTGCTTCCTACCCCCGTTAAGGTAGGAGGCAATGGCGGACCTAAGTGAGGCCCAGTGGGGGCTATAGCCCCCACTGAAATCTAAAAAAAATAGTAATATATTTAGGAAATGTATTTAAGTGATAGGAAACTCGTGTAGCTCAGTTGGTAAGGAATGATTTTTGCAAGCCACTGGCTTAGTGTTCGAATCTTGGGAAGTACATTTCCTTCTCTTTCTTTTTATTGCTTTTCCACAACTCGTTAGCTATTGCCAGCCTCCCCAATTCTCTTCTTCTCTCCTAGGCTATATACAACATTGTTTGTTTGTTATTTAATATATTATACCTTAACATTAGTTAAATATATATTATACCATAACACTAGTTAAATACTTTCTGCTTAATTTATTTAGTAATTTAATTTATAAGAGAATAACTATCTTATGTTAGCAAAATATAGGATTTCAAAAATAATTTGTTAAGATAATCCCTAGTACACATGATCCTTTAAATTATTAGAACAATTACGAATTATTTATAAAATTTTGTATAGGGCCTTAAAAATTCATTAGTCGACTTTAAATATAACGGGCTCATTATAAAACTAGTTACGTCTTATATTTAGATCTAGACAAAAAAAAATACCCATTATAATAATTTAGAAATTATAGATTCAGATAATGAAATTAATTATTATATTCAGCTTATGAGTAAACTAATTTAAAGTTTTGATTAAATATTAGATTTTGTGATGTGCTATGTATAAAGCCTAGAATTTAAAAACTAATAAAAATAGAAATTTAATTGAAAATTCAGACATAACATCTCAAAAAATGTCATAAATTTTCTTTGAATATAATATTATTTTAATAATAATTAAAAATTAGCCCCCACTGAAGAAAATTCCTGTGTCCGCCCCTGGTAGGAGGTGTTTAAGCGCCTTGCTAGCGCAATTGGATGGGCATAATTGTCACCATGTGTATTAAGCACCTAGCTAGTGCAATCTGGGTGGGCATAATTGTCACCCTGTGAGTTAAAGTTTAAGCACCTTGTAAGTGCAATCTGGGTGGACGTAAGGTCACCATGTGTATTAAACTTCCGTTGTTACTCGAAATAATATTAAAAGCCTATAACGTGTATGTGTGTGTTATAATTTAATAAGATACGTGCAATTAAGCACATAATTAATAAACCTTAAGCGTTGTATATGGGTGGACATAATTGTCACCCTGAGGTTTAAAGCTTCGTAGCTGCTCATAATAATATTAAAAGTCTTAACGTTAATGTGAGTGTTGTAAGTAATAAATTAAGTGCCGTTGTCGCATATGATTAATATACCTTCAGACGAGTAGTGCAACTAGGAAAGCTCGTCTTGTTTTAATTAAAAGTTTGTGTGAAACTTTAATGTTCCCAAACAGTTGTCATAATTTCCTATAAGACTCACTTCCTTTGGAGTCCTCTCTTCAGTGCATATCTAGATAATAATCATTCAGTGAGAGTACCGGGTTATATATCGTTCCTTCGGTTATTATTCGAGGAACAATAATAGTAAACGGTTACGATCACTCGAACCACTCTGCTTGTACCCTTGATTAGTCTTTCATTAGACTAACCAACCGTAATTGTTCTCTGCATGGTTGGCTGGTGTCATCCGTTCGATTCGGCACATCAGTGGTTGGTGCACGAATTCAAGTAACCTGTTGAAGAATAAGAGGCTTGCAGACGAAGATTTAAGTGTCAGTGTTTTAAGTTGTTAAGTGTTTTAAGTTATTAAGATTCTTAAAAGTCTTCCGCTGTATAATTTAAAGTTGTCCGCTGTACTAACACTCTGTTGTAAAATAATCTCCTCGTTGGAAGAGAGATCTTTTAATAAAAGGATTGAGTTTCATGTACAAATGTCTTCCGCTGTTTAATCTTTCATTTTATATGTTTATGTATTTAAGTTTAATTGTTCCGACCAAGCCTAGGATGACATCGGACAGCAACGTCTGAGGTCACTGGCATGTGGCACAACCGGTATAAATCGGGGGGTGTTACAGCCGGTGGCAGTGGGTGATGTGCGAAGCAAGCAGCAACAGCCACCACGAAGGCACGGAGGAAGGAGACAGCAAAAGAATAGGGTTGGTCACTTGGTTGAGGGTTCAAAGTTCAAACAAAGGAGGAGGTGGAAGAATAAATGGGCTTTAGTCCTTAATTCTAATCAGGGTTGGATTAGATGATACATGAGATTGAGTTGCAGGGGAAGGTGACCAATATAAAGTTGGCTCGGGAACATACTCGAAGATGTTTGTTGGGATGACGAAGGACGATTAGAGAGTGGTCGATGCAATACTCAAACCGGAAGAGGTGCTGGAGACGGTTGAAGTCGGTGTTGTAGGAAGCAGTGGAGGAGTCGATATAGCTGGTTTCGGATTCAGACGCCATTGGAGGTCAAAGAAATGAGAAATTAGAAGGAGAGTTAACGAAGAATGGGAAGACAAATTGGGAAAGAGGTAGTCAAATTGCCAGAAATTTGAGGGAGAGTAGTCGATTTGGTGAAAGAGGATGAAGATATGCTTCCTGAAATTTGGGCATGGAAGAAATTTGGGAATTAGGGTAATCGGTGGCTCTGGTACATGAAGTGATGATTTGTATTTTTGAGAATGATGATCAATATTTGAGGTATTTACATTACAAGACATGATATTAAACAATATTATAATAATCTTACTTAATAGAAGGGGTGTCAATTCGATTTATCGGATTGGATATTCTAACAAAAAATATAAAATTAATATTTATATCCAATCCGAATAAGTATACTAATATATTCAACTTATATATACATATATCAAAGAAAAAAAAATTATTACAATAAAATACTATCATAAAGTTAAAATTCACCAACTAACTTAGCCAGAAACTCAACATGCAAATTCAAGGAAAATTAAGTGCAATTTCAATTATTATTATGTTCTATTATACAACAAATTAAACCAAAATTTACAAAAACTAAATAATCTATTTAAAAATTATTAATCACAATTAGTACAAACAAATATTTTAAAGAAACTAAAACACGAGGAACACAATCACACATGGTTAATCAAATAAAGCATAAATTTTACAATGTATCCAACATCCCTACTATGAAAAAAATCCAAAGATATTTATTAACTATTACAAATAACAATAGGATAATATATTTTGTGGTAAATCCAAAAGATTCTGTAAAAAAATCTACATTAGCACTTCTACATTAATTATATATCGTATTACCTTTGTATTGTTATATATAGATTAAAACATTATAACATTTCAATATAACTTACTTCACTCAATCCCTATAAAAGGTTAGTATATTGAATCTACAATACTATAACTAATAACTTCAAATTCTTCCACTTTCACATATTTCACAACACCAAAAACATTAACCATTAACCCGTGCGAAGCACGGGCTTTGAACTCTAGTATATTTAAAAGTTAGCATTATAGGTCATTGAATGCTAACTTTTAAAGACAAAATCAAAGGCTTAAATAGGCATAAAGTTATAGTTTGTCTGTAGGGTTATTTTATCACCCTTAGTATATAATATGTGTATAATATGTTAGATTTTCCGATTGGTTTTTACTATAGGGTTTATAAACCAATATAAAATGCATACGTATAATTATAAGCTACTTTGTAATTTAAGTAATTTAATTTTTTTTTGTTTATTTTAATATACCATAGCATAATTATGTGTATATATAAAAATGAGTACTATTTGTAAGTAATTATTCCCTCCCCTCACACACTTTTTTCAGCTAAATCTTGCCTCTACGTACGGACTACTCTTTAGGTTATGACTCATTTTTTAACCTAAATTTCAATTAGTGATAGTTAGTGCATACTATATACGTTATATTTTGCTCTCATTTACTCCTATTTTAATATTATCCAATTACTACACGTAACTTCCGTATTTAGTACACAGTGAATGGTTGGAAACAAATGATAATCAAGATGTCTAAACGGTTATATGTCAAAATGACTTCACTTTTCAAGTAACATTTCCATCTATAAAAGGGCAAAAATGGTGGTATTCCGTTCATTTGCTCTGGGCATCCATCATCTCATTCTTCTACATGTAAATTAGCTTTAGAAAGCCATATAGTGAAGCTTGGGAGATAGTGGATTACACCTTAAAAAGACATGGTCACTGAAGTAAGCATAATTATTAAGTTAAAGATGTGAATGAGGATTTCCGATTATCGATGATGCAAGCATATATCCACCTCACGGTAAAGTATCCTTGATTATATGTATTTGGATCTCTTTTGTAGTTTACAATACTTACATATATCGGTTTAAATTTATTAATATAATTGTCTTTTGATCGAGATAGGTTAATTTTATGTGAAGATGTCAGAGAATTGGATAATCTAATAGCACTATTGAGGCATCGATTATTTACATCATGTACCGGTAGCTTTTACTAGAAGAAGGACAAAGACAATCGATTTAGGATGACTGATTGTTAGTAAAGAATAAAACAAACTATTTTATGAACGATGTAAACCCTTCAACTATTGGTAGCATAAATTCAATTAGGCTTGTATTTTTAGTTTCTTTTTTTATACTAAATCGTTTTAGGTAGGTGTGTTGTTATTTTGGTTAAGGATGATTTTTATTGTTCTATTTTATACATATGCATTTTACACTCATTGACGGACGGGTTTTTAGTCATCCTAAACCCGGTCAAAATAAAACCTAACAAACCTAAACAAGTAGTATAGGCAAGCAAGGGTCGAATCCCACAGGGAGAAAGTGATCTTTCTGAGTGTTGATTAGCATGCAAAAGACGTGTAACCGACAAGTAACATGGAGGTTTTTAGTATGATCGCAGAGTAACAAGGATGCTAGCTTTAGAGAAAGAATAAGTATGATGTGTGGAAGTATTCCACTAGACAAATATCCACATTGCAGATAAAACTGGTTGATCATTGATAAATATTGTTCCAGGTTCTTTTCACAATCTTATAGTCGTTCCCATCCTGATCGTAATTAACTACCAATTCAGACAGTTATTGATAGTACTTACCACAATATCAATAGAAGAAAACCTTACTATCAATAAAGCAATAGCATTCAAACAAGGATATATGATACATGCAAATAGAAGAAAACCTTACTACTTAACATGCAAATAACTCTCTCTCACAATTGCACACTCGTATTCCACTATATGTAACAATTGTGTTTGCTACTAGATATGCACTCGCATTCCGCTATATGCAAATCCTAGCACTATGATAAATATCGATAAACTTAGTTAGCTACTCTAGATAAATCAACACAAACCAATAGACAATATGCTCAAGAGAATTAAACCATCTTAATAAGATATGGAACAAGGAATATAAATCTCACAACCAATCCATTGCAATGCTTCAACCGTCTAGCGAAACAAACGTGTTTAGTTCTCCATGGGTTAAAACCCTAGAGGTAGAATGAAAAAACGAGTCTTCTATCTAAGACCTGGAAAAGATCTTAAATAGGCTAACGAAATAAACTTGACCTAAAAAATAATAAAGGAAACAAGATAATAGAACTAGAAAATCCGAAATTGCAAAATAGGAAATAATATCTTGTTGGCCGCGAGACGTTAACAAGTCCACCGCGGGGCGGCGACTTCAGCTTCTGCGACACTTTCGTAAAAACGCCATAACTTTTGATTCTCAACTCGGATTGTACTCATATTTTGAGGACTTGCAGTAGACTTCAAGATATAACTCCTCGAATTGGAATCACTTCATTTGGACATCTGAGTAGAGAGAACGAACCATTTGAATTCAGCACATTGTTCTTCTACTCTTCAATACACCTCAAACCTCTATAAATCCCATGATTTCTTCACTTCTGCACTCTAACTCCATAATCCACGATTGTGCTCTAAATCCATCCAAATGGCGTCTCAAACCTGGTAATAACTAGGGGTGAACAAAAATATACAATCCGGCCGACCCGATCTGATAACCCGCCAATCCGAACCCTAAAAGTCCGTATCCGAAAACATCCGTTTAATTTTTATCCGAATCCAATCCGATCCGGGTGATTTTTCCGGATACTTGGACCGGATACGGATCAGAATATTTTGCTTACCGGATATCCGAAAATCCGGTACTATTAATATATAATATATATGTTTTTATAATTAGTATACAATGTTTAATTAGTTTAGATGATCTCAAAATAGTGCTTGTACATTTTTAAATAATGGGAAATTCCTGTTGGTGCCCCTGTGTTTAGGGTTATTCCTGTTGGTGTCCCACGATTAAGTTTTTTTCTGTTGGTGTCCCTAAGGTTTGGGTTTGTTTGTTTCGTAACCAAACTTTTTCATGTGTGTACCATTCTAGTTCAAATTGATTAAATCCAAATCTACCATTGTGTTCCTCGCCCTCAAATTAGTAAGATTTGACTCCTAAAATACCCAAATCCATGTCCGAACCATGTCGATTTGAATTCCGAAGTAACAACCCGTTTCGACCTTAAGAATTCAAATCGGAATGGTTCGAGTATGGATTTGAGTGTTTTAAGAGTCGAATCCTACTAAGTTGATGTCAATAAACATAGTGATGAGCTTCTATTTGATCAATTTGAACCGAAATGATACGGATATGAAAAATTTCGGTTACAAAGCGAACAAACCAAAACCTTAGGGGTACCAACAGGAAAAAACTTAATCGTGGGACACCAACAGGAATAACCCTAAACTCAGGGGCACCAACATGAATTTCCCTTAAATAATTAAACCCACTTCAATTCTCCAATACAACATTCCTTATTTTATTCTTTTTAATAAAAAAACAACCTTGATTATTATTCTTATAAAATTAAAAAACTAAATCAATAATTCATATACTAATTATCGCCTCACTAAACAAAGCAAATATTTTTTTTTGTCAAGACTGAATGTTCATCATTGAATTGAATTTTGATTATATAAAGTTAAAGTTACAACTTTATATATACTTGACAATTCTTCTTGTTATATAATATATACGTTTATGGTTCTCAGTTTGAAAAGGTTGACAAGTTTAATTGTTTGAAAAAATTATCGGGACTTGCAAATAATGTTGATGTTTGACATTTAGTTTGCACTTTGCGGATTGTTAGTTTTGATTGAATTAGAAAAAGTAATATTTTGATTTAATTTTTAATAGGATTCCTAGTAACAGGATAATTTGGATATTCGAGTCAAATATCCGATCCGATCCGGATAATATTTACCGGATATCCGGCCTGAAACGGACCGGATACGGATAGGAGTTTTGTGAATATTTTTTACCGGATATCCGACATACCGGACCAGATCGGATATATCCGTTTGCTCACCCCTAGTAATAACCCCCAGATATGCACTACAAAATAGCACTGATCACTCATCATGTATATATACTAAATTTGGCCTCATTGGTGTTAGTTTAGAGGAATTAATCAAGGATGAAAGCCGAAATAATAGACATGTACTCACTCTCACATATGAAATGTACAAGGAAGAAGTTATGAATTATAATTTTGCTAAGAAGAGTAAGCAAGTACCGATAAAATAACTAATGTACTTTTATATAAAATGTAACAAAGTTTAAGAAAATGCAGAGTCACCAATTATTTATATTACTCCGTATTTAATAAGAATAGGAATTAATGACTAATATATTTTAATTAAAATGATATAATGTATAGGAATATGCAAAGTCAACGTGACTAATAAAACGATATATATTCCAGACCAAATAAATAAAACGATATCGTAATGAATATTAATAACTAAAGTATAACAAAAAAGACATTATTAAAATGTAATAAATTTGTAAGATAAAGGAAAAAATTAGAAATGTGAAGGATAGTGGAGCATGTAAGAAATGAGAGTTGTTATAGCAAGTTTCTTACAAATATTGAGTTCAAGCACAATATATAATTAGATAGACATTTCTAAAATATTTCCCGAATATTTTCAAAGGAAAAAACGCATCCTTACAAAAAACAACTACCACCTTAATTCAAAATTTAAATTGAACTTCTGACCAAAATAAATAAATAAATTGTACTTCGTACAATCATAGCATTTTATACCTAAAATACTTAGATATTACATATTTTTTTTGTCATGCTTCGATATTACATTTAAATACATATCAAACAATATATCGTCTAATATAAAACATGAAACAACAACTCATATATTAGAAACTCAAATTTAAATCGTGACACTACATATACATAAAAGGCTCGTGCGAATCATGGACTTCAATTTCTAGTATAGATAATTATCCAAAGAAAATTGAGTGACGGATGATTAATGGGTCAGGTGAAACAAATGACATATGAGTGGTGACTGGTGAGTGATGTAAATCTCACAGTTGATCCATATATTGATTAACTGGCATCAAATCATATATTAATAACAATTATTTTCATATATGAAAGAAAATTAAGTAATTTTTTGCCGTTGATCATATATTTTATTATATTTAAATAATTATTAAATATTAATAAAATGTTACGTGGAGGATCCGATCCACTCGAATCACTTGTGGGTGAAGAATAGACGGATGTGGATGCATTTTTTTACGAATAACGAGTGGGTGGATGATTTAACTTCACGGGTTAGTGATAAAATAACTTTATTTATCGCGGCCACTATATGCGCGACGTTTTTTTGCTGTACGCGCGACATTTTGTACGCCATAATATGGCGTACGCCATGTCGCGGCGTACGAATATAAAAATAAGCAAAAATAAGCCAAAAGTGGCCAGGAAAAAAAAAAAAAAATACGTATTTTTTTATACGCCATAATACGGCGTACAAAAAAATACGTATTTGTATTTATTTTAAATGAAAAATAAATAAGTTGGGCCAGTCCAACTCGGCCCTAGCCTGTACGCCATAATATGGCGTACGCCATATTATGGCGTACATGCTAGGTTTTAAGAGGCCGAGCACGACCTCTTCTTCTTCTCTTCTTCTTCCTTCTCTCTCCCTGCGGCGTCTCCTGGCGTACAATTTCCGGCGGCTCTCCCCCTCCGATTCACTCCTTCCTTCTCCTCCTCCTCCTCCATTTCTCTCCTTCTTCTTCTTCTTCTTCTTCTTCTTCTCCTCCTCCTCTTATCTCCTACGATGGCGAACAATGGCGGTGGTGGTGACCCCTCCGGCGAGGCTCGAGGCGGTGCGATTGGCGGACGAGGAGACGATGATGGCATTCCAGGCGGCGTGGAGAGCTGGGCGGCTGGCGGCGGTGCTCTTGTTGCTGCAGAGGTGGCCGGTGGCGGTGCTGATGTTCCTGGCGGTGGCGGCGGAGAGGTGGCCGACGTCGGAGATATGGCCGGTGGTGGTCTGGATGGCGATGCAGGACGAGGTACTGTCCGGACCCGATTTATCCGAGCGCGGGGCAGACGAGGAGGGGGACGCGAACGCGGAGACGATCCTGCGACACCCGGTCAGACTTCTACCTGGGGTAGACGAGAGGTATGAACGGAATTGAAATTTATTTGAATTAATGAAAATTTAGCATGTAATAAATATTAAATTTAGAAATAGGTATTGCATTTAGAAATAGTTTATCTCTATTTAATTATAGATTTATGTATAAAAATTTATAGTTATATTTTAATAATTTATAGTTATGAATTTTAGAAATTTATTTTAAATTGATGAAAATTAAGAATAAAATAAGTATTGAATTTAGAAATAGATATTGCATTTAGAAATTGTTGATCTGTAATTAATTCTAGATTTGTTTCAAAAAACTAATGTTTATATTTTAGAAAATATTATTTATGAATTTTAGAAATTTATTTTTAATTGATTAAAATTTAGAATAAAATATGTATTGCAATTAGAAATTATTGATCTGTAATTAATTGTAAAATTGTTTAAAATTAATATTTAGATTTGAGATTTGTTTATAAAAATTAAGGTAGAAATTGTTGATTTGTAATTAGTTTTAGAAATTTATATTTATGTTATAAAAATTGAATTTGAATTTAGGTATTGAATTTTGGATTTCAGTTATAATAATTTAACTTGAATTTAGAAAAACAAATGTGTATATGAAACTAAAATTTATGATATGAAATTGACGAGTTAATATGTTATTAAAAGGCTTTGCAAGCCTCGATGTTGTCTGTGAGACGGCCCCGACGTGGGTCCCGTCAGCTGGCGCGGAGGAATCCGGTCACAGCATCGGCTCGTCGGGCCGCTTCAGTGGATCTGCTTCCCGTCCTAGACGCGACACAGGACGTCGCGACGGGAGTGCAGGTGGACATGACCAGGTCTGACTCGTCGTTGTCTCTGTCTTCCTCATCGACCTCGTCCATGGATCTGGAGGAGGAGGCAGTTGTCGTTGCCGACGCGGCCTTCCAGCGCGACTATTATGATGGACCCGCAGAGGACTTGGGGATGGACGAGTCTCCCCAGCAGGCGGATCCGGCTCCCCAGGAGGGGGATCCGGCTCCGCAACACGTGGATCCGGCTCCGCAGCAGACGGATCCGGCTCAGGAGCAGGCATATCCGGTTCCCGAGCAGGCGGGTCCCGTAGAGCCTTGGATGCCAGGAGGGCCCCTCGTTCCTCACCTCCTGGGTACGTATACGACACACGTCGCCAGGGTCCTATGGGACATGACATTGGCGTTGACACTTCCGGAGCCCCCACCACCCGTTGCGCGCGTGGATGATACGGTACGTCTTTGATGTAGTCTAAGATTTGTAAATGAAAATGCTAGTATAATACTAATTTTGTTATTTCTTTTTCAGATGAGGAAGGTTCTAAAGACGTACACCAGGAAGCCGTGGCATTGGTAGATGAACCAGCACATTACAGCGGCTCCTGACACCTGGTGGGATTTTGCGCAGTGGAGCCGTATCACCTCTATGAGGGAGGTGGACTTCAGGAGTGTCGACGACGTGCTTATTTCTGCGTTCGTTGAGCGCTGGCATCCGGAGACGAGCTCGTTCCATTTCCCGTGGGGCGAGATCACTATCACGCTCCACGATGTTGCGCGCATCCTGGCGATTCCCATCGACGGCTTGAGCGTCACCACTGATATGGCAGACCCCGTCGTCAGAGATCACGTCTGCGCTGTTACTGGGGCGAACCAGGAGTTGGTGTCCCAGTGGTTCGGTGGTGGCGGTATTCCGATAGAGTCCCTCTTGCTGAGGTCGACTGAGCAGCTATCAAGTCCAGAGAGGGATGACCGACGCATAGCATCCATGTACTTGATGATGCTCCTCGGCTGTACCGTTTTCCCGGACAAGTCGACGAACGCCGTCAAGTACAAGTACATGGCGCTAGTCTATGACCACGACCGTAGCGGTTGTTATGCCTGGGGAGTCGGCGTATTGGCTGTCCTGTATCGGAATTTGGGTGAGGCGTCACGGGCCAGGGCGAAGGGCATTGCAGGGTGTACACTTCTTCTGAGGGTAACTATTAATTTATTTTAATTTATTTTTATAGAATATGATATTATATGCTTACGGGTTTTTATATATATGTAGACCTGGATTTGGGCGTACTTTCCTACTTTCCGAGGTCACATTGTCCTTGACCTGGAGGCCATGGTGGATACGAGGGCCGCTCGGAGAGACGGGGGGGAGGCTCCTCAGGGACGGAATCTGGAGCGGTTGATTGCTGTTCGCCGCATTTTAGACGCCGTGAGATTTGACGAGGTAATACTTTACTGTTTTATTGCGTTTCGTTTAGGAAATTTAAATTATGAATATACGTTTTGAATTTAGGTAATGATCCATTTTAAATATACATTTTGAATTTACGAAATATATATGTTGACATTTTAGGTTGCTTGGACACCGTGGGGTCCGTTAGGGTTTACGACCCCTCAGTACGCTCCTTCTTTGTACCGAGGCATTATTTAGTGCCTCGATATACAGGAGCCGTACATGCCGGACCGAGTCCTCCGGTAGTTCGGTTACAGGCAGGGGATTCCTGAGGATCCACTAGCGCCACGCGAGGTGAAGAGGCGGGTCGACTTGAGGGCGTATGATCTTCAATACGCCGACGAGCTGTGCACATGGGATGCCGACCCAAGACCGACGATCGAGCTTCAGGACATGATCCATACCACCTTCGCCTGGGACACTGACGATGCGTACATCGACTGGCTGGAGCAGATGTCACATCCGTATGTGGACGCACAGTCTCCTAGACAAGATCGTCCAGGTCTGGCTCCTGTCGTCCCTCCAGCTCCACCGGTGTCTACTCTCATGGTATGATACATTTTATTTATCGCTTATCATTTTTTACGTGCTTAAAATCAGTTTAGTTGTAATGAAAATCATTGTCGTGTATTCAGCGGACCCAGATTATCGCCGGTCGGATGCGGCGTTTTTTGGAGGAGAGGGACGAGCTTCCACCAGATGTTACCGCTGTGATTATTTCGTGGATTCATGATTTGATAGGTCACGAGGCGCCCATGGCTGATCCCTTACCGCGTGCTTTCCAGAGATTTACTGATTCACAGCACGAGAGAGGAGAGGGTAGCGGTAGAGTCCCCGATGATGACTAGATTGTAGGATCATGTATTTATGTGGATTAGACACTTGTGTTTTGGATCATGTATATATATGTTTTGGTTGTTTTGGTTAAATTGCATGTTATTATATATAAGTGTAACAGAATGAAATATAACGAAATACTATAGTATATACATGAAATATAACGAAATACTATAGTATATACATGAAATATAACCAAATACTATAGTATATACATGAAATATAACCAAATACTATAGTATATACATGAAATATAACGAAATACTATAGTATATACATGAAATATAACGAAATACTATAGTATATACATGAAATATAACCAAATACTATAGTATATACATGAAATATAACCAAATACTATAGTATATACATGAATTTCTCATATTTGGGCCCAATTTCTCATATTGGGTCCAATCCTCCATATTGGGCCTATTTGGGCCCAATTTCTCATTTTTTCAGTTTTCATCCGTTTCTTCTACAATCCTTCATATTGGGCCTATTTGGGCCCAATTTCTCATTTTTTCAGTTTTCACCCGTTTCTTCTACAATCCTCCATATTGGGCCTATTTGGGCGTAATTTCTCATTTTTTCAAGTTTTTCACCCGTTTCTTCTACAATCCTTCATATTGGGCCTATTTGGGCCCAATTTCTCATTTTTTCAGTTTTCACTCGTTTCTTCTACAATCCTCCATATTGGGCATATTTGAGCCCAATTTCTCATTTTTTCAGTTTTCATCCGTTTCTTCTACAATCCTCCATATTGGGCCTATTTGGGCGTAATTTCTCATTTTTTCAAGTTTTTCACCCGTTTCTTCTACAATCCTCCATATTGGGCCTATTTGGGCCTAATTTCTCATTTTTTCAGTTTCTCACTTGTTTCTTCTACAATCCTCCCTATTGGGCCTATTTGGGCCCACTTTCTCATTTTTTCAGTTTTCACCCGTTTCTTCTACAATCCTCCATATTGTATTTAATTGGGCCCAATTTCTCATTTTTTCAGTTTCTCACACTGAGTTAATTGAGATTACACAAGTAAATCAGACACAAATGTGAAGTTCATATGCTCTTCAAATTGAGATTACACAAGTAAATCTACATCTTCAACTAATCTACATCTTAAACTACACCGGAGGATCTGGAGGACGGCTATATCTAATGCGATAATCCCGAAATTGTTGAATCCTTGACTGAAATTGATAGTCCCAACCATCGACACTTGGGTGTTTGAATCGACGCCAAGCGTACGGAGGGGGGGGGGGGGGTAGTGGACAACCATCCTTCAACGACACCTACATAGAAAACACAAAATATGATCGAGCTTTGTGTTTTAGGGTAAGCACAAATATTACTAGCTATTTAAAAACAATAACTATACCGGTACAAAGTGGTTTCGGTTTCCTACGAGGGCCATCGTCAATATCCGTGTTGGAGGGCCGAGGCTTTCGTAAGAGGCCCTCATTGGTAAGCACAAGCACAGGCCATCCCAGGATAATAGGACAAGAGCAACTTGGTATAGCGTGGCAAACACTAAACCAATCATCGGCATGTCGAGCCAGTACTCCTCACTGCAAGGACTGATGACATAGTTGACCCAAAATATAAGGTCCTCGTAAGTGATCCCCGGGTGTAGTACGGGCAAGATGGGCATGTACAGATCTCTGTTGTCAATCAACTCGCCCGCCATCTGCATTCGAACCATAGGGTATGCAGTCTCTTCTGATCCCAACAATACAGCCAGTGTCCGATATCCACAATGCCCGTCTGGAGATACATCTCTGGCCCCGTTAATGTATGGAAACCAAAAGTAATCCACATTCTTAACCCCAAAGTTCACCCCCATATAAGTCATGGGTTGTTCAGGGAGCTGCTGCGATCATGTCCCTTCAGATTGGCTCCCTTGGGTCCCAATGCCCGGCGAAGCTCCACTTGGTCCCTTCTTGCCACGACCCCGACCTCTACCTTGGCTTCCACTGGCCTTGTTCTTCTCAATCTCATCTAACTCAGCCCTCCGATGCTCAAACAAGCTCGGCTCCCTCTTGGTGTCGTACTTTGTCAAACCCTTTGGCCTTCCTTTTGAAATGATTCCCGTGGGCTCCTGCATCAAAGTTTCACGCGGGTGCTGCGTGTTCCAGAACAAGTCGGTGATTGATCTACTTGGTCCTTGCTCAATGTTTTAGCGTGCCACATTTCATCCATTTCCTTCCATATCAACTCGTGAACAGACATCTGTTTTGTGTCATCAACTGGCTCTTCTTGTGTGTAAGCCCTATCCCATTGTAATTGCTTCCATAAGCGGTGTATCTCACTCGTCATGATCGGCGTCTTATCAATGATGGCATTTGCGATTCTATGGACACATGGCAGGCCGAAGCAGTCTCTCATCCAGTGATCATCACACTCATCAGGGAAATCATCCGTCTCTATCTGCTTATACAGATCAAACAACATTTCCAAGCACCTATCCGACACTTTGAAAAATAGCCTTGAAAACAACACTCTTATTTCTGGCGGCATACCATCAAACATCGTTGGTGTTTTGGTCCGTGACATCTCCATGGTCGCACGCACCTGCCCAATTTGACCCTCGATCGCATGGTGTATCCTTACTACCATTCTATTAAAACCACCAATGCTAGAATTCAGAATTTGCTTCAACACGTGATGCATACCCTCAACCCTATAAAAAAACATGAAAAGCATTGCGTTACTCCCACATTGAGCCATGAACAAGCAAACTACTGAACATCGTACAGGGGTTACCTGTTTGAAGTCCTCGTGAAGAAGTGAAGATGATGATCAGTCCACGCTCTCACTATGCTTTCCTTGTGAGGATTCGTCCACGTCTTCTCAATGTATCGAACAAGGCCACTCTTCCACGATGTCCTCAATTGCACAAGCCTCTCTTCGTAGATTTCCTCCGTGGTTGAACACCAAAGTGCCCAACATTGGCCGCAAAACCTTTTCACTTGTTTTTTATCCTTCAATATTGGGGAAGCATATGCTTCTATGTTGTGCTTAATATGCACCCAACACAAAAGGTGTTTTACTTCATCTTTGAAAACTATCCGAATTGCATTAATGAGGGCCTTCTCTCGATCAGTCATGATGACGGCCGGCATAACGCCCAAATCTTTAAACAAGCGCAAAAGTTTCTCCATTATGAACTTGTAATGCACAACTTCTTCTTGTCGTGTAAATGCATACGCAATGTTGAAGGTCTTGTGCGTGCAAGTGAAACCGACAATCTCCACCAATGGCATTTGATACCTATGGATGAATGTAAGAAAACAAATGAATGTAAGAAGTCATAGAATATAACATATAATTCATATCAATGCTATAAATCACTACTATTATATTGTGTTGAAAATATAACACAAATCCAGCACATACCTATTTGTCTTGTATGTGGCATCAATAATTACCATGTATGGGAACATCTTCAATAGGTGGAGCGAGTCCGGGTGAGCAAAAAATAGGATATCAGTCTCTTTCGTAGACAACTTTGTAAGAGGAAATACCCGGTAACTATTTTCTTTCAAAAAGTTCAGAGTCCATTGCGTAACCGTCAATTCCCCTTGATCTTCATAACGCACCTTCTGCAGAAAGTTGGAAACTTGTTTCATGGATGTAACATTTCCGAGGAAGAACTTCCTCAACTTCCCAACAATAGTCCTAGGCGTCATGAACGCTTCGCCCAAAGCTTTGGCAATGCGCTCCTCACCCGGGGTCATTCTGCCCATGTATGGATGCCCAAGAAAGGTAGTCGAAAGCTTATGGTTGTGGCATCCATCTATCACATTTATGATCCATTTCTGAGTCACTTCCCCTGGCTTCTTCTTCAATCTAACACCACACAACTCAAATGTGCATCCGGACTTCTTCGAATGGGATTCACGAATTACTTCAACTTTCTCTTCTGAGTCACTACCTTTCTTTCTCCCCGATCTATACTCACCAAAATTCTCGCACGTCAAACTAACACTTCTGACATTTGACTTCTGAATGACTAAAACCATCATCAAATCTTTGCCCCTATTCCTAACCCACTCAACCAATTCCTCTTGGCTATCCCAGCTCAAATTGTTACGAAATTTATCTCCATAATCTTTCCCCTATACATGTTTACATCATCAATAATGTTACAATATATGGATTGTAATTGTAATATATAACTAAACTATAATTGTAATACATAACTAAACAATAATGTTACAATATATGGATTACTATATATGGATTACTATATATGGATTGCAATTTGTTAAATTTATATGTTTGTAGCTAACCAATATTAACTATAAAATAAAACTATAATTGTAATACAAAACTAAACTAAAGACAAAAACAAATTGATAGCTTATCTCAC
Source organism: Rheum nobile (assembly GCA_027886185.1). Classification (NCBI taxonomy): domain Eukaryota; kingdom Viridiplantae; phylum Streptophyta; class Magnoliopsida; order Caryophyllales; family Polygonaceae; genus Rheum; species Rheum nobile. The sequence goes on along the minus strand of WOAB01000616.1, from coordinate 769,674 downwards.
TAAACATAAGACTTTTAACATATATCAAATTCACAACAATAATCAACTTCTCCACTACTATTAATTACTAATCTTTTAACATATATCAAAACAAATATAGGCCTCTATAGCTAAATCGTCATCATCTTGTCCACTACAACTAAATACTAATCTATCTTTTAACATAATAAAATATAGGCATCTACCGCAACACCGTCAGCATCTTGTCCACTACAACTAAATAATAATCTATCTTTGAACATAATAAATATAGGCCTCTACGTACTTAAGCTATATTAATTATAACTAATTTCAATCTTAATCATTCCATACACACTAACCTCGAAATTGCCATCGTCGAAATCTTGATCGACATAATCTTCTCCAATATGCCATTTTTTATAAAATTTGTTGTTTCAATCTTACCATTCCATACAAACTTCGAAAGCTATTTATAGGCACAAAATAGCCGTTGGAATAACCGTTGGAATAACGGCTACTTTTGTACGCCACTTCCGAGCGTACGCCATACCATGGCGTACAGGCTATTTCCAACGGCTATTTTTTGGTGGATTTTTGAATTTAAATGAATTTCTGTATTATTTTCCTGTACGCTGTATTCTAGCGTACGCTAAAATACAGCGTACATGAAAATAATACATAAATTCATTTAAATTCAAAAACCCACCAAAAGTATAATAAAATAGTCTGTACGCCATGTCGCGGCGTACGCCATATTATGGCGTACAAAATGTCACGCACACAGCAAAAAATCGTCGCGCATATAGTATCAGTCTTATTTATCCATCACCTAACTCATTTATACTTTTAATAATAAAAATAGATTTAAATAAAAAAAAGATATGATATGAAATGTCTCAACCATGCACTATTATATAAGACAAGAAAGCAACCCCACCATGTGGCATTTATTAAAAAACTACACACACTTGAAAGTCCAAGTCTTTTTCAAAGTGTATAGACTAGTAATTATAAGATGATAAGGTTTCTTCATCTTGAAAATCTTAGTAGGAGATCGTACTTCAATATCCATATTCAAAAGAAATATAGCACTGCATTTTTTTATTAAAATTTCCTTGATTAAATATCTTCCTGCGCATTCTTCTTGTTTGATATACGTTTCCAGTATAAAAAAAAAAAAACATTTATAAAAAAAAAAACCCAACCAGGACTAATGTTGTGACTTGTGAATATCCAAATAATACAGTATACCGTCACATAACATAACATCCACAACATACCAAAATGAACACGTGCGCTTGAATTGTCGGTGGGAGAACTTTGGCCTTCGGTTGAACATTGTGTCTCTTTCCACTCAAGGGTATGTCATGATTCTGTCCAACCTCATTAAAACGAAGATGAAATTGAACTCGATCACTAGAGCTTATTTATTAATTAACCAACAACACTGTTAATTAACTTACAAGCTTTAGAAGTAATATATATTTAGAGTGTGTGATCACTTCATTTATCAAATCGTTTTTCAAGTGAAGGGTCATTTCTTTGGACTCGTTGCCTAACCCTCTACACATTTGCAGAGCCCAACTTTACCTTTTCCTAGACTGAACCTTCCATATTGGGCTTGTAATGGCGGCTTCTTGAGAACTCATCCTCGATTTGCCCCATTCCCGCTCTGCTACGTTCTTTGCTTTGGGGTACAGTCGAGTTCAAATCACCCATCTACTGCTGCCTTCTCCATGGATCTGCTTCTTATTAGGTAAGCTTCAAATCAGCTCATGAACTTTCCGATTCTATAATGCAATTGTGACGTCTTTTCATTCCCGGGGGATCTAGGGTTTCCGCAATTGCATTCATCTAGTAAGTTAATTTGATTGTTGAGGAAAACTAGACATGGCTCCAGGGATTGATATGAGTAAGTGGTGGCGTAAGGAAGCTACAGCAAGGGAAACTAAGAAAGGGATACCTGTGATTGTGACCATGGAAAACTCCAATTACTCTCTTCTTGAAATTGATTCCCCAGATTCTGCATTTAGGCCTGTGGAGAAGGGAAGGGGGAAGAATGCCAAGCAAGTGTCCTGGGTTTTGCTTCTCAGAGCTCATCGTGCCGTCGGTTGTGTGGCCTGGTTTGGGAATTGGCTTTGGAGTTTGCTTGGTACCATTAAGAAGAGGTTGATATTTAGGCAAGGAGTAGAGCTTGAAAGTGATAGGTCTGGAAAGGGGAAGTTGTTGTACAGGATAATCATGGCGTTCTTGGGGACGGCTTTGGCCTTCTTGACGTTCGAGTTTGTTGCGCATTTGAACGGTTGGCAGTATTTCCAAAACCAAGGGTTGCACATTCCAGAGACTAGGCAAATTCAAGGGTGGTTTCATCAGGTTTATGTAGGTTGGTTGGGATTTCGTGGAGGATGTATTGCGCCTTTGATTCAAGCACTCTCAACCTTCTGTGTTGTGCTCTTCTTGATTCAGTCTGCTGACAGATTGATACTTTGTTTGGGTTGCTTCTGGATCAAGTACAAGAAGATCAGGCCAAAGTTTGAAGATGATCCATACAAATCCAATGATGTTGAGAATGCAGGATGCAATTTCCCAATGGTTCTTGTTCAGATTCCAATGTGTAATGAGAAAGAGGTAACAACACCTTATTAACTTTGTACAGTTTATTTAAATATGACTGGGCCTTCCTTATATTGATGGGCATGATCCTTGGCAGGTATACGAGCAATCCATTTCTGCAGTTTGTCAGCTCGATTGGCCCAAGGACAAGCTCCTGATTCAGGTCCTTGATGATTCTGATGATGAGACCATCCAGTGGTTGATAGAAAATGAAGTGTCCAAGTGGAGCCAAAAAGGTATAAATATTATCTACAGGCACCGGCTTGTTAGAACCGGTTATAAGGCTGGGAATCTCAAGTCTGCTATGAGCTGTGATTACGTCAAGAATTACGAGTTTGTTGCAATCTTTGATGCTGATTTCCAGCCAAACTCAGATTTTCTTAGGCTGACTGTTCCACATTTCAAGGTTCACCTTTTCACTAGCTTTTCATATATATATATATATATATGCACTTGGTAGATGCTTGCGTTTGACACGGTTGGTAATTTTGCATTGACAGGATAATCCTGAGCTAGGGTTGGTTCAGGCTAGGTGGTCATTTGTGAACAAGGATGAAAATCTGTTGACCCGTCTCCAGAACATTAACCTGTGCTTCCACTTTGAGGTGGAGCAACAGGTTAACGGCGTTTTCCTCAATTTCTTTGGCTTCAATGGAACTGCTGGGGTTTGGAGGATGAGTGCACTTGAGGATTCTGGAGGATGGCTTGAGAGAACAACTGTTGAGGATATGGATATTGCTGTCAGAGCCCATCTTAACGGCTGGAAATTCATCTTCCTCAATGATGTTAAGGTGCAAATTACCCTGATATCTCTTCCTCAATGGATATATTCTGGATACTGAATCTTGGTTGGCATTTTCAGGTTCTCTGTGAACTCCCGGAATCATATGAAGCATACCGCAAGCAGCAACACCGCTGGCATTCCGGTCCAATGCAGCTCTTTCGCTTGTGTTTACCTGCCATAATCTCATCAAAGGTAATCTCCCAAATTTGACAGCTTAATAAAAGATTTGATTGCTTCAATGTCTGTTGAATCTTGATCCATTAAAACATTAGTTCTTTCCAACTGCAGATATCAGTATTGAAGAAAACAAATCTTATATTCCTATTCTTTCTACTTAGGAAGCTGATCCTCCCATTCTATTCCTTCACACTCTTTTGCATTATACTTCCCTTAACTATGTTTGTCCCCGAAGCCGAGCTCCCCATTTGGGTAATCTGCTACATCCCTGTATTTATGTCACTCTTAAACATACTCCCAGCACCCGGCTCCTTCCCCTTCATCGTCCCGTATCTCCTCTTCGAAAATACAATGTCCGTGACCAAATTCAACGCCATGATCTCGGGTTTATTCCAATTGGGTAGCTCGTACGAATGGGTCGTTACCAAAAAGGCTGGCCGGTCATCTGAACCCGATCTGTTGGCTGCAGCTGAGAGAGAATCCAGCGTCACGAGCCTCCCTCGGCTTCACAGGGGGGCCTCGGATAGCGGGCTAGCTGAGCTCAGCAAGTTAATGGAGCACCATGAAACAACCTTAAAACCCACAAAGAAGAAAACCAACAAGATATACAGAAAGGAGCTAGGCCTGGCTTTCTTGTTGCTCACAGCTGCAGTGAGAAGCCTATTATCAAGTCAAGGTGTGCATTTTTACTTCCTTTTGTTCCAAGGTGTCACATTTCTCCTTGTGGGTTTGGATTTGATTGGTGAGCAGATGAGCTAGAGAATACTTAAATTCTATCACACAAAGAAAGTACATATATGAAGCAACATATGGTGGATATATATATACACATGTCTCGAAACGACATTCTCTTATGAACACGGTGCAGGTATGAAGTCGATTCGACGAATAAGATCCTTTCTTGAAAGCACAAGTATAGATTTTTGTTAGTCTTTTGGTTCATTTAGTTATTCAGTTGCTACTGCCAATTCTTTTTCAGAGATCTGAATAGTGACATAAGCATAAATGCTTGTGGAAGCACACAATTGCTGCTATTCTTTGATCTTGGTTTTTCATAAGGTGTGTGATTACTGGTTTGGTATATGTTTTGTATTGAAAGAACCCATATGAATGGAATATATATGTATGTATGTACTTGTGCAGTGAATGTACTTGATTGCAAGATAGCGATGATAGTAATGTAATGTAATGTACTATGACATTGACATGATGGATTAAATACACTTGGGAGTGATTGATTGATACTAGTGTCGGCAGGCCTTTGTAGTGGTGAGAAGAAGTGGACAAACAGATCTTTTGTAGGCCCCTAAATTTGAAGGCAAAATCCAACCAAGATAGGAGATGTAGCCATCATTGATGTTGAGGCTTATGGGAGTTTGCTTATCAATAAACATGTATAAAAATTAAATAACAAAACACGTTTCTTAACCATCTCTATCACTTCTCCAACATTTTTCTTAACCATCCGGATTTAAGATTGACTACTGTGTCCAAATTTACAAGGTATCATATCATTATTAGCTAACTAGGTATATAAGATTATCACATTTGGTTCCAGTTGCAATCTACAGAATGTGAAAAAAATATATCGTATTCTTTACTTTAGAGAACGTGGAAAATCAATTGAAAAATTGTCCTGAAAGTGAACATTTTTACACAGTCAAATAAGATAGCTAAAGTATGGAAGTGAATTATTTTCAATTATACATTATATTTTAAAAATCTTAATTTTTCAATAAACAGTTTTTTTTTTGAAAGGAATTTTTCAATAAACAGTTCAACCAAACAAATGAGTGAGTTGTTTGTTTACTAAAGATTGTGGAGAAAGGTTGTACAAACAAAGGCATATATTTAAAATAACACTAGAAGATGAAAACGCTCCCTTCAAACAAGAGCAAAACCCTAAAACTCACCCTCCACCTATACCACCGCGCCGCCAACCCCTCAAACCAAAGATCTGATAACCCCAAACAAGCTTCTCCAGAATATCTCCCCGAGAGATGGAGCCGCTGCTCACCCCGATCCTCCTGCATACTTCAATCTCCACCTCTAATCTCGGCAAAGCAAAGAAACGCTCAGGCTAGAAAGGTGAATCAGATGCTCAAATGGCCAAGATCTCTAGCTGGCCAGTCAAATCCCGTCAGATCTGAGAAAAAAATATCAAAATCGAAACAAAATCTCTGGGGGCGCCGCTGGAATGGGTGGAGGCCCTTTCCTCACGCTAGCCTTGCTACTCCACTGAGACTTCCGTTGCCGGCTCCTCTGCAGTATGGCCAAGCGAGAAATCCGGAGGGAAGCTGCACTGGTACCTTTGGTACTTTTGGGACTCAAGAAGGGGCCGAAAGCCGTTCAAGGCCATCTCCACCAACCCCAGGAAACGCTGTAGAATGACATGTGACCCCCATAAAATCAGGTTATACATTTCCTATCTCTGGATCTTGGAAGATTTACTCATGAATTTTGACATCTTGATCTTGTATAAATACTTGACTTATGAATCTGTTATTCTCACACCTTCCGATTCCTCTGAACCTTCTACTCTCAAGCCCTCTGTCTTGTTGTTTGTCCTCTCTCTTTTCTCTGAAATTGCTTTAGGCGAACTCCTCTGCCCTATTCCCACTTTCCAGACCATGGATAGTGAGAATAAGACTATGAAGGATGCCCTATGCTCGGCTCCAGTCTTCAATACTGGATCTGAAAATGGGAAATCGGATAAAGCCCCTCTGAAAACCTTGAAAACGAAACTTTCAAAAGGGATTAAGATCTCTGAACCCCTCTCTGAACCCACTCTTCCGAAACCTGATACCCTCCCTGCCTCCTTTAAGGGTAAAGGGAAGCTGAACATCGACATGGCTGAATATTTCTCCAAACTCTCAGGAGTTAGGGAAAATATTCAGAAATTGAAAGCTTCCTCCCTTATGGGAGTCATGATTGGTGACCCTATTGACATTTCTCGCATTAAAACCAAGATAAAAAATGACTGGAGTATGATCAAAGGGTCTGTTGAAATCCTTGAAAGATCTAATCTATGGTTTGAACTTAGATTCGCCAATCCTGTTGACCAAAAAACTGTTTGTGATAATAGGCCTTACCATATCTTTGGCCAACTTTTGCTTTTGAAACCTTGGAAATCGACCTTTGATCCCTCCACTGAGTCTCTTTCCACAGTTGATATGTGGATTAGAATCCCCCTCCTTCCAACTGAGTACATTAGCTTTGATGTACTCAAAATTATCCTGGATGCCAACAATATGGAGAAACTCCTAAAACTTGACCCATACACTGAAAAGAAACATAGAGTTCGATATGCCCGTATGTGTGTGAATATTGATGTTGAAGCTATCCATACTGAATCTGTCATTGTGCTTGATGAAATGGGTGACCCCTTGGAGTTTAGGGTTTGGTTCGAGGAAAAACCTATTGGCTGTGGAAACTGTGGGGCTCTGGATCATGTGTTTGATTTCTGTCCCCTTAGAAATGTGAAATCTAAAAACATACAGTTGAAATTCCAGAAGCTGGTTGTCTCCTCTGAAACCAATGATTTACCCCCCCCCCCCACCCCCCCTTTCACTCTCCCCCACCCTAATGATGTGAATTTGGAGGGAAGCCTGGGGGCACCTCACCTCCTCCATGCTCAGCTGGTTGATGAGGAAGCCAAGGCTGTGGCTGAAAATGGATTTGATCTTGATCTAGAGAATGAGGACCTGTTGGATGAGGATGAAGATGAATTCTTAGAAGATGCAGGAAGTGATGACCTTGAAGATGCTGAGGATGAACATTTTGAAGAAGGTGACCAGGACCTGGAAACTGAGCTTCCACTCAATCTCCAGGCTATGGAGGACCCCCCATCTGATGTTCCGAATCAAGTCATTTGTGAGAAGCAAAGTGCCCAGCTTTCGGCAACTGAATCCAGCAAGAGGAAAGGAGATGAGGGGACGGATGATACCGCTTCCTCCAATCTGAAGGGACACAAAAAAATCAAAATTGGGATCGATGAAGAATAAGACCATCTCTAACAATTGTGACCATTGGCACGTTGTGTGCAGCACCAGGAATACTCTGAACAACAGCAATATGAACAACAACAACTTGAACCATTTGAACTCCCTTTATTTCCTGTATCTTTTTTCTTTGTTTCTTGCTTTGTCCTGGTCGTTTCCTTTGTTCTTTGTAGTTCCCTCTGATTGTATGGATCAGACTTTGAATGTATTTCCCTTTTTGGTTTATGTTTTGGTTCTTGATCTTCTTTGGCTGAAACATTTTCTCTTTGACATAAAATCTGACCACTTGACATCCTATCATCTAAGCTATGAAACTCTTCCTAATACTCTTATTACTTCGACTACTGCCCTTCACCCCTATTTGTGTTTGTGCTGTAGGAAATCACTCCCTCGACTCAGTCTGGGGTTCTGGAGGTATCCTACTCACCACTACCATTCAAACCTTGAAGATGACAATAAGATTTTTTGGAGCAAAACTTGCTGGCCAGGTATGTGGATCTCTCCTTTGCTCAGCTGGTCCCTTAGCTTTTTTTGCCCCACTTTGGCGGGTATTTTGATTCTTTGGTTGGTTTGCTGCTTCTCTTTGCCCTCCTTAATGTACCCCTTGAACCTGAACTATTATTCTCTCTTGCTGCTGCTTATGGATTGCTCCTTGTTTTCTGGTGTTGTTTCTCCTTTGTTTCTTTTCCCTTTGGTTTCGTTGGCTTGCTCTTCCCTTCCTCTTTCTCTTGTTTGTGTTCATTCCACTTGCAGCAGGTCGGTATGGCACCCTCTTGTTCCTTGTGTGAGACCTGGAACTCCGAATTTCTGTGAAGACCCAATCGACAACTGGAATTTGACTGTAGAGACTGACCACATAGAGGAACCCGATTGCTGCAGCTGCCTGCCTTATGGCCCTGCTGAGCACGATTTGAGCAACCAGTGTACTGACATACAACACTCTCTCTTCTCTGAATTTTTTCTCACATGGAATGCTTGTATGAAAAATTGTTTCACTGAATACCAGCACATGCTAGTGTATACTGAGAACTTGTCGAACAAATTTTTTTACATGAACCAACTATGTGGCTTCCGAGTTTATCTCGATCCACCTTTGCAAAATCGAAACTCGAAACTTTACATTATTGAACCGCTGCACAATCTACTGTATGATTGTCACCGACTGAACATAAATCCTTTTATGAACCACATCTGTGGATATCGAGACTATCTAGGACTACTTGTACAAAATCTAAACCCAGAAAATCCTGAGTTAGAAAACTGCTATTTGACCAAAAATAATATGCTTTATTCTGATTTGGTGAAAAACAAGAAAGACAATCATGAGACTAAGAGGCCTGGAGAAATCGCTTTATATTTAAAGCACCTCTTCTCCCTTACTAAAACCCAGAACTCATGGATAACAAAAAATCTGACAAATTTCATCCTATTCGATTATTTTTTATGAAGATATCAATTTGGAATTGTAGAGGATTGGGAAGGAAGAACCTCTGGAAAGATATTGAATCTTTCTGCAAAATTGAAAAAATCCAACTTTGTGCAATTCTTGAAACAAGAACAGAAAAACAACCGAATGAAAGAACTTGGAAAAAAGCAGGGTTTGATGTCTTCCATTTTACACCGGCTATCGGATTTTCCGGGGGTCTGTGTATTATGTGGAAAACATACCAACTGACTAACGAACTACTAGAAATAGAACACAACACAACAAGATTCTCATGCATTAAGTACATGAACACAATAACAAAGCACAAGCTCATGTTGATTATCGCCTATGCACCCCTAAATGAAAGCAACAAAAACTCCTTCTGGAGTGATATTTCCTCTTTCATCTCCAACTGCCCTATCCCCTGCATACTTGTTGGGGACCTAAATGAGATCCAAGACCATACTGAAAAAAGTGGGGGGGCACCTACGTCAACCAATAGATTCAATAGACTGTTGAACTTCAAAAATGATTGTGAACTCATAGATATTCCGACGCAAGGCAACACCTTCACGTGGCGGAAAAACAACACAGAAATAGATAATATATACGAAAAACTAGACCGAACCTTAGTACAACACCAAATACAGCAATGGTATCCTGAACTTTACACTAAGAACCATGCCTTCTCTTCCTCGGATCACTGCCCGATCTCGTTTAAACTCGCGACACCTACCAACTTTAAAAATCAACCCTTCAAGTTTGAAAAGGTTTGGCTGACCAGACATGATTTCAGGAATGTGGTTAAGCAGGCTTGGAGAACAAGCTTTCATGGATCCAGAATGTACGACCTGACCAGGAAAACGATGATATTGAAGAAACTAGCCAAACAATGGAATAGAAACACCTTTGGAAACCTCTTCACACAACTGAACAAAATTGAAGAAGAGCTCACAAGAATACAAAAAGTCATTGCTTTAAATGTTGACATGACACTGGCCACTAAGCAAACTAGACTCATAACAAAAAAAGAAAACCTATTGACCTTTCAAAAGATCTTTTGGAATCAAAGAGCAAAAACTAAACACATTAAATTCAATGACACAAATGCCAGTTACTTCCATAAAATCGCCACTGGCAAGAGAAACAGGAAAATCATCAAACAAATCCGAACAAATGAAGGCACCAGTATCATTGGGGAGGAAAATATTAGGAATGAAATTCGCAACGACTTTATTAAGCGCTTCAAGAGTACACCGATTAATCAGAACATTCTACACGAACACCTACAACTCATCCACACTGAAATTACCCAGGAGGATAACCAAGAACTAACCCAACCAGTGACAAATGAAGAAATCAAGAAAGCTACTTTTGCCATCGGCCAAGATAAATCTCCTGGACCGGATGGCATGACCGCTGAGTTTTACCAAAAATACTGGGATATTGTTGGACCTTCTGTCATCCAAGCAGTAAAAAGTTTTTTCCTATCCGGAAAAATCTTGAAACGAATCAACCATACATTCATTACGCTAATTGCCAAATGTGACACCCCAAACTCGACCAATCATTACAGACCCATTAGCCTTTGCTCCACCATTTATAAAATCATCTCAAAAATCCTAACAGAACGACTCAAAAAGAAAATGGAAAAAATTACTCACCCCCTCCAAGGAGCCTTTGTCTCAAACAGATCTATCCAAGACAACATCCTTATTGCGCATGAAATCTTCAATTCCTTCAAATCTAAGAAGGGAATTGAAGGATACATTGCAATTAAACTGGACATGGAAAAAGCATATGACCGAATTGAATGGAACTTCATTATGGAGGTAATGCAGAAATTTGGATTCTGTGCTACCTTCATTAACTGGATAAAAGAATGTATTTCATCCGTATCTTTCTCGGTACTTGTGAATAATGGACCTACTGAAATTTTTGTGCCCGATAGAGGATTGAGACAAGGTGACCCACTTTCACCTTTCCTTTTCATTCTAGGGGCAGGAATACTTGCTAGAAAATTACAAAGAGCCACAGAGAGACCAACAAAACCCCTGGGTTTTCAACTTACTAAAGATGGAACAAGAATCCCCTTCTTGGCTTTTGCGGATGATATTATGATTTTCTCGAAAGCAAACCAGAATAACTGCAAGGAAATCAAGAAAATAATTGACGAATATTGCCTAATCTCAGGACAATGTGTCAATTTCCACAAATCGGCTTTTCAAGTCACAAAGAAAGTCCCGACCACACGAAAACTACAAATACAAGGAATCCTCACAATCACAAATATGGTAACACTAGACACATACCTTGGATGTCCTATTATTAATGGCAAGGTAAATTCTAGTACATTTGCAGAAATGGTAATAAAATTCAGAACACAACTGACTAAATGGAAAGCAAATTCCTTATCCCAAGCAGGGAGAACAACCTTGATAAGGTCAAACTTAGCTACTAAACCAAATTTCATTATGCAGAGCTTCATGCTCCCGACCTCAACTCAGAATGAACTTGACAGAATCAATAGATGCTTCTTTTGGAATAAAGACTCTTCCCACAAACCCCTTATTGGGTGGGATAAAGTTTGCCAACCACTCTCAATGGGGGGTCTTGGCATTCGAAAAACTAAAGACATGAACCATGCCCTTCAATACAAACTACTGTGGAAAATTCTAGCTGAACCTGGCAACTGGTGGGTACGAATAATCAATGAAAAGTACCTTAAAGAAACACACATTTTATCTTATGAGTACAAGAAAAATGAATCCTGGCAATGGTCAAATATGATGAGCATCAAAAAAGACTTCCAAAAAGGGCTCATATGGCAAATAGGGGATGGTAAAACGATCAAGTTCTGGACTGACATGTGGGCACTAAATGAACCTCTCTACAAGATCATCAATCCTGCACTAGGCTCTAACCTAGACTGCAGAGTTCATGAATTCCTGGACGAAGATATGAAATGGAACAAAACAAAACTACAACAGATGGTACCAAACGAAATGGTGGCGCAGATAATGGGGATTCCAATCCCTGTTAATCACATAACTGATCGGATGTACTGGAAACCAAGCAAAAATGGACGGTTCTCAACAAAATCATCGATGTAACTCATCAACAAAAAAAAAGCACATCACAACATATGACTCTTCATGGATCTGGAAAATGGAAACATACCCGAAAGTTAAAAATTTTCTGTGGAAAATTTTAAGAAACGGTTTACCAACAAAAACGCGACTACAAGAAAAATGGATTTCTGTCCCCCTGGGATGTATCTCATGTCCCCACCCGGTGGAGGACACGATTCATTTCCTCCTCAACTGCAACCATACCTTAGAAACAATTGCCAAGATTAACAGAAAGACCAGCCTCTATCTAAGAACAATTACGACCATGGACAAACGAATCGGAGAATTTTTTGAAGAAATAAAACTCAAACTTTCTCCCATTGAACTTTCAGAACTAGCTATAACTTGGTGGGGAATCTAGTTCTCTAGAAACCAGAAAACCTTCCCAAATGACAATCCTGGTAGGAACACCATAAAAGACCTGTCTATCTACATTCAAAACCTGATACGTGAGTGGAACAAAACACGGAAATGGAACCCTGATTGTACGTACGAGCAAAACCCCACATCGCGAAAAAAGACATATACGAGGAAACATCGAAAACACAAGTGGAAAAAACCCCCGGATAAAATAATCAAAATTAATGTTGATGGTTCTACCAAGGCAAGTGGCGAATCCGCTATTGGTATGATCTGCAGAAATAACCAAGGACATCCCACTTTAATCCAGGCAGATAAATGTGGTGTTTCGACTCCCCTCAGAACTGAAGCTCTAGCACTCTGAAATGCCCTCATTAAGGCCAAAGAACTGAAATATGACCAGATCTTAATAGAAACTGACAATCTTACAATTGTGAACGTTATCAACAAAATCTGGCACTGCCCATGGGAAATCGAGATTCTTATCTCTGATATCCTATGTTTATTAAACTGCTTTCAGGCAGTGCAGATTTTCCATATTTTTCGCGAAACGAATGCGATGGCTGACCTTATCGCCAAACTTGGCCACAATTTGTCTCCGAACGATATCTTGACCAACTCCGAGCTTAAGGCTCTCATCCGCAAGGATGTTATAGGCTAAGTGTCAAGTTTACTTGACAACTAGTCTAATTCTTACCTTATCAAAAAAAAAAAAAAAAAGATTGTGGAGAAAGATTGAGCAAAGTAAACAAGATGAAAAATCAGGGAAGAGAGAACTCAAACAACAAATCACCGAAGTCGACAAATTGTTTTCTTGTTTGTTTGAAGAAGCAACAAACAACAAATTGTTAATAGTTGTATTGATCAAATTATTGTTATGTACTATATTAAATTGAAAAGCTTTAAAAGAATTCTTCCGATTTTTGGGTTTTTAAAAACCTTTTGCTAGAGATGTACATCTCCTATAGGTGTATCGAGTTCAAAATGTGTGGGTCATAAAGAAAATAGAGCCGAAAAATACTTTCCACCATGAGACCGAAAACATTGACTGTTAATTGATGATGAATTCTGGGATAAACGCACAATAGAAGCAAAACTGAAAGAAAAAAAAATGTATGTATATTTGAGGCTTACCCATCTTCCTTATATATGGGCCTAAACTCAACAATTGGGCCACTGAGTTCACTATCATAGTAAAGCCCAATCAATCGCAATGTAAATAAAGCCCACTGGTCGCACCATTAAAACCCTAGACATGTGAAATGCAATAACACTTGCATGCTTCAGTTTCGGCTCTCGAGATAGCAGAGATCATCGAGTAAGTTTTATTCTTCTTTGCTTTCCATTCTATACTTTTCCGGTTTTCCTTTTTCTACATTCATCGATGAAAGATGAAGGTTGTCGCCGCTTATTTGTTGGCCGTGTTGGGTGACAACTGTTGTATAGTACTTTTTGTTGTGAAAGTACATATGTGGGGTGCCCGTTTGGCCGAGATCTTCTACGCGTTTGAGAAGAGAAATAAGCAGCAAGAATGTAAGGCTTAACTTTGTATTTATAGAGATTGTGGGGGCTTTTGCTTTTCCCCATTGGCGATGTGGGATGCTGTGATCTGAGACACGGCTTCTTAAACGCGGAACGTGCCGTGCCACACAAGTATCTATTTTAACAGCTATGGTTAATCGAGTCCAACAAGGCCCAAATCCATTGAATGGCAAATAAGGCCCATAACTACACTCAAAGAGGCCCAAAGGCTCTGTTTATAACTTGTGTGGACAACCTTAGGTTTCTAACTGCTGAGATAAAAACCCTAAAAAGCCACTCCCCTTCCTCACTTCTATTATCGTCGGCTGCTGCAATAGGTTTGCTGTTGCTCATTTTCTTTCTTTGTTTTGATTGTATTCTCTAGTGTTAAATTACTGCGTATGCACCTCTCAAGGTTAGATCTTTGGCTTATTCCGTGTTACAATTGTGAGTCATTAACATCGACGATATGATGAATACAATTGGAAGCCTTGTTATTGTTTATCCTTGTATTTGAATTCGTATTGCTATCGACTTCCACACGTTAGGTGAATAGCAATTTGGTGAAATGCTTTTGGAGATCGAAACGATTTCTACTAGTTTTTTTTTCCGTCGTACTTACCGTTGTGTAGTTGTCTGATGCAATGGATTAATTTGTAGTATCAAATTTGAATTATGTATTTCGTTGTAGAAGTATATTGGTGTGATAGGAGGTTTATCTGGTTGTTTTTGGCGGTACTTACTGATTATACTATACAGAAATGGGTGAGGAAGCTGCTAAGACTGTTGTTCCAGAGTCAGTTTTGAAGAAGCAGAAGAGGGAGGAGGAGTGGGCTTTGGCGAAGAAGCAAGATCTTGTTGAGAAGAAGAAGAAGAACGCGGAGAACAGGAAGCTAATTTGCAGCAGAGCTAAGCAGTACGCACAAGAGTATGCTGATCAGGTATGATGTAGTTGGATAACTGCTCTTTCTCTTAACTCGGTGTTCGAGTTTCTAATCTTTGTTTTTGCAGGAGAAGGAAACAATCCGCTTGAAAAGAGAAGCCAAGTTGAGGGGAGGTTTCTATGTTGAACCAGAGGCTAAGCTTCTTTTCATTGTCAGGATTAGGGGGTAGGTGATCTTGTGATCTGAACTTAAAAATATACTAGTCCTTGACATTGTTGAGTTTAAATTTGCACTTTTCTGTCCTATAGTATTAACCGGATGCACCCCAACACAAGGAAGATTTTGCAGCTATTGAGATTGAGACAGGTATTGAATTGTGGATTTTAAAAAGGATCCTTCTGAATAAATTCCCTTGTGTCAAATCTTTTTAAATACTAAATATCTGCCCTGTCATCTTTGATGTTATGAAACAAATTATTCTATGTACTCTTTCTGTTTCCTACAATGCTACTTCCATTCTTAATTGATATTCCAAATATCTCTTGTTTGTTGCAAACATGTAGGTATTACTTTGTTGGACTAGATCTTATCTTTTCTAGTTTGTTGGATGGATCTTTGTAATGTGTGTGTATCTCTTTTTAAAACTAACTGAAGTATTACACCTATGGTCTTTTTGTGTGCTTATATCTATCATATGATGAATATCTGCGTCTATACAAAGAATGTGTTGTGGTGAACAGATGATGGAATCTTTTGTGATTTACAGATCTTCAATGGTGTCTTCCTCAAGGTCAACAAGGCAACCTTGAATATGTTGCACAAGGTTGAACCATATGTGACATTTGGGTAAGCTACTACAATATTCTTGATCATACTATTCTCATGTTCAGGCTGGTGTTTCATAATTCATGGCTAAAATCAACCTTGCCCTGTAGTTATCCCAACTTGAAGACCGTCAAGGAGCTCATCTACAAGAGGGGTTATGGAAAAGTGAACAAGCAGAAGATTGCTTTGACTGACAACTCGATTATTGAACAGGTTTGTGAGTTATGATTTTCCCATTAACTATGGCTGTTCTTGAATTGAATTTTATGGGGAGTTGCTAATATTAAGCTTTTGGGATTCATTGTAGACTCTTGGCAAGTATGGAATCATCTGCATTGAGGATCTGATTCATGAGATCATGACGGTTGGACCCCATTTCAAGGAGGCCAACAACTTCCTCTGGCCATTTAAGCTCTCAGCACCATTGGGAGGTCTGGAGAAGAAGAGGAACCACTACGTTGAAGGAGGTGACGCTGGAAACCGCGAGAATTACATTAACGAGCTCATCAGAAGAATGAACTAAATATCGTCTTGAACTATCCTGTCTAAGCTTATTATGGTGCTTTGCTTTGTACTCCTGTTTGGGAAGATTTTGAAAAAGTTTTGGTTATGATTTGTTATTACCGGCGAGAACAATACATTGTTTTCTATTATGTTGACCGTTTAAACACTCAAGCCTTCAAATTTATGAAATATGAAGTCGTTTAAACACTTGCCAAATATCCTTGGTCGTTATAGTTTCCACCCTATGGGTTGAGATAGTCATTTTCTCTAAGATGTGATTATCTTGATTAGAGAATTGATCTGCTACAAATCCCAGCCTATGGGTATTTGGAGTTTGTTTGGTGGCTGTAATTATAAAGAGGTTGTTTTCTCTATTTGTCAATTTGATAACTTATATTTTTTTTTCGGAATTTTCATGTGGTATCCTTCAATTTTTGCAATTTTCGCGAAATATCCGAAGGTTTGTTATATTTCGTGTAGTACCCCTTTTGACAAATTTCGTCAAATACCCTTGACGTCAAAAAATGTTAAATTTTGGCCGTTAACTCCTAAAAAAAGAAAAATGTATATTAAATTACAATATGAAAAATTAAGGTCTATTTAGATCGTATTTTATTTAT
The DNA here is from genome assembly GCA_027886185.1 of Rheum nobile. Lineage (NCBI taxonomy): Eukaryota > Viridiplantae > Streptophyta > Magnoliopsida > Caryophyllales > Polygonaceae > Rheum > Rheum nobile. The sequence continues at coordinate 752,867 of WOAB01000616.1, read as the reverse complement.
AATTATAACATGTAATTTAGTATAAATTTATTTAATCTTGTATTATAATATAATAAAATATATCAAAATACGCAATTTAAACAAATCCTAAATCACTTATATCCTTCTCTTTTCAAATATAAATGTATCACAAATAATTAAGTCGAGAAGTGTTATTTTTTTTTTATTTTTTTTTGTTCTGAATTTTGTTATTTAGTCTGTGTGGTACTCTAAACTATAATTCTCATCCTCAAACGATGTCGATTTTATAATATATATATATAGGGGCACGCTCCGATAAAACGAAAGTTATGGTAAAACGGAAGTACTAATCTGGAGCGTTGGATTGATGGTGATGAATGGTTGGATGAATAGGTTATATAATAGATATGGTAGGGGTGTAACCACCAAATCTAAACTAATAAAGCAATTAATTAAATTTTAATTATTAAAAAAAATAAAAATCGATTGTTACAGGAGAGAGAAGGAGAAGATTATTCTCTTTCCTAAATGTCTTCAACTGATTTTCGAATTTTAGTTATATTGAAACCCTAAATTCTATTTCATGATATGTTGATCTTATGTCTATTCTAATTGATTTTCGATCATAACACAGGGTTTAGATTCTGATTTCGCAATTTGGTTTTTGTAATTTTATCGATATTCATACAACCAGTAGTGATATTCGATTACTATGTACGGAACATTCATAATGTTGCGATATTCATACAAACTGTATTGATATTCGTGTGTTAATCTCAATCTTCTGGAATCAATTCATGTATCTTCGAATTTGTTTTTTTTTGTATTTGGTGAATATCGCATATCCAATTTTGAATAACCCGATTGATAGTAAAATGATTATGATGAGATGATATTCATGTATAGCGCATACATATTCATTCGATATGTTATGATATTCACGTATTTTTTACACATAGTCATACAAGTAAGCAGTACAAACAACACTAGTAATACACCAAAACGACCAACATGAATATCAACACCATTACAATGAATATCACACCATAAAATTTGAATATAATTACTCAGAGCATGAAACGTACATCTCACATGAATATCAACGGAATTTGTATGAATATCGCATCAAACAATTTAAATATCAATTGCAAACAGTAAAAACAACACCAATATCAACGACATCATAGTGAATATCACATCATAAAATTTGAATATCTACTACCCAGAGCATGAAATGTACATCCCACATGAATATCAAAGGAATTTATATGAATATTACATCAAACAATTTGAATATCAAGTGCAAACAGTACAAACAACACTAGTAATACACCAAAACGACCATCATCAAGTAGAATCTGAACCAACATGAATATCAATACTATTATAATGAATAACAACACAGAGAAATTAAATATCAAATATACAATATTTGAAACATAAATATCAAAACACACAAGCTGTAACACTGTGAATAACAATATTGTTAACATAAATAAGAATATTGTTAAAATGAATATTGTAACGCTAAATATGAACATCAACATTAGAGTAAAAAACCAAAAGGATTTAGGGTTCAAAAAATTAGGGTTCCTCTAATGGCTGCCACCAGAGCCACTCTTCTCGCCGCCGCCGTCTCGTTATCCGTCGGAATCACAAATACCACCGCCGCCTCGTTATACCACCGCCGATCCAAGAGATCTCCAAATTTATATCATAGGATGAATCAATTCCTACAGAATGCAACGTTATTCATAGCCACATCAGCAATAATTGCAAAACCAAAATGCAAGCAAAAGCACAAATTTGCAAAGATTATAATACCTTCATTAGTGCCAAATTTATACAAATGCCTTCCACAAATTTGCGAGGTGGCCCACGTCCTCTTCTTCTTCAATTTGGAGCACCTAATTTACGTACAGAACTTGTGCATCGGCGGAGGCTTTGAACGGAGTTGTGCGAATGACGACAGAGGGTGGTCGGCGGCGCTAACACATGAGCGACAGTGCTGGGGACTGGTGGCGGTGCTGATCGGTAGTGGCGACTGGACTAGGCGGCGATCGAGGGACCACTGGACAACAACAACTACGACACGAGCAGGGGTGAATTTCAATCGCCGAGCCCGCCGGAGTCGTGGTTTGCAGAGCTCAGAAACAGGAGGCCGATGTCGTCGTCGACACCACCGTCTCCCGACGTCTGGCGCTCGCCGTCGTCATTGGCGCCGCCGCTGTTGGATCTAAGGTCTCCCCTGCCAACGCTGCCTACGGAGAAGCCAGTAATTAAGATCGGATCAGATCTCGAATTGACACCAGAAATGGAACCAAAGTAAAGGTCGCGCGCCGGTGCGGTGGTGGCGCAGAGGTCGCGCCGGTGGGTCAGGGAAATGGTAAGCGGTGGACGCGGAGGTTCGACGAGGTTGTGGTGTGGGTCGCCGACGGGTTCGGCCGGGATCCGAGTCGTCGTCATCATCATCTTCCTCCACCTCGCTCTCCTCCGCATCATCGGGATCCGAGTCGTCGTCGGTTGGTCTCCTGCGACCGATCTCGTAGATCCGGGCCGACGAGACCGATCTCGTAGATCTCTCCTTCTTCGGATGACGATGCCAATTTGGGGAGGCGAAGAAACCGCTTCACTACTGCCGAGTGTAATGGGAGAGAGGTTATGAAAGGGGAAGCAAATCAGAGAAAAATTCGGGATTAAAACAAATCCCCCAAATTATGTTAATGGAAAAATTGGGTGTGGGTGAATCCACCGGCTTAATTTGTAATCTTTTAGATTAAATCATGACCATCAATTTTATTCTCATCTAACGCTCTAAATTAGTACTTCCGTTTTACTATAACTCTCCGTTTCACTCGAACTTAATTCTATATATATATAAAAGTAAAAGATTATTTATCTTTACATATAAATGAAGCATAAGACCACCAACGACCCTTCCACTGTTTAGATTTATATAAAACAAAATACATAGTTTACTTGTAGTTAGGATAATTTTCGTTCATATTTATTCTTAGATATTTTGATTTCTGAATGGTTTTGTACACATTCATCTCGACTTAATTATTTGTGATACATTTATATTTGAAAAGGGGAGGATATAAGTGATTTAGGATTTGTTTAAATTGCGTATTTTGATATATTTTATTATATTATAATACAAGATTAAATAAATTTATGCTAAATTTCATGTTATAATTATAAATAAAATACGATCCAAATAGACCTTGATTTTTCATATTGTAATTTAATTTTTTTTTAATTTTTTTTAGGAATTAACGGCCAAAATTTAACGTTTTTTAACGTCAATGATATATGGCGAAATATTTAACGTTTTTTAACGTCAATGATATTTGGCGAAATTTGTCAAAATCTCAAGAGTACCACGCGAAATATAACAAATCTTCGGATATTTCGCAAAAATTACAAAAACTCAAGGATACCATACAAAAATTCCATATTTTTTCCCCTTTTCTGGACTCGTTTCTCATTCTACATGAATTCCCGAAATGTTCGGAAGATTATAAAAACGCTTTGAAGTTCCGACTGGATGGACTCTACAGTTTTGATGTAGGTCTGGTTTGTGAAGCTTTGGGGGACGGGAAACCTGTCATAGTCTTAATCAAAGGAAACATATGCATAATGCATACATTTAACGAACTTATTAAGTAGTTATTACGCTTTTTGCAGTAATTCAGTAAGTCGAAAAGGGTTTTATTACATTTCCACATGTTGAAAATCTAGTCCCCAAGGCCCCGAGTACAAGACAAGAATTAGGTGCAAAAAATTTACATACCATTGTCACAGAAGCTGAAGACTAGACAATCTACTCTGAAAATTCAATAGAGATTGACCCATTTCCAGATCTTCTATAACTTTAAGCTCCATAAAAAGATTAAAAAAGAAAAGAAAAAACTTAAACCTTCCCTTCCCCTTTTAATAAGGGAAAAAATGTTGGAAACATATATCATGATGCATCTTCAGCAGTTTGTAAGACCGGAAGAGCCATTTGATTGTTATTGAAGTTCCCATTCTGCTAGAAAATGAAGAGCAAACAATGAGTTAAAACAAAGCATGTCAGTGAACTAAGAGGTGTATGGGCAACTAGTGCTTACCCCCTCCATGGAAGAGTTCTGCCCAACCAGGATTGGTGCTTTCGAAAGGTCTCTTAAAGTTCCCTGCAGTGCCAAGAAATTACATGACAAACAAATTTATTATTGAGTTGAAAGTAAAAACCAAAATGGTAATGTAAAAACCAGCTGAAGCTTAAGCAGGGATGAATGAATTTGGGGTCACATGATATAAGAAACTCATTTATGCTGTTTATCCGCAGATCAAAAGGTGAAAATTGGCACTGGTATGAAATTGGTAATATAACCCTTCCTTACCTTGTTAGCCCACATAAGTCCACAAGCATTGCAGAGCGTTCTTGGTCCTTCCGGTCCTCTTCTCATCATCGGAGTTGATTTCTCACTAATGCCACAGTGCCGGCAGCTGAAAAAAATTATCATGGAAAAAAATCTTTAGCACATTTAACCGACTTCATAAGTTTTCCACTGTTACAAACCAAATATCAAGAGATACAAAAGCAACTTGCTTTAGGAAATCCAGCTTCACAATTGACAGGTTAGGTAATTTTCTTCTAACTCTCATATTTCTACTTCCATTAGGTAGAGCTAACTTGCTGGCACAATGCAGAATCTACGACCCTAAGCAGTACTGATCAATTGTTAAAGCATGTGAATGTGGATAAGTACAAAGTGTAGTTAAAACATTACTAAGATTCAAAACTCGTCAGAAAGAAACATGATTTGAAAGATTTTAACCAAATTGGCAACAAAGTAAAAGCTAACTGTATCAAATCTCGCTAATTTCTTAAAGGACCAATAAGACTAATTTAATGCTATATAAATAACTTGTAGGGTTAATTATCCAATCAAGTGCCTTCTCTATGTTTTTAAGTAGACATTCACAAGAGGGGCATTTCAAATAATTCTCCATTGAGGAGCGCACAAAACTGAAGAGCCTAATGAAGCAAAAGATGATGGGAAGTGCCTACAAAATCCAGGAGAATAGTGGGGAAAAAGAAAAAGCGAGATGGCTAAACAATAATCATGCAAGTATTCTAGCATAAGACACACCTAATTTCTTGTGGTTGGGAAACATTCCCCTCTGCCTCCCAACTCTGAGATGAGTCCCAATTGTTAGCTGATGATGAAGAATCGTCCTGAACTGGCTTGGAAGAAGTAAACTGACCCTTGTTCCGTTGCATCCTTGAAACAGAAAAGAAATGGCATATAAGTGGGGAATGGATCTTGTATGCTTCTCAATTCAGAGAGCAAGCACTCTTTCTTTCCAGTGGAAAACAACCTTCACTAAATATTTTGAACGAGTTAAGAAATTGTCCAATATTATATGTAAATGAAACGACAAAGTGATCTTAAACGATATTAGCCAGAAAATTTTATGATACAAAACAGGAGCAGAAAAAATAGATCTTTGGAGAACAAAACAAGAGCATCAACTTGAACATAGTAAATACTAAATACTGTAGAAGAATACAGGATGAACAAAGGGTAGTAGAACCATCATCCATACACCACACTTGACCAATCTAATTCTAAAGAATGTAGAACTAATGTAACATAGGTCCACAACAAACAATGAAAGTCAACTAAGAAGAGGAAAGGCTTCAACATGAAATTTCCGATAGCAATACAATTGACATATTATTCCTGTGAATAGTTACCACAAGTTTTTTTTTATTCACAATGACCATAGAAAGGTCCAAGTTTAAATTAGGATCAAGAAGCTCTTTTCTTCATTCAATAACAAACTTCGACATTATACTAAACAACGTGGATCATATGTAATATAGAAAAGATCTTGTGTAGAAAGTTAATTTTTCTTATTGTTCATGTGAGCACTGAGCAGATATGAAAATAAAAGGGGATTACATCTTCAAAACAAATAGAAAACTCTCCAACAAACCCTTCTTAAAATCAATAGGGATGTCTCACAGTTGCTTGAAAACATAATCATGAGGCATAGTGACTCGTGATTTCATAAGCAAGGGTGCTTCTTGGTAAAATGACTTTCAAGATTAATTAGAAGCCCTTAAGTTCAGACTTCAGAGTGAACACTTTCTATTCTTACCAAATTCTGTGACATTTAAGGAAACAAGAAAGTTACTGATACTCTACCACAAATGTTCTATAACTTCTATCTTATAAAATCGTCATATCTTACTTCAACCAGAATAAATAAAGTGACTGCAGATAGCAATGTAGCAAGTGCAAGCAGTTGGAAACGTTACCTAAGGGCTACCTCCTTACGCACGGTATAACGAATTTTCTTGTCAAAACTTCTCTCTTTTCTCTTCTCTCGGAATCTGATGAGTGAAGCCAACCTCTGGGGAACATTTAACCTTTGTGGATGTGTAGAAATAGCCTGATTTAAACATCCGTTGAGCAAGAGTTAAACCTCATAAAATGCTATAAAGTTCAAATATTACTTAAGAAGAACAGATACCCTATTATTATGATTGGCAGTGATTGGGATTGCAGGCATTGCAGGTACTTCACGTCCTCCAAGCAAAAGCAAGACTGTTTGAACCTGGAAAAAAAAAACAGCATATAACTTTACGCAAATAGCACTAAACAAAAAGCTTCATTTCTTTGGGCTCATCAATATCCAAATAAGTTGCAATTCACCAAAAATTTGCATATCCTGAACTTGTTGGGGGTAAGCTACTAGGATGTTTAGTCAACCTTTTCTTCTTAAGGAATAAAACTGCAGTTGTTTTATTCAAGTAGAACCTTCCTATAAAATTAGAAGCTAAAGGAAAAATACATAGTGGTAGCTATATATAAGTTTTCCCCACATTTAACTATTTTACAAAGTACTGCATATGAAGGATTTCAAAAATACACAATGCATGTTATAATGATTATCTTTATTATGGAAAAAGAAGCTCTTTCAATTGGTTATACATGGATTAAAGAGAACAGATCAAACGTCAGGGAAACAACACATGCCTTCTCTGGAGACACGGAGTCAAATACATAAACCTGTCCTTGGAAAGAAAGAGTAAGCTGGTTATTGTCAGTACCAGCTTGTATCATGTCAGTACCAGCTTGTATCATGGCACCATGTCCATCTGATACATTTCCTGGATCATTAGTAACATCACCATCGATGCCCTCACCCCCACCATTACCAACATTATCATGATCATCATCCATCCCATCTCCATTGCTCATGTGGTGCAACCCATGATTGTGGTTATGCATGTAATGCATACTCATTTGATGTTGAGCGTCTGCCATGTGAATTTGTGCATCATCCCCAGGCAAGCCATCCATGTCTAACTAAACCTTGTTTCCCCTTATTTCTCAAAGAGACTACCAATTACTAAATTTGTGACTTTGCAGCTCACTTCCACAACTCTGCAAAGTCAAAATAACATCTAATTAACTACAGTAAAAATCTCAACTTCCTCAAGCCATTCCAGCCCTTCAATTAAAGTATTGTCCACGAAGGCGAGTTCAAGCACCAGAGCAAGCAGACCTTCAACTGATCATCAACTCTGCAATGTCAAAATAATAGGGGCTTGAAGCGAACAAGCACAAAACTCCCGCATCTCACACAAATAGAAAGCAAAATTGAATTGGGGAGCGAACCTAGGGTTTGTAATTGTACCTTGTGAGACTGCAATTTTGAGAAACGATCGCTAGTTATGAAGGCGAAACCCCCAAATTGGAGCGTAACCTAACTTAAGCGCGGAGTCAGAAGAGAAGATGAACAGGATAGTGAGAGCTTTTGCAGCTGAGTAGAAGCGTGTGTGGCAGTGGTGAGGGTTTGGGATCTGGGTGGACGTCGGGCATCGGTTGGGAAGAGGAGAGCGTGAAACTTTGAAGCAGGCAGCGGCTGGCCTCAGGAGAGAGAGAGAGAGAGAGAGGCGTGGCCGCGTGGGCTAGTTAGTCGGTTTTAGCCCAGTTGAAACGAAAACCGAACCGAAAAAAATTATGAACCGAGAACAGAATTGGTTAAGCACGGTCGGTTTTGGTTCAGTTGGACCGGTTTGATTCAACCTTCTTTTCTTTTTTAGTTAATTCGAACGGTGAACACTGAACTGAACACCCTTAAACTTTACCTATATGTACAATTGTACACCATTGTAACACAAGTTTTGAGTTCTTTAGATAAGCTTTTGGAGATTAAGTGCTCGTTTGAATTTCCAAAAATAATAATATTAAATTGCATTAGCTTATATTAAATTGTTAATTTAATATATTATTTTTAGAATCCAAACACATCCTAAGAGGTTCACCTCCACTCCCAGATGAAATAGTCTAAAACTAATATTTACAAATTTCTGCACCTTTTTGTATAAGATAAAAATATTATAGATGGTCTTCTATGAGTTTAAAAAAAGTTATTTTGGTAACACAAGTTTTATTAGTCTTATCATTAAAATTTAAGATTAAAAAAATGAAATGTCAACAATGAAATACATAACTTGACTGCTTATTTTGAGCATTTTATATTAAAAAAAATGGAAGGATATATTGCAATATTTTATAACCCAAAAAAAAAAGTTTGTGAAATACGTGGCTAGATAAAACATGTTAAATGTGCTAATTTATCCTTTTTTTTATCTTAATCAATTGAGTAAGAGCAAAAATATATCATAATAATTTAATAAGATTAAATTTATTAGATTTAAATTCATTAAACTAGTTATTTATCCTAGAAAAAAACATAATTCATCTGAAACTTTGACTAAATATTTATCAAGAAAAGTTGTTAGGACAAGATTTGAAGACGATTGAGATTCATTAAATTTTACCCGTCAACACTAATCTCAGATTTTAGTGCACTCACCACAATTGAAGAAAAATGAAGGCAGCAGCAACCAACTTGTTTTCATTTGATTTAAGTACTCCCTAGTCTCCAACTTCCTGCTTCACCTGGATGCCACCTATGGTGAGTTTCAAACTTCTAATCGGAATTTGCCAAGTCTCTCTATCGAGGGAGTATGATGCAAACTTGAATTGACCAATCTTCTTATCTTAAATTTATTTATTTATTTCCCAGTCTTTTTTATTTGTTTTACTCTTGTCCTGCCAAAGAATTCTACTAGTCGAGAACTGGAGATGATTGATGCATAGATCTTTCCACTACACTGGCACCAAGGATAATCCTTTGTTCAAATGACAGAATGATTGAAAAAACAACACAGAAAACGCATATTGAAAACATTTGCAGTACAGTTGAGGACTCTCTGAAATCAGCCAGGGCCAACCTTTGGAATGTCATAGTGCTCACTCATGTTGGCCAAGTACTGGTTGAAATCCTCAATCCGGTCCCGGTGTGATTTCTTAGCTGTCTTAGCCAGCTTATTCACATCCAACTGTGCTCTCTGCTCTATGTACCGCTTCTCTGCAGGAGTTAGAAGAGTATCAATGTGAGCAGTCTTCCCTTCCTCGTTCAACTTCTCACCTTCTTCATTGGTGTCAAGTGCAGAGTCTGCATTCTCACCTACACACAACACCAAACATTACAGGGGAACAAAAATGTTTGCACACCAAATCCTTCAGAGGAGGATATAATAAGTGTTCCACATCAGCTCGGGGATGAAAACCCAGTATACAACATTTTGATTTTCTCGAGGAAATCAACAAGATACCATGATACAGAAAACATAGCAGCAATAGCTAGCTGAGCATATCAAAAAAATTAACACTTCATACAGGTTCCGAAAGTAGTGTACATGAATCAAACAAAAATGCCTGATTCATATAGTACATTCATAACCAGTTAACAAAACTGGATTGTGTATGATCTCATACTCTGAAGGAAATGATACATAAAGCAAAAGATGCAGTAGCAGGCTTCCCTTATCATGCATGATATCAAATAACAGGATCCTCTAAATCACCCAATAACACCTTACAAGATTTCTTATCTTGACCTAATATATCATCCTCCAAGATCTAACAAATATGATCATGTATTATTATGGATCTGAGAGTTCAGTCTAATCAATTGAAAAAGCACCATCTTGTTGTAAAAACATTTGGCATAACAGGCACAATTTCCAAAAGAAATTATATAGCTTATACAGAAACATAAAGTGATAGCACAAAGTGGTAATTTACCTTCCAGATTCTCGCTTTGGTTAGCCAGGGAGGTTTCTTCGTACTGCTTCTTATGCTTCTTCTTCTTCTTGACACCGCCGGTTTTCACATCAAGAGCTTTTCCCTTCAGCTTCAGCTTTCCACCAACAACACCATCATAACCTGACATCCTACCTTTACCTACATGGACCGACGTTACCATCATTCAGTAAACAAAAAAGAGGAAGAGAAAGAAAACGATTTCAGTACGATCTAACATCAAAATATGCTCCTTTGGAGAGGTTATCATAAAACCTAGACCACGAACGCCTATCCCAAACAATTTCACGAACGCCTCTCATTAGAGGGATTGCACGTCCGGTTATCAAATTCACCCTATTACAAGCAATCACTCGATCTAATCCTAAAATTTTGTAACATTGCACCGACCTCATTCAAAGCTCAAACACACACAGACCTAACCCTAAAACTTCGCTCAAAATAAAACGAACAAATAATCACGTCCATTTCTGTATAGTATAATCAGGAAGTATCGCCAAAAACAACCAGATAAAGATCCTATCACACCAATACACTTCTACAACGAAATACATAATTCAAATTTGATACTACAAATTAATCCATTGCATCAGACAACTACACAACGGTAAGTACGACAGAAAAAAAAAAAAACTAGTAGAAATCGTTTCGATCTCCAAAAACATTTCCTTATCTCGTCTTAGAACAAATGGAAGACAACTGACAAACATTACACCAAATTGATATTTACCTAACGTGTGAAACTTCTGGAATCTGCGAAGGGGATTAAGCGATGAACTTCTGGAATCTGTGTCAACGAAGCTTCAGTTTTAATGTTATAAACAGAGCCTTTGGGTCTCTTTGAGTGTAGTTATGGGCCTTATTTGCCGTTCCATGGATTTGGGCCTTGTTGGACTTGTTTAACCATAGCTTGCTAAATGCTGTTCAAATAGATACTTGTGTGGCACGGCACGTTCCTCGTTTAAGATGCCGTGTCTCCGATTTCTGACAATTTAATTAAGGTTTTGCTTGATTGAGTTTATGGCTATGCTTAATAATCCATCTTAAAGTACAAAAAGTTCTTTAATTAATAAAATTAGAGACAATACAAAAAGGGACATGACCTGCTACACTACAATCTGTGATTATTGACCACAAATCAAATTTCAGCCGATGAAAGGGGAGTATTAGGGACACACGGATCACTTACAAATTTTGGAGACTTAAGGACAGAATTGCCCTAAACAAAAGGGAAATTATGCAGGGGACTTAGGGCATAATTACCCTGACAAAATTGCCCCTAAACAGAGTATAAAAGGGGATTACAGCATTCCCAAAGGAATTTACAGAATTTACATTCAAAGCTTCAGTAAAATTCAGAGCAAAATTAAGCAAGTAAACAATCTCTGCATCACAGCCTGGTGGTGTCATAGCCTCAGCTTTATGGGACTTAAATGAAGCTCCACTTCCAGATGAACAGTACATTTATGATGGAGAAGAGTTCGAAGATGGACAGTCATCAGGGGACATGGAACAAGATGAACATAGCTTTGATCTCAACCAGGAACCAGGAGATGAAGAGGGACAGTCATCAGAAGCAGAGCACAACACAGAGGCAACACAACATCATCAGCCAACACATAATACCAGGCTCAGCAGTGATAAAAAAATGCACATATTAAATGTTCTGCTAACAAGATCTAAAGAGGGACAATTACTACATGGTGCAATAAACAAAGTTGCACAAGAGTTCAACATGTCAACAAGGTGCATAGGCAAAATTTGGAACACAACAAAGAAGCAACATAATGCACAACAAAGGTACAATCTAAGCATAAAATATCACAACTGTGGTAGAAAAAGAATTCAAGTAGAGATGGATTCAATCACAGCACTGTGCATGGGAGACAGGTCATGCATTAGAGACTTAGCTAGCAAGCTTAGTCTTTGAAAGACCAAAGTGCATAGGATGGTCAAGCAAGGTACAATAAAGCCACATATAAATCCAATTCATCCTGGTTTGAGTGAGGGACATAAGAAGGCTAGGTTGGATTGGGTATTGAAGTTACTTTGTGGGGATACAGTAGAAGAAAAATCAGTGTATTATCCAATGTTTGATTTTGTACACTTGGATGAGAAGTGATTTTTTCTATCAAAGAAATCACAGAGAGTATATCTAGCACAGAATGAAAGGGGCAAGCTGGTACAGAGCTGCAAATTCATCTAAATTCATTCCCAAAGTTATGTTCACTGCAATTGTAGCAAGGCCTAGATTTGATGCAGAAGGACAATGTATTTTTTATGGGAAGATAGGAATCTTTCCATTCACATATCAATAAGCAGCAAAGAGGTCATCCAAAAACAGAGAGAAGGGGACACTAGTTACAAAGCTAGTTGAATCAGTCAATAAGCAAGTGACAAAGAACATGTTGATAAACCAAATCATTCCAGCAATCAAGGCAAAATGGCCACACGATGGAGCTCAAAGAGTTATATTCATACAACAAGACAATGCAAAGGCCCATATAACTCAAAGAGATCCAGAATGGCAACAGGTATACATTCAGGATGGATCACTAGTGGAAAAAACACTTTTTGAGGCTCCCTTTTAGAGGCGTACATAGTTCAAAACGCCTCAACAACGACTTAGGCAAACACTTTTTTTTGGTTTTTGAGGCGGACAAATTAATATACGCCTCAACAAGTATCCGAAAAAATAATTTCCGCTAAAGTATTAGAGGCGGACCAGGGTAAGGCTCGCCTCTAATGCTAACTAATTAAGGCGGGCCAAGTAATACAACAGCCAGCTAATAGTCCAGATGAAAGTGAATCGATTCACTTTCATCTTAATACAACAGCCAGCTAATAGTCCAGATGTAAACATCTTAGATCTATGATTTTTCAGAAGCATTCAGTCACTCATGCACAAGAAGATGCCAAAAGTATTGATCATATGATAGAAGCAGTGCATGAAGCATTTTTTGAATTGGCCCCTACAACTCTAAGAGATGTGTGGATGACACTACAATTTGTTATGAATGAAATACTTAAATGCAAGGGAGGCAATGAGTATGATTTGCCACATGTAAACAAGAGGAAATTAATGGCTCAAGGAAATCTACCAAGAGAGATCAAGGCTCCTATGTGGGCTATCATAGAAGCATGGGACATAGTACATGGGGGTGCACATCAAGCATGAACATCAATAGCAGGTCAACAAAGTCAACAAGGGACAACAGAAGTTGAAGATCAAGACACTGAAGAAGCACTTGAAGACAGTCCGTTTATTTAGCAATATATGACAGAGATTGAACATTTTGTAAGGTAGCAAGAACTTGTGTAATTTTGTAAACAAGCACAAGTAATGGCACAACAATGACAATGCATTTCTCAGATGTCCCTAATACCATCATAGACACAAACCCATTCACAATACATTAGCATACACATAAGCATCAATCAGTCATTTGAATGTGTTCCAATGGCACACTAAGACAGTGAACATATAGGGAATGCATCTCAGTTTAAAGACTTCATCATAGATAGACTCAAAGAGAATAACACCACCAATCACAAGAGTTTTTAGAACTTTAGGACAAACATTTCGGGATAAATCAGACAAGGGAAATGCATAAATAATCACAATTGTAGATTTTCTCAGATGTCCCCATAGCCATCATAGACACAAGACCAATCACAAGACCTTAACATACACACAGGCATCAGTCAACCACATGTGAAAGTGTTCCTATGGCACATTAAGGCAGTGATATTAAGGTCTTGCATCTCAGCAAAAAGACTTCATCATTGAAATGCACAAATAATCTCAGATGTCCCCATAGCCATCATAGACACAAGACCAATCACAAGACTCAACATACACATAAGCAACAATCAACCACATGTAAAAGTGTTCCTATGGCACATTAAGGCAGTGACATTACAGGTATTGCATCTTAGTTTCAAGACTTCATCATTGAAATGCATAAATAATCTCGGATGTCCCCACAATCCTCATAGATACAATACCAATCACAGTACCTTAACATACACATAAGCATCAATCAATTACATGTGACACAGTGTTGCCATGGCACATCAAGTCCAATGAACATAAAGGTTTTGCATCACAGTTATCATGCATCATCACCAATTACCTAACAGAGGCAACACAACATAATCCAACATCAGAACAGCAACACCAAAACAGAACACCAACACACCAAAACAGAGAATCAACTTAAACAGAATACCAATGTCTCAGTCATCAGAACAACAACAACAACAACAAAACAGAATACCAATGTCTCAGTCAACAGCACAACAAACTCATTCAACAAAATGCATAATTCAGAGCAATAATCTCAGCAAAAGTACCCATGCATAAACAACTTAAAAAGAGTGAGACTTAGCTAAAAATCAGAATGAGAGGCAACATCACCATAATCGGGGACGATTCTTCCCGCAGCTTCATCGTCAGAGGAATCATGGATTACAATAATCTCAGGGAAATCAGGGAGGACGACGATCTCAGGGGTAGGACAGAACTCAACGAACTCAAGGGTAGCAGGGAGCTCAACGATCTCTGGGGGCTCTTCCCGCATCTTCCCCTCCACAGTTTCCTCTGAGCCAACAGGAGTGAAGCTGTGATCCCCAACACAATCGTCACCCCACTCGCACTATGGAGCTTTAGAGCAAGCAACAAAAAGTGCATCAGAAGTCCAAGACCCATCAGACTTAAATAGGTCCGAATCACCCATGAATGCAAACAAAGAATGGAACCTAGGGGACCGGGGTTTTCAAAGCACTCAAATCTGAGATTTAGGGTTTTTTTGGGCGGGTTTTGGGAGATATGGATAGATCTAGACGAGGAGCAAACTTTTTCAGTGTTTTGGGGACAGCCGGAGCAACACATCGAGATCTCAGATGAGTTAGGGTTTCAGAGAGAGCTCAGACGAGAGAGTAGAGAAGGAGAGACACCTTCAAGGAGAGTGAGAGGTCAGATGAGAGCACAAATGAGATCTAGAGGTGAAGATAGCTCAGACGAGAGAGGAGACGAGATAGCTCAGATCTAGGGTTTCAGAGAGAATGAGAGAGGAGACAGAGAAGAGAGCGGCGAAGAGTGAGACGAGAGAGCTGTGAGTGAAGAGTGAGAGGCAGATTAGGGTATTTTGGGTTAGGGTGGGAAATGGGCTGGGTAGATTAGGATTTCGGTTAATTGGGTTGGGTAGATTAGATCGGGTTAAATGGATAGATTAAGGGTATGTTAATATGGGTTAGAGATATTGGGTTAGGTTAAAATATGGGTTTGAGTTAGTTTGGTTAAAAATATGGATTTGGGTTAAGTTAATGAATTTAGGAGTAGTTTGATTAATTTTATTAGTTTAATTAATTAATTAATTTTTTAATTAATTAAATTAATTAGGTTAATGTAATATGGTTTATTAAGTTTTAGGTTACCGGCGAGAACAATACATTGTTTTCTATTATGTTGACCGTTTAAACACTCAAGCATGATTGGTGCTTTGGAAAGGTCTCTTAAAGTTCCCTGCAGTGCCAAGAAATTACATGACAAACAAATTTATAATTGAGTTGAAAGTAAAAACCAAAATGAAGCTTAAGCAGGGATGAATGAATTTGGGATCACATGATATAAGAAACTCATGTATTTTGTTTATCCGCATATCAAAAGGTGAAAATTGGCACTGATATGAAGTTGGTAATATAAACCTTCCTTACCTTGTTAGCCCACATAAGTCCACAAGCTGAAAAAATTTATTGTGGAAACAAATCTTTAGCACATTTAGCCGACTTCATAAATTTTTCACTGTTATAAACCAAATATCAATGTGAAGGGTTATTGGTAAACGAGTTTCGTCAAGGCAGAGGCCGACCAAAAAAGAGTTGGAAATAGGTGGTTAAGCATGATCTGACTCTCATGATAGTGACATAGGACATGGCTCAGAACATGAAGTTTTGGAGGGAAAAGATTAGGATTGAGGATTGATTTTTGACAAGAGGGTGGGCAGTTTGTCGTTGTGCTTGTAGCCTGGTTCCCGCTTGTCTGGTTGTTTCCTACTTTGTTTCGTTTATTTTCTGCTTGTTTTGGTTACTTTCTGTTTATGTGTCACTATCTTCTGGGTCTATCGGGAAACATCCTCTCGAATTGCTTCGGGAAATGGGTGCGTACATCTGGACCCCCAGACCCTACCATTGATGGGACTATACTAGGTCGATTGTTGTTGTTGTTATAAACCAAATATCAAGAGATATAAAAGCAACTTGGTTTAGGAAATCCAGCTTCACAATTGACAGGTTAGGTAATTTTCTTCTAACTCTCATACATCTACTTCCATTAGGTAGAGCTAACTTGCTGGTACAATGCAGAATCTACGACCCTAAGCAGTACTGATCAACTGTTAAAACATGTGAATGTGGATAAGTACAAAATGTAGTTAAAACATTACAAAGATTCAAAACTCGTCAGAAAGAAACATGATTTGGAAGATTTTAACCAAATTGGCAACAAAGTAAAAGCCAACTGTATCAAATCTCGCTAATTTCTCTATATTTTTAAGTAGACATAATCACAAGAGGGGCATTTCAAATAATTCTCCATTGAGGAGCGCACAAAACTGAAGAACCAAATGAAGCAAAAGATGATGAGAAGTGCCTACAAAATCCAGGAGAATAGTGGGGAAAAAGAAAAAGCGAGATGGCTAAACAATAATCATGCAAGTATTCTAGCATAAGACACACCTAATTTCTTGCGGTTGGGAAACATTCCCCTCTGTCTCCCAACTCTGAGATGAGTCCCAATTGTTAGCTGATGATGAAGAGTCATCCTGAATTGGCTTGGAAGAAGTAAACTGCCCGTTGCATCCTTGAAACAGAAAATAAATCGGATATAATTAGTGGGGAATGGATCGTGTATGCTTCTCAATTCAGAGAGCAAGCACCCTTTCTTTCCAGTGGAAAACATTTTGAACGAGTTAAGAAATTGTCCAATATTATATGTAAATGAAACGACAAAGTGATCTTAAACGATATTAGCCATACAAAACAGGAGCAGAAAAAATAGATCTTTGGAGAACAAAACAAGAGCATCAACTTGAACATAGTAAATACTAAATACTGTAGAAGAATACAGGATGAACAAAGGGTAGTAGAACCATCATCCATACACCACACTTGACCAATCTAATTCTAAAGAACATAGAACTAATGTAGCATAGGTCCAAGTTCAAATTAGAATCAAGAAGCTCTCTTCTTCATTCAATAACAGACTTCGACTTTAAACCAAACAGCGTGGATCATATGTAATATAGAAAAGATCTTGTGTAGAAAGTTACATTTTTCTTATTGTTCATGTGAGCACTGAGCAGGTAAGAAAATAAAAGGGGGTTACATTTCCAAAACAAATAGAAAACTCTTCAACAAACCCTTCTTAAAATCAAATAGGGATATCTGAAAACATAATCACGTGGCATAGTGACTCGTGATTTCATAAGCAAGGGTGCTTCTTGGTAAAATCACATTCAAGATCACTTAGAAGCCCTTTAGTTCAGAGTGAACACTTTCTGTTCTTACCAAATTCTGTGAAATTTACAGAAACAAGAAATGTACTGATACTCTACCATAAATGTCACTATAACTTTTATCTCAAAAAATAAAGTGACTGCAAGCAGTTGGAAACATTACCTAAGGGCTACCTCCTTACGCACGGTATAACGAATTTTCTTGTCAAAACTTGTCCCTTTTCTCGGAATCTGATGGGTGAAGCCAACCTCTGGGGAACATTTAACCTTTGTGGATTTGTAGAAATAGCCTGAGAGTCATGGTTACTTAAGATCCAAGTATACATCAACCAAATTGTAGGAGTCATGGTTACTTAAGATTCATTCGATTGTTTTCTTTCTTGTTCACATTGATACTACTCTCCAATTGTATGCGTTTGTACTAGTGTAAAATTCGATTCGAATTTATATACACGACTTGTAAGCCTATTTCTTGATTCAGTAGAAGAGCTCCGCCAAGAATTTGTAGTGACTTGTTAAAACAAAGTAATTAGTTGTCCTTCCTGTAAGGAAGTAGCTCAGTTGATAATCTTCAAGCTTTGATTCCTATTAAACAACACGCGTTTAATATAATTAATTGTCGGGATCATACTACATATGTATGAACCTACCAAGATCTTGATGGCATGGTTTGGCCCTCGAGATGTTTAACTCTAGTCAAAGGACTTGTAAGATACGGCAGAGCCAAGCTCCTTATACCCGAAGTTGTTGCTGCTCTTTGTTCTAGAAATTTCGCACATCGCTGATGAAAACAAAATTTCAAGTGTAGATCATCCTACCGAAAGTAGAACGATATAGGAAGAAAGCTCAAAATATCGAGTTGGAGATGACCAGATATATAGAGCTGGATGAGAAGATGCGTGAGTCACTCAATAGGGAGGTGGGACTTTGACACATATTTGTATAAAGGATGATAAGTTAACAAATATTTATGAAAAGATAGGACAATATTATAATAAATAAGCAAAACAAAGGTTGAAAATTTTATTGTTCATTTAGAGAACTATAGCTTTTTAGTATAGTAAGGAAATCTATTTTATCATAAAGATTGAATTTTATTTTGAGCGTTTTAGAATAAAAAAGTTGAAGAATATCTTGCAATATTCTATAACAAAAATAAAATAAAATTGTGTAATACTTACCTTTTTCTTAGCCAGCTTATTCACATCTAAGGATCTAACTGTGCTCTCTGCTCTATGTACCGCTTCTCTGCAGGAGTTAGAAGAGTATCAATGTGAGCAGTCTTCCCTTCCTCGTTCAACTTCTCACCTTCTTCATTGGTGTCAAGTGCAGAGTCTGCATTCTCACCTACACACAACACCAAACATTACAGGGGAACAAAAATGTTTGCACACCAAATCCTTCAGAGGAGGATATAATTAGTGTTCCACACTCTGAAGCACAGAAACGGACACGGACACGGACACGGGGAAGCGGCAAACCCAAAAAATAGAAAAAACGGACACGGCAGGACACGGGAATATAAATTAAATTATATATCATTTTAAAGTTATTGTAAAGAGGAATATATTGACATTAATAAGAGATACATAAATAATATTCAATGGCGAAAGAGGTGGGAGCAAGCTGGACGACAGCGACACCGATGAGGAGCGACGACTGATATTGGTGAGGAGCGACTACTGGTGGGTGGTGAGGAGCGAAAGGAGTGAAGATCGAAGAGAAGAGCGACTGACTGCTGTTAGCTAGGGTTAAAAGTAAAAAGAAGAATTTTTATTTTTCACTTATCAAAACACTGCTTTTTGTGTTCTAGTGTGTCTTGATCGTGTCCGAAATATTGACCGTGACGTGTCCATCCACTTCTTGGCCGTGTCTTGATGCTTCCCCACGTCCGACACTAGAACGAGCCCTGCCTAGCCGTGTCCGTGCTTCATAGGTTCCACATCAGCTCGGGAATGAAAAACATGAAAACCCAACCATAATACAGAAAACATAGCAGCAGTAGCTAGCTGAGCATAACAAAACATACTACTCCGTATAATGGAATGAGAAGAGGAACAATTTAACACTTCATACAGGTTCCAAAAGCAGTGTACATGAATCAAACAAAAATGCCTGATTTATATTGTTCCAATGGGTAAAGTTTAGACTATCCAAATTTCATATTTCGACCAAAAAAGAAACACCAAATTTATATTGCGGATCTGCCCTTTATTTTATAAAAATATATAAGTTATCCTCTTCCTCTTCCGCTATCGTCGAGTTTGCTCTGAAACTGTCTCGAGATAAAGGCATTTCTCAAACCTAAAAAATGCAGCAGCCGCGAAAGCCGAATCCACTCTCTTCATCTCCCTCTTCAATTTCTCCAATGCAGAAGCCGGAGGAGAAGAAGAAGCCACCGCTTCCGACACCGCAAGAGCTGATTTCACACTACGAATCGCAAGGAATGGATTCCCAGCAAGCCTCGTTCAAAGTCATCGACGACCTCCAAACCATGCTGGTTCGGGTGATTTCCTCCTCCTCTTCCTCCAAGTCCGTCAAGGCGAAGAAGAACAAATTCATGTCGGAAGCTTCTAGAAAGCTCGACACTGCGAACGCTCGTCTCGCCATTCTCGAGATGAAGCTCGATTCCAAGCCTGGCTTCCCTCAATCCCTTGCTATTGGAGTTGCTTCCGCTGCCGCCTTTCGTGGATTATCCTCCGTCTGGCCTCACGTTTCCACCGCCGCTCTTCACATCTGGAATTCAGTCAGGGGCGCCACCAAACCCTCCGTTTGAGTTTCTTTCTAAATTTCTATCTTCTCTTCTCCCTAGGTAGCAGTACTGTAATTGAATCAGTTTATCGTTTCTCTTAATTCCCTTGACATCTCTGTTTTTCTAATGCTAATTATTCTATTGAGGGATTGTTCCTTGATTACGCTCCAATCCCTATTGATGCAATTTGGTCTACAAATAGCGTTCTTCGTTTGTTTAGTGCGATGACTGAGTAGCCTTCGCAAGTCGCAACACAAACAACAAAAAAGGAGAAGATTAGTATTTCAATTTTATGTTTTATATTTCTACATATTTGAAAAATGAGTTAATGATCATTTTGAAGTGTTTTCTTGTCAGATAAATTCAAGGCATCTCAATAACTACGAAACATGTAGTCCAATTCGTCGAATATTTATGGCTAAGATTTCAAAACTTGGAACTGATATGGAACATGGAAATATCATAGGATGGTGTTGTGAATTCGTTCAAACGAGGATGAAGTGCTCTAGAGTGTAAACACAGAGCAAATTCTACTAATCAATCGGATATTCGGATCTAATCAGTTATCAGTAGTAGTGCATGTAATCAAGATAAACCTTGTCAACTCCACGTAGTATATGCTGGCTGCATCCTATCGAAAGGAGATCTTCACTTTGGCATCCACCAAAAACAAACTTCCCCCATAAAATTTGCAGTTGGGTGGAATCTGCTTATAAGGTGAAGACATTGTTCATGGCCACACAAAGACAGCTCCTCCACACTAGACTGGAATAAATCACCTCTTTCTTCCCCAGCATCACTACATTGCCAATCAAACAAATCTCCTGATCAACTTTATATAGATTGATAAGGTAAAAGATAATTTCTATTGATGAGAAATACCCATATTTATACAAGATTGGGAAAACTGAAATAGGAGAGAATTTATCTAACAAGATCCTAATAAATCTCTCCATTAACACCACTAAACTAATGCTAGAGTAAATGAGAAGAACTAGTCAACGAAATAACAAACATCAGTAACTAGGAAAATCAAGAAATAGCTAATTATTATTAACACTTTATACAGTTTCTTCCAGCTGCTCGCCACGCCTTACTCTTCCATCACCCACAGCTCGTAGCAGTTGTTGTTGTTATTGTTGGGTTCACCTCATAAACCTTCTAAGCAGCAAGTTCAGTGAGAGCTTTGAAAACAGATGTATCTACACATAATTATCACCTGAAGATTCCCTCAACAGTTCATCGGGTATATCATCTACTCTAATACCATGGAGAAGCCCATCATCCAAAAGTACATGAATAGCTTTTTGAGGCAACAAACCTGAATCTACCATCAGAATCAATAGACTGAAAACAGAACGGTAGTGTCTTGATTTGTACATGACATTTAACACTTTGATACAACTTCCATAATATAGCTCGACTTGTGAATCAAACATATCCCTGAGCAACTGTTTCACCATTTTCAGGTCTCTTTCTTTACAAAATCCAGAAAGCACCATGTTAGCAGTGTGGGCGTCAGGGTTGAATCCAAGCCTCTTCATGTTATTGTACAAGGAAAAAGCTTCTTGGACTCGGCCGCTTCTAACTAGTCCCCTCACTGCAACTGCATACGATACCCTATCTAGAGGGCACTGCTTAGAAACAGCTTCTCTAAACAAGCTGAGAGCTCTCTGATATTTCCCAGCTCTGATGAGCTCACTTATGATCAAAGTATGGATATGGGCATCAAGTTCAAAACCTTCAATCAACATTCCATTGTACAAGTTAACTGCCTCGTCAATTTTTTGAGCTCTACAAAGTCCTGTCAGTAGTCCAGCATAACTATACTTGTCCAGCACGAATCCTCGATCTTCCAAGTCACGGAAAAAATTGACAGCAGAGATTGCAAACCCTGCTTTACAGAAGTAACTCAGAAGGGAATTCAAGACCACAAGATCGGCGGGACAGTCGAAGCAACTGAGTAACTTTGGAAGCAGATAGAATTTTCCTGATGAACACAAAGCAGAAACTAGAGAGGAAAAGGTATATGCATCAGGTTCCAACTTCCTTTTCCTCAAGTCATGGAAAACAGCAAGTGCTTCATCATACAGCTGCAACTTTGAAAGGCAGCTTATTAAGACATTAGAAAGAACCACATCAATTTCACATCCTCTTGATTCCATCGTGCTAAGTATCCTGAACGCATCAATCACCAGTTCACATTCCATATATCCCTTAACCAGTGAAGTATAAGTCATCACATTTGGAGTACAACCCACACTGATCATCTTCTCTAAAATACAATCAGCCACATCAGGTCTTCCCAGTCTGCAGACTCCATCAATTAAGATGTTCCAAACAGCAACACACACATGAATTCCCAGGGAGACCATCAATCCTAATAGTTCAAATGCCTCTTCCAGCAAACCCATTTTACACAGACAGTTCAAAATCATCACAAATGTATTGACATTGGGGTAATACCCTGCCCTCAACATGTTCTGTAATATAACTCTGATACTCACCAAGTCATTTAACTTACAAAGATTGCACAAGGCTACATTGAAGCTCAAGAAATTGGGAGCACTGTTTTCCCTAAGAACTCTCAGAGCTAAGTCACTCTGGCCAGATTTAAACATCGTGTCCATGACCACATTACAAGCAAAAGTGTTGATTGTATAACCATAACGACCCATTGTGTCTAAGGCATCAAATATCAAAGTATACATTCTTCCTTGCCAGAAAATTCTTATCAAATGCAGCAAAGTCTGGGGCCTTGTGACACAACCAATTCTCTCCAACTCCCTCACAACTCCATCAACGGATTCAAACCTCTGAACAAGTCTGGTGAGCACATTAGCCATATGGGCAAACGCATACTTATCATGGAAGTAATTCCGCTGCCTTGCACACCAAAGAAAGAAGTTCAAAGCAATCAAATCAGATGGGCAATTAGCTAAAGAGGACTGCACAAACTGTGGGTTCAAGCTAATCATTCCTCGGCTCTCTGGGGATCCTCCAACCGATACCGCATTGCAATTGAAGTGATGGAATCTCTCGGAGACATAGCACAACTTTGACAGATGGATGCGAAATATGGATTTCAGAGACACAATACAGACAAAGCAGTTTGATGGCTTTGATAAAACCAATTGTCTCCACACCATCCCAAGTTTTGTAGAAATAATTTCCTTTGTTCCAATCCAAGGGCGGACGCAGAATTTCCGCCTTGTGGGGGCACAATCCTGCAAGATCAAATAAAAGGAAAAACAATATTGAACTAGTCCCTAAATTATATGGAACCCTCGAGGAATTGTTTGAATAAGAAGACTTACGTAGAGTTCTATTAAAAACGATAATAACAATGATCTTATCACTGGCAAGATTAACATGAACTATTATTGGCTAAGTTCAAATACAGTTACAGATCATAGCCACTAAGCAAGGTGATTTAAAAATCAAGTAAATGCTAAGAAGCTAAACCATCTACCGATCAAACAAAAGAATTGATTATATACACATTCATCATCAGAATATCTCAGCATCACAATATCTAATTCATAAGACTGCTTCATTGTCATCATTAATATTGCATTTGTAATAAGGAACCAATAAAATGAGCTAGCTTTTCACAACATTCAAGTGCTTAAGCTAAAAGGGAAAATAACAGCATCCGGATCACAAGCTAGCAAAGGTCGCAGAGAATTGGCATATATATCAAAATCACTGAGGTCAGAGAAGATCTCCCAATAACACAGAGATTGAATCTCAAAATGCATGGACTTAACAAGCAAAAATGCAGCAGAAGAGATGCTTGCAGGTTAGCGTAATCCATGAAAATCAACAGCGTCTGTAATTCAATGTATACCGCAACTAAATTCTACAAAAGTGGGAATCTAAACCTATCTTCCCATCGCGTTGGTTATGCCAATCAGAAACCCTAAACCCAAACTCAAAAGCCGAGACCAACACATCAAAACACAAGAAAGAAATCAAAGTACAATAACACTATCAACCCAAAGAACCTCCAATTCCATCAAAACGGAAAGGAAACACCGATTAAGCATACATAAACATGATCATCAAAAGCAGTAATTTGAGAAGAGCACGTACACCTCACCGTTGTCTCCTTCGCCGGCGTCCTCACCTCGTCTAGTCGTGTGCACAGTGCTTGCCGGCTCACCCTTGCCCTGGTTCGTGCCTTCGTGGTAATGGCGGACAGACTTCGTGGTCCACGACGATGGAGAAAGAAACCAGAAAGTAGAGGGGGGCGGCGTGGTAAGTGTAGGTTACGGGCTAGCTGAGTGGAAAGTTTGAGATTTTCGTCTAGGGTTCGAATTATAAAAATAAAATTAAAAAATTGAGTGGGGGCATGGGTCCGCCCCTGTTCCAATCCCTTCCCGGATTTGCTCAAATATAGCTACAGCCCTAGGCTAACCAGCTAAAGTGCCACTCTCAATCTAGAATCAAATATTCGACATTGCCAAACACATAAGAAGATGATTAACCCAACACACCTAAAATCAATCAATGAAAAAAGAACTGATCAAAGAGACCACAGAAGTAATCTAGCAGAAGCACTTAAACAGAAGAATCGTCGTAGGCAAGGCTCTTCAAGTCGACGGCTGTTGTAACGGGACAATGAACAGCGAGTTTCTGAGAGATGTGGTTTTCGGCGATTTTCCGCAAAAGCGTTTTGCCATTGACGATCAAAATCTGCAGGAGGAGGAAGAAGCGGTGCGTTTGGATTTGACGGCGAAAGAGGTTGAAGACGGGTTGGGGAATGCTGCTAATCTGCTATGATAAATTCGCAGAAGACTGGACCGGGTTTGGGAGAAAAGAGTGAACCCGTTACTTTTTTTTAACTCGTTGGGAATACGGATTTGGGTCTAAAATTGGCCACGACTCAAAAAACATCTCGTCCCACCTCCCTGGCAGAGCAACTTGTGGAATCTTCTCGTAGAGCCTCCTTCTGATCTAAGTGATATGCTGGAATACAATATTATTGGGCCTAATTTTCTCCAGAGTAGATTTGGGCCCAAATGGAAGAATAAAGCAAAATAAGCAAATATTTTAAGGGAAATTCATATTGGTTCCCTTAAATTTAGGTTATTCTTCTTTGTGTTTATAATTATTAATTTTCCAGTTTATACCTCTAGAGTTTTGATTTGTTCGCTTTATAACTGAAATTTTTCATATTCGTATGATTTCGGCTCAAACTGATCAAATCGAAACTCATCATTATGTTTATTGACCTCAACATTCCGATTTGAATTCTTGAGGTTGGAAACGGATTGTTACTTCATAATTCAAATAAACATGGTTTTGACATGAATTTGGATATTTTAGGAGTCAAATCTTACTAATTTGAGGGTTAGTAACACAATGATGGACTTGGATTAAATCATTTTGAACTGGAATGATACAAACATGAAAAAGTTTAGTTACGAAGCAAACAAACCAAAATCTTGGGGACATCAAGCGAAAAAAAGTAATCATGTGACATCAACATAAATAATCATAAACTCACGGACACCAACATAAAATTTTCATTATTTTAAAGATTAAGTTTCCCATGAGAACTAATCTTAGGATGAGAAATGAGAAATAACATGGGCCATTGGATGAGGGGATGAAGGGCTGAGATTAGAAAATGAAAATTTTAAGTGAAAAAATATGGTGGTAAAATTTGTAATTTTGGGGTTTTTATTTTTTTATTTGAACATGACCGCTCAGATTATGAACATGACTTTTCGTTGACATGAATATGTTATCTGTGAACATCATTGCCCAAATAATGAACATTTGGTATCACTTTATGAACGCGAAGTTCGAAACTTCGCACGTTAAGAACACTTCGTACCGAAACCTCCCTCTTATTTTAAATATATAAGTTCATTTTTTACCAAAAAAAGAAGAAGAAAAATATATACGTTCCTTTTTAATATTTTGTTAATGTTAAGTACGAAATACATTCGATTAAAATAATATCCTTTTACCAAAAGAAATATAATACCCTATGTTACAAGAAGACATGCATTATCTATAACCATAACTACAACTATCTTATTAGTTTTTTTTTTTTTTTTTTTTTTGATTATCGTGGGTGTCGGACCCGCTTCGCGAAACCCATTAATCCCACGACCAAGCGTCCCAGTAAGCCCCACCAGGCCCTGACGGGTAAGTCAGGAAACGCATTCTCCCAACGCCAGCTCGTTTTGAACACGGGTGTGATTGAAACACCAATGTCCTACTCCCCTGGCTACCGCTAGACTACGCCATGGGGGCACAACTATCTTATTAGTTAATTCAAGCCAAAACCTACCTTATTGTTATTAATGACAAACATAGTGGAAAGTGGATAAAGAGAAGTACACACATCACGAGTAATTTTAAGTGGAGAGTGGATGAGATTGTTTAATTAACGGTACCTTGAATCTGTTATAAGTTTGTAATTTGTCATTCCTTACCGTTAACATGATCACTCACCATTCAGTCACCCACCATTTCACTTCACACTATTTTTTAATTATTCTGACAATGCTTCAAAAAAAGTATACAATCAAACCAAGGAAAAGAACTTTGTTTTAGCTCCAAACTGTGACCCAGAAATGGCAATAGCTCTGATAAATAACAAATCCGTTGTAGTCTAGCTGGTCAGGATACTCGGCTCTCACCCGAGAGACCCGGGTTCGAGTCCCGGCAACGGAACATTTTTATTTGCCGACTGTTCAAATCAATTTTTTTCTTTTTTTTATTATATCACTTGCACTCGTCATAAAAACCAGTGTTCCTCTCTAACCTGCCTGTACAAATTACTTGGAAACCTATGTTCCTCTGGAGCTATCATTTAGACAAAATCTTCCATGGACGCAAATGCCCTTTGTGTCTTTGCTGGTCATGCTGTTCGGGGCCTGCAGAGCACCCTAAGATCTTCCATCTTAGCAAACCAGCTCGGGATGATCGCGGAAATGTGAGGATAAAGATCGCTGTATGCATTTCTTATGGTTCCATCTGCAACTCCAGTAGCCACGGATATATCTGCACCACATCCATTCTGAGATCAAATTGCAAGCTATGTATCCAATAGATTTATGGAAGTACACCATGTTGCAGTTGCAGCGTCACTTTCATGACAGTATAGCAATATTGCCAAGAAAATGTTCTTACAAGACTAAATACCAGTCATGTTTAAGTGTCAGCAAGTAAGTTACATGCTTCTAAATTGCTCCAAAAGAAGGAAATAAATGAACTACGATCCTACTCCCTAAGAAGTTGATTAAACAATCTGTACAGACTGCAGACTAAGATCATACTCCCTAAGAAGCTGATTAAATCAATCTGTACAGATTGCAGGAATCAGATAACAACCTCGCAATGGCGTTGGCTTCTTCTCTTTAGAAAGTTGCATCATGATATATATAACAGCAGCAGCAACAGATGTGGGGTTTCTCCTGCCAGATAAGGAAATTTAATAAATCACAGCCAACAAACAGATCAACCCAATAGTTGTCTTTCCCATGAGCATCAGTAGTTCACTAGCATTGAGGATGTAGGTAAAATGATGCAATTGATCCAGGACAGCAACAGATTTGGGATTTTCAATTTTTTTGTTACCATAAAAAAGTTGTAAAGTCCACATCTTTAGAAGCAATGAAGATAAAGGAAACTAGGGGTGTTACCTGATATCAATTTCATCAGATTTCTGAATCTTTTCAACTGCTTCTTGAGCAGCTTTAACTGACTGATTGTTCATGCCAAGGCGAGAACAGAAACGCCTCTGCAAACCCAACAATGTCAGGGGCAAAGTCTAAAAGAGCACAACTCTGCAGCCACACAAAATCTGTCATGTGATTAGATGACTTATACTACTACTTACCAGGAAGTCACCGGCCTGTGTGGTTCGCATGTCCACATGGCCCATCTCAACTTCCAGCTGTTTTACTACATGTTTTTTTGCTCGGAGAAACTCTTTCATTGTGACTCCATTCGAGACAGAACAGATTTCTAAATGGAATCCAGGGGGGGATCAAAAGCCAGTTCAGAAACAAGCTTTTTGGGAAGAATTCATGTTACAAATACATGCATACCCTTTAGAGTACGTGGCTTGTTTTCTTGGCAACAAGCTACGTACAGGCACGCAGCCATGACTGCATCATGATTTCTTCCTCTGCTACGCTTCTGATCTTCCGCTTTCTTATAGAGCTCACTGGCTCGGTACTTCATATGGAAGTTGGGAAAGATTGACAGAGCAGACAGAAAACCCAAATATGTCAAAATGGGTATGTAGGAGTCATGATAGAATGAATTGCAGTAACTACTAGTATAATTTCCCTCCCCGTTATAAAATCCTGCATTCCTGGTTCTATCAATCTATGTAACTATTACATAAATAGAAGGGAAAAAATCCCTTTTATCCATTCAATGACTATCTTTTCAGAACATCAACAACTCCCAATTATGAAATCCTGCACCACTAGGTAGAAAATTGAAAAGAACTAGTCAAGAACATACCTTTATAGTTGCAACGAGGCCAAGCCTGTATGCACATACAGATAGAAGAAAAGCCAATCAGAATTTCATTCAATAGTCCCAATAAATAACTAATACACCAAATTTAAGTGTTCCAATTTCATAATAAAAAGAAAAATATATAATAAACTTATAATCACAATTGCACTTGAGAAACGTGTTATACTCATGACATGACATAAACATGACATCAAGCTTCCATAAATAGCAAAGAAAGGGGTAAGCTTTATAAATAAGCATCACCTATCAACCATATTGGCGATGGTGTCGAAGCCAGCATTGAGATACGACTGTTTGGCGTTCGGCTCACGTTTCTTCCCATTAAATGTAGGCGGCATGAAGGTGGGTTTGGTGCCCTTTGGTAAGGTGATGACGGTGGAGAGAACGGCGGCGTCAGTCAGTAAGGCGGTGAAGGTGGTGGGCCCGCCAACCCGGACTGGATCATTGTCCTTGGAGTCATCGGTGAAGGTTCTCCATTCGGGGGTGTCGTCTATGTAGTGGGACTCCAAAACCAGGGCGCATTCGGTGCAGATGATGTCGCCGGTGGCGTGGTCCCACACCACCTCCGTGTTCACCTTGCAGTCTGTGCAGAACGATTGGTATTCCATTGATTTGGAACTTGGTTGCTTGCTTGCTTGAGATTGATTCTGGCTGAGCTGTAGACAGTTTAGATGCAGAGTAAGCTTGATTTGGTGTGCAACAACGTTGTTAGATGATATATAACATGTATCTCCTAGTTGTCTCCTGATGCTAGTAGGATTCTATGAATCTAAACTTGTACTACTCTTGCAAACTTCCCTTCAGGCTTTATAGAGTCCCATGAGAAGTTTTTGCCTTGCAATCCAAGGATTAAGAAAGTTCAAGCCTTGCAATCCAAGGATTAGGAATCACATACAAAAATATTTAAGATAAGTCTTGATGCTATTTGATAGTTAGGATCAACTTCATAAGTTTATAAAATCTCAAACTCATGCACAAAAATGGATAAAAAATGTCTTTTCGCAAATCCTTCTAAAATTTTAAAGATAGTCAAAATCTTTATTTATTACTTTTGCTCGGTAGATAAGAGTATCCTTCTTTTGTACAAAGTCCAAGTTCCTTAAATATCCTTAAATAGCTATGATCATGAATTTAGGTATTTAATTTGTCTGACCTGATAATATTTTTGATAGAAATTGCAAGATTGTTCCAATATGACGATTACAAATTGCAAGATTGTTCAAAGTACAATGGCCACAAACCCAAGAAGAAAGTCCTAGTTCAATTTCCAAAGACTTCACATATTAAGCAGAGCCATAAAACTCAATCAAGTAAAACCCTAACAAATTGTCAGAAATCGGAACCCTACAGAGGGGTGCGCGGATGTCAACGAAGGCGATAGAGGTAGGTCAGGTGAACCAAGACGAAATTCACCGTCGGCGAGAGAGAACAAGAGGAGTGCCCGTTTCGCCGAGATCTTCTATGCGTTTGAGAAGAGAAATAAGCAGCACGAATATGCGGCTTAACTCTGTATTTATAGAGATTGTGGGGGCTTTTGTTTTCTCCAATTGGCGATGTGGGATACTTTGATCTGAGACACGGCTTCTTGAAAGCGGAACGTGCCGTGCCACACAAGTATCTATTTTAACAGCATTTAGCAGCTATAGTTAAACAAGTCCAACAAGGCCCAAATCCATGGAATGGCAAGTAAGGCCCATAACTACACTCAAATAGGCCCAAAGGCTATGTTTATAACATTAAAACTGAAGCTTCGTTGCCACCTCTCTCCTAGGGTTTTAGAGCACACAGATTTCAGAAGTTCATCGCTTAATCCCCTTCGCAGTTCAGCTTCCGAAAATGGTGAAGGGACAAGGAGAGCGTGTTAGGTTAGAATCCGTCTCTCTTTCTCTCATTTTTTCTCATTTCTACAGATCTCGTTTCTTAGTTTCCCTCTTCTTCTTTTTGCAGACTTTATGTCAGAGGCTCAATTCTCGGCTACAAGAGGTAAACGCCATTAGATCTCTGTCGTCATTTGATTCAATTTTTTTTGTATTCAAAACCCTAATTTGAATGTTCGATGCTGGATTGGATGTATTTGGAGCGAAGATCGAAGTCGAACCAGTACCCTAGCACCTCGCTGATCCAGATCGAAGGGGTTAACACCAAAGAAGAGGTAGCATGGTACGCTGGTAAGAAAATGGCATACATCTACAAGGCCAAGACGAAGAAGAATGGCTCCCACTATCGTTGCATTTGGGGGAAGGTCACCAGGCCTCATGGTAACACTGGCGTTGTTCGTGCCAAGTTCACGTCAAACCTCCCGCCCAAATCAATGGTGAATTTATCTTTGATTTAAATGTGATTTTTTTTTGTTTTCTTCGTTGGTTCGGTCTTTTTGATGTGGGCGGTTTTGTTTGTGGTGATTGTAGGGAGACAAGGTTAGGGTTTTCATGTACCCAAGCAACATATGAGGTGTGTGATTTCTCCATTCCTACTGAATTGAAGATCAGTACATTCATTATCAATGTTAACTATATGTATGTAAAATTGACTGTTGTGTATAACTATATAATGTGAAATTGACGTGTTCTGTAAGAGAGATCACTGTCTGATTAATGTTTGTGCTAGTATTGTGTTATGGTTCTGCCTCTTTCCGTTTACATGTTCAGTTTATTAGTATATGTTTAAATGCAAAATTATGTTCTAATCAACAATCTTATACATGTTTGGAAACTTTTCTTTGCAGCTTGATCAGCCCATCTTCACTGCTTGTAGATTTACTGATTGAAGGGCTTAAAAGAGCATCCATTTTGCTTTGGGTTCAACTGGAGCTAATTTCATTACCTTTTTGTAGTCCTTCGGATCTTATAGATCTTTCTATTTTGCAGTGTTGGTGTTTTTAGGTTTTGACAGAATTCACTTTCAGTTGATGAATTAAACAACCCTTTCAATTTTTATTCTATTGCAATCTGCTCATTATTTCACTAAGATTGTGATGCTAGTGAGATGAGTCTTTGTTTGGGGGTTACCAATCTTCCGTATCATGGATATGGGTAGAAAATGAAGAAAGGAAGAATTGAAAGATAATTGAAATAATCTAACCTTTTGATGAATACATGTTCACGTTTGTAGCTTGTAGGATATCAAGAGTCCTAATTGGTATACGACTATAGGAGTTAAAATTACATGAATTTAATTGGTATGAGTGTACTATTGCAAGGATAGGTTATCACCATTGGCATTTCTGATCAACCCTTAAGGAATATGAATGAGTTTGATCTTGGGAGCTTTCCTCTCGGTTAGGAAAGCTCTCATTCCCTCCTTCGGTGAGGGTTCTTTTGCCTTGTGCCAATCCGCTTCGCCGTCGCTGCCTGTCCTCCTTCCTCAGCGTTGCTCTGTGATGCGGTGTTCTTCCTTTTGCGGGGTTTTGCTCAATTTCAATGTCCTGCCCTTTCCAATCCTTCCTTTTCACTTTCCTTTTGTCTTGACTTTGGTTGTGTTGTTTGATTTTAGTTCGATTTCGCTTCTGCACAGTTGTTTGCTTCGTCTTGTGTTTGTTGATTTTCTTTTGATGCTAGCAATTTTCCTACTTGTAAGGCCGGTTATGGCCTTGTTTTGTCTAATGGATCATTGATTATAGTAGGGAGTAAATCTTTAAAACCTAATACAATCATCGATCCTTTAGATTTAAGGGTCGTTTTGTGGGGTCTTCTTTTGCTAGTATTTGGTGCTTTTTGTATTTTGCTCTTTGGTGCTCTGCTTAGCCCCTCCTTGCCTTGTTTGGCAATGGTAGTTTACTTTCTTTACTCTCAAATGCCAAGTTCCTTAGCTTGTAACGGGTTTTCTCGTTATCTTTAATAATAGTCTATGTTTCTTATCCAAAAATAAATAAATAAAAAATAAATGAGTTTGATGAGTGATTTTAGGTATGACTCATACTTAGGGAGGTGGATATGAAAGTGGTGATTCAGATATGGTTCGTTCCAAACCAAAATTCTAACCAAACACCGGAATAAATTTGGGTAATTCCTGATACCGACCCGTGATAATAAAGTATATTCACACCCCAATTTCCCCAAGTCCTGTGAATGTGCCACTCAACGTCAAAATCAGGCATCCATTTTGCGCCGCTGTCGGTGGTGGTGCTCTTTGCTGACCCACCAAAGTTTGATTTATTAAAGGCGGTGGCACTCCTATTCGAAGTCTTTTTCTGGCGGTGACATAATAATTTTAGTTATCGAAGGTGTTACTGAAACCTCAAGGAAGCAAAGAGGCCTTAAACGCAAGTCCATTCATCTGTCAACTGCAATCTGAAATCTCCTGATTACTGCTAACCGCAATCTACAAAATTGTTGTGGGTGATTGTTCGACAGCCCACAACACCTAATCAGGGATATACAACCGTGATCCATGTCCTAATACTCGTGTTAATGACTCATCCTAACATTCATGTTAATGCTTTCAAAAGTAAAGAACTAAGCAAGGCTTGGAAGGAACTACTTTCAAGTCTCAATGTAGTCAGCTTCGGCATCTGCTCCCACTCCTGGTTTCATCTCATCCTCAGGCTTTATCTCAGTGGCACAAACTCCATTTCCAGCTTCTAATTTGAATTGGGTTTTTGCATCTCCTTCAATTTCAGCTTCCATCTTCACCTGGGTTTCTTCCTCAGTTCCATTTTCTATCTTCAACAGGGACTCTCCTTCAGCTCCAGTTTCCATCTTCACGTTTGAATCTTCTTGGGTCTCAGTTTCCATATCTTCTGGTATCTCTATTACCGCTACTTCAAGGTTTGCTTGGGGCTCTTGTTCAGCTGCGGTTCCAGATTCAGGCACCTGATTAGTCTTGACCGCTTCAGCCTGGTGGGTGTTCTCCACCTCCTCTTCCTCTATCTTCGGTGCCAGATAGAACCTTACATAACCCATCTCTGCAATCTTGTACTCAAACACAGCTGGCATGTCTGACTGAATGCTGATGGTCACTTGGTTGGACAGAGATGTTGCTTTTGTGAAGGTGTTTACATACTTGAGAGCAAAAGTTAACATGACTGGTTCTTTCATTTCAATGATGGTAGCCTCTTCTGGCTGTGAAAAAGGATTAGGAACCAACAGAAAACCATACCACTGATGATTATTTATACAAATGAGACAATAGTCTAACAAGGTAGCAGACTCAAACACCATAGACTTAAGATTTTACTTTGAAATAATTGTAGTATTTATGATCAAAGATCTCAGTTCTTTATTTGCTGAACATGGCAAAGACAACTTGTGTTGTATTTTATTGTATTTTTTTTTTATCAATGCAGTACTTCGTCAATTGCATTCTAGAAAAGAAAAGATTAAGAGCTGACATTGTAACAAACACCATAAGATACTAAGATAGGACTGTTTTCAGCATCACATTGTTCCACTAAACCCCCTAATGGCCTACATATGAGATACCAATGAGAATCATAATATCAAGTCAAAATTAGAGATTACAGTAGTTGAGTTTAGTAATTGCCTAAAAGCCAGTCGAATTTATTCCAACTTACATACCATTTTAAGATGCCAGAACCCAAACAAGAATCCTAAACAGCAATTCTAAAACAAAGAGACGCACATTTGGGAACAGAAATAGAGAGCAACCTTATCAACAGATGAATTGTGTCTACACGTGATGTTCCCACTGCCAATATCCCCTTTCACTGAAAAAGTCACCCCTTGCTTAGAAATGGATATCGACACTGCAGTAAAAATATAGAAACCTCATTTAGTTGATAAAATCAGGGCTCCCTGAATCAACGCAGAAAGAGAATCGAGAAGCTTACCAGTATCGCCGATTGCGGTGAGGCTGTGGCAAATGTTAGCAAACTCTCCAGCAGGCATCCTGACAATAGCATCGTATTCCGCCTCCGGAATGCCAAGACTATCGCTATCAATGTCCATCAGCTTCATTTCGTAATCTGATATCTTATCCTGAGCTGTTGCGCAGAAATCAGACGGAAATTAAAGAAACCCTAAAAGAGGAGTTTTTATTGAATCTTTTTCTCTAAAATCGTTCCTTTCTTGCGTTGGTTACTTACTTGGACTTTCGAACATGAAGGTGACGGTATCGGAGCCGTCGTCGGCCTTGAGGGTGATGACGTCATCGGGGGCGGCGCACCGGAGGACTTTCGCCATGTTGCCGACGTTGATTCCCATGGAGAGGCTGCGGTCGCAGCGGAAGTGCTCGAAACCCTCGGATCGGAGAAGGAGGGAGACGAGCGCCACGTGGCTGGAATCCATGGCCTGTAGAGATAATCCGGTGGAGGAGCAGTCGAAATTTGCGTCGGTGACGAGGTCTTTGATGGATTCGATCACCTTCTTCATCAGGTTTCCCTGCACCAGCCTTAATTCCAACATTTTCAATCTTCTTCTCTTTTCGTTTCTTCTTCTTCTTGGAGAATGAGATAGAGCGTGTAAGGGGGAATGTCTGATACTGCACGATGTCGTGTTTATAAAGGGTGAAAGGAAATTTGGCGGCAACTATGCATCTTTCGCGCCATGATGTAAAATCGTGAAAATGTCGTCCTATTAATGGAAGGCGTATTTATTTCTCATCCATAATTGAAAAACATTAAATTTTTAATTTTTTTAGGGTTTGTTTGGTATGGAAACTTATAAAAACTATTTCATTAATAAAGTGTATTATTTAAAAAAAAAGTATATTGTAATCATAAGCAATGTTTATTAAAAAGTTATTCTCAAGAAAAATCTTTCATACTTCCTTCTTCTTTCCTTCTTCTTAAAATTCATAATACTAGGGTCTATTTAGATCCCGTTTATAAAAAAAATCAAATATAATTCAAATAAACTCTTAGGTTTTTCCTATAAATATTTTTTGTTGTTTTTCACAAAAAAAGTAATCCAAACATTTTTATATTGTAAATAAAATTGCTAAGTTGTCTTTTGTAATGATTTTTTTCTATTACAAACTGCTTTCCTAATATATCTACCTACGCTCGTTATTTTCTGTACTTAGCCAAGTCAATCATATGCTTTGAAACAAATATAGGGGTGTTAGGTCCTAAATTGCGGTTTTATATGTGTGCTAAACTTGGCTAAATCCTAGTCAATGTAGTACTCCGTATTTGATAGATCTAACCCATGTTCCATTTTTTTTTTTCAACAAGAAAAATTTCCAATACTCCATTTTTTGAGGGTGACAGATACCAATATTCCGTTTTGGTATACATGTCCTGTTCCAGTAACAGATGAGGTGTAAATTCCCCCAAAAGCATATTCTTTTCTTTCGAGTCTTAAACCTAACCAACCACTTGCTGTTTTGTCATATAGGATGAAACAAAGAAACAGAAAGCACGACTCCAACCGCTGATATCAAATCTGTTTAAACTTTAAACAATGTTATCAATCCAATGTTATCAATCCAGGATTCTATTTCATCATGAGTCGAAAATCTTTGTCCTTTTCTTATCCATGAATAGATCTCTTTACTTGTATGACTTAGATATCTCGTATTTCTCGAAAAAGTGATTCGATTGATGGAATTTGATACGATACTATTGAGATCGATGAAATTGAAAAATATCTTCTATATAAATTTGACCCCATAAGCAGGACCACCACCAAATAGCACAAAACCCAGTATTTCTGCTAGAAAATCTTCTAATTATTCCCGAGCAACTAAAAAGAAATTCTTTAACCAGAAGGAATTCGGTTCAGGTATTGTTAATCCATCAAGTTGGTGTCTGCGTATCTGTCAATTGGGTAATTTGGGTTCCACTTGAAAATCAATTTCAAAAGCAACTTGATTTTCATTTATGGATTTTTATGGTCTTAAATTCAGATGATTTCAAGTTCATTGCAATCTTGAATCTTGAACATATCAGATCAAAACAGATATAAAATTTAAACTCAAGAGGTTGTTTCCTTGTGTCAGAATACACGCAAACTGATCAAACACCACAGCAACAATACAATCAAAGAAGTTGGAGGAGGAATCAGAAAGGAGTCGTCCTCTTTTGCTCTCCATCCAGGCAAAAGACAACCAGAGAGAAAGTGAAATTAATGTAAAAACCACACAAAAAACCCAAAGCTATGGCGACATTGCAATGTGGAGTTGCAGGACAGATTAAGAAAGGAAGAAGGAGAGGAGTCGAATAAGCAAATGGAAGGCTCAGGGTTCAGCAGCGGGAACTGGGGACGCAGCAACAGCAGCAGCTGCAGCATCTCCAAGGGGGCTCGAACGCTTCATGGAGGCAGACTTCATGATGTGAGCATAGCTGCCTTTCTCCTTGAAGAGTTGAGAGAAATGGTGTTTGCAGTACAAGATGCCATCTAGCGCCGCATAGTTTGAAGGCGTTATGGGGCACCCGCCATGGGAGCACTTGAAACATGACTTGTGGAAGAATTGGCTCTCCACTGTCACCTGGTTATAACATAAATTCAAAGAAGAAAGTTTAATTCAGTGAGAACCAGATGAAAGCAAGAAATTTATAATCTTTAGTACTTATAATAAGAAGAAAAACAACCAAGAAATCATCTGTACCATAGCAAGTTGTCTTTGTAGACAATATTTTTGGCACTCTTAAACAAAGTAACACCCATGATCAACTGAACTTGTCAACCTAAATTGCCTCCATTATACTTCTTAAAAAGTTTTTTGGAACACGCATGATCATTTAGATATCCTATTGGTGACAAATGACAATCAGGCATAGCTCTGCAGGAGCATATGAAATAAAGAAGGCTTCAGGTGAAATTGCATTTAGCGTTTGAAACGTGTACCTTTTCAATGGGATATACTGTCTTACTGCAAGTTGTGCATTTTTCTTGTGTCCCGGAAAACATGCTTGCTGCTTTGCTTGGTGATCTGGTCTGAACCACATTCAACGAAGCATAATGAGGGAATCACAACAAGATTTATTAAAATCAGGTCATGTCAATTCTCAAGTAGCAGAGAAATCAAATGTTTAGAGAGATAATTTACTAGCTCCGGAGTTGACTTCTCAGCTAACTTGTCGACTGACTTTGCAGCTGTTGCAAATGAAATGTCATTAATTCAGAAAGGCAAACAAAAACTCAAAATCCATTTCTTCCCCCCTCTACAAAGGAAACATCTCAAAGGATTTCAAAAAGGACGTACGAGACTGGAAGTTCTTGTTGAAATTTCCGGTCTCCTTGAACAACTGCTCAAAATGAGGCTTGCAGTAGAGAACACCCTCCATGGAAGAGTAACTGTGCAGCTGCAAATAACAATATCTCAAAGATTTAGGAAATAAAAACCTCAAAAGCCCCAATTTTCGGTTATGCAATCAAATTGAACATCTACTACTTGCATTTATCTGTGATGTCAAAGTCAAATGTAAGCATAATCAGAAATCCACCAACTAAACCAATCATTTCTCTAGATACTTAACTCATTTAAAGCAAGTAAATCAGATTCTGAAACCACTCATTAGGACAGATTTGATTAAGCAACAATCTAATCAACACAAAGCCATCACTTCGCTGCTTAAGAGAAGAAAATCACAGCATTTTCACGGCTCTGTTCATGACGAATCCATTTCTACGAATTATATAAAGATCCCTCAAAATCAGAGAAACGAAAAAAAGAAAAAGTTACATGTTAGGGCAACAGAAATGGTGACCTGGAGCCTGCTCTTGCAGTGGGTGCATTTGAAGCAAGCCTTGTGGTAGGAAACACCGTCGGCAGACAGCTGATCCATCAAATACACGGTCTTGTCGCACGCCTTGCATTTCTGAAGTGTACCTGTAAACGACATCGTTTCTCCTCTCTCCCTCGCTTGATAGATCTGGAAAACTAAAACCCTCCCTTCTCTTCTTCCTCCTGCAAAATTAAAGCTTCAGATCAGCAATCAAATGAAGAACCAGCTATAAAATCCAAACAATTGAAAGATCCACAAACTAGCAGAGCTCAAAAGGCATACCTTTAAAATGACCCAGCAGAGCTCAAAAGCCGCCGATCTGGAGAAAAAGAGCGAGAGAGAGAATATAATGGGAAGGACGAAGGGAGAGAGATAGAGAGAGAAGATATATGTATTGAGAATGAGTTGGGGGATTTTGGGTTAACTTCACTTAATTTGGACAATCTGACTGTTTTTTTTTCTGCCTTTTATCCTCCCATGAATGACGATGATGAGTGCTCCGCCTGTCATAACTTTGAGAATACTGTTTTTGCAGATATTTTCAACTTAACATAAAATAAAGAGAAATTACTCAAAAACCATTCATAAGAATTTTCACAAAATTAATCATATGAACGAATATTACGTAAACTCACCTAATTTTGTAGATACGTTAACAACAATAAAAACACTCATAAGCCTTTATTGTTACTATAGAGTTTGAAAGTGATCAATTTTGAAATATATGCCTTTTTCCACTATAAACAAATTACTATCTTTTAAAAATTATAAAAAAGCTACTACAATCTTAGCTAATATGGCAACGGAAGAAATTTTGTAAGAGGTGAGGTGACCCATTTCGGAAATCAAGCTTTTACACACCATATTGTCAAGTGTGACATACAATTCGTTAGAGGAGACTCACTTGAGTTATTTGTGCAAATGTCTACTTTAATGAGTTCCTTTTCACAGTTTTCCAAATTCATATTTTTATTACAATTGTTGAATATAATTAACCAAAAGATCCAAATTATACACATAGGGACTTTGAAGTGTAAAGGATAGCAAGCTTTACAATTCTTCATCTCAGTGTTCCTAGTCCATATCCTAATGTAAGGGGAATGTTTTAATTCATTCCCTCTAAATGATCATTCTAAGAATCAATAGAGTTATGTTCTCTGCTCCCAAAGTTACAATAAATGAAATTGATCTGTGCATACTCGTCACATTTCACTTCATCAACAACCCCCCATGAAAAGAATGTTCACTTATGGGTTACATTGTATGTTATTTTCAGTAAACAGCATATCAAACGAGTACAAAGAAGACAAAAATGAGGTAAATGAGCTGAAACTGATCAGTGTGTTTTGCACTTGGCAGGCCATTCTGTAAATCCTGCTTGCTTTTCTGCATCAAAGAATGAAAGCTTGAACAAAACCAAAACCATCTCACAGATTAAAGGGTATGTTAAGGTCATCAAGAAGAAGAAGAAATCCAAGCCAAAGTTCAGACACATCAGCCTTTTCCTTATTAAACCAGAAAATCCTAGTAAGCAAGTCTCCAAGATCAAAAAACAGTAAACAGCTTTCATGGAAGGGAATTCGTCGTCTTCGTCTATAGAGTGGAATGGTGGACAAACCTAAACAACATAGTGAACTTGCATCACCGGAGTTGTGAGGGGCTAAATGGACCGACTTCTGTACACGGTCCTACTCGAGCTGAGGCAAACGCAATGGCACAACCGAGCCATCTTCAGGATAATCTGTCCTCTGCCCCGCTAGAGAGTAGTAACCAAGCACATGAGCCGGGTGCTCCTGTACAAAGTCTTGCCCCTCTACTGCAATAATCTCGTGTGTAGCTGGAATGATCTCAATGTGCCAGCGGTCACGCGCCATGTCAAGGAGTTCAAGACCATTTTGAGAAGCAACGTAGCCTTGGACCCACATGTACTTGAGGGACCTCAGATGACGTGAAGCGTGGGCCAGTGCACGTCCACTGAAGAGGCAGCCCCTCATTTCGAGCTTTTGTAGGTTAGGACAGCCTCTTGAGAATGCAAGGAGTCCTTCGTCGGTTTCTCCAAGGTTACCAAGAAGCATCCATGTTACATTGTGGCTGTACTGTCCAATGTAGTGGAGGCCGCGGTCAGTCAAGCCTCCTTTACGAAGGTACAAAGCAAACCTTTTCAGCTTCTGACAACTGATTAGCAATGTTCTGACACCATTATCAAGGGGTAAATCAGCAATAGTTTCTACTCTGTCAAGCAAGACCAAGCGAAAATCAAGCATGTTCCTTAGATTGGCACCGATTGATCCTAATGCATCGTTGGTGATATCGGATACGTATACAGCCAAGTATTCTAGGTCCCTGCAGCCTACAGAGAGTGCAATCAAGCCCCTCTGAGTTACAGCACCTTGTTCATCTGCCAATCCTTCATCTTCACCTCGTTCAATTCGTAGTCTCTTCAGTCTCTTGCAATGCACCGACAGAATTTCCAAACCCTCATCTCCAATCACGTCCCTTACCTGTTTGTTGTACGAATCATAGGAAGAAGCTTTCAGCATACTTATTTAGCATCAAGACTACGAAAAAAGGTCAGACAAACTGAAAATATTTTTCCATTTAATGGACCTCAACCATGTTAGTGAGCATTCTGCAAAACTATTATTATCCTCAAATTGAGACAGGTTGAGAGCAGTAGTGGATTACTGCAGTAGATTCATATATAAACCGAATATATCTGTAGCCCAACATCATGCATTCTACAGAACAGTGACAAATAAACCGAACATATCTGTATCATTAGCAGCATACTTCTTACAGGTCAAGTAATCTCACTGAAAGAGTGTCTAATGCTAAAGTGAATCAATCACAATGGAAAGAAAGAAGTGGATTCTGTAAATGTCGTGCATATCTGAAGAGGAAGGGAAGACAAACTGAAAAGTAGGCAAGAATAAACAACAGCAGTGCAGCGCCATATGCAAATTCAAATTTAACATATATTAAGAAGGATGCACTTTATATAAGGTTACCTCCAGAACTTCTAAATTTGGGCATCTTTGGATTAGCATACGTAAATCCTCTCCACCAAGCAGTGCACATAAGAGATCCAAAGTCTTTAACAAGTGGGCAATAGGTAAAAACAAGAGCATTTCTTCTGGTCCCATGTAGCCAAGACCTACATGACGAAGCTGAGGTGGAAATGGTAGGACTGGGTAGTTTTGAGGAATGGGTTGTTCACTTAGACTTAGAGAGCCTCCACCGGTAAATTCTTCTAATTTGGTTGCAGCACGGAAAAGATTGTCAATATTCTGAGGTATGCATTCTCCAATCTTCAAGCATACTAAAGGACAGTTCCTAGCGAGGAGTAGAAGATCTTCAATAGTAATCTGATCCAAGTAAGTCAAATAGAAGTTCAGAGTCCTCAATTCCTTATTATTTATGGCGAGTTGATGAAGCCATTCACCACTTATCTCGTCAATAATGCTCTCTTGCAAAAATAGAGTTTTTAGATCCCTGGTACATAATTCAAACAGAGGATGAATTCCACATTGAAAAACACTTGTACTGGAAAACTAAAACAGTTAATCAAACTTAATGCACCAAAACTACAAGTACCAGCTGAGAGCAAGCAAGCCAAGTCACAGCAAAAACTAGCTACAGAAACTAAGTCTAAAATACAAGTAAAAGGTTAACAAAAGTCAACCTCTACTAGGTTCACAGGCTTTGGACTAGCATACCGTTCATTTGATCAGGTGTGACTCTTTCCATGTAACAGATAAATGTTCACGTGCCAATAGAAAGGCTACAACAGATTTTATATTTTTACTTAGGCTGATTGTATTAAATAACACTGTACATTAGGGGTGAACAACCCATGATACAAACTATGCATGTCATTTGTAATAACACTAACTGTTGATGTTATGATATTTATATCACGAATGGGCTTCCAAAAATCCATCATTCATATATGATGTGGCACTAGAATTCGGCTTCGGAAATTGCAAGGGTCATTCCAAGTCAGATTTTAGAGCCACTTTCTATGTGAATGGCATTATTTTTTAATGCCAATTACATTCATTTTATGAATGACACAACATCAATACTTCATGTTATTTTTAAAAACATATAGTTTATGATGAAAGGAAGTCCAAAGTAAGAGTAGTAGAAATTTTCTCTTTACATAACCTCTGTTGAAAGGCAGAAGTCACAGAAAAAAAATGTATGCTTAGCAAGAAGTATGACAGGGACAGATAACGAATGTAATCACAAGAATTAATATTAGATGTTAAATGCTATGTGATAGACAAGCAGTCAGCAATTCTGATTGTGTTGAGAAATATAGAAACCTACACACACCAATACATTGAATAAACGAGATGTCTACCTATAGTATGACTGAATGCACAAACAATCAGCAATACTCCTTTGTTAACTGTCAGTAAACATAAGTGGAATGATGTGGCATATTACATGTATCATGTATGTCATTTGGGAATAAATAACATAACAACTGAACCAATTTCATATCAATCCTTAGTGCACTAACTTATAGTAATCTTGTAGCATCTCAAGCTCTCTCAGAAATGAGAATAAGTCCACTTTAAGCTGTAATTCTGAATACTGCTTTATGATACACTATGAGTCATCATACCCCAATAGGAACAACCAAAGCTAAGGAAACAGTTGAAAACAGCCTTAGATCAGAACCTCCACCATCTTTCAGGCAATGACCAAAAGATACAATATACATAGTTGCTCAAACACACTCCTAGAAGCCCTAAACATCATGACAGATCAATGACCAATTAAGTGTAATCAAGCAAGCAAAGAGAACATTTCCAAATCTACAAGAAGTGGCAGTCAAAGTAAAAAGTCAAGAGCAACCAGATTGCAGATTTAGAAGCCTAGTAAAAGGGAATTCTACCTGCAATAGCGAGCTATATGCAAAAGCCCATTGGTGGAGAAGCCAGAACATTTGTCCAATTTCAGAGACTGTAAAGCAGCTCCTTTGACATTTGCAATGGTCTCAAGATCTGAATCTTTGACAATCATTCGCCTGAAATGGAGCGTATTCAGATTCCTAAACTGGTTAAGCAGACTCACCCAGGGAGTAACGAATCCGCCCCAATCTCCAGGTATCAAATTAAACATGGCAGCTCTCGGTTTACCCTTCAGCTTGAGCGATTCCAGATTGGGGAAGCGCTGGAAAAGGCGTTGCGGCGTGGTGGAGTAGCAGAAAGCGATGGTGATGTGCTTTCGGTACTCCGCATCGAGCTCGTACCACCGATGACAAACCCGCGACACCGCCGCTCGATCCCGTGGTTCGTGGATGTACTGGATAACGCACTGAATCACTTCGTCAGGCATTGGCCTGCGAAAAATCGCCATATCTCAATCTGTAGACACCGCCTCTCTTTATCGCAAATCCGTGAATCGAGAAACAATTGGAAACCACTTTTTCAAGAGCGTTTGTGGATCAAAAGCAGCTCAATCCTCGACTGCTGTAAGATCTGCAAAATAGAACCCCATGTTATCAAAACGAATCGAGCTGAGGAAGAAAATCGATCTGCGAGACTAATACGAATCGATAGCTACAGAAGTAGGGAAAAAGGAATCGGATCGAGACAGCGAGCAGGAACTCACATCGAACAAACATGGATCCAGAAAAGCTGAAGATATCATAACATTTCAGATTCACAGCTGGCAAAATCAGAAGGAAAAAGAGGATGAGTTGTATAGAAGAATTTCGCCGGAGAAATAGAGGAAGCCACGAACGGCGACAGTTGCAAGTTGTAAGCTTGTAACAGTAACTGGAAGAAGAAGAAGAAGAAAAAGTCTACTGGCGTTTTAAGGGATGGGGAGAAATTAATACCAGAAATTATAAATATTTGTTATTTACTCCATCTGTCTCATTATTTGAGTCTGGTTTCTTTTTGCATAATCATCGAATTAGATTTTATATCGTTAATATCTTTAATTATATGTTAATAAAAATTATACATATTTTGATATTGTTAAAATATTTATTTAGACGAATCAAACAAAATCCCACATAACTATATTTTTTTTTATATATTAAAAAAAAATCTTAAAAATTCTTTCAATTATAAATAGTATCAAAAAC
The DNA here is from genome assembly GCA_027886185.1 of Rheum nobile. NCBI lineage: Eukaryota > Viridiplantae > Streptophyta > Magnoliopsida > Caryophyllales > Polygonaceae > Rheum > Rheum nobile. Next base: position 708,208 of record WOAB01000616.1, on the reverse strand, counting down.
AGAAAGTGAACTCTAATTTTGAAAGGGAGGAAATATTATTTAGGAAAGCTAACTAGAATAGAAGTGACACCCTAAGCACTAAAAAACTTTGGCCACTTCCTTAGGGCTTAGGTTGATTTGTTTTCCCCAATATTGAAAATAATATTTATAATCTCTACGTTATAAATAAAAACGTTTTTATATGATATTTTGCCAAACAAAACCTTAAGTATATTTATAGCCTGATATTGAAAATAATATGATTATTACTGGCGTACGTAGTAGTTGTGATATTTTTCTGAATTCGGAATAAGAAGAAAAATAGCAAATGAGAATAATATCAGCACAATATTGGCTGTTTAATGTAATTTATTTATTTTTAGACATTTAAAAAGGTCAGATTTTTGTTTAAATTTAATCTTCTATTTTGTAATACTAAAATAAGGACTTGTTTGACAAAAAACACTTTATAAATACGGAGTATATTAAAGGTGCGTTTAGATCCCATTAATAATATATTAAAATACATTTTAGTATGGAATCAAACATATGTAATACTCGTTTCTAGTATCTTGATATGAAGAAGTCTAAGATAATTGGAAATCTTTTTATTAAAATGTCAAAAACATTTCGAATTTTCAGTTCACATTATGTAAGTTCTGTATCTATTAACAAAATGGTCCTCGATTTTAGTACAATTCACGAGTGTAATGTTGATAAAATATCCTTTTACAAAATTTGTCAATTAAGATTCGTTTAGATTCTTTATAATAATTTAATACAAAATAATATCTTTGAGGAATTCAAAGATACCCTGACTTTAGTTATCATAATCTTTTTACCATTCTGGTTTGGTTGTATATAATACCTGTACGGTCTGATAGTGGTATGAATTTGGATCATTAAAGTGGCGGTCCCCACCTTGTTGCGCTGGACTGGACTAATCGGTTGGCTTATGATTGGCTGTGGCAATTTTTGGAAGCCTTGCTATTGGCTTTCAGGAAATCTCGAAGCGTATTCACTTGCCATACACAATCTAACAACAAAAATATATATAAAATGTATTAAGAGAAGGTTTTTTCTAGTGTGTGTTCATGGACACATTCTAAAATTTTTTATTTTGATAATTATTTGATTAGCCATTAATTTAATCTTATTTATTAAGAGTTTATCAATTCTTTATTAGAGAATATTTTGAAGATAAATTTCTTATTTAAGCTTGTTAGCATATGTCCATGAACACACATTAGAAAAATCGTAAAGAGAATTCAGGGGACTTGAGGTGATGGCCGTCCCACTTTTCTTAGGCAAATTCCTTATGATCAAGTAAAATTTTAAGTTTAGTCCTCTTTAAATTTCTATTCATGTATTAAGAGAATTGATAAAATGACAAGAAAAATAATTTAGTGCCATGGTACAAGTATTTGAATTTCTTCAATAGGTTTTGGGTTTAATGCTTCTTATCTCTTACAATTTCCTCGTTTTTACAATGAACTCGACCTAGCTAATGGGCTTTTAATCCTTTTTTTATATAATTTTTCAAGCAAGTGGACCTTAATTAGGTTATAAATTTTATTATATTCGTGAAATACGTTTATTCCTCTATTATTGTTAGTAAATTTGCTTTCCTAAATTTTTATTATCAAAAAAAATATTTAAAAATATATATTATAAATGATCAAATATATGTGAGTATTGAGTCTTTAAATATTCCTCATAAAGTTTAAAATTTAAATAGAAATATCGACAGTTCAACCGAAAAAAAACTTGAATTAAAATACGACCCCTTCTGTAAATTTATGGGCCTGCCGACTGCCGTTAATAGCGTAGCTCTCAAGCCCCGCCACCATGCATGCCTACCTTTCTTGTAATGCCCTAAAAAAGTTGATTGGCTTATTAATATGATTATTCTCAAATTACCCAATGCTCGAATAGTTGGCTAGTGAATGGTACTTTATGGTAGAACTCCGTATTAGCTAAATAGAAAAATGGAAAATTTAGCTATTACTTATTACCCTTAAATTTATTTGATTATAAAATGGAGGAACTTGCCCTTTACGATCTCAAAGAAACAAGGTTTAGATTCCGTTAATCATATAATGGCTGTCTCAGTTTGAACTTTTTTCTAAAACAAATAAAAGACACATCTAATTATATTATCAATCTAACTAGACCCTGAGTTTATTTCACCATATTTGAAAATTATTGCAATTCTTGTAGCTGTTTTTCTGGTGCAAATTATTGCAATCTTGTAAGTTGTTTAATTTACTATATTTGAAAATTACATCTTATATTTTTAGTTGTTTTTCTGGTGCAAACTTTTAGTTGTTTAAATTACTATATTTGAAAATTACATCTTCTATTTTTTCTCCATATAAATTTTAAAGTTTGATTCTGAAAAAAAAAACATCAAAAAATTTAGTAAATAGGGATGTTATAAAGGTAGCTATACAACTTAGAAAATGGCAATTGGATAAAGAGAGGGACCAACCATGTTCAGTGGCACATCAACATATATGCAAATCAAGGATAAGGGTGGGGCCATGCAACAAGCCAACAACTAACAAAGCCATATAATTAAGTTTGGCTTTCATGGACGTGTTGCTTGTTTGATATTGATAACAAAAATATGAAATATAAATAGTAGTATGATTATAAATATTAATAAGTATGTGTTATCAAAATATTAGATATGTGTATAAGTCATATATTTGATATATTAATTTTATGAAATATATTAAAATAACATTAAAATATCAATTTAATATCACTCTAATATCTCAATATACTCTTCTACCAAATAACACACTGGTTTGATATCGATATCAGAATTATGAAACATGTATATAGATATGATTGATATTCCAATTCATGCTTAATGTGAGATCAAAGATTAAAGATTACAAGGTGTTCTTCAATTTATAACAAATGACTTTTCTAGTTGCTAATAAGTAAAAATACAAAATTATCTTTAAAATATTTTCTAAAAGAAAATAGATAAATCCTTAACAATAAATAAATAAACTGTTAGCTAAAAAAACCATTGCTAAAAATAGAGTTCATAGAGTATGTCTATCTAGAAAAAACCTATAACAAAATATTTTTATTAGGGTTGTGTAGTTATTATTCGTATCAAAAATTGCACACCAGAAATTGAATAAGGAATATTCTCTCGCTAACGTTAAATAAATGGTTCCAACAAATACATTATATCGGGGTCTGAAATATAAGGATAAGATTTTGTGGTCCAATCCAGAATGTTCGAGAGTTGGGCCGATGTCACTTCTCGGCCCGAAGTTCATGGATCAATGAAATCTAAAATCTTAATTAGAAACCCAACTAAGGGTCCGTTATAATTATCCAAACGAACCCTAATAGTTGAATAAAAAATAATGCAATTAAATAACAAACCAGGCCATCTAAAGTTATCTCCTCATTTTGGCAATATTGATATTCAGCTTCAGTCATCTTCAGCAGAGAATTTCTGGTCTTCTTTCTCATCCATTATATGTTGTTGACTTGGATCTCCTGAATCGTCTCAAAGTTCAAGAAGAAGATCTTTTCCGAAAGCAAGAAATCATGTGGCATCAAAGAGCTTGCTCTAATGAACTTTTCTAGGGAGATAGAAATACAAAATACTTTCACGCTAAAGCTAGCAATCGAAGAAGAAGAAATAGAGTTTTAAAACTCCTCAAGAATGATGGAAACTTTGCTACTATTCAGGATGAGCTCCAACATGTTGCATCCACCTACTATCAAAATCTGTTTCGCTCAGGATCTCAGACTGTTCATGTTGATATGCTTAATGGAATTGAAAGGAGAATTCAGCCTCTTGAAAATGAAACCTTGCTCAGGCCTTTTTCTGCTTCAAAGGTTTTGCAAGCACTTAACCATATGCATCCGACTAAATCTCCAAAACCAGATGATTTGTCGGTTCTGTTTTTCAAACATCACTGGGACTCTATTGGGCATGAAGTTACATCCTATGTTCTTAATATACTAAATGGTGCAGCTCTCCCACATCAATTCAACTTCACTTTTTTATCTCTCATATCGAAAGTTTCCAGTCCTAAGAGTATGACAGACCTGCGTCCTATTAGTCTATGCAACGTGGTCTACAAGCTTATCTCCAAGTGCATTGCTAATCGACTCAAACACTTGCTAGATGAGTCAATTAGTCCAAACCAAAGCGCTTTTATTCCTGGGCGTATGATTACGGATAATGCTTTAGCTGCTGCAGAATGTTTTCACTATCTGAAGAAGAAGAAAACTGGAAGGCGAGGATTCATGGCAATTAAGCTCGACATGGACAAGGCCTTTGACAGAGTTGAATGAAATTATCTCAAGCATGTTATGCTTCACATGGGCTTCCACTCAGATTGGGTCAATCTTATTATGAAATGCATTACCTCTGTCTCTTTCTCAATTCTACTAAATGGCATACCTTCTCCTCCATTTGCTCCCCATCGTGGTTTGAGACAAGGTGATCCTCTGTCGCCTTATCTCTTCCTCTTCGTTATGGAGGGCTTATCTAGCCTATTCAAAGTCTATCAAGCAAGAGGATTTATTCATGGGATTAAGGTTGCCTCCACTGCTCCTCATGTTTCGCATTTGCTCTTTGCGGATGACTGCCTTATTTTTGCTAGAGCAAATTTATTTGAGGGACAACACATCAAGAACATCCTCTCTCTCTTTGAATCTGCTACAGGCCAGGCTGTTAATCATCGGAAATCCAAAATATCATTCAGTCCTAATGTTTTGGGTACTGTTCGGGCTTCTCTGCTGCAACAGATGGGCTTCAGTGAGGTGGAAGATCATGATAAGTATCTTGGCTGACCTACAGTCATTGGAAGATCCAAGAGGGCTATCTTCAACCAGATTATTGATCGAGTGAGAAAAAAAGGCTAAGGCTTGGAAATGCTCCTCTCTCTCACAAGCTGCTAGAGGAGTTCTCATCAAGGCTGTTTTGCAAGCTATTCGCACATATTTCATGAGTTGCTTCAAATTTCCCATAACTGTTTGCCTTGAGCTTGACAGCATTATTGCCAAATTCTGGTGGGGCTCTCAGGATCAAAAGAAAATTCATTGGGCTACCTGGAAAAAAAATTGTGTCTCCACTGATGAGGGAGGAATGGGTTTTAGAAATTTTGAATCTTTCAATCAAGCTTTGCTTGCTAAACAAGTATGGAGATTACTTGAGCATCCTAACTCCATTACAGCTCGTATTTTAAAAGCTCGCTACTTCCCTAATTCAGATGTTCTTCATGCCTCTTTGGGGAGCACTCCTAGCTATGCTTGGAGAAGCATCTATCAAGCCATTTGGGTTATTCAGCGAGGATTTTACTGGGAACTAGGCAATGGCTCAAGTGTTAAATTATGGAATGATCGGTGGATTCCTCGAGCTCACACTTTCTGCCTCATCACACCTCCAATTCCTACAGAAACTCATCTTTTTGTGGCAGATTTCATTGATTGGAATTCAAGTGATTGGAAATGGAATTTGATTTCTCCACAACTCCTTGATTGTGATGCTCAGTGCTTACAATCAATTCATGCTGTTTCGCAAGCAACATCTGATGTTCGTAGACGGTACTACTCCAAAGATGGGCGATTCTCAGTAAAATTTGCTTACAAGGTGATTCTTGCATCTTCAAATTCTGCTTCACCCTCTTCTCCAGCGAATCATTCTCAATCCGCTCTGCTTTGGAAGAAAATCTGGATGTTAAATGTGATTCCTAAGGTGCAAAACTTCCTCTGGCGTGCTCTTCATAGTTTTCTTCCATGTCTTAACATTTTGAAACACAGAAAGTTTTTGCATGATGATCTCTGCTCTCTATGCCTTCGGAAGTCAGAATCGATTCTTCATGTTCTAAAACAATGTCCATTTGCAAAGCACTTTTGGCAGCAAATTCCGCATCTTCAGGTTGCTTTTGCTCTAAAGCCTCAGAGTTTCTGGGATTGGTGGTGTTCCCTTAATGAAGCACTCTCTGCTGTTGATCTGGAATTATGGGCTTCATCTGTCTGGACCCTTTGGAACTTCAGAAACTCCAGAATGTTTAATGATCGTGATCAATGCCCTGCTTCTCTGTTGCATTATGTTTCTTTGTCTCTGATTCAACATGGAAATGCTAGTTCTGCTCCTCTTGCTGCTCAGTGCTCTAGTTCTAATCTGCCTTCAGTGAATCCAGGTTGTTGTCTTCTTTTCTGTGACGCTAGTAGTGCTCAAGATGATTTTGCTGCTATCGGTTTTGGCCTGTTTGATTCCAACGGTTCAATGATCACTCTTGGGAGTAAGTCTTCAAAACCAAGTCCGTTCATTGAGTTGTTGGAGGTTCAAGCTATCCTTTGGGGTCTGCAGGCAACATCTAGTTATGGCGTCTCTACAATTCAATTTTTTTCTGACTGTAAAGCAATCGTCTCCTTAAACTGTTCTCAAGTTGTTTTGCCCAGAACCTCAACTGGTCTTTTTGTGCAAGTCCTTCAGCAGAAGATGGCTTCCTTTCCTGTTTGTAACTTAGCCTTTGTTCCTAGGAAGTTTAATCTCCTTGCTCATAGTTTAGCTCTTCATGGGCTCTCCTTGCCTTATATGGCAATGGTATACTTTACTCATGTCTCTCAGCTGCCACTGAGTGTGGCTTGTAATCTGAACCTTTTCTCAGCTTAATATAGTCTGTTTTCGATCCCCAAAAAAAAGAAGTTATCTCCTCTTGGGTAGGAAATAAGTTATGGACAATTAAGTTTATTAAAGGCATTTGGACTTGTTATTGAATAATTAAAGGGAAATTCTTGTTGGTACCCCTGAGTTTAAAGTTATTTCTGTTGGTGTTTCACGATTAAGTATTTTTCGGTTGGTGTCTCTAAGGTTTGGGTTTGTTCGTTTTGTAACCAAAATTTTCAATATTCATATCATTCCGGTTCGAATTGATCAAATTGAAGCTCATCATTATGTTTATTGACCTCAACTTAGTAGGATTCAACTCCTAAAACAATCAAATCCATACTCGAACCATTCCGATTTGAATTCTTAAGGTCGAAAACGGGTTGTTGCTTCGGAATTCAAATCGACATGGTTCGGATATGGATTTGGGTATTTTAGGAGTCAAATCTTACTAATTTAAGGGCGAGAAACACAATAGTGGAGTTGGATTTAATCAATTTGAAGTGGAATGGTACAAACATGAAAAGTTTGGTTACGAAGCAAACAAACCCAAACCTTAGGGGCACCAACCGGAAAAAAACTTAATCGTGAGATACCAACAGGAATAACCCTAAACTCAAGGGTATCAACATGAATTTCCCATAATTAAAATTACAGTCACCTATATTTTGATGGTTGGATTTTTTGTTCGAAAATTCATTTTAAGCATATTTTTAGAGTAATGAACCGTATTGCTGACAAAATTTACCATAATATAAAACTTATTGTTATCTTCTGCAAATATTTCTAGGCTTAAATGTCTTCAATTTTAATCATTAGAGCATCTTTAATGGGGATTTATTGGGGGGCTAATTGATTTTTTTGAATAAAAAAAGAGAAGCCCCTAATAAGCCCCCATTCCGGGTTTAAGGGTTCGTTTGGTATGTCTTATTTGGAGACTTATCAGGGCTTATTTCCCAAATCAGCCATGGAGGCTTAAACGGAGCTCTGAGACCCGTTCGGTATGTAAGTCTGTTAAGGAGGTTTATTGAGGCTTATCTTGACTGAAAAATGGGCAAAATTTTCAGCCTCAGTTTGAAGCTTATGGAATTATTTGAAGTGGCTTATCCTGAATCTGGGCATTTCTACCCCGATAGTTCTCTTCCTCCTCGAGCAAGCGTCGACTGGTTTTCTTTCGAAGGCAACTCTTCTTCCTCCTCGTCGAGCTCAAAGGTATGTTCCTCTTCCTCCTCGCCGATCTTGTTCTTGTATTTCCAGATCTGTAATCCTCTTCGACAACATCGAAGCTCCATCGCCCACTTGTTTAGGGTTTTTCCATATCTTCTTCCATGTTCTTCCTCTTCTATTTCCTCTTCTATCTTCTTTCTCCTCTTTGCTCACAGAAGCAATTTCTGGATGCGAGTTCACTCTTCTTTTATCTCTGGTTTTGGTCTTCTTTGGGTCTTCGATCCTTCACCTCGTCCAGCTCATAGATTTAAGTATATTTGTGATTTTTTTTAGGTTTCGTTTGATTAGGATGTTGTACAAGTTCGGTTCTATGTGCGATTTTAAGGTTTCACACTGAGTGTGGCTTGTAATCTAAACCTTTTTTTCCCTCCAAATACTCAAACCTCAAATTACTAATAATTTCCATTGATTTAAATAAAAGAAAAAAAAGCCCAATAAAATTAAAATCTCTCAAATCAAATGTCATTCTCTGTAGTCCAATACTATAGAGCTAAACGCTCCCAACGCTCTCAACGAGCCGGCCCTAAAGGCCCTACCCACTTCGCCTCACCGGCGACTGCCCCCCGGCACCAGCCTCACCGGCGAAAACAAACCTAAGAGCTAAACGCTCTCGTCTACAACCCCCTTCTCCTAGCTCATCGGCTCCCAGGATGACACCCTAGCTCAACCGCCCCTGCTAACCAAGCATTCTAATCTGATTCTAAACATATAAACTGCAACCCACCATCAAAACTTCTATCAGAAGATAACGATCTATGCTCATACACCTCAAATCGGTGTTAATTTCACCCCTAAGGCTCATACACCTCAAAGCCGAGCTCCGCCACCGTAAGGGGAAACCCCCGCTTCTTCGCTTGTTGCAACCCACTGTCACCGCCTCTCGTTATCAGGGTAAACCCCCACCACCACAACTCTAGGGGCAACCCCCTTCACCACCACGCCAAGGGTAACCCCGCTCCGCCGCCGCTCTAGGGATAACCCCTTCACCGCCGCTTTATCCAAAAACCCAAACTCATCTCAACCCTCAATTAACAACTATCAACAATACAAGGCTATTGGAAAAACCCCATCTAAACAAAGAGGCAAATCCCTCCCAACAATAACAATCAACAACAAATACAGTAAAACTTCATTTGAATCCTCAGTGGGTAACCCCAAAATACCAACAACAAGCATACAAGACCAACAACTAATTAATGAGGATAAACCTCATGAACCAAGCCCACCCAAAACCGACATCAACAACAACAAAATTCCAGATCCGGTTCAGCTTTTTGATCCAGATCCGGAGATCCGCTCTTGAGCTCAGATCCACGCCTCGAAACTGCCCATGCTGAACTGCACCGACCCACCGACACCCGCGCCTCACCGGCAACCGTGCCTCACCGGCAACCACGTCTCACCGTGGTATCTGTCTTCGGCCTTCTGTCTCCGCGCCTCTCCACCACCGCTTAAATGCTTGACCCACAACTCGGACCACTTCCTCCGGCCAACTCTCCCTACGCCATACCTCTTCTGGTTCAAACCTATGGTTGAACTCCTCATTGGCGACAAGATCTGCCAACGCCACACTCGTACCAAAGCTTCATCGCAAAACCACCAAGTATGTCGGATTTGGCTTTGTCGGCACCTCCGTTTGCCTTGCCTGAAGGCTGATTTTCTTCTCGCCGGCGGGTGCTCCCGATCTAGACGCCGCCGAGACCGACCTCTCTCCCTTTACTGCCATTGTTTCCTTTTGGCATTCTAGGTTAGGTTATCAGATATTAATTATGGGCTTTGGGCTTTAGTTTCATCCCCTTGATCAAATTCCTGGCCCATTCTCGGCCCATAAGTTACTTTGTGAATTTTCGGCCCATATGTTACCAAATTGGTTGTCCTGGTACACAACTCGATCAAAATCAAACCTTATTTAAGGCCCAAATTCAAGTTTCATTCCAAAATTTGAAGCTGGGCCTTAACACCCAAAAAAAATGTAGACATTTATTTCTTTAACTTTCTTCTTATGAAGAATTATCAAACAACAAGACTAATTGATGTTCTCTTTGTACATCAATTTTCACCCTTGTAATCTAATTCGGTTTCGTTTGTTTAAGTATGAGTGACAAATTCTTCGCTGCAGTTGTAGAGCTGATCTAAGGTGTTGCTTGAGTGTCCGGAAGTGGTCGTGGTCGTGTCTGTGGCTCAATGAAGATCCCTCATGTACGAGGGCAACGTCATGGTTGAGGCTCCTGAAGATCCCTCTTTGAAGAGAGGGTAACGTCATGGTAGTCCGTTCAGCACTTCCGCAGGAGTTCTCCTGTCTGACTCGTCTACCGATGGCGCTTTCGTCTGATCGTGCTTGCTCAGCTCTCGTTTTAGGTCGTTTTAGCTCTATTTTTGCTTTATTGTAATTTCCATACTTGTTGTATTGTTCCTTCTGTCCGGTTTTGACCGGCGCCGATTTATCGGCCTCTCGATCTACCCGACGTTGTTATGTCGGGTACGTCGAATTCTTTCCTCATCAAAAAAAAAATGTCATTCTCTGTATTCATTCATATTGGGGATTATTATTTGCACCCGCAATTTCTTGCGGTGCACCCCAGTTTGGGTGCATTCGGGATGCGCCCAAACTGGGTTTTTTTAAAAATAAAATTCCTTAGGCGCAACCAGGATGCGCCCAAGGTCTGGGTGGATTGTTTTTATTTTGAAAAATAATTTTTTAAAGATTATTGAACCGATTTGGGTCTGAACCGGTTGATCTTGGGCGCATCGTCACGATGCGCCCAAATTTGTTTATATCCAATTTGGATGTCTTGTAGTTATATCCAATTTGGTTATTACTATGGTTATATACTATGATTATATCTTATAGTTATATCTATGGTTATATCATATAGTTATATCTATGGTTATATCATATAGTTATATACTATGATTAATTGATTATATCTTATAGTTATATACAATTTGGTTATATCTCATGATTATATTCTATATTTATATACTATGGTTATATCATATAGTTATATGCTATGATTATATCTTATAGTTATATCATATAGTTATACTATGATTATATCTTATAGTTATATCCAATTTTGTTATTACTATATAATATAATCATAAGGATATAGCCAAATTGGATATAGCTATAAGGATATAACCAAATCACATATAACTATAAGATATAGTCATATTATATAAGTATATGATATAACCATAGTATATAACTATATGATATAATATATAATTAAGCATACTATATAACTATAATATATAATCATAGTATATAATTATAAGATATAACCATAGTATATAACTTTAGAATATAATATAGGATATAACCATAGTATATAACTATATAATATAACCATAAGATATAATCATAATATATAACTATATAATATAACGATATGATATAATCAAATTTGATATAAGACATATAACTATAAGATATATTCATTATATAGAACTATATGATATAACCATAGTATATCTATATGATGTAATATAAGATATAATCATAATATATAACTATAAAATATAACCATAAGATATACCCATAGTATATAACTATAGAATATAACCGTAGTATATGACCATAAGACATAACCAAATTGGATATAACCATATTTATATGTGATTTTCAAAGGATATAATCATAGTATATAACTATAGGATATAACGATATGATATAACCAAATTGGATATAACTATAACATATAATCATGGTATATAACTATAGGATATAACGATATGATATAATCAAATTGGATATAACTATAACATATAATCATGGTATATAACTATAAAATATAACGATATGATATAACCAAATTGAATATAAGTCATATAAGTATATATAAGATATAATCATAGTATATAACTATAGAATATAACCGTAGTATATGACCATAAGACATAACCAAATTGGATATAACCATAGTTATATGTGATTTTCAAATGATATAATCATAATATATAACTATAGGATATAACGATATGATATAACCAAATTGGATATAACGATATGATATAACCAAATTGGATATAACGATAATATATAATCATGGTATATAACTATAGGATATAACGATATGATATAACCAAATTGGATATAACTATAACATATAATCATTTTATATAACTATAGAATATAACGATATGATATAACCAAATTGGATATAACGATAACATATAATCATGGTATATAACTGTAGGATATAACGATATGATATAACCAAATTGGATATAACTATAACATATAATCATGGTATATAATTATAGAATATAACGATATGATATAACCAAATTGGATATAAGTCATATAAGTATAAGATATAATCATAGTATATAACTATAGAATATAACCGTAGTATATGACCATAAGACATAACCAAATTGGATATAACCATAGTTATATGTGATTTTCAAATGATATAATCATAATATATAACTATAGGATATAACGATATGATATAACCAAATTGGATATAACGATAACATATAATCATGGTATATAACTATAGGATATAACGATATGATATAACCAAATTGGATATAACTATAACATATAATCATTTTATATAACTATAGAATATAACGATATGATATAACCAAATTGGATATAACGATAACATATAATCATGGTATATAACTATAGGATATAACGATATGATATAACCAAATTGGATATAACTATAACATATAATCATTTTATATAACTATAGAATATAACGATATGATATAACCAAATTGGATATAACTATAACATATAATCATTGTATATAACTATAGAATATAACGATATGATATAACCAAATTGGATATAAGTCATATAAGTATAAGATATAATTATTGTATATAACTATATGATATAAGCATAGTATATAACTATATAATATAACCATAAATCCCAAACACCAAGACCTAATCCTAAACCCCAAGACCTAACCCTAAAAAACGCTACAAACCCCTTGGACGCAACTAGGTTGCGCCCATAATTCTGGACGCAATCTAGTTGTGCCCAAAGGGTGTGTGGGATTTAGGGATTTGTACTCGAATGGACGAAAACCCCAAACCCTAAAACACACTAAAAACCCCTTGGGCGCAACCTGGTTGCGTCCAAAAACCCTAAATCACAAACTCTAAAAAATAATAGAAACCCCTTGGGCGCATCCACGTTGCGCCCATTTTTTTTTAAAATTTTTTAAAAATAAAAAAATAAAAAAATTTCCCTTCTGGGCGCATCCACGATGCGCCCAAGGTGAACCAGATTTTTTTTTTAAAAAAAAAACAAAATTGGCTATGAACCGGATTTTTTTTAAAACCCGATTCTTTCACTTGGGCGCACCCTGGTTGTGCCCAAAGAATTGTTTTTTTTTTTGAAAACAAAAATCCTGTTTTTGGACGCAAACAGGATACGCCCAAAAACAGGTACGCCACCAGAAAATCCGGGTGCGAACATTCTACCCGTTCATATTTCATCATTTCTCCACAAGTTCCTCACCAGAAAGTGAAATCTACTTTGAATTCAATTAAAATAAACCTAATTGCATAGAAAATTTAACCCCACTTGCAGGCCAAATAGTATAAAGCTACTGCTCATCTACAAGCCAGGAAAAGGGAAATAATCATTCATAAGATCTAATCCGCCATGGCGGAAAAACTTCAAGCTTTCTGGAACCACCCAACTGGCCCTAAACTAACATGTCTTGATTTTCGCTTAATAGAAATAGTTAGTTCCCAAAACAAACTTGGGGTGTTAATAAATTGAGTTTTGTTTTTGGGTCAATATTTTGCAGTACATTTCTGGGCACCAACGTTTAAATGGGGTCCGATCAAAACAAACATTGCTGATCTTGAGAAGCCACGTGAAGATATCTCTTATCCTACACAATTAAGCAGGTATTTTTGACATTGTATATGATAGTCTGATATATGACTATTCATCAATGTCTAAAAATCCCCCAAATCCCACACATTCATAAAAAAAAACCTAAATTTGTAAATCCTTAACTTTCCACAATCTTCTACCGTCTTTAAAGCCTCTTAATAAATGGATTGAAGTTACATAGCTTAACCACGACGAACCACCTCGCTGGAAATCTGTTCGACCAGAAATTATTCGATCGACCGGACTTCAGGCTTTTGCTCGCTGCTTGCCGCCACTTGCCCGCTCGCAGCCTCTTGCCTCCGCTCTCCGCCGCTCGCCGCCCATCGCCCAGGAATAGCTCGGAGGGGACGAAGTGGAATAGAGGAGGAGAAGGAAGAAATGTGTTATGAAGTATACGGAGAAAGACATTTGGTTTGAGCAATTTTAATTTTATTGGGCTTTTTTTTCTTTTTCTTTTATTTAAATCAATGAAAATTATTAGTAATTTGAGGTTTGGGTATTTGGCGTACAAAAAAACCTCAGGGTTACTTTGTGAAATATATCAAAGTGTGGGGTACCACGTGAATTAAGCGATACCTCATGGTTATCAGGCGAAAAAACCGTGTTTTTATTAGTGTTAACGATCCATTAAAAGAGTTTTGGACGGCTGGGCATTTCGCGAATAGTGATGAAACCATGAGCGTACCACGCGAAATTAATTAAACCCCTGGGCTTTTTGCGAAATTCGCTTAAGTTGGAGGGTACCATGTGAAATTTCCGTATTATTTATGGTGATTTAAAATATAAATATACACTAATTTAATTTCTTTACATTAAAATGACATTTTTAAAACTTTAAAAATGTACTAACTAATTTTGTTAACCCTCCTTTCGTTTGTTGTTTTAATATATATGTTTGTCGTTAATTTTCTTCAAGTATAATATTCGCTCTTCATTTTCATTAATAACAATAATATAACAAAATACTTGAAATAAAATATATTTTATAAATTTTATAATTTTTTTAAATTTTAATAATTTAATATAAATGGTATATTGATAATTTGATATAAATAAAAGAGTATAATTGTAATTTAATATACTCCAATAAGCTCCCCACTAAAGTTAAACAAATGAGTGAGGCTTATTTTTCGGTTTTAATCGTCTGGTTTGATCGGCCAATTGTTGGTCGATTTGCTCTACAAAAATGAATGACAATTAGGTAAGTTTTATTACACGTACAATTCATTACTTTTAAGTTCTTTCAAATGCGTATTGTAGCTAGATAACCGATCAATTAGTGGTCGGATGATACATTGATATAATATATAGTTGCTTATATGATATTGTGAGACTTTATAAGTAGATCATGCTACGAAAAACAAAATTAAGGATGTGGCTAAATAAAATTTTAGACATGAGGGGTTGTAGTTTAACTAAAAATTATCAAGTACATAATTGTACATACTAAAAACAAATAAGACGATATTTATTTCGGTATTATCATGTTGTTTACTCTATTTTATTTTGGAATATTTGGATTTGATTTTTTTTATATAAGGTCCATTTCACTAAGTACATTATTTTATTTGTAAAAATGTTATTTTCTTTTATATATTAAACAAGGAATTCCACAAAGATATGTATTTAAAAACTATACGCAAGTACTCTTGACGTGCAATTACTCCAAAGTTGTTGATTTCTTATGGCTAATTGAGAATTTAAATCTCAATTGATTAGTACAAGACTGTAATTTGGGATAGATGTTATTTATCTATACAAAAATTAATTTAATAACAAAGAGTTTCAAATGATAATGAAATTACCATCGAAAATTCACATACATAAATTGATTGATACCATCGCATAGACACATATTTACTTTACTAAATAACAAAAAAATTAATTCCAAGATATTAATTAAATTATTTATTTTGTATAAATTAAATGTCGATTTTCAAATAACTCTTTTAATTAAAGACACATTTAACCAATGTGGACAAAATCATTGAGAAAAGCATTATCCAAAAATATAGTGTCTATACGCGAAGGAGTCGA
Organism: Rheum nobile; assembly: GCA_027886185.1. Taxonomy (NCBI): domain Eukaryota; kingdom Viridiplantae; phylum Streptophyta; class Magnoliopsida; order Caryophyllales; family Polygonaceae; genus Rheum; species Rheum nobile. The sequence continues at coordinate 692,432 of WOAB01000616.1, read as the reverse complement.
GGCATCTAAAGGCTCTCGAAAATCCTATTTACATATACATGTTCAACAATTCTATCATCCTTATAAATTTTGGACACCGAAATAGACCAATATTTAATAGGGAAAAGATAAGGTGATGATGGAGGCTTAGGAAAGGAATGAGGACACCCAAAGACCGTCGGATCAAGAAAAAGACTGTCCAGATCAGCCAAGGAAAGAATTTGGAACGAATTCGGCACGGCCGAATTTTTCGCAAAAAAACGCGTTCCGTGTGCACACGCATTTTGGTCCGTATGCACACATATATTGTTTCGCATGCACACACACATTGTTTTCATGTGCACACACAAGTCATTCCGTATGCACACGTAGGCTATTTTTATTGGTTTTTATACGTATGCACACATGTTATTTCGTACGCGCTTTGAGTCATTTCCGCATGCACACATATGTTATTTTCATGTGCACACATGCACACATATGTTGTTTCACATGCACACATGTCTATTTCACATACACACATAGCACGTAGTGCATTTCGTATGCACAAATAGGCCATTTTCACATGCACACAGTAGTATACTTCGCATGCACTCGATAGTATACTTCGTATGCACTCGATAGTATACTTCGTATGCACACAGTCGTGTTTTCATGTGCACACGTTTTGTCATTCCATATGAACACATGCGTTTTATGCATGCACAGAAAAATAAATTTCACGTGCACACCGTAGTGTATTTGGCATGCACACAACAATGTATTTGACATGCACACATATATGCACGCGAATCCGTCTTTTTTGCGAATAATTCGACCGTGTCGAATTTTTGCCGATTTTTTCCCAAATTATTGAAAAGTAATCTGGACACTCCGTTTGCTTCTCATCCAACGGCTCTCATGCGTCCTCATTCCTCTCCTCCCTTCCCATCCTCACCGGATCTCAACCCTATTTAATATGACCATATTAATAAAATGCATATATAATGAAAAAAATGCAAAATACAATATGTAACTGATAATAAAAAATAAGTCCAAAAATATACATGTAATCATGTACAAATAATATAAAATTTAGAAAATTCATGTCCATGCGTAACACGGGCATGTCCTTCTAGTAATTCCAAAAAATCTCCCGTAAGCCCTCGTTTTTAATGCTCTTATATTAATAGCATTTACCATATTGACAAATGAAAGTTTTTTTCTTGTGAATGTGATAGAATTGACCGACCAATTTCACAGGTTAGAAATTAACAACTTACCATTGGAAATGTGGTAAGAGTTGAATTGGAAGGGTCATATGTTGGAATATAAACATCCCACATCGAAAGTTGGGACATAAATTGTCTAGTATATAAGTTTGATGACCTAATTGGTTTTAGGATGGAACCTCATTGGACTTATGTACTGGATATATATGCGCCTATGTGCTCGTGTCCGCACGACCCCCAGTCTATGAGCCCATGGACTTTGACATGGTATCAGAGCGGGTTCGGTCCTGGGTCCCTTTCTTGGGTTGGTTGGGTCTGGCTATAAAGAGATTGAGATGCTTACCCACACCCGTTTGTCCAAGTGTCAACTGGGCCTGACTAATTGTCCGCCCGTTGCACTTGCGGGGACGTGTTGGAATATAAACATCCCACATCGAAAGTTGGGACATAAATTGCCTAGTATATAAGCTTGATGGGCTACTCCTCCTATATCCAATTGATTTTAGAATGGAATCTCATTGGGCTTATGTACTGGGTATATATGCGCATATGCGCTCGTGTCCGCACGACCCCCAGTCTATGGGCCCATGTACTTTGACATCATACAAATTAACATATTAAGAGTTAGATCTACATCTCAATTCTGTCACATCTAATCGTTATTCAATCAGCGAAGGCGAATCAATTAATTAATCTGACTTATGTATATGAACGTTTGTACTGTTGTATCCTCCTCTAGCTATATGGGAATCATTTTTGTGTTTGACCGTGTAATTGTAATAAAATTTTAATTAATCTAGTTATGATTAACAAAAAATAGAGATAAGGATTCCAACTGCTTCTTTATTAATAAAGAAGAGATAACATAAAATAAGATGCAAGAGTTGGTTTTCGTCCCCATGAACTTTGTTGTCATCTTATTGCCAGAGTTGGTGGTAGTGAACCATGACATTGGCACTTCACATTCAAATGAGAAAATTACAATTTACAACAGACCCATTTTGGACTTGCATATAAAAGCAGTAGATACTGTTACAAACACCCCAATATTAAAAAGGGACAAGAGGAAAAAAAAGAAGGAAAAGTTGGTGCACACGTGGCGCGATTATGGAGGAGGAGGGTCTTGTTCCGGTGAAGAACACATGGGCCTGATGAAGACGGATGATTGAATTCGAACGGCCAAGATCGATTACTTGTTCTTGAAAGGAATGGCCCTGATCACCACTTGGTGGTACAGAGCTGCCAATGCTGCTCCGATGAAGGGGCCCACCCAGAAAATCCACTGCACCATACAAAAATGTTACAGTACTGTTTGTTAGGAAGATATATAGTTGACAAATTTGTTACGGGCCGAAATTGTCAATCTTTAATTTAAGTAATGATGATAACGTAGCTTGTACGCCGTAGCCCTACCTCTCGACCCTCGCTATGTTAAAATATTAAAGAATTCCAGCATTTAAAATTTCATTGGAAATAATTATCATTGCCGTTATATAAAAGCTAGTGCATATCATATCACAAATTTGGAGCACTACCTAATTCATCCCCCTAATTTAGTTATGACAATTAATTGAAAGGCCGTAAATTTCTTTCTCTAAATTCAATAATAATAAAAAAAAGAAAAGAGAAAAGACATAATTAAGATTGGAGTGGAGAAGTATTGACTCACATGGTCATGCCATGCGTGGGACTGGTTGAAGATAATTGCAGCTCCAAGACTCCTAGCTGGGTTGATACCGGTTCCAGTAATGGGGATGGTGGCCAAGTGAACCAAAAACACCGCAAACCCAATTGGCAACGGCGCCAGAATCTAATTACACAAATCAAATATAAATAATTTTGATCCATGACTCGATCGATATGATATATGTATGTAATATATACTTACAGGCACGTGGGAGTCACGTGCGCTACGCTTGGCGTCTGTCGCGGAGAAGACGGTGTAGACAAGGACGAAGGTGCCGACGATCTCAGCACCGAGGCCATCGCCCTTGGTGTAGCCGGGGGCGACCACGTTGGCCCCGCCTCCGAGGCTCTGGTAGAGTTTGGGCTGGAAGCCCTTGACGACTCCGGCCCCACAGATGGCTCCAAGGCATTGCATGATCATGTAGAACACCGCGCGTGTCAACGACAACTTTCGGGCCAAGAACAGCCCGAATGTAACGGCCGGGTTTATGTGTCCACCTATATATGAATAAATAAATAGATAAACGTACAGGCAAGTCCAAACTTAATTAATCCAAACGAATCCGTAGTCGAATATATATTGCATAAACTGTTTTCGCTTCGGAGTATAATTAAGTTATTACCTGAGATACCAGCGGTGCAGTAAACGAGGGCGAAGATCATACCACCGAAGGCCCAAGCGATGCCTTGGATGCCCACGGAGGCGCACATGTTAGGGGCCCGCTTAAGGCCCATGACGGTGAGGATGGATATGTAGAGGAATAGGAAGGTGGCTATGAACTCGGCTATGCCAGCCCTGTAGAAGGACCAGGAGCTAAGCTCTCCGGCCTCAAAGAGTGGCGCCGGGGGCGGCTCCCTGTAGTCCTTCTCCTCGTGGGTCTGGGCCGCCGTTCCTATCGGCTGCCTCTCTGGAAATTTGTTGGCTCCAAGCCTAACATCTTCTTCCTTGCCCTCCATGAGCTAGTAAACTTAATTGGATCTTGGGTTTGGGTTTGAGTTTGAGTTGTTGTTGTTGTAGTTGTTGTAGTGTGGTGTGGGACTAGCTAGGTAGAGAGGTGGGTTCTTATAACAATTGTGTATTGGGGAGCTCCGATCCCCTGCCGAGAAATGTGACTTGTGTGGGGCCTATCAAAACGGAGGTGTGATTAGAATTTGTTATCCTGCGGCCGACCATATTATATAATTTCTGTCATGGGCGGGGATGATGACTGATAAGGTGCATTTTAATTAGCCTAATTCATTACCGGCTTAAACTATTCCTAATTAATGCTGTACGTTTGCCATGAAAATGATGTATTATTGCAATAGTCACTAGCTGTGTTATAACCAACCAATAATGCTAGCTAATACAAATTATTTTTAAGTGGTACAATTAACAAATCGAATACAAAATTTGTTAGTCATCACTAGCTATGTTATGTCGACCAATTATATATGCTAGCTTATAGTTTCCCTGCAAGATAATCTTTATGCATATAAAAAATACAGTGCATATTTTCTTAATCCTATTATTTGAGCCATCATGTGTTACGCAATTTATTACTTTCATTTTGCCTAGTTATTATATAACACAATGGATAGAAGTTTCCTGTAATTTTGTATTTTGTCGGACTCATTTACTCTGATTTGTCACTGTCGTTTTATATTTGAACCGGATATTTTATAACGTTATAAATTAACTCAATATCATTTTTTTCATATATGTCACTATGGGATTTCAAACTTAATTTTCTAAGCAATATATACTTAAATGCCTAGCACCATTTTACCATGAACTCAAGTGAATATGTATTGCCACACATAAATTGCAGAAAAACGGAATATTTTGAGTGATGATAACAAGATTTTGACCTTTATATGTGGTATATGACGCCCCCTCCGTTTTAGGATAACTTTAGAAGCTATTCATGCGATAACCAATATATTGTGTTTTGTGGCTATATATATATGTTCTCTTCTCCATTTCTATTTCCTACTTTTTTTTAGTTTATAGACTGCTTTAATGAGTTGTATACCCATGAAATTAACACATCCGTTTCATGTAACCTTCCTGCAATTTCACAATACTTAATAAGTATTTTCTAGTTATAATGACCAAAGAATATCCACTAATTAATAATTATTGATTACGAGCAAATTTCAATCATTTTTCTGAATATATATTTGATCACTTAATTTTAGGACTTTGGATAAATGATAGTCTATTTCTAGACTGTTAGATATAGAACATAGTATAAAAAGTACATATTGAACTACTATGAATTTCTAACAAATTATTAAGCAGATGGAATTTTTCATGAAAAATATTTACAGAAAATCAAGACTATAATGAAATCAGGGGGGGAATTCATATGAAAAAGTAAGCTAATTAGTACATATAATTAAGTCTTGACAGATTTACAATTATATTTCTATAATGATTCTTTATAAAATATAAATATATAGCTTTGTCATGAAAATGACAAAAGGGCAACGAAATTAATTTGTTTTCGAAAATCATTACTCTTATTTTCTCATGTGGGATAAATGTATGTTTTTTTTTTGTCAAAGGGATAGATGTATGTTTAGTTAGAGTTAGAGACTTAGAGTGACATCGCTCTTAGCTGGCGAAAGGTGGTTCACATATTCCGTCAAGAATTTGAGGTTGCAAAATATAAATGTGGATATGGTGTTTATTTTTGGGATGTCCACCGCCCATCTTTAATCAACCACGTAAAATATATTAGGCCCACAGAATTACCAGAATATTTGGTAAACCCTACCTATTTTCTTAACATAAATTTATAATAGTTTTTTTTAGTGACACACTTTAACAAGTTAAAGTAGGGAACTATTTATAAAATATTTCTATAAGAGAATAGATAAATTTTTAAGAAAAAATATTAAACTAATGATTAAAAAAATTATTATTAAAAATAAATTTGTTAGAGTATGCGCATAGACAAATACTACAAAAACCAATTTATAATAATCAAGATCGGAAAATTAGTGGTGTTTCGATAGTGGTTAATTACTTATCAAACAAAATATGTATAAATTGAGAAGCATAAATTAAAGAACAAGCAGTCGTTAGTTCATGACCCATTAGAAATAGCGATTACTAGAATATATATATTTTTACGAAGAAACATAAATAGTTTTGTTTATTACTATAAAATTACTAAGATTTTGGGAGAAAATAAGGTGATGATGGAGGCTTAGGATATATATAGGAGTCAGATCAAAAAAAATACCACCCAGATCAGCTAAGGTAAAAATTCGGATACAATTTGACACGGTCGAATTTTTCACGAAAAAAAAACGCGTTTTGTGTGCACACGCATTTTAGTCCATATGCACACACATACGTTGTTTTGCATGCACACACATACGTTGTTTTGCATGCACACACGTTGTTTTCATGTGCACACACAAGTCATTTCCGTATGCACACGTAGGTTATTTTCGTTGGTTTTCATACATATGCACACATGTTATTTCATATGCGTTTTGAGTCATTTTCGCATGCATGTACACATATGTTATTTTCATGTGCACACCTACGTTGTTTCACATGCACACATAGCACGTAGTGCATTTCGTATGAACAAACATGTCATTTTCACATGCACACGGTAGTATACTTCGCATGTAAACGGTAATATACTTCGCATGCACGCAATCGTGTTTTCATGTGCACACGTTTTGTTCATTCCATATGAACGCAGGCGTTTTATGCATGCACACAAAAATGAATTTCACGTGTACACCGTAGTGTATTTGACATGCACATAAATCTAACTTCACGTACACGCGGATCCGTTTTTTTCGCGAATAATTTGGCCGTGCCGATTTTTTGAAAAGCGATCTGAACACCCTATTTGCTTTCCATTTGACGGCTCTCATGCGTCCTCATTCATCTCTTCCCTTTCCATTCTCATCGGATCTCAATCCAACTTTTAATATTCCATAATCGATGACAGGCCAGGGTTGGATTGAAGCCTGAATATTCTACAACAATTTTAACCGTTATATATTTTGATCTAGAACTATAGCTATAGAACAGAATATATATATAATACCAAGCTCCATGGTAAGTACAAAATTATAGTACAAAGTAATTTTGCTAGAAGTAGTACTCCGTAGTAGCTAACGGTGAAAAGTCTCCTCGTCTTCAAGAGGGTTAGGGAGTGGTTAGGTATTTCCAACCATGCAACCTAGTAAATGAATTTCAACTGGGAGTGGTTAGGTATTTCCTGTAATAACAACTATTTGTTCACTAATTACTAATTAATGTCCCGCAAAAAAATTAAATACGGAGTAAAAGTTAACAAATGTAGTGTTTTTTTATCAGCGAGTTAAGAATTATGTAATAATTTATACGAAAGGCTGAAAATACAGCCAAATTGAAAGAGGATGACGTAAGGTGTTGATATATGCACAAGTATTTACGGGCCATATAAAATAAATAGCACATGCTTCAAATTCCAACTTCCAACCCACGTATCATGTATGTATATGCAATACCCGTCATAGGATCTGAAAACAGGATTTTATACCAATATATATTGAAGATTTTTGGTAATCAATTGAAGATACTTTTTTCAGAAAGAAATTAAGATACAGCTAACTGAGCCATTTGCATCACAGGGATAGGCTTTGTGTTTGTGTGTGTAATGGAGGGCATATTTATATTTCACGGATAAACTGCATTTATATGTAGTTAGATTCATACACCAATCACCAGTTGATTTAATGGGATGAAATATTAAGTTTTTTTAAGTATTTGTCCAAACTTCTCTAACAACGTATATAAATTAAAGACTGAATTGAAAGAGTCGCTTCCATCAAAAGGCCTCTGCATTATGCGGTTTGGATGTGGAGCGGCTCATGCCGATCAATTGAGATGAAAGATAAAAGAGAATGTAGTTAGAATACGTTTGGTTGAATATAATATAAATTTTTTGAAGTGATTTTTTAGAATTGACTTTAATGATTTGAAAGTCACGGGATTCTGAAAAATGTATAATTAAATTTAAATTTGCTAAATTATATGAGATTTTTTGAGATATATGGTATGTAACTCCTCCAACTTGAAAGAATTAATTTTTTTGGAAAGTTAACTACGTATAATTTCCGCTTTATAAAATATTTAAACCAAACACAAATAACTTGAGCTATTGTTCTAAGTTTTGCATTTCACGAAAAAAAACATTAGCGAACAAAACAATATCTCAATCTACTTTTTTTTATCAAAAAAGGATTCGAAGTATTATACATGTCTAATAAATCGAGAGGCTCGAGAAACTCGGTAAACGAGTAGACCAAAATAGACATAATAAAATGTTTGAAAATAAAGAATCAAACACATTGAAATCAAAAGCATAGATATCGACGACACATGAATGGGATGAGTAGAAACTAACATAACATCGCATAGACAGGAAACATGCTAGCATATGCATGACTCTTTCTTGGGAAAGTGCGACTAAACTCCTGAGAAATACTCTGACTCGTAGAGTCATCAAAAATCTCACGACCACAACTTTATCCGTGACGTAAATTGGTCAAAGTCCCAAGATCAACTCCACATCGAGAGTTATGTTCTTTAATTATCATTGCCTAATATGATATCCACAACAAATTTCGTTATCTAAATCTGTCTTTCTTTTGTATAGTCTTAGATAGATGTATAAACTATTATCTTAATTGAAAAGTGAATCTATTAAAATTTAAAAATTATGAAAAACATAAGTTTATAATAATATTAATTTTTGATTCAAGATTCTTAGCATGTCATTAATGTAATGGTTGAAAAATGGATAAAACGTATCGGTTTTGTTTTAAGAGTTTGGTTAGCTCACCCTTCACTCTTCTGATCACGTACTTGATTAAATAGCCTTTGGACTTTGGATTCTATCTTCAATGAATTTACCACTTTAATCAGATTTCAAAGGTGTTTTCCATTTTTATTATAAAAGGGTAGGTTTGGATCACCTCAAATAATCCTTAATTTAAGTTATATTAATCTATTATTTAATACAATTAATAGTTATTTGAGTACACAGATTCAACCAGACCCGAAGTCCTTCAAATAGAAGTGCTACAACGTTCAACTAAAAGCAAAATAAATTTTGACCCAAAAAAAAAAAGCAAAATAAACGAATATGTGAATTTCAATATGACAAAATAAAAAATTAGAACGTTACACATTTCAGTAGACGGTAAGAAATAGAAGGTTGGAAATTACCCGGCATAACGCATTTGAAATTATTGTGCAGTTGTGTCTTGGTTCTTGTTTCTTCGCTGTGGAACTTGTCTAGGTTTTCAGTCACGTTCCCCGCCTTCAATAACCAAGGCTTGGTTAGAAACACGTGGCCAGTATGGATTATTCATCGCACATATATGACACATGGATACTGGCCCCTACATTTTAACCGTTCTAATGGGTGCAGCAAGTCAGCAACTATAAAAAATAAGTTGATTTTATAGTGTTTTTTCTATAAACTCTACAATCTTTTTTTCATACATTGCATAGGCGCTATACCGTTATAACGAGAAAAGAAAATTCTAATTGTAACCTCGTGTTCATGGAAGGGAAAATTTGTCTCTTAGGGCTCGTTTGGTACGATTCCAAGGGAATAAAGAATCGGTATGAGAATGATTGATTCATGTATTTATGTTTGGTAGAGCTTGAAATGAGAATTAAATTGATTTCTTGGAATCACCCATTCCAACACTTATGAACAAATTGATTCTCTATCTAAATTCATTGAATGAGCCATTTAAAAAAAAAAAACTCATCCTCTCTTTCAAATATTACCCCGTCATCTTATGTCTTGTAAATTTGCTAAAATATTATAAAATACCTATACTAATATTAAATGAGATTTGATTCTCACACTTAACCAAAGAATAAATTTTTGGAATGGTTGATTCGAAAACATACCAAACACTATGCTACAGGGATGATTTATTTTGATTCGTGATTCCATTATGATTCTTGATTCCAACCTAATTCCAGATGTTATATCAAACGAGCCCTTAGAAAGATTCAAGTTGTAGTGATTCTACTATAAAATTTCATTCACAACTTTGTTTGAGATTATAGCAATTTGGCCAATTCGCTTCATTCTAAGGTAGGGCATGAAAATCTCAAATTTAAAAATTATACTGCAGAGATAAATCGGGTCGGGTTTAGTTACTTATCCGGGTATATGTAATAGATGATCAAACACATGATTAGGTCGAATAGACACGGGAAAAGGCAGGGACAAAGTCAGGATTTTACCCCAAAAGGGGCTAAAATCTTACGTGATAAAATATTATCTGGCTTAAATTCAATGTGACTTAAAAATTATTTCGCAAAAATCAATTTTTTTTTTATGAACTTAAGGTAATTTTTCAAATGAAATGAGGGGGGAAAAACTTAAGTAATTTTATTTTATTTTTACTTAAATCTGTTAGGATTGGCTGAAATTGCATTTTCAGATGAGGGGGGGGAGGGGGGGGGGGGGGATTTAAGGTAATTTCATTTTTATGGCTTAAATTTATTAGGGCTGACTGAAATTACATTTTCAGATTAAATAAGGATAAAAAACGGGGTTATTAAACACACCCATAACTTTTTATTATTCGCACTCATGCATGCGGAATACGTATACTTCTGTTTATGCATTCAAAAACCATTCAAAATATTCGCAAATTTATATACAAAAATGGAGAGTAAACTAATAATTTCATGCAAATAATTGAATAACAAACATATAAATTTAATTTTAGTAATGAAGACTATATTAATTGTATAACTAATTAAAAGAAAAAAGTGGTTAAAGTATATCACATATTTATTTCAAATACTTTTAATATGTATATTTCCACTTTTGTATCATTAATCATATATTACTAATTATACCAACTATATAAATTGAAATGTAAATTTTAGTATTTGGCCCTATATTTTAATTTATAAATAATTTTAACGTAGTTTTTAATTTATAGTTTTACCCATATATATTATAAATAATTTTAATTATAAATAATATAACTAAAAAGGTAAAAAGATATAAATAACTTTGAAATAACTAGTTAGCATGTACCAATGAGCACACACTAGAAAAACCGTAGAATATATAACAAACTATATGATATATAGAAGTAACTAATGTAACATAAAATTATATAATAATAAATATAGTAAACTTAACTCGTTCGAATTTTAAAAAATCTAAAACATTCATAATATGATCGTTAACGTTAATTAACAGCGGAAATAATCTGTGCATGCGCACTGCGGATACACACGCGTATGTATGCGCAGTGCGCATACATATGCATATGTATTAGCAGTGCGCATATATATGCGTGTGTATTTCTAATGCATATACACAAGTATATGCGTTCCGTATGCGTATATCAATATATAAGCTTTCGCGTTCCGCATACATATAATGAGTGTAAATAATAAAAAATTATGGGTGCATTTAACAATACCCATAAAAAAACTTAAAATTTTAAGTTTTTTTTTTCAATTTGTAGCCCCCTCTGAAACTCAAGTAGCTCCACCCCTGGAAAAAGGTTAGCACATGTAAACGAGTGAACAAAATACGAGATTTTAATTTTCAAAGTAAATGATTAAAGGACATATTATATTATATAAAAATAATATTATGCAAGTTAATTAGATATCAATCATCTAACAACATTTGTACAATACATCTCTGCTATATAATAACAAGGCCTACGCTTGTCTTCGTTTACACGAGTCGAGTTTAGTTTAGGGCTAAATGACGGTGACGAATTGGATCCGACGAGCTACCCATATTTTTGTTTAGGTGTAGAATGTCTTGTGTAAAAGAAAGGCAGACATCAATTAATATGGGTTGGGCTTTATGGGCCGAAATCGATGGACCGTTGGGCTTATTTGTACTCTCTTCATCAAAATGACGTGATGTAGGACGATAACAAGTCCCGTAATTTGCTCATGCTTCAAGCCGTCCGTATTGATGAAATTTGTCCGTTTAATCCCTTTTCAATATTTGATTGATTGAGTGGCTAACTGGCTACCATCTCAAAGTTTGCCACGTATGTACAATGGCACGAAATGGACGATTGATACGTCACTTCTTTTTATTTAATGACAAAAGTGCTAGCTACGAAACCAACACTACATACATCTCTTGACAACTTCAATTGTGTAAGAATGTACATTATCTCATTTCAACTTAAAAATATCATGTACCAATTCAAGATATTTCATGTCTTCGACCCAAAAAAAAGGAGATATTTTAAGTCGAAATTGGCAGCCACAAGTCCACTAAACAGCTAGCATAATAATGATGATTTTGTCTCTATAACTCGATCAACTTCGACCTTACACTTGGGATGTCGAATTACCGTACGTACAACTGGGTTGTAAATTAAATAACTGATTCTTCAGGTATGAATATTTAAGAGTTTTACAAAAATACGGCATCTCATACGTAAACATTTTGGTAGAGTTGTTCATCGGGCCAAAACCAAACCGAACAAATCGAATTTCGGAATTTTGTGGACCGAAAATCGAACCGAACATATTCGGTTCGGTTCAGTTTTGGCCTGAAATAACCGAATATTTTGAAATTATGTTGATTTAGAGGTTTTAGTGCACAAAATCGAATTAGACCGAACCGAACTTGGATCGAACTAGACCGAACTGGACCGGACCGAATAAGATTAGACTAATTTATCTAGAAATCTAGATTTTTTTTAATTATTTTAAAAAATAATCGATTTTGACCGAACCGAATATTATTTTTATAAGAATCGAAAATCGAACCGAATATAATCGGTTCGGGTTCGGTCCAAAAAACAAAAAACCGAACCCGATAAACACCCCTACATTTTGGCACTCAGTGTACTCTAATTAGTACAGATCTTCGATATTTGGTTATTAAATTGCCACGTCCATCGTCGATGGATCTTTAATGTTGTGAGTTGTGACCATAACTACCTCTACTATGATTTGTCACGAACATTCATATCCAGAGTATTATGGGCTTGTTTGGTATGACCCGGAAATCGGGTTGGAATCCGAATGAGAATCTGAATCAGAAATGTTTCATTCTCATTTTCGTAATTTATTATTTGTTATGCTTTCGCGTTGAACGAGATGTGTAATTTATTTTGAAATGACTCATATCTTCCCCTTTTTAATAGAATCAATTTATTCTTATGGGTTGAAATGAACCATTCCAAAAAATTAAACCGATTTCATTTTTTTCTTAATCAAACACAAATACTGAATTGAGTCATTCCGATTCCTCATTCCCTTGGAATCAAATCAATCAGACCTACATGTAGTGATGTACAACATTTATCAAGTTATGACTTACACTATCCTTGTAGTTGTTTCGAACTATTTTTTTTGATGAAGTTCCGAACTTTTGGAAAATGTTCATTGATTATTCTTTTAAGAGTGTTCAATTTTGTTTATAATAATAAAAAAAGATTTTTTTAATGTGTACTAATGGACACACAATAAAAATCTTATGTTTAGTAATAATTTTTTTTAATCACTAATTTAATTTTTTTCTTAGGAATTCACCCGTTCTACTCTAAAAAATATTTTGATTTTTTTTTCTTCAAATTTAAGCTTTTAACATGTACCAATTAGCACACATTAAACAAACACATAAAAAAAACTAACTTAATAATATTTGGCAGTGAGTGATTATGTGATGCTTTTGCTCATTTGTCCATTCAAATCTTGGATTCATTACATAAACTGCCTTTATTTCAAGGCTATTTAAACACCTCATTTTGTAGCTGTACAACTTTTTTTGGATAGATTCAAAAACGGTGTGGCTACTTCCACCCTGACACGGTGCTATTTGCATCGTGTCAGGCGCGCGACACTCACTGTCACACGGCAGTGAGTGCCGGCCGGCAGTGGGTGTTGGCGATGGATGCTGGCCGACGGTGAGTCCGGCGATGCCGACCGACGGTGGGTGCCGATTGTGGGTCCGGTGGTGGGTGATGGCCGGCGGTGGGTGTCGGCGGTGAGTCCGGCAACGGGTGCCCTGGGCGCCGCGTGGAGGGAGTTCGATCTGGCGCCGCCGCGCGGTAGTGGTACCGGGAGTTCGATCTCGTCGGTGATGGATGATCTCGCTGTTAATGGACGTCGGTGATGGGTTTATGGTAGAATATTCAGTGGATTTCAATCAGAATTATTGTTGCGTCCGTGAATGAATTACTTTCGATGGATTTCAATCACAATTTTTCGGTGAATTTTAAGAACTCGACCCGAACCTGACTCGATATTTTTTAAGACTCGATATAATTTTAAAATTCAATATTTTTTAAATATCGAAGAAGAACCCGACTCGACCTAAACCCGATCCAAATTCAACCCAAAAATTTGTACGACTCGATCGATCCACCGCCGGCCACCTCCGACATTCACCGCCGACACCCCACCATCAGCCACCACAGGCCACCTGCGGCACCCACCGCCACGCGCCAGCCGGCGCGTGTCAGAGGCCACAGGCCCGGTGCAAATAGGTTCTGCCTTAAAAAGCATTTTCATTTTTAGAAAAGCAAAGCCATCCATCTCGGCAGCTATATTTTTCAAAAAAATAATTATAACAATTTAAGGATCAAATTACCTCTCTGTTTTAAGAGACCTTTCCATAATAAGGGAGAAGTATGAAAAAGAAAGAAAACAATACAATAGACTTCCGTAGGACTCCACTCTCCAGGAGGATAGAGTGATTTCAGAAAAGTCGATGCTTTTATTTAATAAACAAATATCACAATAATAGCGAGACTTATGAAAACTGGTCTAGATAAGGACGGTTTCGAATTTTCTCACATTTTTCCCAAAAAGAAGTTAAAGATGAATTCTTATTTTTAAAAAAAAAAAAAAGAAGAAGAAGACAGTGGTATTGAGAAGATACTCAACGATTTTGAAAATTTACCCCTTCAAATATAAGTATTTTTATAAAATTAACCAAAGACTTGACCGAGTACTTACCAAAACGCTCTCTTTCATTGATATTGAAGTCTTAATAATAAAAAAACTCATCAGGACCAATTTACAAAATATGCTACTTTTAATCAATATTGAGAAATTTGCATGTATACTACTATGCTAAGTTGTGTCCGGGTTTTTTTTTGTTTATGAGAAAAGAATTAGACTGGTCTTAGTAACGATGCAAAGACCAGCCTAGAATATCCTTGCGGATGAGAATAAAAAGTTATGAATCAAGACTAAGGTTAGACATAAGTGGTGAAAAGCTGAGTTTAGCAATGCGATCAGCAGCACAGGTCATCTCCAAAAAAATGTGTCTAAAATGAACCTCCTGAAAGGAATGGATGTCGTTCAGAATGTCAGCAACAATCATCTCGATCTCCCAGGGACAATCCCAAATGCCCTTAATAGAATTTATAAGGCAAAGATTGTTGCCCTCGATTTGAAGTTTTTGTATATTTAGGATCTTGGCATGATTAATGCTATTTTTTAAGGCTAGTGCTTCAGTCATGAGAATGTTATTAAATCCACATCGTTTGTTATCCATATGAATTACTTCTGCTTTATCATTTTGAATGATGAAGCCAATGCCAGCTTCACCACTGGCTAGTTTTGAGCCATCAAAAATAATTTTGTAAAAGTTTTGATATGGTTTTTCCCATTTCAGGAATTTAGTTTTCCTAATTTGTTGTGGTTTCTTCTTTATATGGGGTATATCATCACTATCGGAGTACTTAGTTTTATCCCATTTTTTTATTAGTGTGGTGATATATTGAGAAAGGTCTTTGATTTGACTGCTAGGATTAGAATTAAAGAGAAGTTGATTTCTGTTAATCAAATTACCCCACCAATTAGTGATGAGGAAAATTAATTATTGTTTACTGAGGAGGGACGTTAATTCAGTCAAAATATCTCTTGGTTTTTTATTTGTAATGTCTAAGTTTCTGACTATGGTTTCTATGTTTGCATTTTGTTTTTTGATGTGTTTAAGTGTGAAGGAGCATTGTGTAAGAAAGTGAGTAATATCTTCAATAGGGTTATCGCAAGAATCACATGCAAGAAGGACATGGACATGTTTCAAGGTTAATCTTTGTTTGGTGGGTAAACCATCATGATAGATTTTCCAAATAAAGTTTTGTACCTTTGGATATGTGTTCAATTTCCAAATCCAGGCAAGATTGTTATTGGAGGGTGTTTGTTGTTTAGTGATTAGTTCGAAGGCGGATTTTGTTGAAAACCAGCCATTCATGCTAGGGGCCCAATACATTCTATCAGGAATAGTATGTAGAGGGATGGGAATGTCTAGAATTTTATTCACAACAATTGGATTGAGGATTCCTTCTAGTTTGGTTTGATCCCATGTTTTATCATTTTTTATGTATTCACTTACCTTAATGGCATTGTTAGTAGTTGTAAATGGTAAGGTGTTATCTCTGAGGTTAATATCCGATATCCAATTATCAGTCTAGAAGTTAATAGAGTTTCCATCTCCAACAAGCCATTGGAGACCAGAATTGAATTCCTTTCTTTGTTTGAGTAGTTGTGACCATTGCCAAGAGTGATTTTCCTTTTTACAGTAGTGGAAGATATTGGTATCTTTGAGATATTTTACGGTGATGATTTTGACCCAAATATTGTTTGGTTCAGCCAAAGTTTTCCACAGTAGTTTCATTTGTAATGTTTTGTTCATATCTTAGGTCTTTCTAATACAATTGCCTCCATTTTCTTTATTTTTACATAATTTATCTCAGCCTATTAAGGGTTTATAAGATGAATCTTTATTCCAGAAGAAGGTTCTGTTAAGAGTATCTAATTCTTTGTGCATGTAGGATGGTAGCATGAAACTTTGCATAATATAATTTGGCTTAGCAACCAGATTAGATTTAATCAAAGTAGCTCTACCTTCCTGTGAATTGGCTTTCCATTTTGTGAGCTAGTTAGTGGTTGATAAAACGGTGTCTTTGAATGTGTCTTGATTTACTTTTCCATTAATAATAGCACATCTTAAGTATTTTTCGAGAGATGTCGTACTTGGGATACTTAGTACCGATTGTATTAGATTTTTTGTATTATTAGAAGTGTTATTAGTAGTTTGGAAAGGTGATTTTTTATAGTTAACACATTGTCCTGATATAGAGCAATATTCCTCGATAATGGTTTTAATTTTGGAGCAAGCTAATTGGTTAGCTTTACCAAAGATGAGGATGTCATATATGCGAAGGATAAAAAAAATTATTGGTACCTCTTCTGCAAGATTTGAAAGCTCAGTTGGTTGTTGCTATAATTGCTCTCGATTTGAAATTTTCTTGCTAGGATTTCAGCTCTTAGTATGAAAAGAAAGGGTGATAAGGGGTCACTTTGACGCAATTCTCGTTGGGGGTAAAATACATCAATAGGTCCGTTGTTGACAAGGACTGAGAAAGAGACTGTTTCAATACATTCTTTAATCCACACAATAAATCGTATGACGAATCTAAAATTTTCAAGGACTTTGAGAATGAATTCACATTCAATCTTGTCATATACTTTTTTCATATCGAGTTTAATTATTACACATCTTTTATTCCCTTTCTTAGATCAAAAAGAGTGGAATATCTCATGGGTTATAAGGATATTATATTGGATTGTCTACAAAAACATCTTATATAGGGTGAATTAGTTTATTTAAAATGGATTTCATTCCGTCATAATTTTGAAAATCATTTTATAGATAGTGAAGTAAAGACCGATGGATCTGTAATGATTTGTAAAGTAGAGAGTTGTATAAATCATTTTATAGATAATGGAGCAAAGACTGATGGATTTGTAGTGGTTTGTAAAGTGGGGAGTTGTGTCCGGGGGCTTTGGTCCAATACTAGCCGATCTCACCGCCAAGCTCAAACAATTTCTTTTTTATATCACAGTCCAGCAGTCTGGGAATAGAAATATCCCAATTGAAGTTCCAGTACGTTCAAACTCCATCCTTAATGTATAAACTTTGATCAACGCTTCTAACTTTTTAGGGTAAATTTTCTCACTTTCCTCAATAAGCAAGCAAACAGGAAACCTTTCATCCACGTAATATATGAAATAATTCAAACAAACTTGCAAGATTATGGAAAACTATTATATACTGCTAGTATTGAAATTGGCTTAGCCAAGGTCTGGAAAAAAAATTAATACCCGTACAGCTTTGGTTCCAAATATTTGACAGTTTGATAGAAATATTAGATCAGAAGGTTTGCTGCTACCTTCTTCCTAAAGTAAATATTCCCCGATTTTACTTCTACATCATTCATCTATTTTTCAGATTTTGCCCTTCTATTCGTTAAAATAATACTAGGCAATCTCAAAGACTGAAATCTTATAATTTTTACGATTAAAACCCCCCAAAAAATTATAATAAATGCTTCATTCCCCATAAGAAAATATGGCGGGGGTTTGGGCGAGATCCGCTACAGATCGTTGCTTCTAAGATCCACCACCACGACGCTGACGTTGTCGGCGCTATGCCGAGCCAAAGCCAGTTTCGTCAGCAGCATCGAAGCATCCAGGCACCCCTGATCGGAGCTCTCGCCTGCGAAGGCAGCAAGCGCCGCCTCCATCCCCTCCGGTTGCGGCGGAGACGGCGGCCTCTCGGCGGAAAGGCACATCCGCGCCACTCCTGTGGCCGTTTCGTTGGACACCACATCCCAGAGACCGTCGCTCGCGAGGATGAGGCAGGACGCGCCATTCCGTTCCGTCACCGTCACTTCCGGTTCCGGTATCACGTACGGCTTTAAGTAATTGTCGCCTGTAATCGGAGAACAGAACACAATTAAGGCCTTGTTTGGCTGAATTGCACAATAAACATGAGATTTGATTGAGAAGATGCACATACCAATCGCTCTTGACATGGCTAGTACACCGAGAACTCTTGCACCGTCCCAGTAGATGACACGGCCACCGGCGGCTTGGATCCGTTCGAGCTCGTCGGGTCGATCCGGCTGAAAGATAAACACAAACCTATTAGACTTTTCCTTTCAATCATGTAACTGTGGGGCAAGGAATCAACGAGGATAAGAGAATCCACACACAATCATAACAAATCTTGAAAGAAAACGACGTTTTACAAAAGATGAAAACAAGATTTTTGATGGCGCGTGGGGTGTACGCGGAAAAAGGACTCAGATCGGGCTGAATCGCACCTTGTGATCGGAGGATAAAGGGACGGCAACACTGCCGCGAGAGAGGACGGCGCGGGAGTCTCCGGAGTTGGAGACGATGATTTTGTCCGGCGTAACCAACGCCACAACCGCCGTGGATCCGACGGCGTCGCACTGCGGAGACTGTAGCTCGCACCGGCAACAGCTTTGGAGGCCGTCTGGTCTCTCGGACACCTCTTTGTCCATCCTCTCGAAGCTTCGCTTCATCAGAGGCTCCCACTCCTCAACCGATCCGCCTACCTTCTCAATTTCCTCCTTGATTATCGCGTGCATCCGTGCTTTACACCTCATCGCTACCTGCAAAATCGGTTTTCAGTTTTCAAAATTAGCCTAATCAGGTCTCCGACGAGACTAAACTGAATCGCTGAATTGAATAGAACTGAAAAATTACATGAGAGCAGCCATGGCCGTCGAAGACGCCATAGAAGTGAAATTCGCTAGATTCCTTCTCAGTACCACACAAAAACGGATGAATCGACACCGCATCCTCCATCTCTCGCCGTCTACCGCGAACAGAGGTGGCACCGAACTTAGGACGATTCTGATCCGGTAGATTACGCGCGCTCACCTTCTGATCAGGCTCAGCGTCATCCTTCCGCCGCTGCAACTCCGCAGCCAGCGGTGGAACAGAAGAAGAACAGCTTCCACTCACGTTCTCACACTCTCGGGGGAGGCAGATCTCCGGCGCCGATATCTTCTGCCTCTTGGCGGCGATCTCCAGCGGAGGAGCGATGCTGATATCTGCTGCCATAATATTCATCGGGACAATCTCCATCCTGCGGCGGAGGCGGACTCCTATGGGGCTAGGCTCCACCGGCGACGCATCACTGTCGCCAACGATCCCGCAACACATCCCAGCCATGAGATTCGGTTTTTCAGATCTCAGAAATCAACAAACAGTTGCAGCAGAACAACCGAAATCAGAGTAACACAAATTCGAAACAGATAACAGAACATCCACTTGAAGAAGAAGATTTAGAAGCAGGAATGAAAGAGAAACGGAGGAGGTGCGACCCACTTTTGTAGTGGGGGGTTGAAAGAGGGGAAGCTGAAGCCTGCGTGTTGTACACAGGGGAAGGGGAGGGGGAAAGCAGTGGGTCGGTTTTACGGGCAGCTGCCCGGGAGGTGACGGGCAGGGGGAAGGTGCTGCCCAACATGTACAGTTGGTGTGACGTTGTGGGGGTGGCGGGGAAGCGGTGGGGACGGGCAAATCTGAGCCGTGGATTCGGTGATATGGTTTGATCTTCAGCGAGCCACGTGGAGATGCTCTTTTGGGGTTGTCGGGTACGTGGACCAATCAGAAGCCGGCACGATTACTTGCTGACGGCCTACCAGTCAGCCATGTGGTCCCTCACTCTGAACGACCTTCTCTCTCTTAATAAACAAACATTTTTCCGAATTGATGTGTGTAGATTTTTGAAAATGTGGAAAAGGTCCGATGTCTACACGTGTCATCATCTCGAGATTCGTGCTTATCAGCTGAGCTCACGCTCCGTCCCTGGCGTGTGCACTCCACGTTACCCAAGTAAGGGAGTCGTAACTCGTTTAGGGGTTCGTTTGGTTAGAATTTTTTGTTACGTGTACTGAGGTTAAGATATATAATTATCACACGTGTAAGCTATAATTTTAATATCGATACCTGGTCATTACAAACACAAACAAATTATCAGATTGATTGTTCGGTACTGATACAGTGATACCAATTTGAAGCCTAAGTATACCAAATTTCCCAAACAATTTTATTGCTCGGATTTTGAGATCTTGTATTATATTCTTAATTGAATACATCTTTCAAGAGTATAAGGTTCACATTAAAAACCCTTACATGATTTTATTTGCGGACGATATGGGATGTACAATATTTACGAAGGATTCCACGTCATTGGTTCGGATTTATATGATGTTTTGAAATTTGTGAAATTTATAATTCACAATTTACTATAAAAATAAGTTAATACTTCACAATTTACTACTACTTCATATCATTATATTAAAAAAAAAACTTTAATTATAAAAATATCATTATAAATAAGTATAACAAATAAGTCTAATAGAGACTTACCCGGATAATTACTAAAGCAACTCATAACAAAATTTTGCGTTGTTGTAAATTGTTACTAGTTATGAAGCTTGCCGTTTTACGTGTTCAACTGTTCATGCATTATTGGTTTTATTGTGCACTTTCAATTTGAGTTAAACTAGAAACCGAAATCCGTGTTTCGTACGAGCCTTTTATGTATATGTAGTGTCACAATTTAAATTTGAGTTTTTAATATATGGATTATTGTTTTATGTTTTATCTTAGACGATATATTATTTGATATGTATTTAAATGTAATATCTAAGTCTTGACAAAATAATAATATCTAAGTATTTTAGGTATAAAATGCTATGATTGTACAAAATATAATTTTATTTATTTATTTTGGTCAGAAGTTCAATTTAAATTTTGAATTAAGGTGGTAGTTGTTTTTTGTAAGGATGCGTTTTTTCTTTTGAAAATATTTGGGATTTTTTTTAGAAATGCTTATCTAATTATATGTTGTGCTTGAACTCGAGTATTTGTAAGAAACTTGCTACAACAACTCTCATTTCTTACATGCTCCACTACCCTCCACATTTCTATTTTTTTGCTTTTATCTTACAAATTTATTGCATTTTAATAATGTTTTTTCTGTTATGCTTTAGTTATTAATATTCATTAATATATCATTTTATTTATTTGGTTTGAATATATATCGTTTTATTAGTCACGTTGACTTTACATATTCCTAGACATTAATATCATTTTAATTAAAATATATTAGTCATTAATTCCTATTCTTATTAAATACGGAGTAATATAAATAATTGGTGACTCTGTATTTTCTTAAACCTTGTTATATTTTATATAAAAGTACATTAGTTATTTTATCGGTACTTGCTTACTCTTCTTAGCGAAATTATAATTCATAACTTCTTCCTTGTACATTTCATATGTGAGAGTGAGTACATGTCTATTATTTCGGCTTCCATCCTTGATTAATTCCTCTAGACCAACACCAATGAGGCCAAATTTAGTATATATACATGATGAGTGTAAAATGAATATGTATAAAATAGAACAATAAAAATCATCATTAACCAAAATAACAACACACCTACCTAAAACGATTTAGTACAAAAAAGAAACTAAAAATACAAACCTAATTGAATTTATGATATCAATAGTTGAAGGGTTTACATCGTCCATAAAATAGTTTGATTTATTCTTTACTAACAATCAATCATCCTAAATCGATTGTCTTTGTCCTCCTTCTAATGAAAGCTACCAGTGCATGATGTAACCAATCGATGCCTCAATAGTGCTATTAGATTATCCAATTCTCTGACATCTTCACATAAAATTAACCTATCTCGATCAAAAGACAATTATATTAATAAATTCAAACCAATATATATAAGTATTGTAGACTACAAAAGAGATTGAAATACATATAATCAAAGATAGTTTACCGTGAGGTGGATATATACTTGCATCATCGACAATCGGAAATCCTCATTCACATCTTTAACTTAATAATTATGCTTACTTCAATGACCATGTCTTTTTAAGGTGTTGTCCATTATCTCCCAAACTTCACTATACGGCTTTCTAAAGCTAATTTCCATGTAGAAGAATGAGATGATGGATGCCCAGAGCAAATGAACGGAATACCACCGTTTTCACCCTTTTATAGATGAAAATGTTACTTGGAAAGTGAGGCCATTTTGACATACCGTTTAGACATCTTGACTATAATTTATTTCTAACCATTCACTGTGTACTAAATACGAGAGTTACGTGTAGTAATTGATAATATTAAAATAGGAGTAAATGGGAGCAAAATATAACGTATATAGTATGTAGTAACTATCACTAATTGAGATTTATGTTAAAAAATGAGTTATAACCTAAAGAGTAGTCCGTACGTAGATGCAAGATTTAGCTGAAAAAAGTGTGTGAGGGGAGGGAATAATTACTTACAAATAGTGCTCATTTTTATATATACACATAATTATGCTATGGTATATTAAAATAAACAAAGAAAAATTAATTACTTAAATTACAAAGTAGCCTATAATTATACTTGTATTTTATATTGGTTTATAAATCCTATAGTAAAAACCGATCGGAAAATCTAACATAATATATACATATTATATACTAAGGGTGATAAACTAATCCTACGGGCAAACTATAACTTTAGGCCTATTTAAGCCTTTGATTTTGTCTTTAAAAGTTAGCATTCAATGACCTAGAATGCTAACTTTTAAATATATATAGATATAGATGGTTATTTTTCATGCTTAATAGAAATATAAATTGAACTATGTTGAAAATTTAACGTGAATGTAATACCCCTCAATTTTAGTAAGGGTATTTGGGTAATTTTCCCAACCCTCGTTCTGTAAGCAAGACGCGTTTGGCGTATTCGGAATTTCTGTAACTTCTATGATCTCTGTAATAATCTTTTGAACGTATTAGTATACGTTATTGTATTTTTGGTCTTAAAATATCCTTTTAAGAGTACAAAAATAATATTAATTTGGCGCGCTTTGGACGAAACCCGCGATCTGAGGCCAAATGACGCATTCGCGGCATTTCCGCGACCGTGGACGAGTTTTCGCGTTCGCGGAAACTGTTCATCGTCGTCTTCATTGCCTTTCGCGTTTTCGCCGATTTGAATTCTGGCGTTTCGCCGATGGAGGGAGCTTGATCGGTTCGTCTGGTCGGTGTTATACTCCTTCACACCCTATATAAGGAGGTCGAGGCCTCGGAGATATGCATCCTCAACCCCGAATCAATCTCTCTTTCTCTCGTTCTTGCCTCGTCGGAATTTCACCGGAGTTCTTCGTGGTCGTCAATGGTGCCTTGGAAGCTTGGAGTGGTGGTGAGCCTTGTTCGAAGCCGAGGAGTGGTCGCTAGCATCGTCATCGTCGTCATCGGTGAGCCTCGAACCGATTTAGGGGCGCGACAGGGGGAGATCCCATAAGACTCAATCTTTTGGAGTCTTCTCTTGTTCATACCGTTTCGTATCTTTCCGTAGAAGTGTTGAGGTTTACTATCGTCATCGGCTTTTATTCGAAAAGCGATGGGTATAACCTAACACGACTGCTTAGAACCTTTCTCTATTTTCTCCCTTGCATAGTCTTTCATTAGACTAACCAACCGGTTTATTTCATTTGCATGGTTGACTGGTGTCATCCGTCTCATACGGCACATCAGGTAAACGTCCCTTTCCATGAAGGCCATATTACGATGATGAGGGCAGATGATGTTTTTAAGAGTTTTCCAAGGTTGAAGATCCTAGGCGTGAGATCGCTCAGATCAAGACCCTTCGTGAATTTTATTTATTTAAAAGACTTCCGCTGTATTGAAACAATTCTGTATTTGGTTGTATCTGATGTTAACAGTTGTAAACCGTGACTTTGGTTTAAATAATATTTATGATATTTAATAAAGTTTTATGTTATATTATGGTTGTAATAAAATGGTTAAGCCTTGGGTGACCCCAGATGTGTAATCTGAGGTCATTGGCTGTAATACTTTCAAGGGAATATTTGGGGGTGTTACAGTGAAGATATAAGAATTATACAACGATATGAAAATGAGAACTTTTTAATTGATTAATATGTAGTAATTGTATACAATTGTGAATCAAAAACTTTGTATATTGTATAGACAATTATAGATTATTAAATTAATTGTTAATATATGAAATTGTCACTCTATGACTTTTTGGATTTGAGAAATTGTTTAAATTTTGTGCTAAATAAATAAGGCATGAAATGAAAAAAAAAACTAATTCATCTTTAAAAGTTAGCATTCAATGACATAGAATGCTAACTTTTAAATATATATAGATATTTTATTCCATTTAATATATATACATTAAATTAATATATATATATATATTAAACTACAACCTAACGTCACATTACCCCCTCTTATTAAAAATGTCTTATACTCTTATGTTATTATTTATTTTTATTTTTTAAATAAATTTAATTATATATTATTTTTTATCCAAAATCTAACACTAATTTTTCCCTAATTTAAATACAAAATAATTACAAGGATTACAAATCAATCATAAAAGATTTCAAATTCAAAACTTCCACGACACCAATAAACTCATAATTGGTCTAATCTCCTATCGCTAAATAATTAAGAATTGAACTAACTTCCGTATGAATATTCTTCAAAAAGACTATCCAGAACACGGGATTCAACGTTGCACCTGCATTCGCCTCTTTCAAAGCCCAACCGTCATCGATCTCCCTTTATCGACATCTCCATGGCATCATCAGTGAGCGCTTATCTGCACATCCCTTGCCACATCACTATATTGGAACCCTTGGTTCGTCGAAACGTCTGTCTCGGTAAAGGCTTTGGACCTTTTAATTGTAAAAAAATCCATTAAAGTTGCAACACTAGCCATTATTGGAAAATCTTAAAATCAAAACTTAATGGTCAATTAAATAAATAGTAGTTATTGAAAATCGAGGTAAGTATATATCGAGGTAGCTAATTACTACATATTTGTGGATGTATGATTTAAATCCAAATAAATGTTATAGAAAATCAAAGATTATGAGTTTTTGTTATAACTATTTTTTTAGAAAAATAATTATAAAATATTTGATATTAGATTCAAAATAGAATATCTAAAATTAATTTAGGATATCAGATTTATTATTGATTTTTTCTTTTAATTTTGTAATTTTGCATTTTAGCTTATGGTTCTTAATTAATCCGAATATTTTTTTTACACTACTAACTTATTTTTCATTTCACTTAATATGTTCACAAAATTCTATTATAATGACTTTCTAAAAAAAAGAGTAAATAAAACATAATTGTGTAACATCCCAGGCCAAGCTACTCCAGCCACCAAGCCGCCCAGCCACCCAACGGTGCCGGTGCCGGTACTGGTGCCGCCTGATTGTCCAAGGACATGCAGCCCACACACCCAACCCTTCCCCCATTTAAATGGGTATGTTGTTGTCCACGGGGATCGAACCCGAGACCTTTTAGATACAAGGGCAATGCCTTACCACTTGTATCACCAATTGTGCTGCAGCGCAATTGGTCTAATTGTGAAGTTGGGGTTGATCTTGATGAATTGTATGCTAATTAAAGGTTTCAAAAATTAATATCACTTTTATATTATGTGTTCTATTAAAGTTGATTATAGTTACTTAAGATTTTAGCCCCCATTGGGATAAAATATTGCGTCCATCCCTGTGTCTACTCCACATTGTACCACATCACTAAATTATATGTGTTTCTATTATTATTGTTATATAGAATATTTTAAATATGATTTTGATATTTTTTCAAAATATAGATTATTCACGTTTGATTTTGTTTTTCATATTAGATAAAATATATTTGCTATTTTTTGAATATTCTATTTTAGTTTTTTCATTATTTTACTTAGTCATATTGTATTCAAATTTGTGTTTAATTCATTCTCTTTTAGATATAGGACATGTTTCAACATATTATATATGTACGAAAATCACATAAATCTTTATTTTTGATTATTTGTAGAGATTTCTCCACATAATCATTCTTATTTTAATTTCATTTATATTGTCACTAATTATATTTCTTTTTTATTTATTTAATATTTTTAAAGTATAAAAACAATATATTTCTAATAATTACTAAAGTTATAAATTTTAAATTATATTCAAATCGTCCATGACACGAAACTAAACTAATTATAATTAACACATCTTATAATATATAAATTAAACTTTTTGATACGGAACATAATTCTCCGAAAAAAGCTCTTCGATCGACCCATTTTCGGAGGTAGCTAGTGTAGGTAATTTGAGATCCACCGACTCAGTGTCAGTCTCTCTCCATCCACTCTCCCTTTTTATTTTTGGCATGTTTTTCAATACTTTGTAACTTTTGTCTTTCAATATTCCCGGATATGAAATTGGTTTATAAAATTACAATTTTTTTTTAGAATCCACCATATTATAGCGAGATACTCATGAAACTATATTCTATATACTAACTAAAAACGTAAAAGTACTTACTAAGGTAAATATAATTAAAGATCGTCTCAGATATTTTAACAAACAAGTTACTTAATGCAGTCTCAGAAGACAAAATTAAAGAACCACTCTAAACATATAGACATACACATATATCGATCATGATAAGGTTTTCAAAATATGGTACCCGGCCCCGATGCAGGTAGTCCACCTAAAGTTGGTGATGCATGGCATTGGCACTAGAGTACGTTAATATATATACACACTTTTATAATTACATTTAGCTTTTGTTTTGGATTTAAAATCCTTAATATATTACATCCGAAATTAGAATGGAATCTCATCAATCCCTTGCCGTAGACCGACTCCCCTGCATTTTGTGAAACTTGAACAAGACTGCATCAGTCTGCAATATAATTAAGGTTTCCCATCTTACTAAAAATTTAGTGTAACTGACTGTTGACTCGATCTACTTTTTTTTTAATCAATTTTTTCGTATAATCGTAAATATATGGCGGATGGAAGAATTTTGTTTACGTTCGAATGAAATTAACAGGAAAAAAAATGCCAATCATCTCTAATATAGTAATATATATATATATATACTTGAGTGAGAGGAAAACCCTTGAATTCGTAGTATTTCGTTGTCTATGAAAAAATCTTCACAACCCAAATCCAAATTGGACAAGTTATCCATTAAAGAGCACAATGCACACGTCCAAAAGTTAGCGGTCCTCGTGTTGGTACGTGTATTGATCTAATTTTCTTTTTCTCGGTCAGAGCTCTGAATAGTATAATCTGATGCATAAATAAAACAATATTCAAATATTTGATTAATTTATGTTTTTGTTAAACGGGATTATTACGATTGTGACTGTTACTCAAATATAAATATTTTTGGTGAATGGAATTTCAGGGTGAGGTGTCGTGTCCTGTAGAAAGCATTTGATCGAGTTACGTGTACAAATTGACAAATTAACCATATATCGATTTGGATTAGTGTTTTTTCACAATTTCAATTGATAGGGAGAGTAAAGTTATTTTTCAATTAAATTGGATAGTCAAATAGTTGAATTAAGCTAATGAATTCAAACATTTTTAAACACTCCTTACATGAAAGCATAACTAAAATATTATTATGTCAATTGTTTGTATATTTCAGGGACAAACACTATATATACACTTGCGCAAGTTGGTGGGTAAGTGGATCGATTATTTAGCAACAAATTAACTAGGAATTGTAATTTTTTTGATACACAGTGCAGGTGCGACGTGCCTGTATGGAAAGACTTAACTAAAAGTTTAGGGTTCTTCTACCCAAAAAAAAAAAAGTTTAGGGTTTCATAATGCTTTATTTACCCAAAAAATAAAAAATAAAAAGTATAGTGAAATAGGTACACGCGCGTATGGTAGCGTTTGGGAGCGAAAAGTGAGGGTAGGCAGGGGGTACATTGTTCTTGCGCCCCAGCTGTCAGAAGGTAAAGGTGTCGACGCAATGAGGGGAGATTATGACACGTGGAGGACCACTTCTCAACTTTCGTTGACGCTCACTGAATACCGGGCCTCCTCTCGACACGTTTCCATCCATGACGTGGATTCGACGCCGCATTTTCCCGATTCCTGGACGACCCGTTTCTTGCACTTCCCGCCCCCGGGTCATTGCAAACCTAAATTCATCGCGCACAAATGTTTTGAACCTGATAATTGGTGAAAATAAATTCAAAATACGGAGTAGCTTTGAGAGCATTTATAATGGAGGAATTTACTGTTTTTCAAACAATACTTATAGATAAATAAGGATTTGTTTAGTAAATAACTTTATTATTATTTTACTTATAATATAGTTTTTATAACAAATTAAATATAAATTTTAAATGATAGTATAATATAATTAATAACGTTTTATAATGATTTGGTTAAGCGATGCCTTAATATATCATATGGAGTATTATAATAGATTTAATTAGTTTTAGTTTGTTAGATTATAATATGGCTTGATCGCATAAGAATGGTATCTCATATGAGAAATGAGAATAAATCTCCACGTATTATTGGATGGGTTCTCATTTAAAGGTGGGATTAAACTTTTATTTAACTGATCATGTGTTGGATGGGTTCTCATCCAAAGGTGGGGGTTAGGGGGGCGGTAGCCCCCGCTTCTCCCGATAAATCCCTTAGTGCTCGTTTGATATGATTCAAGAATTGGGTTGGATTCGGAATATGAATCATGAATGACTCATTTCCATTCTTATAGCTTGTCGTTTGGTATGTTATCGGAATGAGTCATTTTTTAACATATTCTTTATTTAATAAAATAATTAATATTGTTTAATTATTTTATAAAAATAATAATATTATTCAATAAAAATAATTAATATTATTTTATTATTTGATAAAGTAATTAATATTATTTAATAAAAACTTAATATTATTTAATTGTTTAATAAAATAATAATTATTTATTTATTAAAATAATGAATATTGATTAATTATTTAATAAAATAATGAAAATGATTTAATTATTTATTAAAAATAATTAATATATTCAATAAACATAATTAATATTATTCAATGAAAATAATTAATATTATTTAATAAAAATAATGAATATTATTTAATAAAATAATTAATATTATCTAATAAAAACAATTAATATTATTTAATAAAATAAATAATAATATTATTTAATATAATATATAATATAATATAAATGATATAATATATATGAAATAAGAGGTCGGTCAAGCTTGGATACGAGTTCAAGTTGTGTTTTTATATGTTTAGTTGGAATGGATGATACCTCAACATTTTTTATGGAATCAAATGCTTTATGAAGCTTAGAATCATCCATTCCATTTTTATCTTTACCAAACATAATTTTAAGAATAAGTCATTCTCATTTCCATTCCTGATTCTAAGGAATGAGAACCAAACACGCCCTTATAGTATATCGAATTTTTAGTTAAGTCCTCTTTTGAAATTTTATTATGTATATATAAAATGATAAGTAAATGACAAGAAAAATACATTGACCTAGTGGTATTTTGTCTTGAAACTTGTGTGGAAAAAGCTAAAGGTCATGAGTTAAATTCTTCAATCCTTTTCCCAACCCTTTTTTTCCTACTTTTGTTAAAAATTTGAGTGTTAATTGCTTTATTAAAATTTTATGCTTATTAAGCATGTTTATTTCTCTTTTGTTTTTGTCAAGTCTTTCCAGTCTAGCTGGTAAGCATGACATCCCGAGACCATTAGATCGTGTGTTCGAATCCCCCCTCCCCCGTTGTAATGGCTTTGTGGCTTTTGAGGCTTGTGCCTCCTATTAACCAAAAAAAAAAAAATCTCTTTTGTTTTTTATTTTTCCTTACATGTTTTAATTTTTTATTAACACAAAAATTGAAAATCTTACATTATTCAAATAATTTTTCAAAATGCTAAAAAATAGAGTATATACTGCATGAATTAATCAAATTTCTAAAAGGTGAATCTAATATTTTTTTTGTAAATTTACAATATTAATATAAATGTCGATTTATGAAGTGAAAAATATACAAAACTCGCCCCCCTTCGATTAATCTCTAGATCCGCCACTGTGTGCATGGTTATATGTCATGCATATGACCACTTAAATGGTTTGACTTGCCAAATATCTGATCAACTTCGTCGGTCTCCAGCGTTGCCCGTCAGCATTTATAGGCCAATTTTTTTTTTCCTTTTGCCAAAATTTTCTGGTCACATTCAGGCCAATTTACATGCACATTCATGCAAGATTTTATACACATCAAGTCGAGCCAAATTTTGTTTGTGCCTAAATTGTATCTCTTAGAGCAATATTTTTTATGTACATTCTGGCAAAAAAGTCATGCACATATCTATAAAAACCAATACACGTTAAAACCTTAAATGAATTGCACATATAGTACAAAAACTGAAAAACATATGCACACAGGACACGTAGACTAATTTATGTGCACATACATGCAAAAATATATGCACTTTAAAATTCATTCACATATGGTTTAAAAACTCATGCACATTTCTATACAAACATGATATACACACACCTAGTATAAATTATGTGCACATACAAGTCACTATTCATGTATATACACGCAAAAACGTATGCACTTCACACGTCATGCACACACGGTTTAAACTCATGCACATATTTTTTCTGAAAAATATATGCACACACATTACAGTTTAGATACACATGCATGACAATAGTCATCCACACACAAGCCAAAATATGTGCACATTTCATCTTAGGTGCACACGTAAAGAAAATGGTCTCACAAAATAAAATTGGTCCGTCAAAAGCTGTGCACGTACGAGTAATATCTATGCACACGCCAAAATATCACTTTATTTCAGGTGCGCGCGAGAAAAAAATGCCAAGAAAAAATAGTTTGTCAAGATTTATGCACATACATGTTAATACATATTTATGCATTTACATATCAATAAATGTTCAAATTTGATCTTAAGTGAGTATGCGCAAAAAAAAACTTAAAAAATTAAATAAAAAAGACGACGCCGACATTGACTATTGAATTTTAACAAAACATTTTAAAAGAGATCATACATATGACCTTTTAATAAAAATTTAATTATAATCTATGATTATTTTTTGCTACATCAAGAACAATTATACATTTACGCTTTTTATAATAATAATAATAATATTTGTTATGATCGATTTCCTAAAAAAATACAAAAAAATCTCTGTTATATACTCTGATGTGTAGTTATGAGAAAAAAACCCATAGAATATACAAACTAATTGGTTATTTTACCAATTTACCAATAGCAATGTGGTGTATGATTATGGAATTAACATATGTATTAAGGTGGCAAAACAACGCAGTAACGTGACAGGCTCCATTTCCACATTGAATGAGCAAAATGGCATGCCTATTGGTCTTTTGGATTTCAAATAAAATGTATTATCTTGTATTAAATTAATAATTTATGATCTATTTGGATTCTCATTAAAATCTATTAAAATGTATTATCTTATATTAAATTGATAATTTAATATAAAATAATATATTTTAATGCATTATGTGATAGAATCCAAACGGACCCTTAATGCAATTTAATAAAAAATAATAGATTTTAGAACAAAATTCAAACAAACCCTTGATCGTATTAATGAAAAGAAATGAAACCGAAACGAAAAGACTATATATGATACAAATCACGGGGAGGTGTGACGTGGTTGGTAACAATATAGAAATTATATATTTATATGGGTTTTTCTAATCTATGCACCTAATGTATAAGTTAAGCATCTTATTTTAAAAAGTTATAATTATGTGTTATCATTTTAAAAATTTTAATTTTTTTAGATGAGTTTAAATATTTTTTTTTAGAAAACAATTTTCAAAATAAAAAAGGTTTAACATATGTCCTACCTATACCCTTAGGACATATAGGATAAAAAATTCGTATTTATATTCATAACTCTTATGCTATCTATTAAATATTGATAATGTGTCAGCATCTATCTTTGTAAATTGTGATATCGTATGAAAAATAGTATATTACTTTACACAAGTTCTGATATTTGAATAATTTTATTAAAGATTATATAATTATGTCACTGAATGCGTCGACTAATAAAGTTGTTTTTTGAGTTTACATGCCCAAAATAAAATTTTATAATGGATATATATGAGACGTGTTCATTGTTTCTACAAAGAAAAGGAAGTAACACAAACAGAAATTGCATGCATGTGACCACGGAAGCAAGCAACTAGCAAGAAATAAGTATAAAACTGAAACAATATTGATTGTGGATTTTTTCTTTTTTGGAAAGAGATATTGATGTATATATATTTAAGTTATTGAATTTCGAGATATCATAATGCTTTTGTTCACACAAATTCGACATGTCATTTTGTTATTAATTTTTTTTATAATATTTTATTTTATTTTATTTAAATCACAATATCTGATCATAATTACCTTCAAATATATAAAAACTACACCAAGTTTTTCCTACGGATCTAAACAAACAAAGTTACTTATAATAATAATAATTATTATTATTTTCTAACAACTTAAATTTAATTAAGAAATATACATATTTTACTTCATGTACGTTAAATTCTATATACGAAGTATTTGTTTTCAACATTAATCCATAACAATTCCGAGCAGTGGTTTCACCTCCAACTAAATTTCACATGTCAATTAGTTGTTAAGTAATCTATAGTGATATCACGTGTGATTTTTATACCAACAAAATATTCATATATAAATTAGTTGTTAATTTGATTCAAATCAACTAATAATAATTTTATTGTTAAAACTCCAATTAAATTTCAAAATTCGTATACTTGACACTGGTAGCTATACTTGACAAGTATTTTTATTATGATAAACTAATTGAAGGCTATTTTAATATGATATAAAATAATAATTACGGTTTTATTGTTATAATAAATTAAAAGTACATATTTGAACAATATTTATATTTACATTAACAATTAATCTTAATTTATCATGAATATTCAATAAAAACCTAACACCGTACGTGCTTGGCACGAGAATTTAACGAGTTATACATAACTTCGTATGAGACTATGAGTTAAAGGGTGACAAACTTGCAACTACATAACTCTAGCGTACGTGTTGTTGATGACGGTTGTCTTCCTCTTAATTTAGTTATTGCAAGGTTAGAAGTATAGCTTGTCGTAGGTATATTGCACGAATATTTCAGTTAGCTGATCAAAATGCACCAACATGCGTTTATTTTACATAAGAAATTAATAACTTAAGCTTGTACGTATAAAAAAACTTAATTTTGTATTAATCAATTTTGACAATCGTGACCAATTATTGATCTTAAATCACTATTTTTATTAACTATATTAATTATATTTGTCGGGTTGAGATCCGGTGAGGATGAGAAGGGAGGAGAGGAATGAGGACGCATGAGCCGTTGGATGAGAAGCAAACGGAGTGCCCGGATTACTTTTCAATAATTCGGCAAAAATTCGACACGGTCGAATTATTCGCGAAAAAGACGGATTCGCGTGCATACGAAGTGCAGATCTGTGTGCATGCCAAATACATTGTTGTGTGCATGCCAAATACACTACGGTGTGCACGTGAAATTTATTTTTCTGTGCATGCATAAAACGCGTGCGTTCATATGGAATGACAAAACATGTGCACATGAAAACACGACTGTGTGCATGCGAAGTATACTATCGAGTGCATGCGAAGTATACTACTGTGTGCATGTGAAAATGGCTTATTTGTGCATACGAAATGCACTACGTGCTATGTGTGTATGTGAAATAGACATGTGTGCATGTGAAACAACATAGGTGTGCATGTGTGCACATGAAAATAACATATGTGTGCATGCGAAAATGACTCAAAGCGCGTACGAAATAACATGTGTGCATACGTATAAAAACCAATAAAAATAGCCTACGTGTGCATACAGAATGACTTGTGTGTGCACATGAAAACAACGTGTGTGCATGCGAAACAATGTATGTGTGCATACGGACCAAAATGCGTGTGCACACAGAACGCGTTTTTTTCGCGAAAAATTCGGCAGTGCCGAATTGTTTCCGAATTCTTTCTTTGGCTGATCCGGACATTCTTTTTCTTGATCCGATGATCTTAGGGTGTCCTCATTCCTTTCCTAAGCCTCCATCCTCACCTTATTTTTTCCATATTTGTCCCATGTTAATTGTGATTTGTTTTGGATTTTTTAGGAGAATTATATATCAAGCAGTCCATAGGCGGAATTGAGGGTGGGCTAGGGGTTCTGTGCCCCTCCTTTCATTTAACTTAAAATATATTTTTATTGTAGTATTAATACTGCACAAATGAAATTAATTCAGTGACAATATATACACATCATTTGTTCAGTACGTTTCATGTTCGAACCTTTGTAAACTCCAACCTAACTAATTTTATTTTCTTCTTCAACCTCCTCTCTTTTCCCTCTGCCTTGCTCCCTCTATAATCTTTTCTAGTCTCTTTTATCACTATAATTTTTTTTGAGCCGTTTTGTCACTATAATTATTACTTCTTTTATAATATGTTAAGTTGGTACATGTAGATATATAGTATTTTAGGTACATAACTAGCATGTGTCACGGGTATGGCCATATATTTTAAGAATGAATTTAAATTTGTTTATAGTATGTAAAATATAAAAGAGAATTATATAGGAAAGTTAACATGATATATCGGAAAGATAATTTCTTGATTGTAATAAATTATGAGGTGTATTGTATGATAAAAACTGAAGGTAGATGTGTGAATTTATATTAATAGAAGAAAATATAAATTAGAAATTTTATATAATTATTAAAAATAAAACTGCACTAAAATAAAACTGCATATTGTATTCTTTATAATGAAGTTTACGATCTATTCACCATTATTAAGTCATGAACACTAATTAAGTATGATAATAATGTTTTTGGTAAGTGCATAATTATATGTATGTTGGTGGATGAACTGTAACGTTAACTATTTACGGACCATCTATCTATATACATATCTTTATAATGGAGTTTACGAACCATTAACGTATATATTATATTATGGACACTAATTAAGTATGATAATAATGTTTTGTTAAGTGCAGAATTATCATGTACAATGAGAAATATTTTGGGATGGTAATTTAGGAAATTTGTATAAATAAAAAATAAAATAAATTGTAAATAGAATAAGGGTGAATATATAAATGTGCATAATTATTTGATGACGTGACATACTTAGATGAATGACACGTAGGAGAGATAATTGCAGCTTTAGTAGTAGTATATAGATAGATAGATTAACTAGTGTAATACCCGTGTCTTGCACAAGATTTTTTTATTTTATTTTACATTTGTAAAAATTGTATATTTTTATTATCGAATAATCATTGTTTCAATATATATTTGATTAGTTATTTAAATTAAAAATGACAAATTGATTAAACAAATTAAAGATATAAAAAATTACATTATATAAAGAGAGACAGAACTCTCCATAACTTTATTAATCATAAAAATTGGTTAAGTAGTCTTACAAACAGGCATAGCCACACTCTTTTATATCAATACTTGTAAAATGATAAAACATAATAAAAAAGTTCATTTAACTCTAATACATGAAAATGACACGCTAAACATAATAGATGGCACGATGTTCAAAATTGCTACAAATTATCAAAAACTTCCTTGTATACTACATTTGTTGTAGTATTATATCTCTTCTTGTCTTTGTCGCAAATCAAGATCTTCAAACCTTTCTTGCTAGTCACCCTTGAAGAAGCAACATAAAACTGACCATGATTGAAAACAGGGCATGGAAGATACAAACCGACATTGGCAAGAGATTGGCCTTGGCTCTTGTTTATGGTCATAGCAAAACAGACACTCAAGGGAAATTGTCTTTGTTGAAACTCAAAAGGAAATGAAGTGTCTGACGGTGACATTATCATGCGAGGAATCAAAACCGTATGTCAAATATTATTGCCTGAAATAATTCTCCCTTGTATGACATGACTGCCAAGCTGCGTGGTTATCAATCTCGTCCCGTTGCATAAACCTGAAGTCTGATCAATATTTCGAAGCAGCATAATAGGGACCCCAACCTTAAGTTTCAGTACATGATTCGGCAGACCAGAACATCTAATACTATTCAAGAAGTCAGACGAATAAATATCGGCATCACTATCTTTAACAGAACCTGTCTTGCACAAACTATCGGAACTGAGATAGACCTTTTCATCACCAGGAAACGAAGACAATATATACTCATTAACTTTATCTACCTCTTCGTGTGTTGGAGCAAGAATTGCTCGTTCTTCAAAGTATGCCGGAGCCAACTGATCTTCCATAAGAGAGGGATAAACAGATTTGAAAACTGCTGGAATTGGATCTAATTCATAATCCTTCACCAATAGTTCATCGGGAATTTCAGTTTGCGCTTCCCCATCATTGTCAACACCTACAATCCCATCTCCGATGCTTAATACCCAAGCAGAAAATTTATTTGCCTCTTGGATCTCAGATTCAGATATACCTTGTTGAATCCTCATGTTTCTTGTCAGAGTAAGAACTTTGCAATGATCCCACAAATAAGAGGAATTAATTGTAGCAAAAACAACATCTTGCCTGCTACCTTTTGAAATAACGTGTAGGATTTGCCTAAAATCTCCACCAAATACTACGACTTTCTCTCCAAAAGGTTGTTCTAAACTAAGAGGATTTGTAGCCCGTAGTGCGCCGATCCCCAAAAACTTGCTTCAGTTATCCCGTCTATGTATTCTCTGTCATCATCTAACAACCCCAATGCATAGCAAACTTCTTTAAATGTAGAATAAACTATACCCTCAACAGTACGTAAATCTTCGTAGCATGTTGGTCCTTTAATATGATTCAACATAATTCTAAGATAGTACTTCTCGCCACTACCTGGAGGTACATGATAAATCCTTCCAATTGAACCACGTCTATCACGTTTTTTCCAATGTTTAGATGAAGGTACCCAAACAAATTTCTCTGGAAATTCAGAATATGTCAAATCTTTACCTTCTGGAAACTTCTTGTTAGATATCATCCATTGGAGAAACATTGATTTTTCACTTTCATGATCATTTAAGACTGCATCAATAGGATCATCATCATCAAATAAAACGCTTTCCTCACCAAGAAGGTGCAAATTCAACCGTTGAACAACATGAGTCCTGTAATGAATATCAAAGCCAAAAATCCTCCAAGAAGCTTCACACGCCGATATATAGCGGCAAGTGTAGTAGTTTTTTATTTCGTCAATGCCATCATCACCGAAATTGTTTGCATCAGACCTTGTTATTGCAACAGTGACGCGATCATGCCCTTTATTTATGTACTTGAACAGATACTTGATAGATCCCGATCGATTGCACCATTCAACGTTTATATGTGCATTGTACTTTAAGAAAAGAAATGCATTGTAAGGAACCACATACCGATTATCAAGAGGAACTCCACTCTTTTCGATCGTTCTACCATCTTCACGCCTTCTATATACAGGGTATCCATCTTCATCAACAAACGTACGTTCAACAAATTGTTTTGGAAAGTACTTTATACACTTTCCATCTGCCATACACGGAGATGATGGATTAGAAGCTCCGCATGGACCATGCATCATGAAATTTGACACCGCCTTGTATAACTCAGCATCCTCTGTTGGGTGTGGTATTTCAGCCGAGATGACCTTATCAATATCTGTAGTGGTTGGCAACTTAGATTCCTTATCCAGAAACAACAAAATATGGGCATGAGGCAAACCACGCTTCTGGAATTCGATTGTGTAAATAACTGCACAAAATCCAAATGACTTAATAAATACAAATTATCAAATATATTAAAATAAATAATAAATTGAAACATATATAGA
This sequence comes from Rheum nobile, assembly GCA_027886185.1. Classification (NCBI taxonomy): domain Eukaryota; kingdom Viridiplantae; phylum Streptophyta; class Magnoliopsida; order Caryophyllales; family Polygonaceae; genus Rheum; species Rheum nobile. Next base: position 653,934 of record WOAB01000616.1, on the reverse strand, counting down.
GAAATTACCCGAATTAACCTTGCCAAATATTTTTTTAACTTTGAAATCTTTTATCATGGACTCCAGTTTCATGTGGAAGACTCTACATATAATGTTTGGACGATCCTCTGGATGTAGACCCCTTTCTTTGCAAAACTTCACAATTTCAGGCCATTTTGAATTGCATGTGAATGTTATGAATAGATCGGGATAACCATGGTATTTTCATATTGTCATTGCATCTTGATAGTTCTGCTACATGTATCTCGGACCGCCTATAAATGAAGATGGCAACACTATTCGCTTTCCAGATGAAGCTGGTGCTGTCTGACCCTTGCTTGTTGCTGGTGAAAGATTTTTATATAAATCAGCCCGTATGTTCTGCTGATTAGTTCGATGATAGTTCAACCTCTCTGCTTCAATCATCGTATAAACATCAACCAAGAACTGTTGATACAATTTTCTAGATAACCTCAGAGTCCCGGCTTTGCCTCGACGCTCGTGGATTCTAAACTGACAGAATTCTTTAAGCGCCACCCTTGTCCTCTTTCTTGCAGAAGTACTGCATCTTTCATTTAAAGCTATGTCAATCCTGTAGCCATCCTCACCATAAGGGAATGCCAATGGATATTGAAGCGCAAGGTACGAAGGATGCAATTCGTGAATCCGTTGTAATTGACCACACCTTGTCTGAAGTATAATGTCCCTGTGCGAGAGATTTGTATCAATATCACCAAGAATAAGAGCAGCAACCTCGGAGCAGGTTGGGAGATTATATCTCCGAGCATCAGTGTTTCTTGTGCTAACCAGGCACAACTTAAGATCTGCCACACCTTCATCCTTAAATCTATCTCTGGCCATTCTAAATGCCTTTGCATGGGGGTTGTGTTGATCTATCATCTTTCTCAACTAAGTCACAAGAGAATCATAAACTTTTTTGACCCTAGAGCTGTCATAAATAAACATCACAATAATATCTTAATAATAAAAATAATATTAAATAATCATCCATATTAACAAAATGAATATAAATATACATAATCGACATACCTAATGGAACTGATTCTGTTTGAATCCTCGTTTTGAGTATCATATATATAGAGTTGTGAAAACTTTGGTATTTCGCCAGGAACTGGTAACAAACTCCCTATTATGTGGAAATTCTGGTCATGCATTCGGTAACAATAAGGTCCACTACCTTTCTTGATGGGTAAGACCTTTCCTCCCAAAGAGGTGAAAGCAAACATCATATTATAAGCTATAATATTCTCACAAAATTGTTTGCTTTTTGGATGCCTATTTGTCAAAAGATTCTTCACCAACGGTGGTGGATGTTGCAGCAATGGCAGCTCAATTTTTCCTTTCATGCAACATAAGGAAGATATATGACATATACCTTCGCTTGAAGGGTCTTGTATATTTAATCTTTCAGCATGCCATAGTAATGCACCACAATGTAGACATTCATACACAACTTCACCGTGATCTAGGTATTGCACTACAAAATATAGATGAGCGTTAAACAATATACAAACTAATATTACAAATTCACCAAATAATACAAATGAAGTACCTGATTTACCAGTATGATTTGTCATTGTTCTATTCACTTCTGCGACAGGATCTGTAAAGTATAATATTGTAATACCGAAATAAATGTCGATAAATAAAGTATTAAAAAATAACACACACTGCTAAAAGTTGTTTATTTTGAAATACATTCAGGACATTATAACGTGTTAAACAATCTTAATGTAATACAGAAAAGAATGGTATTATCAGTACATAATAATACAAATATTGATATAAAAAATACCATTACTAATATTTGGTAATGTAGATGAACGCCCTCGCAACGCAGATGAACTGATAGGACCTGAAAATTACGTGCAAAGAAAATGACATATTATAAACAACGTCAGAATTAATATAATATATGTATGTATAACGATATATGAGACCGGAAAAACTTCATAAGGAATTACCATTAACCGTAATAGATAAGGGTGTAGCTTCGGTACGTACAGAGTTCTGAATATTTCCAAGTATAATTCATGCACAAATATTGCTACTTGTAGGTTATACATTATTTTGTAATTTTCATTTATTACGACATATTTTATGCTTACCTGATTCAATTAGTGGTGTTTCATGCCTCTTATGCCTAATCGTATTCATTCTCAACATCCTCTTGTGTCGAGCTAATTTGTAAAAGGAAAAGAATTACAAATATTGTAAGGCAATAAATGACTTTTTTTTATTGAACAACATCATACCTTGTTCAACTTTTGTTACGTCAATTTGATTGGTAAGACTCGCGTTTTGTAACGGATCTACAAATAAATAAATATATCATAGTATAAATATTGATGTAAGATAAAATATAGTATAATCCTTAAGAACATGACTTTATAAAACATAAATTTGTTACCATAGTTTTCCTTGTCATTGAGGCTTATAGGTAGAAGCAAGTTTTTAGCAGTTTGATCAACTATTGGTAAATGTAAATCTGTCGGCGTAACGTTGACGCACACTGCATAAATACATGGATATTAAAATTTATCTTTGTAAATTACACCTAATCGATGATTATAACATAACTACTATATTTAGTATACTTATAAATATAATTGAATACTACCATCACTTATATGTGGTACATTAGATGAACATCCTGACAATGTAGATGAATTTCTTGTACCTGAACATTAAAGTATTAAATAATGATAGATTAGTAATAATCTCGAACTTAAGATCATGCATGTATACCCATTAAAAACTTAGAAAATCAATTTCATTAATGACTAACCATTAAATGAAATAGATAATGGTCTAGCTTGGATAAGTATGGAGTTGCTAATATTTCCAAGTATATTATCTGCATAAAATTATGGTTACACAAAGTTTACTTTAATTTTACATTATAATTAAATATAATATATATTTTTTAACCTGATTCGATTAGCGGTGTTCCATACCGCTTATGCCTTATCACATTCATTCGCAATTTCCTCCTCAATCGAGCTAATTTTAGCATGAAAATAAGTATTAAATATTATAAATTAATAAATCACTCATTTCATACCACTTTAAAAAATACCATACCTTGTTCGACATTTTGCAGATGATTTTGTTCTGTAAGCATGACATTGTGCAATTGAGCTGCACCATAGTTTTCTTTGTCTCGAACACTAATAGGTAAAAGTGAATTATGAACGTTTTGATCAGTTCTGTAGTGCAAAGTCATCGGAGTAGATGAATTTCTTGTACCTGAACATTAAAGAATTAAATAATGATGGATAGTTTTTGTTTATAAATAAGCAAACAATCTAATCTAATTAATTTTTGTTATAATTATAAAAAACAAAATTAACTTTATTTTAAACCTTAATTTTTTTTCGACACAATGATATTATGTCTTCGAGGAACATCAAACACTAATTACAATATAAATGAAAAAATTGAAGTAAATAGATAATCTACTGTAATAACCATTACTAACCATTTGAAATGTCGGACATTGGGATACGATCATTAACGAAATAATTGGGAGTACCTCCAAGTGTAGATCCTGCATAATTAGTATTTATATTAAAGTTCATATTACTATTTATTAGACAAAATTTCAACAAAAAATGCAAAATATTAACCTGATCCATTAGAAATTGTCTGTTGTCGTTTCTCTCTAATAGCAGCCAATCTCAACGTTCTGTTATGTCAGGTTAATTCGTCCATAACAAAATCACCCTAACAAACTAAGATATAAACATTTAAATAAATATATCTACATAACAATCATTTATTTTAATCTTATTAAAATACATAAACATGTTTACCTACATAATTTATAATAGTAATTAAATAAGACATAGTATTTTACAAATCTAATATTGGATATTATTAAAAAAACATAAATACATGAAAGTACTTTAAAAAAAATTGATTCAACATTGCATTAATAAATGTAAATATTTATTTATTATTTTATTACTATATAAAATTAATAATTATTTGTAAAAAAAGTAATTGACTTATGGGCCGAATTTACTTATGGGTCGATGACTTATTAATACATACTTTTCCATTAAACCAGAAGCCCAAACAATCCAACATGTTACCCGGCCCATTAACTTCAATTCCATCTCTGGGACAAATATCTGAACGTGGCCCATTAGCCCAAATCCTTGAAAATGTTAATCTGTGACCTAACCCTCAAATCTTACCTCATTTGTCACCGCCTCTGTTTCAACTTTCCAGAAAACTCTCTGTCTCTCCTTTTCCAGATCTCGCCATCCTCTCTTTCGTTCCTTTTCCAGATCTCGCCATCCATGGCGATTTCAATCCGGAAATCTCTCTTTCTTTCCTTTTCCAGATCTCGCCATCAATCCAAGCTTCGTGTTTCTCTTCCTCTTCCTCTTTCTATTTCTCTCGAAACGTCAAATCCTTTGACTTTCGACTTTCAAATACTTCAGATCCAGTTATAATCTTTGAACATGCAGATCCATTTACAAAATCGGGTCTCATTTTGGGGGATTAAGTTTGCTTCCAAATGGAGATCTATAAACTGACTGAAGCGAAACAACATGTATGGTATTTTTTCATGAGTATTTAGATCTATATCTTTCTACGTTTTTAGACACCTCAGAAAATGAAAAAAATAGGTTCTAATTCAAGTTTTCTCTTTATCATGCTTATGATTTGAAACCGACTTGATGAGGACATCGGAAGTGAAATTGGAGGGGTCACATGCAAACCCACGACGCGCTTGAAAAGGAGATCTGGATGAACGCAAAAATGAAATCCAGATTACAGAAAAGTAAGCTTTCCTTCTCTATCGATAAATCTTTCTTTTTCTATTTCTCTAGAGAGAATTTGATGTTTGAAATCATAAATTTCCTTCTGTTAAAAATTTGTACATATTTTGACAAATTTCAGTGATTTCGACTGGTTCTTTGATTTCATTGTTTTAAAATTTTACAAATTTCGGATAGAAATATAGTATAATATCAGGCTCGCATTTCATTAATTATTTTTTTGGTTTTAAGTTCGAAATATTAGCTTAATCTAGATTGTTCTTCATGAAGTTCATGTTCATCTATATTTTTCTTCCATTATTAATATATGTGGCGCAGTAAGCAAGAAATTTTAATATTAGTACAATATCATAAAACTGGGTTCAATAATTTCATATATGTGGCACAATAATTTCATATAATCGGGTTCAATAACATATAAATAATATATTAATGGGTCTGAATATATTATGTACTTAACTTAGCTAATATACTTTACTGGCCTACGTAAATTAATTAGAGAAAATGGGCTTATTGGCCCAATACTGCTACTTCAATATTTAGTTAATGGGCCTAGTGATATACTGGCTTACACAGATTTGTTTCTAATATCAACCTTTATATATTAGGCTTAAACAAATTTGGTTCTAATGGGCTTAAACGGCCTTTATATATTGGGCTATTGGTTATTATATCGGTCCATGACCGTTGGTAAATACGACCATTGACTTAAAAAAAAAACTAAAACAGAAACAACACAAACCCTAAATCATTTCTAACTTTCCTTCTTCCGCCGTTTCCATTTTTCTACTTGCCACCTTTCATCTTTCAATTTTTAAATCACACTGATCGAAACTAACTATTTGCTTTTCCACCTCCACAACTGAGATCTGTATAACACAAAACAAAACGAAAAGGAGATCGAGAGGAAAACGGTTGATGAGAGAATTTACATGTTCAAGAGGAGATCTGGAAGAAGATAGTTCTCCTGAGATCCACAGTCGATAAAGGTAATCTCTCTCTCTCTCTCTCTCTCTCTCTCTCTCTCTCTCTCTCTCTCTCTCTCTCTCTCTCTCTCTCTCTCTCTCTCTCTCTCTCTCTCTCTCTCTCTCTCTCTCTCTCTCTCTCTCTCTCTCTCTCGTTCTTGTTGTGTTCATCCCATTCTCTTTCCTTTAACTGTAAAACGTTAAAAACTTCCGATTCAATTAATGGGGTGTATTAACATTTTTTACAATCGTTTTATTATTGTTCATTGTTTCATACTATGCAAAATAATCTAATTTCATCTAGATTAAACCATAAGTATATTTTTTAATAAACTAATCTTTTTTTGCGTTTAAGTATTATACTTATTCAGATAATGTTCTTGATGAAGATTGTTCTTCATGTTCTTCGTTGGATATTATATATATGTTTATTATAATGTCTTAAAACTAAATAATAATTTCATATTTTATGAACATGCTATTTTTGGTATTTAGTAATTTTATGATCTTTTAATGTAATAACTTTAATAATGTTATGATCAACTTTTAACACGGTTTAGTAAGTCTGATAGAATTTAATGGGCTAGGCCCAACGACCCTAAACAAATCATAACTTCGGCCCAATATATTTGTACAATAGAATTCTGTACCGGGTTCATTAATTTCATATATGTTTATTTATAAGCAAATTTTACAATTTATACTGGGCTTTTAACATGCATATAGGCCTAATCACTTATTGGCCTTATAAAATTTACAGCTTTATTTGGCTCAAACACTACATAAGGTTTTAGTCAACCTGCAATGTAAAAGTAAAATACTAAATCAACTATAAGGCCCACGTTTAAATAAATCGAACGGGTTTAAAAGTTGGCCCATATAAATGTCTACAGAGTTCGGATTCACTTTTACATTTACCGATGCACACTGAAGCTCTCTCTCTCTCTCTCTCTCTCTCTCTCTCTCTCTCTCTCTCTCTCTCTCTCTCTCTCTCTCTCTCTCTCTCTCTCTCTCTCTCTCTCTCTCTATATATATATATATATATATATATATATATATATATATATATATATATATATATATATATATGTGTCAGTCTTTTAAACCTTACTTGTTAACTTATTCTTTCTTTTTCAAAGCTTCCAGATCCATATCTTTTTTCCATCTCTCTCTCTCTCTGTGTCGGTCCTCCTTCAAAGGTGTCTGTTTCTTATTGAAACCTTCCAGATCCATTGTTTTAAAACAATGGAAAACTATCTATATTGTTCCTCTCTATAAAGGTCAGACCTACTCTTTCATTCTTCTAAGATTTTAGATCCAAAACAAACACTTCAAAAAAGTCCCTAAAATTTCAATCAGTCCGTTGAACAACCTTTCTTTTCTAGGTGAGTCTTCTGTTACAGTTGATCCTACATATATTACTGGGATTCAAGATAAACAAAACAAAATTATACATTAATGTTACATGTACTTGCAACTTAAATATATAATGAATCATTATTTCATCTAGTACACAACTAACCTTTGCAATTACTCTCCTCTATCTGAATGCAGGTAATCACTCCACGTGGCCCTGATAACAGCAGTCAAAAAAATATTAATGGATTCATAAAGTTCAATATTTTCATATTCTGCAAGGTAGAACATTCAAAATTGCAAAGTTCAATTTGTTAATAATATGCAACGTATTATTATTATTCTAGTTTATATACATCATGTACATTTACTGAATTAACCCTATTATTTTCCTTCATAGGTTTGAAGGAATAAATATATATGATATCTGCTTCTAAAAATCTGGATCAATAATATATACAAAGGTATATTTCTTATACAACTTATAATATATACAATTTGTTTATTACTTTTAATTCATATACTAATTAATGGTTGTTCTACTTGTGCAAGTACAAACAACTGAAACCATAATTTGAAGTGCACTGGAAGTAAGATAGCTTTTTGGGTGATATAATATTGCAAGGTATTATTATTTACACTGCAAGTTATATATTTCTTTCAGCTTTATTTTGATCATTACAATACAAAATATAATTCATATATTAATTAGTGGTTGTTCTACTTGTGCAAGTTTAAACAACTGAAACCAGAAATTGATATGCACTTGAAGTCAAATGGCCTTCTTGGTGTTATAATATTGCAAGGTAATACTATTATTTACACTGCAAGTTATACATTTCTTTCAGCTTTATATTGATTATTTGCATACAAAATATTTATTGTATGATCGTATTCCTTGAAAATACAGATTTTAGCATTAGTCTCCAATCTACATATATTATTGGGATTGAAGATAAACACTAAGGTCATGTCTTTATCTTTATACTTGTTCAAATTGCTACAAATTTTCTAAATCTTTGAACTAATAAAGATTATTTAATCTTAGTGTAGGAATTCCATGTGGTGTTGTATGGATTGGTACCAGCAAAAAAATATATTTTGGAGTCGTATTGCTGCTATGGAAGACATAAAGGTACGCAAAGAACATAGTTTAGGTTAATATTATTATTAGTAGTGTTGTATCAAAGAAAATAGTTTAGCTTCATTGCATGTTTCAGTAATCTTAGAAAGTAGAAAGCAACCTAGATATTATACATGAACCCTAGACGCAAAATAAAATTTTTGAAATAGAAATACTTAAACACACTAAAATACCTTCACAATCGAATATCTGCTCAATGTCTCTAGGTTTCAGCAGTTTTCTTTGTTTTGTCCTTGTGTCTTGCTCTACAATAAGCGAACCTTATATACAACTCCATGAAAATTTGATCATTATAGGAAACTATAGGAATTAACTTTATTATAATAATATATAAACTGATTTGGTAATCATATGATTCATATATGGACTTTAATAATATATAAACTGATTTGGTAATCATATATGGACTTTAAATTATACTACACTGGATAAAGATTTCTATAAGTTCATTTTTTTATGAATTCAGACTTTTAAGCACATATGATTTATAAAAGTATATAAACGAACACTTAACTGGTTTTAGAAGATTGGAAAATATAGTCTTATAAGTTAGGGTTTTAGAAGTTAACATAAACCCTAGACGCAACCTAGATATTATACATGAACCCTATGAAGGAAAATAAAAATTGTGAAATAGAAATACTTAAACACACTAAAATACCTTCACAATCGAATCTCTGCTAATAGAATAGATAAATTATTAAACATTGGGCCATTACATGTGTGTAGTCTATCATACTAAGTATAGTAGTCATATTCGATCAATGAGCTTCAAGGCCCAGTTATGACATTTTATAAACATTTATTCATTGGGTTAATTGACAGATTAGATTAATGGGCTTATAGGTGGCTCACCTAATTTGGGCTTATTGGTAGACTTTGTATAAAATATCCATTTTCCAAGTCTGATAAATGGCCTTATAGGTCTCTCTCTCTCTCTCTCTCTCTCTCTCTCTCTCTCTCTCTCTCTCTCTCTCTCTCTCTCTCTCTCTCTCTCTCTCTCTCTCTCTCTCTCTCTTCTCTCTCTCTCTCTCTCTCTCTCTCTCTCTCTCTCTCTCTCTCTCTCTCTCTCTCTCTCTCTCTCTCTCTCTCTCTCTCTCTCTCTCTCTCTCTCTCTCTCTCTAAATTCTATATAAAAAATATTCAGAACAAAATATCAGATATAAAGGTACCTTATTTTTAGATATTAGATCTGTTGGATTACATCTCTCTGAAATAAAAATTGGTATAGGAATCATACATAAACAACCATATTATTGAGAGGGTATTAGTTAGTGCATAGTATGCTTGGAGAAGTTAATAGTTTCATCACCAAAAGGAATAAACTATAACTTCTCTAAGCATATTCTGCATTGACTTTCAAGTAATCATGCCTACTTGTGAAAGACTGAAAACAACAAGTGAAAAAAACTAACAAATTAACAAAGCAAACTTCAGTAAATAAAAAGTGAAAAAAACTTAAACAAACATACTCATCATTAATAATCATGTAATACCTAAAGTAAACATAACTAAGAGTTAAATGTTTTAAAAAAACGACATAATAAATTGGAAATTATAAATATCTAAAAAGTTTAAAACAAACAAAATTCATGCTACCCTAATCTTCATTGCCTTCTTCTGCCTCAAATGGTTCTTCATCTTCATCGTCTTCTTGTTCAATATCTTCTTCTTCCTCTTCGTTGTCTTGTTCTTCTTCATCACTTAAATTAATCACTTCCTGTCTCCCGTTTAAGTATTGCCAAGGTAGACGATTAAGCTTTGCAAATTCATCCAAAGTACTCCATAGTAAAAGTCTGGATATTTCATTACCCACTTCATAAATACATGAAAGCTGCCACGCTTCAACAAACTTGCTATTAAATTTCAATATATAATCATTTCCTTCACTGTCAATCCATATATTTACATCACTGCTGCGCCATGTGATGTAATTGTGTTCATTATTGTACAATGAATCAATACGTATATAGCGATCATGGCCATATGGTAAAAACATTTGCTCAAGAAGACTTTCTTCCAATTCAACATGTGTAAGAACAATAATCATAGGATTATAGGATGTAAATGTTGAATGAAATCCTGCGAGTTGAGTTGGACCGAAAAATCCTACCACATTTCTTATTGCAACATTCATATGAATGTTTGAGAATAGAATAGGATCCCTCTCATAGATGAATGGAGTATATCTCTTATTCATTTCATCCAAAGCATTTTTGAACTTGCACATGCGTAAAACAAAAAAAAATAGTTTTTTTAACAATATTAAATTAATACAAAACGACAGATAATATTATTAAATTACAAAAAACAATATAATAATAAATACCTTTGTGTTGCATTTGCTAGATCACTCGGTATAGTAACTGAACAATTGATGTAATGTTCATCGTCCGATAAATCAATTGGAAAGGAAAGTCGAATGTAAAAATTGTTTGCGATACTTGGAAACCTAAAAAATGGCTTTCCGGTACAATATCTGTAAGAAAAAGCACCTCAGTGTCAATTGAGACATCATGCGGAATGGGATCCACCATACTGAATACTATAAAATGATGATCCTGAAGAACTTAAGAATGTTGAACGTGATAGATGGATTACAACATATGGAGTACTTATAGAGTCTTGACTCTTGATTTGTAATTATGTCCATATTTTGAGATAGTATAAAAATAACAATAGAATAGTTTATCATAGAAAATCAGTAAATCACCTTTATGACCTAAATTTACTTAAACAAAATTCTGCATTCATCACGTAAGGAAATTTCTGATATCATCACATATATGAAAATTATAATGTTTCCATGTAATATAAATACTATATTCTGTAAGTATGATATATACATATAGGGAAATTCATATTAACTACAGCATAATATGAAAATTATAATGTTTCCATGTAATATAAATACTATATTCTGTAAGTATGATATATACATATAGGGAAATTCATATTAACTACAACATACTTTGTTAATTTTAAATTATAAACTATTATGCCCTTAACATATTTATTTTCTACAACATTACATGTGGATCTGAACTCGACACTTAAGGAAAGAGCCCTAACCTAAACTGAAAGATCTAAGGGTATGTCTCGTACACTAATATTAAGACTATGTTTTATTGATCATTAAACTTTAAAATATTAAGGATTTTTTTATCCACTGAATACATGAACTGTTATGTACTTAAACAAAATTATGCATTCATCACGTAAGGAAATTCCTGATATCATCACATATTTGAAAATTATAATGTTTCCATGTAATATAAATACTATATTCTGTAAGTATGATATATACATATAGGGAAATTCATATAAACTACAACATACTTTGTTAATTTTAAATTATAAACTATTATGCCCTTAACATATTTATTTTCTACAACATTACATGTGGATCTAGACTCGACACTTAAGGAAAGAGCCCTAACCTAAACTGAAAGATCTAAGGGTATGTCTCGTACACTAATATTAAGACTATGTTTTATTGATCATTAAACTTTAAAATATTACTGATTTTTTATCCACTGAATACATGAATAGAACTGCAGGATTTGATTATTTTTTCTCGTTTGGTTAAATAATCGGACCTAAATGAACACAACTAATGAATAATATAAACTTTGCCAGTTAATTTTAATGTACAGTTTTTTGATTTAGTGTTCAGTTTATATCAAATAATATTATATGAACACAACTAATATTAAATGAACACAACTAATGAATAATATAAACTTCAGCAATTAGTGAGCAGAAAATATGTTCAGTAATTGCTGAAAAAAATTAACATAGTGTGTGTGCTTAATTTTGCAAAGGCAATTTAGATAATTTCATTTTGCTTCATTATGTTAAATAACTTTTTTGACACTTTCTCCTCATTTTGTGTAACAGGTTTGAACCTAACAAATAGGCTACACCTTGTCCTTCTTTAATTGAAGATGTACTTCCATGTGGAATTGGATTGGACACTTAATCATCTAAGGGTATGCCTCTTACCAATTTCAATAACTATATTTAATAGATACTTAACATAATAAAATTTACTGAATTTTGTTCACATGAAATAACAGGTTGTAACGCCTCGTTTTTTTTGGGTTATTCGGCCAAGTTTCGGGGTCGAAACTTCTTTTTAGGGGGAAGTGATGTAATACCCCTCAATCTTTAGCAAGGGTATTTGGGTAATTTACTCAACCCTCGTTCTGTGATCGTATCGTTTTTGGAGAAGTTCGGATTTCTGTATCGAGATTGATCTCTGTAAAATTCCCTGAGTGATATAAAATACATTCGACGTATTTTCGGGGCTTAGAATATTTTTTTGGGTACAAATATATTTAATCCGGGGTTTAAAACCCACGCCAAACCTTTCCCCGGGCAAACAGACGCGGAAAAGGCATTTCCGCGACCGCGGCAGCATTTCCGCGACCGCGGAAAAATGGGTTTCAGAAGGGCTGGGCATAGGAATTTTCCCCGACCGCGGAAAACTCCAACACGCCAACGTCGCGTCGTCTGACTTCTCGCCGTTCGCGCCACCGTTGATCGTCTGACTCGCCGTTGATCTGGGCTGGGAGAGATCCTTCTTTGGGCTATAAATAGAGTCGATTTGGGAGGGTTTAAGGGCACCCAAATCTGATACCTCTCTCTCTCTCGTTCGTTTTCTTGCTTGCCGGAGTTCAAAGCCTCGCCGGAATCTTTGAAGTGTCGTCGGAGGCCTCGCCGGGAGTTGTAGCAGCCTTGGAGTGGTGCATTGGAAGCACAAGGAAGGTTGGAGTCGAAGCCCCCTCGAATCGAGCTCCGTCGCGTCGTCGCCGGTGAGATTTTCTCCCTTTAGAGTCGCCGAAGTTCATAGCCGCGACCGTAGACATGAACTGCCGCGACCGCGGCAGTGACAAGGTCGGCCGCGTCCGCAGCCGCTGTCATGACACTCGCGGACGCCTTGTCCTCGACGGCTGCGACCGCGGAATCCCAGCCGCGACCGCGGAATCCCAGCCGCGACCGCGGATTGCTCTGGCAATCGTGATCGTGGCCTTGGGCATGTCGGTCTCAATTGGGACCTTCGTTCTTTCGATTTCGTTCGTTCCTTCTTAGATTCGTATCATTTTATTGTCGAATCTAACCTAGGGTTTCGTTATGGGTCGTCGTCGTAGGAATCTGTAATCCGTCTTCCATTCTCGTTCCGGACCCAGAAACCCGTCATCGCTCAATCGTTCGTCTAGATTAAGGCAAGTGGCGGTTTGCTCTTGCTTATCATTCCATGTTTCCATTAATTATCAATTGTTATTAATTGTTAATTAATTTGGGATGAACTATTGTTTTCGTTTGAGAACAGATTTTATAAATGATACGATTAAAACATGATATTATAATAGGTTATATATATTGCTAGAAATAACGCTATTATATCTGTTATTACCATGATGGTATTCGTGTGAATTTTATGTGTGAACTTATACATTATAGTTAGAACGAGTATTTGTAGGAACGCTATGTACCTTGCGAGGTCTAGTCGTTTCTTTATAACTGGTATTAGGAGCATTTTTCCCTAATACTCTCTCTGGTCATGACTATCCCCTATCCGAGTATAGGGGAGGTGCACACAGCTGGTGCCAAACAATCGGGATTTATTCCCTTCGATATCTCTCGCGATGAGATGATATATTCTAAAAGCTTATAACGTAAATGTACGATTTGTCACTAAAATAAGATAAGTGCCGCTATGCACATAATTAATGAACCTTGGGCGAGAAGTACAACTTGGAACCTCGTCTGGACTTCGATTAGAGTAAGTCCTCCTTCCAAATCTGAATTCGCATTACGCGGTGAGGTTGGTCGTGGACCCAAATGGTCAAGTCTTTTTAAACGCTTGTGTGAAATCATAATGTTCCCGAACAGTTATGATACTTTCCGATAAGACTCAATCTCTTGGAGTCTTCTCTTCATACATTTCCAGTAGACTTGATCTTTAGGAGTCTTCTCTTGTTCTTTCTGTTTCGTATATTCCTGTAGAAGTATTGAGGTTTACTATCGTCATCGGCTACTTAGAACCTTTCTGTTTTACCCTTGTATAGTCTTTCATTAGACTAACCAACCGGTTATTTTCCCTTGCATGGTTGGCTGGTGTCATCCGTCTCATACGGCACATCAGGTAAACTACCGTTCCGTGAAGGCTAGAATCCGACTATGAAGGCAGATGAAGTTTTTAAGAGTTTTATCCAGGTTGAAGATCCTAGGCGGGTGATCGCTTCGATCAAGACTCTTATGTTATTTATTTAAAAGACTTCCGCTGTATTAAACATATTATGTATTTCTGTTGTATTTGGGATTTACGGATGTAATTCTGAGACTTTGGTTTCAATAAAGATTATGATATTTCATATTATTAGTGTGTTTTATATATTGTATAAATTGGTTAAGCCTTGGATGGCTTCAGATGTGAAATTTGAGGTCATTGGCGGTAATACTTTCAAGGATATATATTTGGGGGTGTTACACATGTTTTAGCATTTGTCCTCCAATTAATAAAGCTATTATAGTACAGGGATTGAAGATATACAGTAAGGTCATATGATATGTTTTAATACTTAAGTTGTTTTGCCCTATGTGTTGTATAAATCTGTTACCTAATCTAGATTATTTATTATGGGTATAGGACAGCTGTGTGTCAGTCCAGACTGAATCATCAACAAAAAATGGATTGTTATTGCATATAATTACAGAAGACATACAGGTACGCCAAAAATTTGACGTTTAGATTTAAGTTCTTAAAATTAGTCTCATACTTAGTATGTTAGTATTATTGCATGTTTTCAGTAATTGGAACATAAATCATATAACTGAAAAATAGTATATTAGTTTTATTGCATGTTTTCAGTATCGTAGAACCTTATTGCATGTTTTCAGAACCTGGAACCTAAATCATATAACTGAAAAATAGTATATTGGTTTTGTTGCATGTTTTCAGTATCGTAGAACCTTAGTCATATATCCACCCCTGCTTTTGATTTAGTTTAAGTAACAAAATATCATTAAGCAAAAACAAAATAATTAAATTTCAATGATATAAACTGACCACAAATCTACAATAGAATCAAAATAAATTGTCTAACTTAGAGGAATTAATAAACATCAAACTTATATGAAAAGGGCCATTCTAAACTTAACAAAAATCTGCAAAACGAAATAATGAAATTAAATTCTAATATGAAATTGTTTATTCATCTAGCTTTTCCTCCTTCACTTTCTTGAATATAAGCCTCTTCCTGGTACTTGAGTGCTCCCCACGATTAGCTAAAGAACAATCATCAGCTTTAGTAATTTCCTCTTCATCCGATTCACCATTTTCATCATCTTCGTCGATGTTAATATAACGACGCTTACGAGGTGAAACCATTTCATTTGAAGAAACTTTTGACATAACATCATTTTCTAGGGTGCACGATTCCAGATTTTCCTATCAATAAATAAATTAAACAATTATTAAATTTGTGATTAATAATAAATTAAGTCATAAATATCATAATCTTAATTCAGCGATATATACCTCAGATTCTTTGGTCGTTTGCTCAAATTTCTCAATGAGAGTTGTATCGTCGGTCATATTCATCACGGTATATGCAGAAGGTGTAGGAAGTCTGCTAATGTTGAATTGCGAAATAAGAACTCTAAATAACATCTTTTTGTTCAGCAAGACATTTAACTCTTTCGGGATGTTATTTATGTCCTCATCCTGAAAAAAAAAGTTCAACAAAAAACAGCAATTAATAAGTAATGCATTAAGATTTATGTTTATATACCTTATCCGTTGATCCGATAATGCTGGAAACAGTTTTATTCAAGATTTGAGAAATTTCCCTATCAAATATAGTGAACTGAGCGGTACCAGATCCGTCTATAACACTAACTTGAACACTAAATCTGCATATAAAAAAACAACTACAATATAATGTATAAACATTAAAATATCTGAATTTAAATGACAAAACTTTATGAAGAATTCTGTACCTAGGGACTGCATAGTTAACCAAAGTTTCACATTTTTTACACCAAAACTTTTCCTCTTGCGATTGCACCTTACTTTTACAACGTTTGCAAGAATTATAGTACCATCCGTAGGAATCTTCAATATGATCAATGGTGGCAATAGTAATAGCTTGCAGAACCTATAGTTTATATTATATATAAATATGTAAGATAGTGTACATAAATTTGAATAATATTTATTAACACATAATAAGCAATTGTACAATTTTGAACTAACCGTTCCCCGATCGTGAAGATGTTCGTAAAGTTCATCTAAAGTTTTTCTATCATTCACGTTTAAGAAAAGGTCAGCTTGGGAGTAGGACGGCTTATTTGTCAATTGTACACAACTTTGGCCACCTTTTGAGCATTCTTTTTTTGAGAAACTACAATATAAAGACAAATAGTATAGGATAATTAAAAAATAAATATCACGATATTGGCTGTTCATATATTCACGATTTTCAAAATATTTGTACGATTCTGTAATATGATTTGCGAAAAAAATCATTACAAAAATAGAGTAGCAGATCTTAATTTATCAATATGGAAAATATAATATTCTACACATATTATGGAAGATTCAAATTGAAAGATAGAAATGGCAATAACCGAAATTAATGACACGTGTACAAATTGCTTTAAAAATGCCACGTGACAAAAAAAAATTGGATGCATTTTAGGAGCGCCACGTGGCGCAGTCGGGCTTTGCGTTTAGTAGATTAGTACATATATATCAAATATAATATTTTATTATTATAGGTTGGTATTAAAATAATTTATACTATTAGCGTGCTTTAATAAAAACTAAATAAACTATACCTAATAAAATAGAATAAATCTTATATATATATAATTTTAGTCTATTATAACAAAAACTCGTATGAGAATAACTATATATATTTCAATATTGTTAGTCAATGATAATTATATTTATTCGGTTGTTCTCATTCTTCCGGTTCGCCGTTCGCCTGCAACTCAATGTGATCCTTTTTTTTTTTTGGTTCCAGTTACTGTCAAGCACATCATACAAATATTTGTGTAACGGGCTTTATGGAACACGTACACACTTTGCAAATTAAAGTTATGCCGTAACATGTACATAAAGTGATCGAAAAACAATGTTATTCTAAAAAATTGCAGATAAGAACGCCACCAATAAAAACCAACAAATACGAATCGAACCCGATGTATATATAGAGAGCCACAACGTAATTCATGGGTTATACTACGTATATTATTTTTTATTTTTTTTTCTGATAGAATTACGTATATTATTTAAAATTAATATGCAACTTTTATTTGGTTAAAAGTTACAAAATTAGTCTAAATTTTATTTTGTCCCTTCTGAGCTCTTTGTTCTCCACTCTCTCGTTTTTATGTTGAACATGCGGGTTTGATGAACAAAATCAAAATGTAAGGACAATGTGCAAAACCAACATGTAAGGACAAGCCTAATGTGCAAACAGTGCCGGTCCTAACATTTTCAAGGCCCGGGGCGAAATTTAATTAGGGGCTCTTATATAAGCTCTTATTTAAAAAAAAAAGAAGACAAAGATGCAAAATTCTGGAATCGAACCCATGACCTATTGGAGAAAGGTGTGCTCTAAGACCACTAGACTATACTGACTTTTTGTTATCCATATTTAACACATATATACATACCTAAAAATTTTTTTTGAGGCCCCAAAAATTTGGGGGCCCTGGGCGGTCGCCCATGCTGCCCCCCCCCCCCCCCCCTCTGGGCCGACCCTGTGTGCAAAACCTACATGCATGCACGGACACACGTGATGGACAAAGCCAATATGCACGGACATGCTTGATGTGCAAAATCAATATGCACAACACATGTGAACGTGTTTTTCAAATATTCTTAGATGAAGCGTATGAGCTTTTTACCACTTCATTCGAAGTGATTAAACCAATAAATACTTGACATTCATACTTTCATATCGAGATATACCATGTGATGTATACTACATAGCTCATCGTGTTTCTATCAGTATCGCTTGACATTGTTTCCTGTGACACTTTAATAACATAAAGATTTGAAGAATGGGTTAAAACCTGATTTATAAGTTTTGTTGTGATATTAGGGTTTATGTGATTGAGAATAAAATGTTCGGTATATTATAACATGTAATTTCCATACAATATTAGGGTTAATAATGACTTTAATTTTTTACCCAACCTGATAAGTTTTTAACTGTTGTACGAACAATAAAGGATAAACAACTTACACGAATGTATTTAAAAGAAAATCGATTTAACCCATGCACATCAAAACCTAACGTGGGTTGTTGGTTTGCTTAGACAGGGTTGATGAGCATGTTGGATTTGCACATCCGTAGTGTCTATGCTTTTGTAGTTTGCACAACCAATACATCTGTGCATTTATATATTGCACATACAATATTGATGGGCCGTTTTCGTATTTTTTAACATTTAAAAAATTGCATATTATTTACAAAAACCTGCATAGTGTGTATGTAATTCATTGAAAATTGGAGCATTTATTTAAATCAAAATGCCGATAATTTTGACAACCCATTGTCACATTAATTTTCTTTTCGAGCGAGAGAGAATTATACTACAAAAAAGTGACCGAATTTAGATCGATATTAGTGTAATATTCGTGCCAGACACGAATTTTTACGTCATATATGTTGAATAAGATATATTAATAATCATTAAATTAAATTATATATTAAAAAAATAGATCTAGATAATATTGATATCAAAATCATATTCGAATCATAATTTTGTATCTCAATCATCCATATAATTAGAAAATCTTGGATTTGTAAATAATTAAGAGATTTTGGATTTGTATATAATTAGGAAATTTTGGATTTGTAATCAATGTGATTAACTTGTAATCTTCCTTGATTTGTATTTAAATTAGAAAGAGATTAGTGATAGGTTTAGGATAAAATTCTTTGATTTATAATTTGATTTATTTTAAAAATTTGATGAAAAAAAGCATGTGATGTTTTAATAAGGGAGTGTCATTTGACGGTTTTTTTGAGGGAGTGTCATGTTGGGTTCTAATTTAGTAGATATATAGTAGATTTTACGCTATTAAAATACGGAGTTTGATAAGATTCCGGCCATTCAATGTTTTTTAACCTTAGTTTTAAATTTTTTAAACCTTACACGTACAATCTAGTCTCCATTGTCACATACTTCGAAACTAGCTTAATTCTCGTACCTAATACGACTGATTCATTTTTGCATTTTATATAGATTTAATATATAATTTGCATAATAATTGTTATATCTAAATAAAACATCAATTAAAAACTAAAATAATAATAATTAGGTGTTATAAAAAAATAAACTCTTGTATGTTTTTCTCCTCAAGTTAAGTAGAGTCGTCGTGGCATAAGAGTCGTCGTGGCATAAGTTGAGAGAAATGTGTGAACTTAAATCATTATGACTTTTAAATAACTAACTCTCATACTCATAAATATTGTTCAAATTTGGATCACATTAAAACTTAAACTCTTATTTTAATTTAATTTCTATTACATGATGTTTAATTTAGATATGACAACTATTACTGCATAATAATTTGGAGAAAGATCTCATACTCCGTGAGAATGGGCAATTAGCAGAGGAGTTAGGACGGTTATTGGCCGTTGGATCAAGAAAGCGGACTTTCATACCTTTTTGGAAAGCCAAAAAACGAAAAAAATCAGTATCGTCAGATTTTATGTGACAAATACCATGTGTGCAAACATATTTGTTCATATGCACACATTCGTTGTTTTCATATCCACGTATAAGTTATTTTTATGTGCAAACATTGATTACACATAGGTTATTTTCATTGTTTTTTTATACATATGCACACATACGTTGTTTTCATATGCACATATATGTTATTTTCATGTGCACACACTGATCATATCTATATGGACACATAGGTTATTTTCATTGTTTTTTTTATACATATGCGCAATGTTCTAAAAGTCGCTAGGCGGGAGCCGGAAGATGAGGGGGCCTAGCGCCTAGGTGGTTAGGCGGTAGCCTAGGCGTATTAAAAATTAATGATTAATCCATATGATTATTTTACTATATTATCTCAAATCCATTAATGTTTATAAAATTATGTTGCGATGGAGCTTGATATTTTATTATGGGCCTTATTTTACAAAGCATAACCCAAAACTATGTTATATGCATTCGTCATCTCCTAAGATGTTGTTGTTTCCACAACATCGAAAGCCTCTTCTCACCTAGGCGGCCCAAGGCGGAGTCCTAGGCGGGGGATGACCGCCTAGCGCCTAAGCCTCGCCTAGGCGGCCCTATGCGAGGATTTTTAGAACACTGCATATGCGCACATGTTATTCGTACACACACATATATAAGTTATTTCATATGCGCACATATACGTAGTTCATATCACATGCACACGATAATATATTTCACATGCACACGACACAAAAGTATATTTCATATGCACACATATACGTAGTTCATATCACATGCACACGACACGATAGTATATTTCATATGCGCACATATACGTAGTTCATATCACATGCACACGATAGTATATTTCACATGCACACGACACAATACTATATTTCATATGCACAAATCTGTTTATTCCATATGAATTTATGAGTTAATATAAACGCACACAATAGTGTATTTGATATGCACACAACAGTGTATTTCGCATACACATATGTGTATTGTGTGTGAAATAAATATTTTGTTTGCAAAAAAATCGATCGCGTAAAATTTTAGACCACGATATAGACATTTCATTTTCTTCTTATCCGATGTTATGGGACATCCTCGTTCATCTCCTAAGCTCCCATCTTCGTATAATCTTTTCCCTAATAATTTTAGTTATCCCTCGTTTTTGTTTATCCTTATAAACACATTTACTAATACAATTTCTTTTACACCTAATGTATGAGAAAATATATTTTAGTTATCTAGTGAGGAATTTAAACTGTATGTGCATTTTTGTTTGTCCCTACAATTTATAATGACATTATAACAAATAATGTAGGTTTTTTGAAAAACAAGGTTATTTAACATTGAAATTTGTGCATAAATAGTATACTTTTAAATTAATATAAGGAGATTTTTGGAAAATGTGTTAGTGAAAAAAAAATACTTATCTCATATAAATATTTATTGAGCCAAACATATTTATTTAATGTAATTACATTATTATAGATAATGACTTTATAAATTAGTTGACAAACAAACCCTTAAATATATTATGGTATTCTACCAAAAAAACACGGTATGATTATTATGGTATTTGAAGATTATGTATTATGGTATTCTACCAAAAAAAAAAAACTTAAATATATTATGGTATTCTACAAACAAACCCTTAAACCACCCCTTATAGCACTTGTTTGTAATAAATCATCATTTATAAAAAAAGTTTCCATAAAATCACCCCTTATTCATTTTTTGTTGTAAACAACCACCCATATCATAAATCGTTTTAATCATCATATTACATATATTAAAAGACCAAAATAAACTTAATTATCAATTTTATTTATTTTTATTATGTTTTGTGTACATTCATCCAAACAAGATAAACGTACACCCCAAATTAAGGGACGCCACCCGTGCAAACCGTAATGGATCCAAAATTCTTCCAATACCTAGACCGAACCAAAATAATCCACTTCGTTCGAGTTCCGATTTGGTTCAAACCACTTTGGTCTCGATTATGGTCCGTGTGATTTTTCTTTCTTTCTTTCTTTATTCGTTCTTTTAATGATTTTGATGATGTAAAAATAATAATATTATATAATTCTAATTAAGTCTTATTTACCTTTTAAGTATAAAATATTAATATAAAAAAATTGTAGAATAGATCATGTGATAACGGTCACTCTCGTGCGAACGATTCACGTAAACTAGAGGAATTAATGCACATTTATGCAATTTTATATGTGTGTATAATTATTTTGCCTAAATGTGTATATATTTTACATTGTATTTACATAATTGTTTAAGTGCATAAACTATGAACTAAAATTATAGCTAAATTGAATTATTTGATAAAATAAGGG
This sequence comes from Rheum nobile, assembly GCA_027886185.1. Lineage (NCBI taxonomy): Eukaryota > Viridiplantae > Streptophyta > Magnoliopsida > Caryophyllales > Polygonaceae > Rheum > Rheum nobile. The sequence goes on along the minus strand of WOAB01000616.1, from coordinate 631,592 downwards.
TTGAGGTAGTTGTTTGTAACAAATTATGAATAAGGGATGACTTAGTACAAATTTTCTTATAAAAAATGGTTTGTTGCAAACAAGTGTAAATAATGAGTGATTTTATACATTTATCAAGTGTCTCAATCGTGGTAAGGGAAAGACGACGAGTCGACGACACGTGTTAGTTTTTTTTTGATAAAAAGAGTTTGTTTATTTTTGAGTTCATGTATCTACACAAAAACAATGGGCCCACCACCGTAGCGGAAAGTCCACAATACCAGTTTTTTGGGTTCTCAAACATAAATTAGAAAATTAAGAAGTATTTTATTTCATAATTTTTTTTATTTAGTTCTCAAACATCTAACATATAAGATGTTTGTAAAAATTATCCATTGTAAAATTTTATATTTTTGTTTAGAGTTCATGATTTTTTTTACTTTTAGTAATAATTTTTTTAATCATTGATTATTTTTTTTTGAGAAGAATTTCCCAATAATTCTCTTTTCATAATCTTCTTTCAAAAGTGTGCCCTTCCTTTATTTTTATTTAAGATTTTTTTAATGACTAAATTATCCTAATAAAAAAACTTATGTGTATTCTTCCCATTGTTGGACTATACCATTCCACTACCACGTTCATACTATCTCCAACGTATGTATACGATTCCGCTGTCGAGCCTCCACGTCTGCTTCGTTGGCCCCGAAACCACCGAACTTGCACCATCGTCCGCTCAATTCCCCATCACGTCGCCGTCCTCTCACACCGCAGATCTACCGCCCCCATCGCGCTGCCACGTACCATTGCACCACCCTCGAACCGCACTCTCACCGACCACATCGCGTCGCCCTCCTTTTCGCACCTCCTATATATTGTTGCCAGACCCGTTATTCACGTACGAATATGAATTTCCATGAATTGAATCTAGTACGAAGGATAAAATTGCGTTTGTCCAGATCTGAATCTTCACTGTGCCTATTTCATGGAATCCATGCGTAGAAACAAATTTCGTGAATTTCAATAGTAATTTTGTATTTTTGTGTAGGAACATATTGAGATCTGATTTTTTTTAGTTATATCATGTAGAAGCTTTACATGAAAACAGTGTACATGATTTTTTTTTATAGTCTACACAAAATTACGCAATAGCATATATAAACAAAAATTATGTAGTTGTGTACACAAAATTATTCAAGTAGCTTACACGAAAATTTTGAATTAGACGATATGAAATTATGTCGTAGCCTACATTAAAATTATGTAGTAATATACACAAAATTTTTTTAGTAGCTTACACGAAAATTATGAATCAGACTATACAAAATTATGTAGTAGCTTACATGAAAATATGTAGTAGTTTATACTAAAATATTACACAAAAATAAAAAATTATTTTATGTAAAATGCAATTATTTCGTGTAGCTTATGTAGTAGCTAAAACTAATTAAGTATTAATTAGCTCGTGTAGTAGCTTACACTAAAATATGATATGATGTACACAAAATTATTTAGTAGCTTTTGAAATAAAAAATAGTATCATACACGAAAATCATGAATTAGACTAGCAAAAATTATGTAGTAGCTTACACGAAATATATGTAGTAGCTTATAATTTATGGGACATGCTATTATCTCGTGTAGTGTATGTAGTAGGTTACACTAATTAAGTATTAGCTTATGTAGTAGCTTTCACTTAAAGATTAGATCATGTAGTAGCTTACATTAAAATATGATACGATATACACAAAATTATTTAGTATCTTACAAAAAAAAAAGTAGACTACACGAAATTATGTAGTATTTTACACAAAAGTTATATAGTAACTTACACGATAATATGTAGTAACTTACACCAAATTATGTAGTAATTTACAGTAAAATATCACATGAAATTATTTTATATAACATGTTATTATTTCATGTAGCTTATGTAATAGCTTACACTAATTAAGTATTGACTTGTGTAGTAGCTTATACTCCGTACTAATTAAGTATTGGCTTATGTAGTTGCTTACACTAACATACAATATTATTTTGTGTAACATGCCAATATTTCGTGTAGCAACAAAATTTATACTAATTAAAGGTTTGATCCCTTAATACGATTTTATCTTATACAAAATTACTCTACATGAAAGTTTATTATTTTATATTATATGTCATTATTCCGTGTAACACGCAAAGTAACAAAGAGCAAACAAACAACAAGATCACCGAATAGCAAACAAAAAAAACTAATCATAATACATGCATAATTACCTATTTTAATAACAAATTAAAGTAACAAACAACGAACATTAAGTAAGTAAACAAATATCCTATGTTCAGAGAACAACAAGATTTCCGGGCAGTGGTTGGCCGGTGGCAACAATATCAGCAAGCGTGTGGTTGGCCGGCGGCGAGCAGTCGGCGGACAAGGAGGTGTGGAGGGATCTTCGTGCAGGGTAATCCTTTGTGTAGCAGTTATGGCGAGTACGGCGGCTGTTGTTTGCGAGTCAAATCTGCGAGGGCGGTTGTCCAACGGAGGCGCGGTGTTAGGCGTCTGCGCTAGGGCTGTGCAAGGCGGAGGTGTGGTGCTAGGCGTGGTTGCGGTGGTCCGATGGTGCGTCATAGCTGCAATGGTCCGACGATGCGGGGTGACTGCGCTATCAGATCTAATGGAAAAGACGATATTGAGGGTTCTCTTATTTTTTGTGAAGCCGAGGGTATTTTTGTCTAATTGTAATAAATATGGGTTACTAATTCTCTATTTTTATGATGGAGTATATTTTTGAAACTTTCTAATGAAATAGGTATACTTAAGTCTTTTTATTTTTATTTTTTTTAGGAGTTTATCTAGGCCGATAAATCGCGCAGTCGATTTTTTTTAGCCGTGCACTTCCTCCTGGGCGGCTCTACATGCCGCCCAGAATACCCTTTCAAAAACCCGGTTTGCACATAGGCGGCACCTAATGCCGCCCATGCAAACCGGTTTTTTATGAACCCGATTTGGACCTGAGCGGCATTATGGGCCGCCCAGTTTTATTGGTTTTTGTAGAACCCGGTTTTATAATTTAATTTATTTATTTATTAAAAAAAATATGGTTTTCTGGAAACCGGGTTAAACCTCGGCGGGACTGTAAGCCGCCGAGTGTAAACCCTAAATTGTGGGCGGCTCAACAGGCCACCGAAAGTGGAATTTGAAATTAAAATGTGGGCGGCTTAGTAGGCCGCCCAGACCCTAAACCGCCAAAAAATTCGAAACGTCGCCGTTATATAAGGCCGCCCAGGGTCGTCTTCTCCGATGCGATTTCCAGCGTTCGAAATACACAAAAATGGAGCCGGGCGACGAATATTCACTGGATGACCTATTTGCGATATTGGACGAGCAAGAGGCGTTGGAGGAGGAGGCGGCGGGAGTGCTAGGCGGAGACGGCGGCGATTCGACGTTGGCGGCGGCCAATCTCTGTGTGACGGGGGGAAGCAACGACGATTCTGGGCCGCTTGCGAAGCCGCCCACTATGGGGGAATCTGGGCTGCCTGCGGAGCCGCCCACTATGGTGGAATCTAGGCCGCCTGCGGAGCCGCCCAGGACCGAGGGCGAGGAGGGCGATATCGCGGCGGAGAATGCCTTCGACGTCGCGTGCGCGGTTGGTCAGGAGGCCATTTCAGACTTGGGTGAAATTCCAGTTCGCGAAAAGCGAAAATATGAACGGAGGACAACTGAAAAGGTATGATGTTTTTTAAATTTGTAATCGTTAAATCTAATTTATTTAATTAAATTGTTTCTGCACTTGTAGATTTATATACTTGGATTTTAGATTATTAAATCATTATCTTATAAAAAATAGTATAAATAATATGCTCAATTATACTGTTAAAAATAGTATAGGTAATATGCTCAATTATACTGTTAAATAATATTTAATATATCATTGTAATGAAAATTGTAATATATTATTTTGTTTGTATGAAAATAATATTTGGACATATGTAAATAGGTTATAGTGGGTAAAATGAATATAGTTATATTTGTAAATTTGGTTTTTATTGTATTTAATCATTATAAAAAATAGTATAGGTAAATTGCGACAATTATACTATAATATTAAATATGTTATTGTAATGAAAATTTTAATATATTGATTTTGTTTGTAAGAAAACAATTTTCTATATTTTTAATGCAAAAATAGGAAGTGTTGTGTAAGATCGCACGGTCCGATCGAGATAGTCGCTCTACTACTGCATCTGCTCGCAAGAGGAGGGTTGACGGTGTATCGCGGGGCCATAGTGAGGCCGATAGTGAGGGTTCTAGTGAGGACGATTTTGGTCCCGTCCGCTCAGATGAGGACGTGGTTATGGAGGACCCACCTCAGCAGTCACATCAGGAGGACCCACCTCTTGAGGACTCGCCTCAGCAGCAGCTACACATGGAGGAGTCACCTGAGCCATCTCAGCAGGCCCCGTCTCAGCCTGAGTCAGCCACACAGGCCCCATCTCCCACTGAGCCACATCAGGAGACTCCATCTCAGCAGGCCCCGTCTCAGCCTGAGCCAGCCACGCAGGACCCACCTCCTCCTGAGCCAGCTGAGCAGTTTCCTTCTTTGTTGAGGAACTTTGACACGCACATTGCAGAGCTGATATGGACGAAGGCGTCGTTGGACCCACCCGAGGACGTTGTTAGGAATTTGAGGGTCCAGACACGCCCTTCGCAGTTTGCATTTTGGAGGGATCGTATTCCCAGAGGGGTCCCTGCGGAGGGGTCCTGGTTTTGGATTGCGCAGCAGACGGGGTTGACCGGTTTACTTGATTTCCAGTTCGGCCATGTTGATCACAACCTCATTTCAGCGTTCGTTGAGAGATGGCATCCAGAGACGAACACCTTCCACTTTCCCTGGGGCGAGATAGGTCCTACGCTACATGACGTGCTGATGATTCTAGGGCTGCCGATCGAGGGATTTGAGGTGACGTCGCCATGGACCGGTCAGGATATCGAGCTGGCGGAGTGTGAGGCTTTGTTCGGCTATTTGTTTGGGATAGATTCGGACTACAGCTTTGATGAGGATGATGCTGACATGGTCTGCGACCTTAGGAAGGGTTGGGTCAAGCAATTCCAGCTTGGGAGGCATGTGATGAGGATGATTGAGGAGGGTGCCCACCCAGAGGATATAGCAGCCGATTTCTTATGGCACGCCATGTCGGCTAGCATCTTCGTTGACAAGTCAACGAACGAGCTGAAGACCACACTGCTACCTCTTTTTGTGGACTGGGAGCGTGTCGTTCATACTGCTTGGGGTACCGGGGTTCTGGCTCTCCTTTATAGGAACCTCAGAGAGGGTTCTCGGGCCGGAGCTGCACAGTTCGCCGGCTGCGCACGTCTTTTGGAGGTAGGCCTTTAATATAGTTAACTTATAATTTAGATTATTAATATACATTATTGAATTGTTTATAACTAGTGGTTGTCTTTCTCTATACGCAGGTTTGGATTTGGACGTACTTTGTATACTTCCTGGGCAACCCTAACCTCAAGGAAGGTGCGGACGACGACATACGACGCGCTGGACGATACTGCATTGGCCGGACACCTCTCCGGTCACTCCGTGACCAGTCACGCTACAGACGAATTTTGGACGAGTATAGGCCAGAGGATGTACGTATTCTTTTTCAATTTTAATTTACAGTAAGAAAGCGTAATGAATTAATTTATGGTCCATCGTGTTTTGTTAATTGCAGATACGGTGGATGCCGTACGAGGGTCTTGATTTTCGAGGTCGTCACAGGTCCTCCACTTATCGAGGGACTATTCGTTTTCTCGGTGTAGAGGAGGCCTACATGCCAGATTGGCTTACACGCCAGTTCGGTTATCGACAGAGCAGGCCGATGGATATCATAGAGCCTCTGGTTGCAGTGCGTCCTCTTAATTTCAGGGGGACGAGGCGATACCAGTTGCACTTTGACCCGCGTTGGCACAGGTGGGACCAGCGTGAGCATCATCTTTGCCCCCACATCTTGGCGAGTCCTCCTGCGACGATGGCTTGGGATGTCCACGACGCGTACCTGGACTGGTATCTATAAGTGTCGCATCCTTACGTGAGTCCGCATGCGCCAGTCCAGCCTCGTATCAGTAGAGGACCACCTCCGGCTATCAACTTGCAAAGGGTATGTTTTTTTTCCATTTTATTCTTTTAAATTATTTTATGAAAGTCTATGTTTTTAAAATGTTTGTTTTCATTTGCAGCGTCATGCGATGAGCCAGGCCTATCTTCAGGAGCTTATGTTTGGAGGAGGTTGTTTAGGGTGTAGGGAGCACTTTCAGCATTTGCATGACATCCTTTTCAGTGACGTCATTCCTGTAGCTCCACCGCTTATACGGGCTTCACAGATGCCTTCCCATGCATATAGTGCATACGCTACTATATTTGAGAGAGCCGAATCATCTAGGATGGCGGAAGAGCGTGTAGCAGCTCAGCAGGCATCGTCTCAGCCGACCTCTTCTGTTCCTCCAGTAATGGCACCAGGCGTGGGTTTGGGTGTAGGTGTGTCCTTAGCTAGTGCTTCCACTCCACATCTAGATGACTCATCTGATAGTGAGACGGAGAGTTCGTAGTATGACTTTTGACTTTTGTGTTTGTACGTTTTTAGGGATTGAAATTCCAGTAAATTAAGTATGACTTTTGGCTTTATTGGTTTCGTATTTAGATATTTGTTCCGTCGTTTCTAATTTGTTCCGTCGTTTCTAGTTTTAGTTCTTTGCTTATTGGTTTGTTGGATTTTCGTGCGTTATTTCTAAAAAACACATGTATATTCTTAAATTACATACACATACTAAAAACACGTACAAATTCTAAAAACACATATACATTCATCGATGGCTTAAATTACATACACATACTAAAAACACGTACAAATTCTAAAAACCCATATACATTCACTGATGGCTTATACACTTAAAAAAAATACATACACACTGGAACAAATGACATACACAACTCTTGCACTATACATATACATTCACTCAAGAGCCCAGGATGAACCTCCTAGGACCACGGCGTTCATGCTGATATGCTCCTTCTCCTAGCTGCATCACAGAAAAACTTGAAATCCTACAAATACTGAAATATGGAGATCCCATGTTTTTCTGTGCTGCAGCCAGGAAAAAAGAGCAGATCAGCATGTATGCCATGGCTCAAGGAGGTTCGTCCTAGGACTCTTGACTTGGTCAAGAGGAACACAAACAACCGCCTTTTCCACCTTCACTAGTGAGCTTAAACCGAACTGTCTTGTATTCATTGTAGACTCACGTCATGTTGTGGTCATTTTCAACAGTGCGTTAAGATGGATGCGATTGCCTTGTGGACATTATCCTCTTGACCGAGTCAAGAGTCCTAGGATGAACCTCCTTGGGCCATGTCGTTCATGCTGATCTGCTCTTTTTTTCTTGATGCATCACAGAAAAACTTGAAATCCTACAAATACCGAAATTTGAAGATCCCATGTTTTTTTGTGCTGCTGCGAGGAAAAAAGAGCAGATCAGCATGCACGACATGGCCGAAGGAGGTTCGTCCTAGGACTCTTGACTCGATCAAGAGGATAATGACCACAAGGCAATCGCATCCATCTTAACGCACTGTTGGAAATGACCACAACATGACGTGAGTCTACAATGAATACAAGACAGTTCGGTTTAAGCTCACAAGTGAAGGTGGAAAAGGCGGTTGACTGTGTTCCTCCGGGACCGAAGTTCTGAAAATGCTAGACGACGAAACCCACGATATTGAATTCTTGTATCTGAAATAAAATATTATTTAATTAGATTCCAACGAATACTACAACCTAATTGCGTACATAATCAATAAAATACATATATTTATTTTTCTTACCGCGATCAAACACATCCCTTCCTCTTGGATGTGGAAGCTTGCCTCTTTGCGTGAGACAAGCTTGGTAGAAAGGGGACCCCGTATGGCCTATTTATAGGCATCTTGGGCGGCACGCTGTACAGCCCATGGGCTGCACACTGTGCCGCCCATGGGCTGTACAACGTACCGCCCAGAGTTGTGGTGATGAAATGATATGGGCGGCGTGTCACGCCGCCCATGCTAATACAATATTTTTTTGTGTTATAATAGTGATATTCAACATATGACAAAATTATTGGTTGTTTTTAGTATTAATTAATGACCCAAAATAATACAGAACGTTATATAACCGTACATTCATATTCTTCGCTGGATGAATACCATCAGAGTTCTTGCTTTCGCAACTAGCCATTTTATCGGCTAGTTGCGTTTGAAGAAATTAGGATAGTCTCTGATAAAAGTTCGCAGCATATCGTATCTCTGCTTTGATAAAATGGCTTGCTCCCTACAAAGTTTGATAGTACGTAAAGAACATTATACAAAAGATACGACATCAAGGCAGTATACGATGTACATCATTATATAGTTTGCGGTTATACCTACGCATCTTACCCAGATCTTGTAAAAGTTTTTGATTTTGCTTAACAAGATCTTGTTTCTCCTTAACAAGATCTTGTTTTTCCCGCCACTGTTGTCGAATAACCGCGTGTGCCCTATCCTCGTACATAGGATCAATATACTTCCTGTATAAACACTGCTTCCTCGGGCATCCCCAATACCTCCTTCCGTAGTTCCACTGCAAATCCCAAGTACAGACAACGAGTTTCAAATTACACTCGCATAGTTGATGTGGGGGGTTTGTTGATGATTCAAAAGAAGATGCCATTATTTGTTGTAGTGTTTGGTTTCCTACAAATGTAATGAATCTATCAACAAAAGTTCTCCTTATATAGTAAAAAAACTGTCTAGGCGGCTCATAGTGTCGCCCAAAGGGTCCAGAATTTCACAAGTACCCTACTGGGCGGCACACAGTGCCGCCCAATACCCTCATGGGCTGCTCTGTGTGCCGCCTAGTGAACCCTCATGGGCTGCTCTGTGGGCCGCCCACAACGGTCCTATTTTAGCCTATAAATACGGCCCCCAAACCCCTCGAAATACACACAATTTCCACTCCTCACAAACTTTTCTTCGGTTCTATTTAAGGTAATGGCGCCTTTGGTTCTCGAAGTTTATGAAAATGGGCGAATCACCTACAATCGAATGATACGCCAACGAAGTGGGATGGACATGTTTTTCCATGGCTACGAAGGTGGCGAGGTCCGCACGTTGCGGATGGGGGATCTCGAGCCTGGAGAGGGGGGGTTGTCATTAGGTTTCTTGTACTTGGCGTTATTTTACCATCTCGAGCCTGGATACGGGGTTCCCCCTGGTCGGATTTTTTACTTTCCAGCAGGCGTGGATCCTCCACGACTCTGTGAGGTGGTACACGAGGATCAGATAGCTAAAATTATGGCTCTTTACAGACCTGGTGTTCCAGTTCCCATTTACACAGAGTCTGCACACCCGAGACGCCATATCCCCGGTCTTTTAGAAGATCCGAAATCTGTGGTGGACAACGTCAGCTATGATGATGGCGGGGAGGCCGATTCAGACGAGGATTAGATAGCTTTTTTATGTTTCATGTTAAACTAGTGTACGCTTTAATGTTTTCGTGAACGTGTTTTTGTTAATGATTAGTAATATTGTTGTCTCGTATAGCATTTTCCCGATTTTTTTCAATTCTCAAAAACAAATGATTAAAAACACAATATACGATCAATCTCAATCAAACTTTCACACAAAAAGAAATACAATATCATATATAAAGTCGATTACAATCCAAAAAATCTAGGTAAGTATGTCAGGTCGCCCATGATATGCTCACTCCTCTACATAATTCTTGAACCTATCCTTGAAGCGCTCATGACTATCCCATCCATCAACACTTGGATCCTTGTAAATGCGCCACTGTCTTGGAGGCGCTGGAATGGGACAATGGTCATTAACAAGCCAAATCTGTACACGTAAACAATACAGTTACTAAAAAAATTATGAAAGAATAAGTAAATACGAGAGAGTAGGACTCCACGTACCGGTACGTAATGGTCTCTCCTGCCTACATGTGCTATCGCATAAACCTTTGTCGGAGGCTCGGCACCCGGGGGGGCCCACAATGGAAGACATGTGTGCGGTCTGAACCATGATAAGACAACAACATCCACTTGGTGTTCCGTTGCAAACGCCAACCCAGTAATAGGCATTATACACCAGAAGTTTGCCGTGCACGGTGAAGGAATATAATTCAATTTCCTAACAAATTCTTCCAACGTCAACGCTTCCTCCGCAAGCATCGCTACGTAGTTCGCTCCATGTGCCTGGACGTGCTTCGAAAGCCCTAACCGGACATCAATGTACTCGTCTTCTTGGCGACACAGCAAAACGGCAAGAGAACGGAACCCACAATGACCATCACCTTTGACATTTTGAACTCCAGAAATGTAGGCGAGCATGAAATGATCAATATTCTCGTGCCCCCAGTTGAAGCCGAGATACTTGACCGACTTGTTTGAACCCGACTTGGACTTGGTTGAAGCAGATTTCGGCTTTGCAGGTTTAATGACACTCCCCTTTGCTGTTGAAACTCCACTGTGAGGTCGTCCGCTAGAAGGGCATCCTTTCGATCCCGGGGATCCAACAGACGATTTCACATTGGTCGTCTCTTTCTCTGCAGGCTCATCCTCATCATCCACTCCCAGCTCCTCATCCTCCATCTTCATCTTCTGCTTCTCCTTCTTCATGTTTGCATCCACATGCTCGTCCCAACACATTTTCCTCTTCGTACCGGTCTTTCTCGCATTCATCCTAGGCCTCCCCTTCTTGGTCTCACCACGTGGCGGGTCTTGAATATCGCACGATGTAGGGTCCTTTGACTCACGCCACTTTTCCGCCATCTTATTCAAATCAAATCCCTCAACTGTCCCACATAAGTACTCTTCAACGAAGTCATCCACCGTGACATTGTCCGCTGTCAGTGAAACACCATCATCGACATCAAGATCCTTAGCATCCACCTCTTCCCATCGGATCTGCTTCCAGAAAATATCAACTTCTTCAGGCACTAACGGATAACCCGTCTCCACGTAGACCTTAATTGTGTGTGGGCAAGGCAGCCCTAGTGTGGACCTCCACCAAAAATCAGCACATTTGTTCCCAATTTTCCCCTCCTTTGCTAACACAGCTTGAGCATACAACATCCTCAGGCATTTTTCAGAGCACTTTTCAAGGATGCGCTTGAAGAACACCTTAACCCACTCAGGGCCTTTCACTATCTCCATGGGAAAGGCAGTGCAGTTCTTGGTCATCTCATATCGGATCTTCCGATGCTGATCAACAAACATGTTGTCGATGTGCTGCACAAGTGTGTCGAACCCTCCGACGGATGTCTCAATCATGTCCTTAAGCATAGAGTGCTGACCCTCAACCCTGAAAATAATATATTCGGATACAATTAACTAAATAAATTTTATAACCCAATTTGATTGTAAATGTTTGTATGAAAGTTACCTGTTTGATGTTCTTGTGGCAAAATGGAGAACATCATCACACCATGCCGCAACTAGCTTCTTCTTATGCTCATTAAACCAAGTTTGCTCCACATATCGCACCAAGCCTTCACTCCATATCCCCTTAAAGTGAGCAAGCCGCTCTCTGTACTCCTCCTTTGTGTGAGACCTCATCACCCGACGAACACTTCCCGAGAATTTCTTCTCGTCAATCTTCATCGTCTTAGCATATGCCTTCACATTACGGTCTACATGGACCTGACACAAGTGATGATGAACCTTCGGAAACACCAGTTTGGCAGCCTTGATCAGTCCTAGCTCTCGATCAGACATGATGCATACAGGATTTTTCTCCCCGTACAACCACTTCAATCGTCTCAGCGCCCATGCATAGTGGTTTGTCGTCTCCCTTTCCATGAACACAAGAGCAATGCAATATGTGTAGTTGGTGCAAGTAAACCCAACAATCTGGAACAGAGGCATACCGTACCTATAAATGCAACAAAAAAATAAATTAAAACCCGCAGAAAATACCATTATCTACACATAATACAAAAAAGACTAAGGTTTACCTGTTGGTTTTGTAGGTCGAATCCATAATGACGACATTAGGAAACATGAACAACAAATGTCGAGCGTCTGGATGAGAAATAAACAAGCACGCAAAAACCTCCTTCCCATCTTCCCTCGTCTTAGTAGCAGTGTCCAACAAATAGCCTTTCTCATTCAAAAATCCCAATGACCATTGTGTCACATTCAGATTGCCCAGAGATTTCAACCTCTCCTTAGCCCTAACAGTGTACACCTGATTCCTCGAACTCGTTGCACTCGAATATTCATTCCTAAGCTGTGTAGAAATAACATTGGGTCTTGCACCCGCCGCAGTATCAATCATTACTTTCCTACGCTGCTCCTTCGTAAGTCGGGTAGCAAATGCATGGCCAGTCAAGGTGGTAGAAAGCATATGGTTATGGGATCCACTAACAACGGATAAGGTCCACCCATGATCTCTAATAACATTTCCTTCCCTAAAAGTACCATGCAGCAAAAAGGGACAACCCTTCTTTTTTGATCTAGTTTTATTCACTCGTATCGGGCTGACCTTTATACCATCGACTAACACCTTCTTCTTGCCGGACCTAGGTAACCCAGATCTCTCACAGTGAAGTATAATCTTTTTAGGATTTGATGATTTAGTAGTGATCACCATAAAAAGACTAAAACCTACCCTTTGCACCAAATCTCTCAATCCTTCCTTACTAGGAAATATCTCAATAGTAGTAAAATGGGATGAGAAGTCGATAACTATAAATCCATCATCACTAGAATCACCCTATTTATATACAAAAATTACCACATTAGAGACTAATTAATAATTAAATTTCTAAAAACTAATATCAATAAATTAAATATTATTTCAAAACAGTTTAATATTTCAAAGACTAAGTACATTTAAGATCTAATTATTTTATACAGTAAAAATTATAATATTACATACCTTGAAGTACTCGGGAGAAATTGGCGCCTGCAAATCACCCTCATCATCTACAGATGTGTTAGCGCTCGAAGAGGACTCTGACAATCCCCTCCAACCAGAACCGCTTGACGACGACATTTATTATGAAAATGAGTTTCTAGATTTGGATACAATACAATATCACCATCCCTAATTTATATAGCCGGCTACACCTGTACTGGGCGGCCCTACGTGCAGCCCACATCGACCGTTGGGAGTGAAACGTATACTCACTGGGCGACACCACGTGCCGTCCATGAACCCTGGGCGGCAGGAAGTGTCGCCTATGAACCCTGTCCCCCAAAAAAACCCGGTTCACTGACCCAGTTTCTTGGGCGGCATTTCGTGCCGCCCACAACCCCGGTTTCAATGAACCGATTTTTAAAAACACATTTTTATTTATTTCAAAAAAAAAATCCCTAAACTGAACCCATCATGGGCGGCTTGTAGAGCCGCCCATGGAACTCGGGTTTTCTCGACGGCATGTCGAGCCGCCCATGGGAAAGTGCGCGGCTAAAAAAAAGCGACTGTGCAGTTTTACGCCGTTTATCTATTCTCTTTTAGAGAATGTTTTAAAGATAATTTTCTTTTTCTTTTTTGAAAAAGGATAAATATGATTAATTAATAAAGAGAGCTGTACAAAGCTCAAGATGAGCCAAAACAGTTAACAAGTTTCCAAGATCCCACAAGGGGGCAAAATCCCAACAAGGGCAAAAGCAAAGATATCTACATGATATTCAATAAGCGCAGCCAGGATAAGGTGGCATTATCTCTCTTTGTCCATTTGAGGAGCAAACAACGCGTGGCGGTCGAACAAATCTGATCGAAGCAGTTCTGGGACGAGGGCCTAACTGTCTGGAAGATGGCTTAATTTCTCATCTGCCACACATGATAGACAAAAGTAGAGAGCACCATAGAACGAGTCAAAAGGGTAACTCTCTCCGGATTAGTCATGGTGGTAAGAAGAGTGAAACAATTCAGGATAGTGCCGGATGCATCCAGCTGAAAAGGCCATTGAATCCAGTGGAGTATACGCCGCATAACGGATTTAACAAAAGCACAGTTGGTCCATAAATGACTGTTGGTTTCAACTTCCCCTTGACAAAGCACACAAACGTCATTTCCAGCAAGATTTGTCCACCTGCGAATCCTATCCTTGGTGGGAAGGCGCTCATGTAGAGCCAGCCAAGAAATGAATGAGCATTTGGGCTGATGCAGCCCTCGCCAGATAATATCACCCCATAAGATCGGCTGGCCTGGAGTGCGCAGGGTCTCGTAAGCCATAGCGGTACTGTACTTGCCTGTGGCATTGAAGAAAAGTGTTCCACGCGTTTGAGGATCGAATCTTTGCTTGAGGAAATCTCGCACTTGAAGTAAGTTCTTCCATTTTCAGCTGTCAAGGGTTTTCGCATCCACCTCCCAGATATTGACCCCAGAACAATATTGGCAAGTTGCCCAGCGAGTCCATATATTAGTGATGTTGGGGGAGTCAAGTTCAAGTATTGCCTTTGAGATGGCTGCTTGGTTCCAGGACAAGAGTTCCTTGAAGCCAAGGCCTCCCTCAATCTTCGGACGACAGACTGCTTTCCAGGAAATAAGACTGCGCCTTGAGTCAGAGCTTCTAGACCAGAGAAATGATCGAAGTAAGGATTGGATCTGTTTAATCACAGTTTTAGGGAATAGAAAAAATTTTGCCCAGAAATTTTGTATTCCATATAGCACGGCTTGCAGAAGTTCAACTCGACCTGCATAAGAAAGATTCCTGGCAGACCAAGAGCGGATTCTGTTAACCATTTTATCAATAACAGGAGCGAAACTAGTTAATCTTGGTTTCTTAGATCCCAAAGGGACACCAAGATAAAGCATGGGGAGAAGTCCTTCGCTGAATCTTGTGTGATCAAGAACACTGCTTTTAATGCTAGCACAATCGCCTCCAAAGTAAATTCTGGTCTTTGAGAGATTAGGATGAAGTCCAAACATACTTGCAAAATCATCCAGGATCTGTTTTACAGCAGTCATAGAACCAAAGTCACATTTATAGAAGATAATAAGATCATCTGCAAAGCTCAGATGAGAGAGCTGGAGGGGAGCACATCTGGGATGGAGGGAGAAAGCTGGATTATGGCTGAGCGATTTGAGCATTCGTGACAGAAATTCCATAGCAATAGTGAAGAGGTAAGGAGAAAGAGGATCTCCCTGTCTGATGCCGTGCTTCCCTTGTTAGTTTTTTCCCATGATTACACTATAGAAAAAATAAAAAAAATGTTTACTTTTAGATTTTTTTTTGTCGGGTATCCTAAATATATTAATGTCAAATTAAAGTCTCTCGGAGAAGAAACTTGTACCGTATATTTTTTTTTAAATGTCCGAATATAAATTTTATTTTTTTGTTATTTAATAATGATAAAATCATGAATTTCTCTATTGCTGATCTTCCTATAATTTCATTATTCTCTTATTTTCCTCGGACTAATAAATAAGTAAATATCTCTTTTATTTATCGAATGGTGTATTAAGTGGAATGTAAACAGCAATCCTCAACTACATAAGAAAGTAAGATATTCAATACTTGCCCTATTCAGATAAAACTATCATTCAATGTTTTATTTTTGTTACAAGATATTTTAGTCATTGTAAAACTAAATAATAATTAACTAATAAAATGGGAAAAATTACCAAAATAATCCCAGATTTAACTAATAGATAAAATCAAATCCCAATTTTTCACATTAATAAAAAATAATCACAATTATATACCTATAATTAAAAAATAATATACTGTATATTGATTTTTCCGATTGAAATTTTGCGGATTTAATGACATGTATTCGGGATATTTTTTGTAGTTGAAGTTATAGGTAATTTTTCTTTATATTATTAAAGAGTTTACGTCATCAAATCAGCCTGGATTTTAATCAAAAAATTTATTTGTGTTATTTCTTTATTTATGACTAATTGACTATATAGTTGATATTATTTTTTAACAATTAAAAAGTTGTGATTATTTATGGTCATTTTATTCTAAATTTAATTACAAATTCACTATTTCTACAAAATTTCTTTTTATTTATTCTTGAATTAAGATAAATTTTATATATAACAGCTTTTTTATAAAAACTTAAGATAACTTAATTTGATTATACGTTTTCTAATAATTATTTTTAGAAAAAATAACTTTAAATAATACCAACTATCGCCTATGACTCCTATGAGACTATGAACAAAAAATAATACAAACTTAAAAAATTGTAAAAACATACCGAATTATGTCAATATTAAACCAAAATGGTATGATCCATTTTTCAGGTGAAATCTTCGGCGGAGATACTGATGTGGCACCGAAAAACATGAACTGATTTTTTTTTTACCGTTAGCTCATTTATATAATTAAAAAAGAAAAAAATAAAAAAAATTGAATTTCTTCAACAATTTTGTATCTACTGAAGCACGAACCAAAAAAACAGTCCCTTGAAGAGGGCTCAAAGTGGGCGCTCGAAGATGAAGGTCTGAAAGTCAATCTCCGTCATCGTTGTAAAACTGATTGGTGGAATTTTAGGTTTGTGACTAGATACAAATTGAAGTTCATTTTTTTGATTTTGTTTTTTTTCTTCCTGTTTTTATCATATAAATGAGTTGATATGTGAAAAATATTTTTCAACTCATGTTTTTAATATTGACATAATTCGGATATGTTTTTATAATTTTTAAAATATAGTATTATTTTTTATTTAAATGTGATAGTTGATATTATTTAGAGTTTATTTATTTATTTTTGAGCCTAAATCTAAATTTCAGAATAGTTTATATGAATCATTATCCCATGTGCGGGGTATTTAAAGTCTTTAAAAAAGTTGAAGGTAGGTTGGAGAGAGAAATGTGTCGACACGTGCCAGGTAAAGTAATTGGAGAACATGATGAGGTGTTACTTGGTAGGAATGTGATTGGACCGTTTTATATGGCCCAATGTCGGTCGGTCCTGGTGTGATACACTGTACATAACATAGATAGACTCGTATTAACAAAATATCTTGTAGTAGGTGTTTTATTTGTTGGAGATGAATAATCGGAAAATAAATGAATATAATTGTCAGGGTTTGGCTTGAAAACATAATGTAGAAATTAATAGCACTGACTAAAGAAGCAAAAAAATCTTCCATTGGAACTAGAAATACATTGCATATAAGCAAACTGCCGAGAAAAGTCTCCTGTATGTTGGAAACCAAAATTCAGTTCATTTCACGGCTGCTGCACCTTACGAATATAAAATATATAGTCACAATACAACTTGTTGGTATCATTTATTTTTATGCCAAAATATCCTGTACCAAAACTACTAGTATACATGAAAAAGGACGTTGTTTACATCATCATTGTTGTGTCTAATTAGAGTACTCTATATATATATATCACGATAATTAGTTTCTTCGTACAATCATAAAAGTATTAACTCATAAAAAAGAACATTATGGTGAAGAGGAGTGCATGAGGTCGTTCCTGTGAGCATTACGTGGCCTATTCTCAAGGTGTTACAAATACCCACTTAATATTGCTTTTTATGAAATCATATGAATAATTAAAACTGTTATCAAATTGCTCCAATTTGAGTTGAAGTAATCACGCATTTTACTTGTTTTGTTTATTTATTATAATAATTTAGCAGAATAGCGTAGTTGTTTTTGGAACAGACATATAACGAAATATATAATTTGAAAGTTATTTTTAAAATTGTGGATTAGGAGTCGGCACTGGGCCAAGGCCTAACCCATTAATCTTGTATAATATATAATATATACTTACACATCATATGTTATAGCCCAAATCCAGACTTTCCAAGCCCGGCCCATAAAAAAAGCAATTTCACTCACCATTATAGAGGGTTTTGGACCCATTGACCCTTTAAGAGTTTTCAATTAATAAAAGAGACCCCTACTAGTTTTTATGTATTTTTCCTACACCCTACTAGCTTATTTTATTATTGTTTTTCCTCCCTCTTTTTTGTTTTTTTTCCTCTCTAAAATATTGTTTTTTGGGGTTTAGGATTTAAGGGGTAGGGTTTAGGGGGTAGGGAGTAGGGTTTAGGGAGAGGAAGAGGAGTCTATTTTTGCTAAGGGTCCATTAGTTTAAAAAAGGTTTGTCGTCATTTACTTAACTCACCGGTTACTTCATGCTTTGTTGATATCTGATCTCAATTCTCACCAAGGCCATGCAATCTCTCTATCTCAATGATCTACCCTTGAGATAGAGAGATCGCATGGCCTTGGTGAGAATGACAGTTTTTGGATCTACACCATTCAAGTTATCATCTTTGTTGATTTCTATCATCTCAACAACTTTCTCAACCATCAAGGCTATGCCTTTAGGTTTAACATATTTGTCTTCTTCATCATATTTTTTTTTATTTTTCCAAACACCTCATGAAGTGTGTGAGAGAGGGTATTGAGATTCTCCTTGAGAATATCTTTGGTCATCTTGTGACTTGGAGGAAGTCCATCGATGATGATGCGGACTTTCTCCTTGAGAAGAATTTCTTCATCTTTGATCTCATGAGCAGTAAGTCTAGCTGTGATTTCCTCAAACCTAGATTGATATGAGGAAACAGTCACACCGTCGATCATGGCAAAGTTGTAGAAGTCTTTCTTGGCTTGAAAGCGATCGATCTCTCGATGATCGGAACTTCCCATGTACATCTGCTCCAAAGCAGCCCACATGTCTTTAGCTGTTGCACATGACTGCAACTTAGATGCATCTCTAGCACTGATGGCGTTGTTGATGAACATTTGTTCCTTTGAGTTTTTCTCCATGATTCTGAAATCATCTTGACTCCAAGACGTTGTTCCCGTGAGCACTGCTTCAACAACTTTCTCATCACCAACTTCAATGACTTTCCAGCATTGATAGTCATTACTCTTCATCCAGGCGGTGAATAGATCCTTCCAGTGTTAAAACTTTCCACCGATGGGCAGGAACAGTGGTTTGTTGTTCCCAATTCCGACTTCATGAGTTGACGACATTGTTACCTGTGAATCTGAAAAGAAAACATACAATCTACAACAAACCTGCTCTAATACCAATTGCTGAATCGTAGTGTGTTAGACAGGGAACGATGTTACTGTTCCCTGGACAGCGGAAATAATATAGATTCAAGAGTAACAATCAAGACAGTTCCTTATAGAGAAAACTCTATCAACCAACTAGTTGAAAAGAGAAATACCTCTACCTCTAGGTGTTACCCTCAGAGGATTTTAAACCTTGTATACCTGTATTATTAATAAGTTGTACAATCTCACAAGTCTTCTCTCCACTTATTCTCACACAGATCCTAGGTTTCTAGACTTTGAGTGCAATCAACTCACAATGACACAAGAACACAACAAGACTCTAAGCAAGTACTCACAACACTAGTTCGTACCTTGCCTTTGAATCTTCGATCTCAACTTGCAATAGCTCCTTGGTATGCTTCGATGGTTGTAGTTGAGATGCATTTCCCTAAGGCGAAGTCATCTATTTATAGTGGTGGACAAGATTCTCTTATCAAATACCTAGATAATCTATCAATCGTTATACAAGATAACATTGTAAGATTTTCTTTCCAACTAAACAATTCAGCTTGTAATCTCATAGTTTTCATATAAAAACTTTCCTAAGACTCGCTATCTATCACTTCTCTCTCCAAGTAAATCTTCAAATTTCGTTTCCTTGTGTAGCGATCTTCACTTGGTAATAGCTGGCAACTTCTGCTTCCACACATTGTTCATGAAATGTTGTTTCCATGTATAAAAGTTTCCTTCTATGAAATCTACGCGCTTTTCATATTTCCAATTTGCTTCCGCGTAACCGTTCCTTGTTTTCACAACGTTTCGTTGCACTCCTCTGCTTTCTCTTCTTCACATGATTTCCATTGTTCCCTAATTCTTTCATAAAACTTGAAACTCATAGGAACAACAAAAACCATAAAACCTAATGGTGTTTATCATCATAAAAACCAGAGGGAACGTCAAGGTTCCAACAGTAAGCGAGCATAAAACATAGGAAACGATAGTTTTATATGTTGATCTTTTGAAAGTATTAGAGAATATAGGCATACCGTATTCAGTATTTTGACAACACCTTTTTTAATGATTTCCAATATGTACCTACATATGTAGTACCTACATTCGATGTTGTTTGGTTGTTTCAGACACTGTTAATATAAAATATATCCTTTGTCAACGTTATTAGGGATCTCAAAAACTTGTTGGAAAAAAAAGGAAATGTGCTGCATATTTATGATATAACATTGACAAAGGATATATAACATTTCATAAAATTGGACAACATTATAACACTTTAGAGGATTTCATGAAACAAGCATATATAATAGAAAAGCTTCACATATAGCATATATAATCAATTGTACATGTATAAAACTTGAGGTAGAAAAAATAAATACAAGTACTAGATTTTTAAAGTGCATGCATGGTATGGATAATGGATCGATCAATTGTCATTTGTCAATATATATGAATGAAGTTACCCTCGATCAACTCGATCACCAACTATATGTGTACATATATATTATGTACGTGTGGTAGTATATATATATATACTCCTTTTTAAGTTCTTCAACTTGTTTTAGAAGAGGTATCTCACACTGAAGAAAGCTAATTATAAACGAATCAGCCTCTCCCTATAATTTCGAAAGAATTTTTCAAATTAATCTTGGGTCAATTGTTGTATTACATGAATTTTTGTTAAATTATTTTGATGAAATGACTGTATTAACATATATCAAATCTTACAAGTCAACAACTTTAATTGACAGAAAATTAAGTTTAGAGACCTATATCAAAAAACTCTTTCGAAGACTAGAGACTTTTGTATGAAAAAACAATGACTTACATTTCTCAAGGTTTGAGTCACAAATGTAGGGATTTAGATGCTTTAAGCGAAATTTCAGAAAACAGTTTTCTAACATTTAACTTAGAATCTCATGCATAAACTTGATATGAATCATATATAAAAGAATAACATATCTTTTAATGCAAAACTTATTTTCGGGATCACCGTGGAGAATAGAGCCTCAAATGTGACTCCTCTACTTGGTCTACACGAGCACGGTACTAAATCGTCTTACCTTCGTTTACTAGAATGAACGAACAAGAAACAAATAAAGCCTTTTATTTCCACCACTATAGAGGTACGGCCACAAGTGTTGTTTGCAGTGAATTCAATTTTCACGTAGAAGCCATATTCAAATTGGAAGAAGGTGTATATATATAGAGTTAGCTTTATGTGAGGAGCACCCTTAGGGTGAAACATGAAGAGCATTCTAGATCATTTATTTTAATATTATCATACACCCTACCACACTCAATCCCGGTCAATGGTCAGCGTTGACCGGTCATTTTTTTTTTTAAAAAAAAAAATTAATTTTTTTCTTAATTTTTTTTATACACGTTTTCATTATAAAATTTGTATGAAAAGAATTGAACAATTAGTTCTTAAAGTTGAATAATTGTATGTTTAAAATTGCACAATTAAAATTCGAACAATATTAAAGTTGAACAATTGTATATGAAAAGTTGAACTATTGTATCTTAAAGTTGAACAATTTCATTTTTATAGTTCGACAACTGTATTCGCTATGTATATAAATTTGAACAATTGTCTCTCAATGTTGAACTATTTCATTTTTAAAATAATTTTTTAGTTGTGGATGGCCGTTTTTGCCATTTTCTATTTTTATTTATCTACACATTTAGGATTTAGGGTTTATGTTTTGAACATTTTTTAGTTGTATTATGTTTATATTACGTTATAAACAAAACTTCAAGTTTATTTGACAATTGTTAAAATTTTAATGAAGTATTGCCCAATTTATCTTTTGTTATAAGTTTGAATTTTCATGCAATCTAAATTGTTCAACTTTTCTGATTCAGTTGTTTAATTTTATATATTGTTAAAAAAGTTGTTCAACTTGTATGATACAATTGTTCAAATTTAATAGAGAATTTTTCAATTTTTTAGAAACAATTTTATGAGGAAAGCGTGTAAGGAAACAAAAAAAAATTAAAAATGTTTTATCCTGAAAACAAATTGGCCAAAAAAACAAAAAACAAAACTAACCATTGCTTAGTCAAAACAAATGTGTAATTATAAAAATAAAATTGTTCAACTTTAAGATACAATTGTTCAACTTTTTTGGTATAATTGTTAAACTTTATATATTGTTCAGAAAACATTGTTCAACTTTTAACATACAATTGTTCAAATTTAATTGGGAATTGTTCAACTTTTTTAATATAATTTTATGATAAAAATGTGTAGAAAAACAAGAAAAAAAGGAAGAAAAAAAACTAAAATTTGCTTAGTGAAATAGTCTAACCATAAAAATGAAATTGTTCAACTTTAAGATACAATTGTTCAACTTTGTTCGTACAATTGTTCAACTTTATATATTGTTCAAAAAACATTGTTCAACTTTTAACATACAATTGTTCAAATTTATTAAAGAATTGTTCAACTTTTTTAATTATAATTTTATGATAAAAACGTGTAGAAAAACAAGGAAAAAAAGGAAGAAAAAAATTTGCCCAAAAAAAATAAAAATAAAAATTGCTTACTGAAACAGTCATCTAACCATAAAAATAAAATTGTTCAACTTTAAGATACAATTGTTCAACTTCTTTGGTATAATTGTTAAACTTTATATATTGTTCAAAAAATATTGTTCAACTTTTAACATACAATTGTTCAAATTTAATAAGGAATTGTTCAACTTTTTTAATTAAAATTTTATGATAAAAACGTGTAGAAAAACAATAAAAAAATGAAGAAAAAAACTTGCCCAAAAAAATTAAAAATAAAAATTACTTAGTGAAACAGTCGTTTAACCATAAAAATGAAATTGTTCAACTTTAAGATATAATTGTTCAACTTTGTTTGTACAATTGTTCAACTTTATATATTGTTCAAAAAACTTTGTTCAACTTTTGATATACAATTGTTCAAATTTAATAAGGAATTGTTCAACTTTTTTAATGACAATTTTATGATAAAAACGTGTAGAAAAACAATAATAAAAAATATATTTTTTTAAAAAATTTAATTGTTAAAAAAAAAAGGACAAAAGTCAATTTGACCGGTCAACGGTCAACGTTGACCGGTCAAACTGCCGTTGACCATTGACCGATCAATGGTCAGATGTTGACCATGGGGTGTGATTGTGTATGAGAGGGTGTATGTTTGCTAGCCTTCCATTGTCTCAAAATGGTTGGCTCTCATTCCTCTTCACGTTTCACCGTAAGCATCCGTTTCACTGGAGCCTGACTCTCTCTCTATATATATCTTATTCTTATTTTTATTATGTTATAATAATAGGAAATTATATATTATCGTATCAAATATCTCATAAGATAATTCTCCTTTTAATTAAAAAGGGATATTTATGGTTGATACAATATCTTATCTTTCTAAAAGATAACTTTCCTTTTTCCTTATATCATCAAGTAAATAGATAACATTTTATTATTACTTGATGAATAATCCACTCTTTCAACAATATATACTGGCCGAAATTCCCAATCCCACAATGGACCTCGAGTTGCTTTGATCTAGCTCAATTACTCTATTATGTGTGACCTTATAGGACCCGAATATAATAGCAATGAACCAAATCTAATTTATCTCATAAGTCATAGTTGGCTTCTAGCAAAGCACTAAGACTACCTAAAATATCCGGATTATTAATCTCCATTATAATCCTATTGTATTATTAATAATTGCCACATATTCCTTTAACCAAAATATTAAATTAAATGAATGTAGTCATATTTTTGCCATCCAAAAAAGAAACACCGATTTGCAAGAATACCCTAAATAGATTTGCCATTTGCAAACATAGAAGCTGTTTTTTTTTGCATATATACATCATTTGGTGTATTTTTACAAAATGATAATTTTTTTCTTTTAATTCCAAAAGTAAATTAAATCAATGAAATTGGAGAAAAGAAAAAGGAAACAAAAAACCCCAAAAGAAAAATATCATATTTTAATATTTCCCTCCAAAACCCCAAATTTCCCCCCTTTTTCCTGTAGCTATCCCGCCCCTTTCTTCATTTCTCCCGCCCACTTTCCTCCCATTTCTCGGGCATTCCGCCTTCCTCCATCCCGCCGGCCGGTCAATGAACAGTTGGAACTGAAAGATCCAAATCCCCTCCCTCTCCTTCCCATTCTGCAAACGTCCTCTTGACTGTTGAACACGAATACCCTGTTAAACAGGAATGACGATGGACGATACATGAAGAAGTGTTGAACTGTGTATCTCCATGGCGAACTGTGTAACTGTTAAACATGAATGGCGATGGGCGATTAACTGTGTAACAGAAGTGTTGAACCTCAGCAGATGAACCCGAAGAACTGTTGAACTCAGCAGATTGATTCACAAGCGGTTTTCCAGGTTAGGGTTAGGGCTAAATAATGTAAAATCAAATATTCAGAAGGGACCAAATATAAAACCAAAGCTACCCAAGCGACCAGATGAACTGATAGTTTTCTGAAGTAGACAAATGATTCACAAGACTTTTGTTAACCAGATGAACTGGTAGTTTTCTAAAGTAGACAAATATTCAGAAGGTTTTTTTTCCTGCTATAACAGAAAGTTCTTGTCGGCCTTAGTAAAATATATGTCATACTTAATAAGAATAATGTCATAACTACAACGTTTAAATTGGATATATGTCATATCAAATATTCACAGAATAATGTCATAACTACAACTAAAAGTTTTTAGTCATTAAACCATATTACATGCTTGTCTATTGCCTAATTTGGATATGACGTGTGACATCTGGCTGAATAGTTCTACTCAGAAGCTGAATAGTTCATCTCACTAATCTAAATACAAGATGTCTTAATTGGAGCTCCCTTTCCCGATGCTCTGCTTCTTTGACAATTTTACTTTACATAGATATTAATTGCACTTCATCTCACCAATCTACTTTACAGATATCTTAATTAGAAAATGCTCCATGTTTGAGTATTTTTAGGTACATGGTGCCACTCGTACTGCTGGTGATTTCAAAACCGTGACATTTTAAATTGCTATTGTGACATACTATTTATACTATTTTCACAAAGTAATAGTCTATGACTGACAAATATGACCGTATTCAGACTGTTTTACTTCACAGATATCTTAGTTTACAAAGATCTTAATGGCACTTCATCTCACCCATCTCATTAGAGGGTGTGTTGTTTGACTATCCCAACTGTACATGATTCCAGTCCTACTCTCTCTTTGTTCACTTCATCTCACCCATCTCTTTCTACTCTTCATCTTCTTAGAGCAGCTCATGTGGTTGTGTTCTTTGCTTGTGGACTCACGAACTTCTGTTGGATTTTAATTGAGTGGCAAATAGGTATGGCTGATGAATACTCCAACATTGATGAGAAGGGAGAGGTTGGCTTCATCGATGTTCCCTCAGTCACAACTTCCACTCATACTGAGGAGAGTCCTGTCATGGTGTCTGTGCCGTTTCCATTTGCTGGAGGAAAGCCTCAATCGGTTCCTATCAACGAGGTTGCCGCGACGTCATTCACAATAGAAAACACCACTGATGAAGATATTTTACTTTGGTGTGTGAAGATTTATGCTTCAAATCCCGAAGATTCATTTGTGTTGTCACTGATGAAACCTCCATCTGGCCAGCCAGATGACATACCCGAGGAAGATTTTGTCCGTTCTTTTTATATGGAGGAACGAAATTTGATGCCACGTGGTAGCCTGACTATATGGCTGTCTTGTGTGCCCAAGGAGATTGGCGTTTTGACATCTACAGTGCTCATCGAAACTGATGTTGTGAGTATTGAACGACTTGTCTTCCTCTTGGCTGAAGATGAAGTATCCAAAGCTTTGGCACCTCAGAGACCATATAACATACCACCACAGATTAGGAAAGCGATAGAGTTTGAGGAAATCCCTGAAGTAGTCTTACAAGGCTTAATAGAGAAAAATTATGCGTCGTATTTCAATGAGTTGTTAGGGATGGAGGAACTTCTGATTATGGTAAGTGTTATATTTTCTCTGTATGGGGGTTGGGGGACTGAGGGGATAGCTAGATGGCATCGTTCTCTCGTAGTACCAAGTTGTTGAATGATTTTTTTATTTATTTGTTTACAGGAGTACGTGAAAGCTTATAATATGAAGTCTGTTACTTTGAGACCAAAGTATTATCGGCTTGTAGCACTTAAAGTGCCAGGAATAGGTGAAAGAAGGCCCTCAGTTGTTCGTGGAGATGTGGTGAATGTTTATGGAGAAGGCCCTCTCCATCAGGTATGTTGATAATGTTAGTTAGCTTATTATTTTTGTCAAAGTGTTATATATTATTGTCGGAATGAATTATGAAATTGCACTAATTATCATTGCCAATGTTGTGTTCTCATGTTGAACTTGACAATGTTCTTTGAACATGGCTTGATCCACTGTGTTGAGGCTGATGAATTATTATTGCAATTTGATGATGAATTTTACCAAAGGCACATAGATAGCAATGTGTATGAAATCTGTTTTGTGTTCAACGGGGCAAATTTCAGTAAGCTCCATCAAGCCATTCTGTCTGTAGAGGCATTACACGAAAACTTCCTCTTTCCCCATGAGTATCATGCAAAGCGGAGGATTACAACAAACAATTTTGTGCCTATCTCACTTCTTCTTGATGAGGAGCACAAAAATGTTGTTCGCTTAATTTTAGACTGCAGAGGAGGAACTCCTTATGTGATTTATGGACCCCCGGGAACAGGAAAGACAAAAGCACCGGTGGAGGTGATCCTACAACTCTATACAAGAAGACGTAATTCTCATATACTGGTATGTGCTTCTTCAAATTGCGCGACAGATCACATATTAGAGAAAATCCTTTGTGAGGGGATAGAACTTAGGGAGGAAGATATTTATAGGTTGAATGCCTCACGTCATCCCTTAGAAAAAACGAACGCTGCATTGATGAGGTTCTGCACCTATAGTGCAGGTTTCTTCACTTGCCCTTCTCGAGATGCACTCCGCATGTACAAGATAATAATAACGACATACACGAGTGCATCTTACCTCTATCATGCTGAAGGGGTTAACCGTGGCCACTTCTCCCACATCATCTTAGATGATGCAAGCCAAGTTTCAGAGCCAGAGACAATGATCCCCATATCAAGCCTCTTAGAAAACTACACAGTTATTGTTCTTTGTGGTGATCCCAAACAACTTGGGCCTGATATTCATTCAAAGCAAGTTGAGGCTTATGGTTTGGGAAGATATTTTCTGGAGAGGTTGTTGGACTTTGAAGTTTACAGATCAGGGGATCGCAATTATATCACAATGTTGTTGAACAATTACCAATAAGAACTGTAGAACCAATAAGATTGATGTAACTTATACTTTAGCCTTACTTCATTTTCAATCTAACAGGCCCATATGTATTTTGACGGGCTTGCAAATAATCATATCTCATGATACACTTCATTTTCAAGAGGGTTTTGGGCCCATTGGCTCTTTAAGAGTTTTCAATTAATAAAATGGACCCCTATTAGTTTTTATGTATTTTTCCTACCCCCTACTAGCTTATTTTATTATTTTTTTCCTCCATCTTCTTTGTTTTCTCTCTCTCTAAAATATTGTTTTTTGGGGTTTAGGGTTTAAGGGGTAGGGTTTAGGGGGTAGGGAGTAGGGTTTAGGGAGAGAGAGAGGGGTCCATTAGTTTAAAAAAAGGTTTGTCAAAGAGTCATTTACCTAACTCACCGCACCATTATGGTCTTTAACATTTTCCACCCGCCCTTCAACCATCTCCCACATTCCTCTATATAAGGCAATTTCTATATACAATACACAAACGAAAAAGCTAAATGCACGCGAATATATGTCTAAATGGACGCTATTTTACACGCTTAAGGTAAGCGGCCATATTTACACGCTTAAGCTACGCGTGCAGGGGTATTGTGGCCATTTTGAAAATACATGAATGAATTACACGCTTAACTTAAGCGTGTAACTACACGCTTACGTTAAGCGTGTAGTACATGGGCTAGTTATTTGGGCCGGCCCAAATAACTAGCCCATGCCCCAGCCAAGCCAGACGCTTGTCTTAGGTCGTCCTTAGGATTTTTGACCCCTTAAGGGGGGTCAAATAGCAAGTTTGGACTCCTAATTAAATAAATTAGCTCCTTGACCCCTTAAGTCTTTAAAAACCCCTAAACCCTACACCCTAAACCATAAACCCTAACCCCTAAACCCTAAAAAACACACTTCCACCCCCACTTTGGGCCATATGTGTAGTAATAGGGGGTCATACTTTCAATTTTGAAAAAAATGGGCCTAAACTTGCTATTTTTTCCCTTAAGGGACCCTTCGCGCCCAATTTTCTCTGTCTTAGGCGTGTATTTACACGCTTAACTTAGGCGCACCATTTTTTTTTTGCAAGTTTAAAAATCACACGCTTAACTTAGGCGCACCATACTATTTTTTTTTCTTTTGAAAATTGCACTTTTTTTCCATAATCATGTAGAGAATTTCAATACGAGTCCGTACATAGAAAATTCGTCCAAAACGGACATCGTTTGCCCCTCCAAAAGCCTAAAAAACGAAGTCTTCCTACCCATTTTTTTTACAATTTGGTGCCCAACATATAGCGCATTGTAGTGAATTTTTTTTGTATTTTCTGCGTTTTTCTATTATAATTTTGTATAAAATTTTAATACGAGTCCGTACATATAAAATTCATCCAAAACGGATATCGTTTTCCCCTGCAAAAAGCCAAAAAACGAGAATAAAAACTTTAGAAACTATAGTATTTAAGTAAAATATTTTGTAATACTTAACTATAATGTGTATTATGAACTTAGGTATTATAGTTAAGTATTATGAACTTATTACTTATATACTATAATTAAACATTATGAACTTATTACTTATATACTATAGTTATGCATTATAGTTAAGTATTACAAAATATATTAGTTATAAAGTATAGTTATGCATTATAATTAAGTATTACGTACTTATTACTTATATACTATAGTTAAGTATTAAGTAATAAGTACGAAGTTATTACTTATGTATTACGAACTTATTACTTATATACTATAGTTAAACATTATGAACTTATTACTTATATACTATAGTTACACATTATGGTTAAGTATTATGAACTTATTACTTATAAAGTATAGTTATTCATTATAGTTAAGTATTATGAACTTATTACTTATATACTTATATACTATAGTTATATATTATGGTTAAGTATTATGAATTTATTACTCATATGATATAGTTATGTATTATAGTTAAATATTTCGAACTTATTACTTATATACTATAGTTACACATTATGGTTAAGTATTATAAACTTATTACTTATAAAGTATAACGAACTTATTACTTATAAAGTATAGTTACACATTATGGTTAAGTATTACGAACTTATTACTTATATACTATAGTTAAACATTATGGTTAAGTATTATGAACTTATTACTTATATACTATAGTTATGTATTATAGTTAAGTATTACGAACTTATTACTTATATACTATAGTTACACATTATGGTTAAATATTATTATGAACTTATTACTTATATACTATAGGTATGCATTATGGTTAAGTATTACGTACTTATTACTTATAAAGTATAATTATGCATTATAGTTAAGTATTACTAACTTATTACTTATATACTATAGTTGCTAAAGTTTTTATTCTCGTTTTTTGGCTTTTTGGAGGGGAAAACAAAATCGTTTTGGATGAATTTTATATGTACGGACTCGTATTAAAATTTTATACAAAATTATAGTAGAAAATTGCAGAAAATACCAAAAATTTTCACTACAATGCGCTATATGTCAGACACCAAATTGTAAAAAAATGGGTAGGAAGACTTCGTTTTTTGGGCTTTTGGAGGGGCAAACGATGTCCGTTTTGGACGAACTTTATATGTACGGACTCGTATTGAAATTCTCTACATGATTATATGGAAAAAATGCAATTTTGAAAAAAAAATTAGTATGATGCGCCTAAGTTAAGCGTGTGATTTTAAACTTGCAAAAAAAATAAAAAATGACACGCTTAACTTAGGCGTGTAAAAACTGTGAACCGTATTTTCAAAATACCCACAATACCTATGCGCGCCTACGTTAAGCGTGTAAAACCACACGCTTAAGATAAGCGTGTAAAATAGCGTCGATATAGACGCTATTTCGCGTGTATTTAGCCATTGCCTACACAAATTACCTATTCGTACTACATTTTTTTACGCAGGAATCTGACGAATGACGAACACAAGCGCAGAAAGCGTAATACGAACAAATACGTATAAATTTTATAAAAAATACAAAAAAGAGCTACGACAAGAATTTGGCGTACAATCCCGACATACACAACCAGGTTAAAGAGGAGCCACGAGCTCCTCTTCTTCGTCCTCCTTTTATTACAACGGTGTTGACGGGTAAATTCATGCATATGGCCAGCCCATAATTAAAAGGCAAAGTATATATAAGGTTGATTTTAAAATCAACAATCGTATACTAGTTCAAAATACGTTGGCTTCAAGATTTGTGTCAACTAAAACAATTGAGGTTGTACATGACTTTTGAGTGAATGCTATATTATTAACATGTAATAATATAACAATAGGGTTTGGTTTTTGTGAGAACCATTTCCTAAGAGAACTAAGAACAAATCACAGCCATCCACGTAAGCTAGTTAGTAGAGGCTGATAGGCGCGCGTGTAAAGTAAAAAAAGAAGAAGCCATCGTGTGTTTGTACGGA
Organism: Rheum nobile; assembly: GCA_027886185.1. Taxonomy (NCBI): domain Eukaryota; kingdom Viridiplantae; phylum Streptophyta; class Magnoliopsida; order Caryophyllales; family Polygonaceae; genus Rheum; species Rheum nobile. The sequence goes on along the minus strand of WOAB01000616.1, from coordinate 600,863 downwards.
AGATATCAGTACAAATGTTCAAGGATACTTAAATGACAGTTAATGGACTTTTTCTCTCAATTGTTTCCAGCCTTTTACATTCATGTTCAAGGACATCAGTACAAACGTTCAAGGATACTTAAATGACAGTTCATAGACTTTTTCTCTCAAGTGTTTTCAGTCTTTTACATCCATGTTCAAGGACATCAGTACAAACGTTCAAGGATACTTAAATGACAGTTCATGGATTTTTTCTCTCAACTGTTTCCAGCCTTTTACATCCATGTTCAAGGACATCAGTACAAACGTTCAAGGATACTTAAATGACAGTTTATGAATTTTCTCTCTCAACTGTTTCCAGCCTTTTACATCCATGTTCAAGGACATCAGTACAAACATTCAAGGATACTTAAATGACAGTTCATGGACTTTTTCTCTCAACTGTTTCCAGCCTTTTACATCCATGTTCAAGGACATCAGTACAAACGTTCAAGGATACTTAAATGACAGTTCATGGACTTTTTCTCTCAACTGTTTCCAACCTTTTACATCCATGTTCAAGGACATCAGTATAAACGTTCAAGGATAATTAAATGACAGTTCATGGACTTTTTCTTTCAACTGTTTCCAACCACAAACTCTGGGCATTATTCTCGTTGACACGCTCAATAATGCCTATCGCTACTTCAAAGGCCCCTCTCTCCCTATTTCAGTGCTTCTAATTGCTAGATCTATTTCTTCCTTCCTCTCCGATCAACAAGAAAACTCGCTAATCTCCTTTTTTCCGTTGAAATCGAAACTAGGTTTTACATTCAACGACGAGTTAAACTTCGTCCATTCAATCGACTTTGAGAAATCTCTTCCTCTTTCACTCCTTTCCTGTGTTCATGTTCCTAGCGAATTTTCGATCTACAGAGACTGATTACGCGAGAGCTTCCCTTTAATGGCTTCCGCCGGTAATCCGAACAATCAAGGCGGCGGCGGTGCCGTCGGTTTGTTTGATATCAACAATTTCTTCAAGCCTCATGCGAATTCGCCTGCTCAAAACCCTAGCAATTTGGGGACATCCGGGTTCCCTCCTTCTCCATCCGCATCCTATCCTTGAACATGAAAAAGAAAACGATTCAACAGAAACAAATAGGAGGAACACATGTCTCTTACCATTTTTCCCAAGGATCAAATGAGCTGCTCAGACGCGATAGGAAGCTTTTGAATCCTGAAAGGGAAATTCAGAAGAAGCGTGATAAACGCTTTTATCCCAGCCGTCCGATCGATTACTAATCAACGATCCAGATTATTTCTTAATTCTCTCCTAATATATTATCTTTATATGAAGCTTCTCCTATAACAATATATATATATTTATTCAAGGTAATGTGCACTAAGCCGTTTTGACAAGTTCGAGTTGCGGTGGTGTAAACTAACACCTCTTTGGATAAATATATATATGAAAAGCTTAAAGCAAATTTATATATGTTTATTCGGTTGGTACTTAGGCCAAATTAGGATAAATATATATAACATTTCCATGAAACCTTTTCAATAGCTTCACGTTACATTGGCCAAATTTTCTAACGGTGCAAATCAAGGTCTTTAAATTATACGCTTAGTCTGGTTTAAAGGCTAATAAAGCATATGGCAATTAAAGGTTTGTCTTTGATTCCCCCCCTTGTTCTTATATACGTACAAGGCAAAGAGAAACAGGGGAGGTCTTGGCTTTCTACCCTCAGAGAGACGTACTGCAAAAAAAAAAGGGGAGGTCTCCGGGGAATAAAAAGAAAAGCATTTTGCTAGGGAGGGTCTTCATATTTTCTTTTGGGTTCTTTCTAAGAAATCACAAAAGAAATAGATAAGTACGTACATGGTGTTTAGTGTTGGGATCGTAAAGAAGAAAAGGAGAAATCAGCCCAAGTGTTCTACCACGAACAAGATCGATATAAATTTCTGTATATAATCCTTCCCTTTGTCAATATTTCTCATAGCTAATAAAATCATGTACTTATCTTAGATCGAGCAAGATCTCAAAGACCCGTAGTTGACTTGAAACGCTTAGTTTCGCCGCTACATCGAAGACCCGTAGTTGGCTTGAAACGCTTCGTTTCGCCGCTACATCGAAGACTCGTAGTTGGTTTAAAACATATCATTTCACTACTACAAGAAGTCCCAAAGTTGTAAGGATCCGAATGGATCCAAACACTACATCAACTCTCGTAGTTGCGAGGGTTCTAATGGACCCAAAATTACCATGAGAGAAAATACTATATGTTTCCTTGAAACTATGTCTTAAAAAAAAAATCTAGACTATACGTTTCTTATGAAAACTATGTCTCAAATTACCTAGACTATTGTTTCTATTAAATTATGTCTCAAAATCATCTAGACTATATGTTTTTATGAAACTATATGTCTTAAGAAAAATCATTGCATCAAGCCAAGACTATATGTTTCTTTGAAGCTATATGTCTCCAAATTTTCAAATCATCTAGACTATATATTTCTTTGAAACTATATGTCTCAAATCTTCAAATCATCAAGACTATATGTTTCTATGAAACTATATGTCTCCAAAATCACCATATGAAAATTGAAATAAAGTATTTCTCATGTAGATACATGATATTTTATCAAATAAAAAAAGAAAAAAAATGTTTCACATATAGAAACATGATGTTTTCTCATACTGAAACGGGGTCGTTTCTCATATCAAAATGAGATCGTTTCTCATACCAAAACGGGCTCATTTCACTACTATATCCGACCGAAGGGATGGGTGTAAATTACATGCCCATGTGTTGTTCTTGCTCGGCAAAATTGGGAGCTTGAATTGTTGCATAGCCGTGAGCAACACATTCAGTTTTAAATGAAATGAATTAAAAAAAATATTCTTTTCATACAATGAAGTAAAGGGCTCGAGTTAAGTTGACACAATAATATACTGTGCAAAGACAAATACGGAGAATGCTTTCAAAAGAAGGATGGTTGAATTTATGGAAAAAAACAATTGATATGTATATATATATATGTATATATCATTCAACTTCGAACATATATGCATATTAAAAACCAATTCTATGTTGACCAAATTTTCCTTATTTTGATGGGACAGTTATACACATGTATGCAAGTCTCTTACAAATGATGACTTAAAGGAGATTTATGCATAACCGAGTTCTTCGCATATGAAATCTTTATAAAATTAGCCCACCAAAAATGCTTGAAATAACAAGAAATACTAAGTGATAAATATGAATTTGCTTAAGGCACAAATTAAGCCCATGAAAATTCTTTCACTAGTTATTTTTGGTGGGTATGTTTAAATTAAAAAATATTCTTTAAGAACTACGTCTGATTTGATACTCTTTTATGAACTACGTAGGAAACTTGATATAAATGTTATCGAGTTCAATCACAAAACTAAAATTGACTTTTAAATAAAAAATAAAGTAAAAAACATAAACCAAAAATTCGTAAAGAGCTACGTAGACTTGATTCCATACTAAACGGATACGTAGGAAATTCGATATCAAATTCAAATATATATCGGATTCAGTCACACCGAAATTCAAATTAAATTTCAATAAAACTTGAAAAGAACTACATAGAGTTGATTCCGTACTAAACGGATATGTAGGAAATTCGATATCAAATTCAAATATATATCGGATTTAGTCACAACTTAAATTTAAACCAAACCTTGCAATAAATGTCTTAAGAACTACGTGAAAACTTGACGCCTCTAAGGGCTACGTAGGAAATCGATCTCAAATTGAAATATATATATCGAGTACAGTCGCAAATCTCAAATTACATCAAACCAAACTAAAAATGGTTCTTTTTTAGAACTACGCGTGATTTGATCACTTTCAAAGGGTATGTAGGAAACTCGATAGAAAGCAAACGCTCATCGAGTTCAATCACAATCTCAAAAGGAAACAAAATCAAGATATACATGCAAATGTAAGTCGAAGTGATTTGAGCAACCCTTCCTAGAAGGTGGGTTTAAGTCATTTCAATGATGCATGAAAACAACTAAAACACATGCATATGATAGTTGGTTCGAAGTTTGGGCAACCCTTCCTAAAAGGTGGGTTTAGACTTTAACCTCTGATACATGTAAATCAAACCCCAAATTCTCAAAACTAAATCCAAGCTTAAAACTCTGAACTATGTAAGGCTTGATCCTTCTTAAGAAGGTACGTAAGCAACCCGCCATAATTCGGGTGCAACCCAAATCATAAAACAAACCTAAAATCTCCAACGTGTCTATATTATTAGAATTGTAAGGATATATAGATAAGGGTCGAACTGAAAAACTAAATAAGATGTGTTTGTGAATTGTTGTTTTCTTTTAACAATTTTTGCCTAACAACCGGCGACGACGACCAAGAAAAAAATGAGCTTTTCACCGTAAATCCTCCAAAATCTCTCCCATTTCATCATATTTTCTCTCTTCTCCTTCTAATCCCAAAATTTCACTATAAAATTGGAATTCGGCAACAATGGCGGCGGCGAACTGGCGGTCCTTGGTGGTGGAGGCGGTGGGCCAGTGCAGGAGGTGGCGGTCCAACAGTGGTGGCGGCGCGGCGATGAAGGTCACATATCTGGTGGTCGGAGTGGTGGTGGAGAAGGACGCCGGCGGTCAAGGTCGCCAGAATCAGGGTTGGGATTGGGGCATCGGACCCGGACCAGTGGCGTTCGTACTTGTGGCTGACATTCCACTTCGACTTCAGACAATATACCTGTCGGGGCAAGACGACGATGAGATTTGCGACAAGTATGTGTTTGTAACGATAAAATTACTTTTATAATTATTTCGGTTGAAATGATAAATTAGAAATCGTTTGGACTTAGAATAGCTGAATAGGTTGTTAATATGTATTTTTGGGTATTAATTTAAAATAGCGAACAAATAGGAAATATTTAGATTGTACGACATTAATTAATTTAATTACACTATACAATGATAAATTTGGATTAGATTGAATTAATGCATAAAATTTAGGAAATCCTGAATATTTATTTTGATATATTATGCATGACAACTATTTTATGCAATGATAATATGTTCTTGTTGTGATTTTAGAATTGAATGAAATAAGTTATGAAATTGAAAATGAAAATAAACAAAATAGAAATTGTTCTAATAAATTAGAAATTGGAAGTAAATATATAAAAAAAAAGTGAAATAATGTAGTAAATTAGAAATTGTTGTAAATATTTATAAATTTTATTAAATATTAATTATTTAAGAAAATAAATTGGAAATAAATAAAAAATTATAAATTAAATATCATTTAACTAAATAATTCATAAATAAATATATAAATAATTATTTTATTTAAATTTAATTATTCTATTTAAAAAAGTAAATATTCTATTTCAATACTTAATTATTTATTTCAATAAGTGATTAATAATATTTAATATAAAACTTATTTAATTAAACAAATATATAATAAATATAGTAACTTATTTATTTACTTTTCCCAAAATTCGTAAAAAATGCGGTACAACAGTCGTTGCATTCAGTGCGACAGTCGCACAGAGGCTTCCGTTGGCTGGGACATCGGCATGTCACAAGATTAGCCTGATGCGGCTCTCATAGTACAACGGATTTGCTTCCCGACTAGACACTGCTCAAGAGGGCGGGACGGGCGGCGATACAGCCATGTTGGATCCCGAGGACGATAGCAGCGACGCGTCCATGCTTGCCGCCGACTTCGACGAGCATGCCCTAACAATGGCCTTGGAGCGGGACTACGCTAAGGGCATCGATGCCCCTATCATTTCGACAACTGAAGATTTGGAGAGGGACGATACGCCTCCCTCCCCTGTTCCCGATGTAGCGGGACCCGTTCCCAAAGGCAGCCGGACCCCCTCCCATGCTTGGTGCAACCCCCGAGGAGGAGGAGAAGGAGCAGGAGCAGGAGGAGGTGTGGATGCGAGGAGGCACCAGTCGTGCCGTCTCTTGGTTTCATACCCGACCCACGTCGCTCGCGTTATTTGGACACATACAGATCGACTTACACACGACCTTCACCCATGGATCCTGATCCGACACATATTTTACTAAATATTTATTTGATCAAATATTTACTAAAATATTTGATTATTGTAATTCACAAATTTTTTATTATATTGAGTTTTAGTAGAGGAAGATATTGAAGCCCTACACCAGCCATCCGCATTTTGCGTCGATCCACAATTTCCAGAGGCAGGATCCAGATTTGTGGTGGCCGCTGGCGCAATGGAGTGGTATCACATCTCTAGGGTCCTTGGAGTTTTGTCGGATGGACCTCGTGCTTATCTCAACGTTCGTGAAACGGTGGCATCCGGACACGAATTCCTTCCATTTTCCATGGGGAAATATCACGATCATACTCGACGTCTTCCACATTTTTGAGATCCAAAACACGACGATAGTCTTTGATATGACATACGCCGATCCATTTGCCGTCCTATCAAAGATGCCTGGGGTCAATTTAGTTGTCGTCTCGTTAGATGCCTCAAGTAATAATTTGTATATATTACGGTTTTTTAAATATATTTTGGGTACAAGCAGTTTATTCCCCAAGCTCCACCAGAGCCGAAGAGATAAACAACCATTTAATTTTGTATCTGTCACATTTCTCTTTGCCCTTCTTATTTATTGAAATTTATGTTAACTCATTTCTATATCACATTCCTTATTTGAAAGCTTACCATATACATAGTTTTTTATTATTTCATGAAGATTTTTAAAAAAGATTTATTATCTTTTTTAATCAAATTAATTTAAATGATCGTATAATCTTAAATAAATGACTGCATAATTATTAGATTTACATGGCAGTAAATATTAGACTATGTACTTATACACTGAAATTAAAAAATATAAAAACTGTGTTTTATTATTATTTAATATATTTCTAAATCTTATTGCCCTCAAAATAAAAATAATGTTAGTTATAATTATATTAATATCTTACAAAGGTTAATTTGTTAATTTATTTAATAGCATATGATATTGAACTTGCAAAGATGAAACATTTGGTTGATCTGATTAACCATGTTCATGAGAATATATCTTTATTATCATATTATAATTGTATTAATATTTTTCAATATTTTGGTGGTGGAAGGGCTTTTTCCTACTGTAATTATTCATTGGAGAATTATTGACCTAATTATTCCCTAATTATAATAATAATGATAAAAATAGACAAGGTCGGCCACGTCCGCGGCCGCTGTCATCGACGCTCGCGGACGCTGTCCTCAATGCCCGTGACTGCGGAATCCCAGCCGCGACCTCGGATTGCCTTGGCAATCGCGATCGTGGCCTTGGATGATTCGGTCTCGGGCGGGACTTTTGTTCTTTCGATTTCGTTCATTTTTCTTAGATTCGTTTATTTTATTGTCGAATCTAACCTAGGGTTTCGTTATGGGTCGTTGTCGTAGGAATCTGTAATTCGATCTCCGTTTCCGTTTCCGGACCCCGAAACCCGTCGTCGTTCAATCGTTCGTCTAGACTAAGGCAAGTGGCGGTTCGCTCTTGCTTAATCATTCCATATTCCATTAATTATCAATTGCTTTTAGTTGTTAATTAAATCGAGTGAACTGTTGTTTTCGTTTGGAAACAGATTTTATAAATAACGTGATTAAAATATGATATTATAGTAGGTTGTATATATTGCTAGAAACAACGCTATTATACTTGTTAATGACCGTAATGGTTTTGTTGTGGATTTAAATGTAAACTTTAATGCTAGATTAGCACGAGTATTCGTAGGAACGCTAATTCCTTATGAGGATTAATCGTTTCTTTATAACTCAGTATTAGTGGACCCAGTCTCTAAATGCTTTCCAGATCGTAAACTTTCATAGTCATTCAAGACCATAAACTTTCGTAGTCATTCGAGACCATAAACTTTCGTAGTTACTCAAGATCGTAAACTTTCATAGTCACTCGAGATCGTAAACCTTCATAGTCACTCGATATCGTAAACTTTCGTAGTTACTCAAGATCATATTAAAAAGCTTTAACATGAATATCCGTTTTGAAATTAAGAAAAGATAAGTGCGGGTAGGCACATAATTAATGAACCCTCGGGCGAGAAGTACAACTTGGAAACTCGCCTGGACTTCGGTTAGAGTAAGTTCTCTTTCCAATCTGAATTCGCATTGTGCGGTGAGGTTGGTCGTGGACCCAAATGATCAAGTCGTTTTTAAACGCTTGTATGAAACTATAACGTTCCCAAACAATTGTCATACTTTTCCATAAGACTCAATTCCTTTGGAATCTTCCTTTCAGAGCATATCTAAATACTAATCATTCCATAGAAATTCCGGGTTATATATCGTTCCTTCGGTTATTATTCGAGGGACAATGATAGTAAACGGTTACGACTAGAACCATTCTGTTTTCACCCTTGCATAGTCTTTCATTAGACTAACCAACCGGGTTTTATTCCTTGCATGGTTGGCTGGTGTCATCCGTCCTATACGGCACATCAGTGGTTGGTTCCCGAAGTCAAAGTAACCAGTCGAAGAAGAAGAGGCTTGCAGACAAAGATTTAAGTGTCAGTGTTGTAAGTTGTTAAATATTACTTTAATATATCTTTATAACCTAGCGATGTTATAGGTTGATTCTTAAAAGTCTTCCGTTGTGTAATTTATAAGTCTTCCGCTGAAAATTTTACTCTGTTGTAAAGACGCTACTCTCGTTTGATGAGAGATCTTTTAATAAAAGAGTTGAGTTTCACATACAAATGTCTTCCGCTGTTTAGTCTTTCATTTAATATATATACGCATTTAAGTTTAATTGTTCCGATTAAAGCCTAGGGTGGCTTTGGACGGTAACGTCCGAGGTCACTGGCGTGTGGCACTACCGATATAAATCGGGGGTGTTACAATTATGGTATCAGATCAATGGTTTTTAAAATTCTTGGCCTATTGTTAGGTTTGAGAATTTTCGATTTTTTTTTAATTATTTCCAACCTGTTTTCCTTTAAGAAGGAGTTTTCATAATCTAAAATTTTTACTTTAAAAGTTTAATTACCTCTTGAAATTCAATTTAAATTATGATTTAGCTATTTGGGCTTCAAAAGTTATTTACAGTTGGTTTTAAATGCTGTGTACAAGCAACCAAACGGTAGTTTATGATTGTAACTCTAAAAGTGTGATTTTGTCTTAAGTAAGAGTTTTGCGAAAATCATATCACTAGTTTGCGAAACTAATTTTTCTTAAATAATTATTTTATTAAAGTTAATATATAAAGTTTAAAGGTATAAAGTTTAAGGGTATAAGGTTTAATAATAAGTGGTTTTCAAACTTCTGCAAGCTTCGAGTGTTACTTATTCCTTAGATCCATTCTTAGGTATAGTTGTTTCTGTAGTTAACAGTGGAGGGTTAGTCAGACTAATATAAAGTTATTAGTTTGGACCCTTGTAACCTGTATCATAACGTATTTGACTAAAGTGTCATGATCAAGTTGAAAAAGTCCTAAATTAACGTTATGGTTCATCAGCAGATGGTGAATACAAGAAACACAGTCCGTACTGGTGCAAGACCAAGTAATAACCCAAGGCTGAATCTGAGGAGCACCGCTAATCAAGGGGAAGAGAGCGAGTCTGTCTCTCACAATAACCCCGCAGGCGTTGGCCAAGCACAGGCTAATCCTCCGGTAGTGTTGGATGCCGCGACCAAAGAAGCCATTCGTGGGTTTATTGTACAGACGGTCACCGACGTAATTCGGTCAATTGCACCACAAGCACAAGGTGTTACGGTTCCTCAGGTTATTCCTGAAGTTGAGGAGCCAGTGGATCACGTACCCCAGGTTGATGTCGTCAGGAATAGAGGAACTTACAGTCGAGCCTTGAAGGCCGTGAGCTCAATGAGGCCTAACAGCTACGACGGTATTGGAGAACCGGTCAGAGTGGCGTATTGGTTCTCGCATATGGAACAGCTGTTCAGGAACGTGGATTACACTGAGACTGAGAAAGTGCACATTGCCTCCCTTCAACTCAAGGATGTGGCTAGCGAATGGTGGGAGAGCACTGGTTTAGCCGACCATCCCGAGTTGAATTGGGGTATGTTCAAAGCAAAGATGACTGACCGTTTCTTTTCCCGTGCTATGAGGGAGGAGAAGCACAGGGAATTTCTGTATCCTAAGACCGATGGGTTAAAGGTGACTGAGCTTGTAGCTAAGTTCAATCACTTGTTGCAATATGTTGGGCCAGAAGTGTCGAGCGAGGAACAAAAGATCTGGTACTTCCATGGATGGATGAATCCAGAAATCAAACCTCTAATGGTGCGTCACGGTTGTTCTACATTAGAGCAATATGTGGATGCGGCCTACAAGATAGAGGTCACACTGGAAGAATCCGCCCAAAAGCGGGAGAAGCAGGTTAGGGGAAGGGGTGGGCAACAGGATCACCAGGTTGATACATTCAAACGACCGACATCACCTACCAAATTTGAGAAGTCTGGTCGTGCTAAGACTGAGACGACTCAGTCAGACTCCGCCAGAGGCTCCGGTTGGAGTAGCGGGGTGACTCTGTGCCACAACTGTGGTGAAGTTGGGCATAAAAGTTTTAACTGTGAAAAGGAAAAGAGGGTATGCTACTATTGTGGAAGGGAAGACCACATGAAAACATACTGTAGAAAGAAGGGTCAAGGACCAACGCAGTCTTATCAAGCCTCAAATGTTGGCAATAGGCAGAACCCAAAGCGAGAGGTATCTGCTCCTGAACAATCTATGGCTCGTAATAAAGGCAAAGCGCCTATGGAGTCTTCAGATTAGGGACAACGACTCTTCGTGATGCGTCAAGCCGACGGGAAGGAACCCTAATCGAGTAATTGTATTTTTGTTAAGCCTTTCCTTAAGAATAGGGAGCGATGACTTGTGTCGATAGTCTCCATAGTTTAGTAATCTGTCTGTTCGACTTTCTGTCAGTAGTTTTAATGTAATGTTTCGAATATATAAAGAAGTATTTCCTTGTTTCGGAAATTACTAAATTCGTATTGTTACAAATCATTCATACGAAACCCCGTGGGTACCGAAAATAGTATAGGTCAGGTACGGATAAAAGCTGTCAGACTCATAGAAGAGGGGTATCGTATGTAGCCTAGATGTTTGTTCCCTACATGGTTAATGTAACACCCCCAAATTTAACCCCATTTGGAAGCGCTACTGCCGATGACCCCGGGCGAAAACCCCGAAGTCACCCCAGGCTTTTCCGACGTCATAACTGACTTAAAACACAGTTACAATACTAAAATCGTAACTTTTATTAAACCACATGGTCGCGGAATTACACGATTCCTAAAACGACCCAAATACATCATCAATACAAAAATATCAGAATTTACAACGGAAGACTTATAAACAAAATACAAAATAGCACAGCGGAAATCGTTTTAAACACAAAGCGACAAGACAAGTTGTCGAAACAAAACACCGTTCATCTTCATAGTCGCTCTAGCCTTCTCTGAACAGCAACATATCTGCATGTGCCGAAACGGACGGACGACACCCCCATGACGTTACCAATAAATAAAATACAAGCGTTAGTCTAATAAATAGACTAAGCAAAGGCTCATGGCATACAATTCATACAAACACATCACAAACAGTTCCACATATCACAAATCACATCAAAGCAGTTCAACATATCACAAATCACATCACAATCTCAAGTCACATGATTACAGTATATCTTTTATATTAGCGTTGATTCTAGCAGAAATACAACCTAATATAATATCAAATTTCAATTATCTCAAATTAATTAAAAACCACTTGCCTGGAAAGACGAGCTCATACAAAGCTTAAGAACGGGTCCCTGAGTCCAAAACGGGGACAGATCTGGAATAAAAATCCCTCAAGCCAAACCACAAGACACACTCTCAGACAGCCAATACCGCGATCGCGGCGAGTCGCGGCCAGTCGCGGTTCATCAACAGTGGCAAAGCTTCGACAACTTCCATGGCGGGAGAAAAATACCCACCTCAAGCTTCACCTAACACCTTGGCAACCTTCTCCAACCCACGAAGCCTCTCGATTCAAGCCCAAAACCGAGCTCACAGCTCGAGCATCAATGGCGAAACAGGGGAAAACAGAGGAGAAAGAGAGAAGAAGAAGAAGAAGAGAGAAAGAAAGGGTTCGGTCTTCACCTCCTTTTATAGCCCAATCTGAGCTTCATCTGAGGGAACAAGTGAGGGGACAAGGCAAAGGAGCCACTTGGCCTGCCCAAAAACAGAGAAAATAGAGGCGCTACAGTAACCGCCTCGCGAGGAAGACGACACTGCTCAGCAAAAGGCATTACCGCGATCGCGACCGATCGCGGTGAGTCGCGGTTGATCGCGGTCAATCGCGGTTGATCGCGGTTTCTGGCCGACTTCACTTATTCTTATCCAAACTCAACTTGGGTTAATTTCCTTAACTCCGGGTTAAATATATTCGTGCATCATCTAGCACAAACATCTCAAGCAATTACCTCGCACAATTACCGTGCACAAATATCTTATATAAATACCGTGCACAAATATCTTATATAAATATCTTGCACAAATCCTTTATATAATTATCCTGCATATATTTGTGACACTCCCCAGGCCAACTAACACAGCTACCAAGCCACCCAACCATCTTACATGATGCCGGTGCCGGTACTGGTGCCGCCTGAGAGTCCACAATTATCCTACACGAATATCTTATATAAATATTTTACAACAATATCTTATATAATTATTTTGCAACAATATCTCATACAATTATTTTGCAACAATAACTCACACGAGTAAAGCTCAAAAATACCCTTAAAAATTACGGGGTGTTACATTACTACCCCCTTATTTTAAGTTTCGACCCCGAAACTTGCACTAAGCCAAAGAGGATTCCTACCTCAACAACAACCTTATTATCCTTAATCATAACCGGCCTTATGCCATCTCTAACTTAAATCCTTTAAGATTCCTTAAATTTTCTCCAAACATAATCATCACATCTCATTCCTACGTTCCTCGAAACGAATCACAAACGATACTACTCCTATTTCCTCAAAAAGAGTGATACCACAAGTCTTATAACCTCAAAGCATAACTCCTATTTCCTCAAACTCAAGTCTCACTAGAGATTCACCTTAACAGTCTCAAGAGAAGAGGCACGACTATGAACGGTGTAACTTTTTCACTTTTGAAAATTTCGAGCCTTCGCAAATATTTCAAACAAGTGAAAATATTCCAACGAATGAAAATATTTCAAACCGGTATGTAACACCCCCAAGCCTAGCTACCCCAGCCATCTTACATGATGTCGGTGCTGGTACTGGTGCCGCCGGTGAGTTCACAAAAACCGTTCGAAAATATTTTCAAACAAAACGAGTAAATGGTTCATTAAATCCCACACCCGTTTTAAAAACGTTCGGCTCTGATACCATTTCTGTAACACCCCCAAATTTAACCCCATTTGGAAGCGCTACTGCCGATGACCCCGGGCGAAAACCCCGAAGTCACCCCAGGCTTTTCCGACGTCATAACTGACTTAAAACACAGTTACAATACTAAAATCGTAACTTTTATTAAACCACATGGTCGCGGAATTACACGATTCCTAAAACGACCCAAATACATCATCAATACAAAAATATCAGAATTTACAACGGAAGACTTATAAACAAAATACAAAATAGCACAGCGGAAATCGTTTTAAACACAAAGCGACAAGACAAGTTGTCGAAACAAAACACCGTTCATCTTCATAGTCGCTCTAGCCTTCTCTGAACAGCAACATATCTGCATGTGCCAAAACGGACGGACGACACCCCCATGACGTTACCAATAAATAAAATACAAGCGTTAGTCTAATAAATAGACTAAGCAAAGGCTCATGGCATACAATTCATACAAACACATCACAAACAGTTCCACATATCACAAATCACATCAAAGCAGTTCAACATATCACAAATCACATCACAATCTCAAGTCACATGATTACAGTATATCTTTTATATTAGCGTTGATTCTAGCAGAAATACAACCTAATATAATATCAAATTTCAATTATCTCAAATTAATTAAAAACCACTTGCCTGGAAAGACGAGCTCATACAAAGCTTAAGAACGGGTCCCTGAGTCCAAAATAGGGACAGATCTGGAATAAAAATCCCTCAAGCCAAACCACAAGACACACTCTCAGACAGCCAATACCGCGATCGCGGCGAGTCGCGGCCAGTCGCGGTTCATCAACAGTGGCAAAGCTTCGACAGCTTCCATGGCGGGAGAAAAATACCCACCTCGATTCAAGCTTCGTCTTGCATTCGAATTGATCACAAAGCACCTCTAAGCTTCACCTAACACCTTGGCAACCTTCTCCAACCCACGAAGCCTCTCGATTCAAGCCCAAAACCGAGCTCACAGCTCGAGCATCAATGGCGAAACAGGGGAAAACAGAGGAGAAATAGAGAAGAAGAAGAAGAAGAGAGAAAGAAAGGGTTCGGTCTTCACCTCCTTTTATAGCCCAATCTGAGCTTCATCTGAGGGAACAAGTGAGGGGACAAGGCAAAGGAGCCACTTGGCCTGCCCAAAAACAGAGAAAATAGAGGCGCTACAGTAACCGCCTCGCGAGGAAGACGACACTGCTCAGCAAAAGGCATTACCGCGATCGCGACCGATCGCGGTGAGTCGCGGTTGATCGCGGTCAATCGCGGTTGATCGCGGTTTCTGGCCGACTTCACTTATTCTTATCCAAACTCAACTTGGGTTAATTTCCTTAACTCCGGGTTAAATATATTCGTGCATCATCTAGCACAAACATCTCAAGCAATTACCTCGCACAATTACCGTGCACAAATATCTTATATAAATACCGTGTACAAATATCTTATATAAATATCTTGCACAAATCCTTTATATAATTATCCTGCATATATTTGTGACACTCCCCAGGCCAACTAACACAGCTACCAAGCCACCCAACCATCTTACATGATGTCGGTGCCGGTACTGGTGCTGCCTGAGAGTCCACAATTATCCTACACGAATATCTTATATAAATATTTTACAACAATATCTTATATAATTATTTTGCAACAATATCTCATACAATTATTTTGCAACAATAACTCACACGAGTAAAGCTCAAAAATACCCTTAAAAATTACGGGGTGTTACAGTTAACCCCAGGGTCGACTCTATTGCTTAACCCTAGATCCATTCCTAAGAATCTTTCTTCATTTCTGGAGTAATGTCACATCTGTAACACCCCGTAATTTTTAAGGGTATTTTGAATTATTTTTAAAATTTTCTTATGCCCGAATTGCTAGACGGATTTAATTCAGTGAGTCTCGGACCTTCTGAAGAGGGGTCTAAGCTCTGTAGAATTTTCCGAGCATTATATAATACAGTTGAGGTATTTTCGGGGTTAATGTATCGTTAAAGTACGAATATATTTAACCCGGAGTTAAGAAATTTAATCCAAACCAAGTTCGGATAAGAATAAATGAAGTCGGCCAGAAACCGCGATTGACCGCGATGAACCGCGACCTGACGCGATCGGCCGCGATCGCGGTAATGCCTTTTGCTGAGCAGTGTCGTCTTCCTCGCGTGGCGGTTACTGTAGCTCTATTTTTGGGATATTTTTGGGCAGGCCAAGTGGGCAGCCAACTGGCCCTTCGCCTTTGTCCCCTTGTTCCCTTGGAGGTGGTCGGATTGGGCTATAAAAGGAGGTGAAACCCGGAGCCAAGAGCTCTCTTCTTCTTCCTTCTTCTTCCTCCTCTGTTTTCCTCTGTTTTCTCCATTAAAACCGAGCTTGTGAGCTTCGTGTGTGGGAGATTTCGAGTGTCTCTTGAGTTGAGAAGGTGCTCTTGAGTGTTGTGTGAAGCTTTGTGGTGTTGGGAGATCTAACCATAGACAAATCGAAGGCAAACAAATCGGTTTGGGTAAGAAATTCTCCATTGTTGTCTCGCGAGCTAGCCACTGTCACAGCACGAAAACCGCGACCGACCGCGACCTGCCGCGATCGCGGTATGTGTGTGTCTGAGTTGTGTGTTTTGTGGTTTGGCTTTGGGCTTTGCTCGTTTCCTTTGATTTCTTCTTGTATTCTTTTAGATTCATATATAAGTGTATTGAATCTAACTTAGGGTCTTGTTATGGGCCATTTCTTAGGGATTTAATATCCAAGATCTGCTCCAGTTTCAGACCCAGGAACTAGACGTTGCTCTGCTTGGTTCGAGCTTGTCGGATTTAAGGCAAATGGCGGTTCGCTCTTGCTTAATCATGTTTCATTACTTATCAATTGTTTTGTTGTTAATTATGTTGGGAATTGTTTTGATAACGTTATGTGTTTAAAAGAAGATATTATACTAGGTTGTATATTTTGCTAGAACCGACGCTAGTCTATTCTAGATTTGTGCAGGTGAAGGCCGTAAGGGTCTTTGATGTGATTTATCATGTGTGTTTAGATTATTAAATCTAGGGTGTTAGTTGTTCAGGGTGAGCCGTGATGGTTCTCTGTGTTGTGATTGTGTGTTTGACTGCTAGTACAGTCCGTGAGTAGAATGCAACTTGTTGGGATTTATTCCCTGGGATTTATTCCCCGTTAGTTTTGTTAGGTCATCATGACCCTATCCTAATAAAGGATACGTACACGCAGAAATGCAACTTGTTGGGATTTATTCCCTGGGATTTATTCCCCGTTATTTTGTTAAAGTACAACCGGTTGAGATTTATTCCCTGGGATTTATTCCCCGTGTTATCTCTTATAGAGAGATGTTAAAGGCTTATAACGTGATGTGCGTGTGTGGTCATTTAAATAAGATAAGTGTCGTTGTCGCACATAATTAAAAATACCTTGGGCGAGTAGTGCAGCTAGGAAAAGCTCGTCTTAGTTGTAGATCGCTCGTATGCAATGTCTGATGTGATATGTTGATATGTTTAACTGTTAAGTTAACGCTTGACGATTTGATGTGATTTGTGATATGTGGAACTGCTTGTGATGTGTTTGTGTGAATTGTATGCCATGAGCCTTTGCTTAGTCTATTCATTAGACTAACGCTTGTATTTTATTTATCTGTAACGTCATGGGGGTGTCGTCCGTCCGTTTCGGCACATGCAGATATGTTGCTGTTCAGAGAAGGCTAGAGCGACTATGAATATGAACGGTGTTTTATTTTCGACAAGTTGTTTTGTCGCTTTGTGTTTAAAACGATTTCCGCTGTGCTATTTTGTATTTTGTTTATAAGTCTTCCGTTGTAAATTCTGATTTTTGTATTGATGATGTATTTGGGTCGTTTTTGGAATCGTGTAATTCCGCGACCATGTGGTTTAATAAAAGTTATGATTTTAGTATCGTATATGTGTTTTAAGTCAGTTATGACGTCGGAAAAGCCTGGGGTGACTTCGAGGTTTACGCCCGGGGTCATCGGCAGTAACGCTTTCAAATGGGGTTAAATTTGGGGGTGTTACAACATCAGTATGGAATTAATTGCTTTCTTAGCTGAGTTGGCGAGCATTATCTCGTAAGCTGAGTTCTTTCGAAATTTCTTAAGGTGTAGGAATAAATGTGTAGGGTTAATGCTCTATGAGACTAAGAGTTATCTCTCATATGTGTACCTTGGACATTGGTTTTGATAAAAGTGTATAGGGGTGGACTAATGCGAAGTCCAGAATGCCTAGTTGTGAGTTCGTGCTGTAAGCATTGATGTGAATGGATCGTTGAGAAGGGAATAAATAGATCAAAAGGATAGTCCACTAGGAACTCGTTTCCTCTATTTTCGATCTTGAGTAAGACTTTAGAACCAAGAGTTATGATTATGAGATTTATAAGTGAGTAGGGTCAGTGTAGGACCAGTGGTTAGAACTCTTGGAGCGACCAAGTGTACGAAATCCTAGGCATCATTTTGGGAAGACCTATTCGAGGTTTTGTTTTGAGGTTTTATAAGGAAATGATATAATTAAGTCTTGGATGGATAGTAGATTGTGTGAGGAATATAAGGACCTTAAGTTAGAAATAAGTTATTTGAGACAGTTAAACAAACCTTTGGGATTTGAGTCGGGAAATGGGCGTATGTGCCAAACCTAATTGGGCCAAATGATTGAATTTGGTAAGTTGTACTTTTAGGGAATAAGGAGTTATGATACTTGTAAGATTGAAAGGTTTGGTATTTGGATTTTATGCGAGTATGTCAGTTATAAGGCTTATGGTGCAATTCTTTGGAGAAGATTAAGTTGTGAAGTTACTGTGTTAGGAAGAGGCCACGTAAATGGAAAGATTACAGTTTAAGGATAGATTATGTTGATGATTCCGATAAGGATTTAGTGGAAAGAATTGTCTATGTGCGCCTAAGGAGTAAGGTAGCGTGCGTTACTCGTATAAAGTTATTAAAGGATTCTGATAGAAGTGACTGATGCGGTCGGCAATGAATCATTTATCAGGATGATACCTTAAGGAAATAGGAGTAATATCTCATGTGATTCGTTTTGAGGAATATAGAAATAAAGGTGTTGTGGTTATATCTGGAGAAAGTTAAGGAACCTTAAAGGTTTAAGTTACAGAATGATTAAAGGAATAGGCTAAATCACTACTGAAGGGATACCAAGCTAGAATTGGCATAAGGGCCAAACCCGATGATGACGAGTAATGGAATTGTGGGGTATACACTTAAAGGAATTAGGAAATGCGATGCCTCAAGGACCACTAAGATCTGATAATGGAATATAAGGCAGATACGGTACATACTCTGAGAGAATTATAAATGGAAAAGTGGAAGGAGTAATGTGTATTCCCATGCTTAAGGTATAGCAAGTCTGTTGCAATGATTTTGGAGGATACTATCATAAGATAATTATGACCTTGTGGATGTAGTTACGAGTTGCTACAAGTGTAACATATGGAGATATGTGGAATAATGGTGTGATTGAGGAGACAGATCGATTTCCTAGGAACAACGTCAAGGATAAAGTGATTAAGGATATTAAGCTCAAGTAGTAAGGTTAGTAGTAAACCGATTCCATTAATTAGCAATGCAAGTTTCGGGGTCGAAACTTTTCTTAAGGGGGTAGTGATGTAATACCCCTCATTTTTAGTAAGGGTATTTGGGTAATTTCCCAAACCCTTGTCAATTATTCGGGACGCGTTAGGCGAAGTTCGGAATTTCTGTAACTCGTATAATCGTTGTATTATTCCATGAGTCTTGGAATATACATTCGATGTATTTTGGAAGCTTAGAATATTTGTTTGGATACAAATATTTGTTTTTCGGGGTTGAAACCCGTGTTAAATCCTTTCATGAGCAAACGGGTGCGAAAAGGGCATTTCCGCGACCGCGGAAAAATAGTGCTCAGCAGCACTGGGAAAGGGAATTTTCCGCGACCGCGGAAATGTGCATTCGTGCCACGTGTTCTTCGTCGTCGTCGATCTTCTGAGCCACCGTCGATTTGGGCGAGGGCTGCTCTCCTCCTTTGGCTATAAATGGAGGCCAAGTTGGAGGGTTTTGGACACCCAAATCTGATCTTCTCTCTCTCTCTCTCTCTCTCTCTCTCTCTCTCTCTCTCTCTCTCTCTCTCTCTCTCTCTCTCTCTCTCTCTCTCTCTCTCTCTCTCGTTTTCCATTATCGCCGGAGTTTCGAGCTCTCGCCGGAATTTTCGAGGTGTCGTCGGAGCTCTCGCCGGTGGTCGTGGTGGCCTTAGAGTGGTGCTTTGGAGGCGCAAGGAGGAGTGGAGTGGAAGCCCTCGCGAATCGAGCCCCGTCGTGTCGTCGCCGGTGAGTTTCCTCCATTTTGGGTCGCCGGAGTTCACGGCCGCGACCGCGGCAGTGACAAGGTCGGCCACGTCCGCGGCCGCTGTCATCGACGCTCGCGGACGCTGTCCTCGACGCCCGCGACCGCGGAATCCCAGCCGCGACCGCGGATTGCCTTGGCAATCGCGATCGTGGCCTTGGACGATCCGGTCTCGGGCGGGACTTTCGTTCTTTCGATTTCGTTCATTTTCCTTAGATTCGTTTATTTTATTGTCGAATCTAACCTAGGGTTTCGTTATGGGTCGTTGTCTTAGGAATCTGTAATCCGATCTCCGTTTCCGTTCCGGACCCCGAAACTCGTCGTCGTTCAATCGTTCGTCTAGACTAAGGCAAATGACGGTTCGCTCTTGCTTAATCATTCCATGTTCCATTAATTATCAATTGCTTTTAGTTGTTAATTAAATCGGAGTGAACTGTTGTTTTCGTTTGGGAACAGATTTTATAAATAACGTGATTAAAATATGATATTATAGTAGGTTGTATATATTGCTAGAAACAACGTTATTATACTTGTTAATGACCGTAATGGTTTTGTTGTGGATTTAAATGTAAACTTTAATGCTAGATTAGCACGAGTATTCGTAGGAACACTAATTCCTTATGAGGATTAATCGTTTCTTTATAACTCAGTATTAGTGGACCCAGTCTCTAAATGCTTTCCAGATCGTAAACTTTCGTAGTCATTCAAGACCATAAACTTTCATAGTCATTCGAGACCACAAACTTTCGTAGTCATTCGAGACCATAAACTTTCGTAGTTACTCGAGATCGTAAACTTTTGTAGTCACTCGAGATCGTAAACCTTCGTAGTCACTCGATATCGTAAACTTTCGTAGTTACTCAAGATCATATTAAAAAGCTTTAACATGAATATCCGTTTTGAAATTAAGAAAAGATAAGTGCGGGTAGGCACATAATTAATGAACCCTCGGGCGAGAAGTACAACTTGGAAACTCGCCTGGACTTCGGTTAGAGTAAGTTCTCTTTCCAATATGAATTCACATTGTGCGGTGAGGTTGGTCGTGGACCCAAATGATCAAGTCGTTTTTAAACGCTTGTATGAAACTATAACGTTCCCAAACAATTGTCATACTTTTCCATAAGACTCAATTCCTTTGGAATCTTCCTTTCAGAGAATATCTAAATACTAATCATTCCGTGGAAATTCCGGGTTATATATCGTTCATTCGGTTATTATTCGAGGGACAATGATAGTAAACGGTTGCGATCACTAGAACCATTCTGTTTTCACCCTTGCATAGTCTTTCATTAGACTAACCAACCGGGTTTTATTCCTTGCATGGTTGGATGGTGTCATCCGTCCTATACGGCACATCAGTGGTTGGTTCCCGAAGTCAAAGTAACCAGTCGAAGAAGAAGAGGTTTGCAGACGAAGATTTAAGTATCAGTGTTTTAAGTTGTTAAATATTACTTTAATATATCGTTATAACCTAGCGATGTTATAGGTTGATTCTTAAAAGTCTTCCGCTGTGTAATTTATAAGTCTTCCGCTGAAATTTTTACTCTGTTGTAAAAACGCTACTCTCGTTTGATGAGAGATCTTTTAATAAAAGAGTTGAGTTTCACATACAAATGTCTTCCGCTGTTTAATCTTTCATTTAATATATATACGCATTTAAGTTTAATTGTTCCGATTAAAGCCTATGGTGGCTTTGGACGGTAACGTCCGAGGTCACTGGCGTGTGACACTACCGATATAAATCGGGGGTGTTACATTACTTTTGTGCCAAACCCTTCTACAAACATCCTATGTACATTTCCAAAGTGTATTCCAAAGAATATGTAGAGGAACTCAATCAAACTGTCTTCAGAGTTTGCTGCAGACTAACTGTTCACATACTTGGAGACCGACCGATGCCAGCATTGAGTGAAGTTATAACTTTCATTTCGGAGAACGCAATGTGCAGATAATGAGGAACTATGACTCTTACTGCCATCTGAAGTGGAATTTGTTGAGTTTTGTACAACTAAAGTTTGAGGATCTTCTAGATTCTTTCGGTGAACTTCAAGCACCGATCCAACCGTTTAGAGAATCCTGGTACCAACACTTGGAAAAAAGAGTCGGGAAACTTAAAGGTTTTTCCAGGTTCATAGTGAGAAATCTGAGGAGGTGAAGGAGATAAGTCCATCAATGAAAGATCCAACGTTAACTCAGGAGGCAACTGATCCAAAAGGGAAGGGGGTGAGTTCCAACATTAACTCTGAGGAGGTGAATGAGATAAGTCCAGCAATGAAAGATCCAACATTAACTCATAAAGATGTGAGAACAATATCCCACACCAAATGCTCTAGAACAAGAACAAGGCCCCGAGAAGGCAACACATCATCTAGTGTTATGCAAATGTTCCAACAATAAGTTTAGAAAAAAGGAACTTCAACAACCATGTGAATTAATAATGATAGAATTAAATGTACTTTGACATTTTTTGCACAACTTTGCAAATTGAGATTTTTTGTGCATCTAGATGTATAATTAGAACACAAAATAACCACATGTAATCCGTGCTAAAATGGAAATGAGAAAACACAAAAATCTACCATGTGTCGTGGTAATTTATATATAAGTTAGGTATGTGCATTGGGCTCATACATGTGCCTTGCGGGTGGGTGGAGGTCCAAGCCCTCGCCCAAAGGGTGCATGGCATTCCACACACGCGCTCTCCGAGTGTGTGGCACTCCATGCACAGCCCTCCGGTTGCGTGGCATTGCACGCACACACACTCCAAGTGCGTGGCATTCCACGCATGCACCCTCCGGGTGTGTGGGTCCGGAAGTTATAATGTAAAATAAAAATATGAATATGTAGAGGAGCATATACTAAAAATCAAATAATAAAAGATAAACAAATTTTGTAAAAATATTATATATTGCAATCAAATCTCTATATCTAAAAAGAAAAAACATAGATAATAGTTAAAAATCAATTTTAAAAAGAAAAGTAAAATAAAAAGTTGAAAGAGAATAATAATTTTTTATCATACGTGTCGCCCTATAAGCTATGCCACATAAGCAAAATTAAATGGCTATTTAGTTGTGCCTGTGTGAGATCTTTTTTCTCACAACCATGCACAATGAGGTCTTTTGTTCATCCTACAAATGTACGTCAAGTTAGGGAATACTTGCATTAGTAACTCTGGAAAAAGTAATTACAAGTAAGTAAAAATTACATAAATAGTTCTCACCATCAATTACTTCCCCTCCCTCTGAATATGCCTTTGTATGAAGAAGTGAGCACAAGCAGACACAACATAAAGGACCATAGCAACAACTACCGCCCTCCAAGCATTCATGTGGTTCGATTCGGCTTCATTGCTTTGCATTACCACAAATATGGACATGCTGACCAAAATGGAGCAGATGGTGGCCACAAATCCAGTCTTCGAGCTCAATGAGGCTGCAACTTTGAATAAAGCCGTTGAAGCCACAAACACCACGCATAGCCATGCTTCGGTAAGAGATCTCGGAGAAGTGACGAAAACTGAAACGGATACGTACATAGATAGTGCTGGAAGAAGAACATCCAACACTAAATGCTCAGGAACAAGAAGAGGACCTCGCG
This sequence comes from Rheum nobile, assembly GCA_027886185.1. Classification (NCBI taxonomy): domain Eukaryota; kingdom Viridiplantae; phylum Streptophyta; class Magnoliopsida; order Caryophyllales; family Polygonaceae; genus Rheum; species Rheum nobile. Next base: position 577,527 of record WOAB01000616.1, on the reverse strand, counting down.
AGGGCATTGCAGTATCAGTTGTCATGCAAATGCTAAAACAATATGCTATGAAGAAAGAAAATTCAATAGCAATAGGAATTAGTAATGACACAATTAGATGAATTATGACATTTTTTGCACAGCCTTGCACCTTGGGGGTTTTTGTGCATCCGGAGGAATAATTAAGCCACACAAAAAGACCACATATCAACCATGATAAATTAGAAAGCAAACATCACCAAAATCTAGCGTGTGCAATCGGAGTTTTTCCGAGTTTGAAGAAAAAATCACACGTGTAAGCGAGACACTTTGCAAGGAAGCTGCATGTTGGAACCAGACAGTGGTGACCTAAGGAAAGGCCCAAATCTCTAATACAATTGCCAAAACCCATCTGTTGCTGAGAAAGATTGAAGATCTCTGATGTGTAGGAAGGTTTTTTTGAGAGGAATGTAATGTGGGGGAAAGAGTTTTTCTGATAAGGATTATGAAGGAAACGTTTGAATGTGAAGGAGAAAAGCCAGAGGCAGCTCTGTGGTACCTGCCATCAACCCTTCTTAATTCCACGCATGCTCCCTCCGAGTGTGTGGCTCAAGAGTTATAATGTAAAATAAAAAATAAAATATAAGTATGAATATGTAGAGGAGCATATACTAAAAATCAAATAATAAAAGATAAATAAATTTTGTATATATTGCAATCAAATCTCTATATCTGAAAAGAAAAACATAGATAATAGTTAAAAATCAATTTTAAAAAGAAAAGTAAAATAAAAAGTTGAAGGAGAATAATAATTTTTTATCATACGTGTCGCCCTATAAGCGATGCCACATAAGCATAATTAAATGGCTATTTAGTCGTGCGTGTGTGAGATCTTTTTTCACAACCATGCACAATGAGATCTTTTGTGCTATTTTATTTTGCCTGTGTGATATCTTTTTTTTCTCACAACCATGCACAATGATATCTTTTGTTCATCCTACAAATGTACGTCAAGTTAGGGAATACTTGCATTAGTAACTCTGGAAAAAGTAATTACAAGTAAGTAAAAATTACATAAATAGTTCTCACCATCAATTATTGCCCCTCCCTCTGAATATGCATTTGTATGAAGAAGTGAGCACAAGCACACACAACATAAAGGACCATAGCAACAACTACCGCCCTCCAAGAATTCATGTGGTTCGATTCGGCTTCATTGATTTGCATTACCACAGATATGGACAAGCTGACCAAAATGGAGCAGATGTTGGCCACAAATCCAGTCTTCGAGCTCAATGAGGCTGCAACTTTGAATAAAGCCGTTGAAGCCACAAACACCACGCATAGCCATGCTTCAGTAAGAGATCTCGGAGAAGTGACGAAAACTGAAACGGATACGTACATAGATAGTGCTGGGAGAAGAACATCCAACACTAAATGCTCATGAACAAGAAGAGGACCTCGCGAGGGCATTGCAGTATCAGTTGTCATGCAAATGCTAAAACAATATGCTATGAAGAAAGGAAATTCAATAGCAATAGGAATTAGTAATGACACAATTAGATGAATTCTGACATTTTTTGCACAGCTTTGCAAATTGGGGTTTTTTGTGCATCCGGAAGAATAATTAAGCCACACAAAAAGACCACATATCATCCATGATAAATTAGAAAGCAGACATCACCAAAATCTAGCGTGTGCAGTCATAGTTTTTCCGAGTTTGAAGAAAAAATCACACGTGTAAGCGGGACACTTTGCAAGGAAGCTGCTGTAACACCCCCAAATCTCCTCTTGAAAGTATTATTGTCAGTGACCTCAAATATTACATCCCGAAGTCACCCCAGGCTTTTCCAGTTGATATAAACCATCAAACCACAGTTATAATACCAAATATCATAACTTTTATAAAACCAAAGTCTCAGAATTATAACATAAATTCCAAATTCAACAAAATACAAAATCAGAATTATTACAGCGGAAGTCTTTAAGTACAAAACATAGTTAACACAGCGGAAGTCTTTGAAATAACAACAGAGTCTTGATCGAAAGTATCACCCGCCAAGGATCTTAACTTGAATAAACTTGTCAAAAACACCGTTTGTCTTTACAATCGTTCTAGCCTTCATGGATCTGTAACATATCTGATGTGCCGAATCGAACGGATGACACCAGCCAACCATGCAGAGAACAATTTCGGTTGGTTAGTCTAATGAAAGACTATGCAAGGGTACAAAGCAGAGTGGTTCGAAGTAATCGTATTAGGTTAGACTCATCATCCTCGAATCAAAACCGATAACGATAGTCAACCACCATACTCTACTGAAACATATGAAAAGGCATGAACAAGAGAAGATTCTGAAGACCGAGTCTCACAGCAATCAATCCCAAAAGAAGACTCCAACGAAATGAGCCTTATCGGAAACATGACAAATGTTGGGGAACATTAATAATTACACACAAGCGTTTAAAAATCAAGACGAGCTTTCCTAGCTGCACTACAGCCTAGCTGCACTGCTTGCCCAAGGGTATATTAATTATGTGCGACAACGGCACTTATCTTATTTAATTCAAAAACACACATCACGTTATAAGCTTTTAGATATATGTTCTGTCACACAGGACATATATCGAAGGAATGGACCTCGCAGAGTCCAAGCCTCTGGACCTATATCGAAAGAATGGACCTCGCAGAGTCCAAGCCTCTACATCCGTAGGGTCTTGATCGCCCTTTTCCCCAAGTTATAAAGAAACGAATGGACCTCACAGAGTCCAGGCGTTCCTACGAATACTCATGCTAACTAATAGTTCAACACAGTAATAATCCATATTAAAGCCTTCCAGGCAATTATCATAACCATATATCTATAATAGCGTTGATCTAGCAGATATACAACCTATTATAATATCATATTCTTTTCATCATATAATTTATCAAAACTGTTCCCAACATAAACAGTAAATCATTCCAAATTAATTAACAACTAACAATTGATAATTAATGGAAGTATGGAATGATGAGCAAGAGCGAACCACCACTTGCCTTAGATTAGTCGAGCTTGAACAAAGCTTAGCAACAAGATGTATCTGGGTTCGAAACTGGGACAGATCCTGGACGATAAATCCCTTTGGAACTACCCATAACGAGACCCTAAGTTAGATCCAATATCCACATATATGAATCTAAAAGAATACAAAAAGGAATCGAAGGAGCCAAGCCTCGCTCGAAGCCAAACACTCAAGAACACACACACGAACCCAGCCTACCGCGGGTGCGGTCGACCCTCACTGCGGGGTGCGGTGGGGTGCGGTGGTGCCTTGCCGCGGGTGCGGCGAGATGACAGAGGCGAGGGTTCTTCGACAGATTTTCGGGGATAAACTCACCCAAATCGATTCGTTCGACTTCGATTCGTTGTGGTTTTGATCTCCCACCACCTTAGATCTTGATTAACACTTAAGAGCACCTTTGTAAACACTCAAAGGGGTTCGATCTCTTCTCAAACGAAGCTCACAAGCTTGCCAACAATGGAGATTTCAGAGGAATTTCAGAGGAAAAAGATAAAGCTCAGCTATGGCTTGTCCTCTACGGTTTCCTCCATTTTTATAGCCCAAACAAGGAGCTTACCCACATATGACATCAAGGAGGAGGTGGCCCGACCAGATAGATAGGCTAGAAGCCAGCTAAGGCGAGCTACGGCCTGTGACTTATCGCGATGACATCGGAGCTGACGATGGCTGCGGGTTGTGGCAGGGTGCGGTGGGGGTGCGGTGGCCGACTCGTGACCGCCACTAGCATTGGCCTTCGCCGTGGGTGCGGCAGGGTGCGGCCAGGGTGCGGTCAAGGCCATTTTTGCCCCATTTCGTCCATTTTGTCTTTTCTTACCAAGTGGTTAAATATATTCGTACACGAACGACTTTTTAACCCAAAAATACATTAACTGTATTTTATATTACTCAGAAAAATATTACAGAGATCAAACATCTCATAGAATGTCTGCACTTCTCTGAATTTAATCTGACTTGTAATATGGGCAAGAGAAAATTTCAAAATTACCCTTACAAAATGAGGGATATTACAGCTGCATGTTGGAACCAGACAGTGGTGACCTAAGGAAAGGCCCAAATCTCTAATACAATTGCCAAAACCCATCTGTTGTTGAGAAAGATTGAAGATTTTTTATGTGCATGAAGGGTTTTTTGAGAGGAATGTAATGTGGGGGAACGAGTTTTTCTGATAAGGATTATGAAGGAAACGTTTGAATGTGAAGGAGAAAAGCCAGAGGCAGCTCTGTGGTACCTGCCATCAACCCTCCTTAATTCCACGCATGCGTCCTTCGGGTGTGTGGCTCTAGGAGTTATAATGTAAAATAAAAAATAAAATATAAGTATGAATATGTAGAGGAGAATATACTAAAAATCAAATAATAAAAGATAAATAAATTTTGTAAAAATATTATATATTGCAATCAAATCTCTATATCTAAAAAGAAAAACATAGATAATAGTTAAAAATCAATTTTAAAAAGAAAAGTAAAATAAAAAGTTGAAAGAGAATAATAATTTTTTATCATACGTGTCGTCCTATAAGCTATGCCACATAAGCATAATTAAATGGCTATTTAGTTGTGCCTGTGTGAGATCTTTTTTCTCACAACCATGCATAATGAGATGTTTTGTGCTATTTAATTTTACCTGTGTGATATCTTTTTTCTCACAACCATGCACAATGATACCTTTTGTTCATCCTACAAATGTACGTCAAGTTAGGGAATACTTGCATTAGTAACTCTGGAAAAAGTAATTACAAGTAAGTAAAAATTACATAAGGTAAACTCATGTGGTTCGATTCGGCTTCATTGCTTTGCATTACCACAGATATGGACAAGCTGACCAAAATGGAGCAGATGTTGGCCACAAATCCAGTCTTCGAGCTCAATGAGGCTGCAACTTTGAATAAAGCCGCTGAAGCCACAAACACCACGCATAGCCATGCTTCGGTAAGAGATTTCGGAGAAGTGACGAAAACTGAAACGGATACGTACATAGATAGTGATGGGAGAAGAACATTCAACACTAAATGCTTAGGAACAAGAAGAGGACCTCGCGAGGGCATTGCAGTATCAGTTGTCATGCAAATGCTAAAACAATATGCTATGAAGAAAGGAAATTCAATAGCAATAGGAATTAGTAATGACACAATTAGATGAATTCTGACAGTTCAGCAAGAACGGACATACACTTGTGCCTAGAACGAAACGTCTCAGTCTGTATTAGAGGATATGTATCATTAATTCGTATTGGGCCAAGCCTGGAAAATCTGGATTTGGCCCTTAGTCTCTTGAAAGCTAAGCTCTTCACATATAGCGTGTGGGCCTTGGCTCACTGTGTGACTAATCCACACAAATTTGCTAATTACACGTTTTCTCTATTTCTATATCTATTCCTAATTTTTGCTAGGGATAAATTTAGTCATTTTTTTATTAAAAATATTAAAAAATTAGTCGGGTGAAGAAATTTATCCCTAGCAAAAATAAATAATAGTTGCATGTTATGCATTATATAACGATTTTATTCATGGCGGCGGCTTTATTAAACTCGAAGACTGGATTTATGGCTACCATATGTTCCAATTCGGTTAGTCTTTCCATATATGTGGTGATGCAAAGTAATAAAACCAAAAAATATCATATTAAAGCTTGGTGGGAAGTACGTGTTGTATGGTTCTCTATAGAAAAAACAATTATGTCTTAAACAAAATTATTTACTTTTTATGAATTTATTATTAGTATACACTTCTTTACATACTCATACTTATATTTTATTTATATATATAATATAACTCCCGGAGCCACACACCCGAAGGGCGCGTGTGGGGAATATCAAACACCCGCGTGGATGTAGATCTTCACCCACCCACAATGCGTATACCTAATTTATATAGAAATTATCAAGGCACATTGTACATTTTGGTGATTTCTCATTTTCATTTCATCATGACTTATATGGGCTTATTTTGTGTGGTCTATTTATACATCTAGATGCACAAGAGATCTCACTATACAAGGTTGTGCGAATACCTAATTGATCTCACTCACAGATGGCCTCCTTGGTTTCATGGTTGATGGCCTCCTTGATTTGTCCATGGATGATGGCCTCCTTGCTTTCATGGCTGAAGGTCTCCTTGGTTCTTTCATGGATGATGACCTCCTTGCTTTCATGGTTGATGGCCTCTATATATTGTAATCAAATCTCTATACTTGAAAAGAAAAACATAGATGATAGTTAAAAATCAATTTAAAAATGAAAAGTAGAATAAAAACATTAGACCACACAAAATAAGCTATGCCACATAAGCAAAAACATTTTTTATCATACGTGTCGCCCTATAAGCTATGCCATATAAGCAAAATTATATGGCTATTTAGTTTTGCGTGTGTGAGATCTTTTTTCTCACAACCATGCACAATGAGATCTTTTGTGCATCTAGATGTATAATTAGACCACACAAAATAACCACATGTAAGCCATGAAAAATGGAAATGAGAAAACACAAAAATCTACAATGTGTTGTGAGAGCTTTTATCAACTTAAAAAAGAAGCCACACGTGGAACCGAGACAATTTGTAATGAAATTGCATGTTAGAACCAAACAATTATGATATAAGACAAACCCTCAAAAACTCTCATCCAATTGCAAAAGCCAGTATTTTTTGTTGAAAAAATGGATGATTCTGGATGTGGAGGTAAGTTTTGTTTGACGAGGAATGTGGAGGAAATTTTGTTTTTCAAGAATGTGGGAGAAAAATTAACTCAGAAGGCAACTGAGCCAAAAGGGAATGGGTGAGTTTGAAGAGAGGATCCGATTTCTTGGGCGCAAGAAACACATCCATGGTGAGGAGTCAACTGAGCTAAAAGAAAAGGGGTGAGTTCCAACATTAACTCTGAGGGGGAAGGGGATGAGTTTGAAAGAGAAAAATCTATTTTCGAAAATCAACTGATTTCTTGGACGCACGAAACACATCCATGGTGAGGAGGTCCACCATAAGACCGAGGAGGCCATCGGCCGTGAAACCAAGCAGGCCATCAACCATGAGTCCGAGGAGGCCATCATCTATGAAACCAATGAGGCCATCAACCATGAAACCAAGGAGACCATCATCAAATTACTTAATGGTGTTGGTTTCAAGGCTTTAGGGTTCGGTGGCGGCGGGAGGCGTGGCAAATGGGTCGGTATGAGACGCGCCGCGGCTACGGTTTCGGCGGAGGTTCAGTTTGGGATTGAGAGACAGTCTTGCCAGAGAGTTAGTATTTTCTAAATTTAACTAGAGGGCTTTTTTAACAAAAAAGCTATATGCACACAAAAATTCGTCTTTACGTACACTATTTTGTGCGTTAAGATTAGCAGGACAAAGTTGTGCGTTAAGTGTTAATGTATAAGGGGTAAAATTGGAAGTTTCTGAAAATACGGCCATCAGAGTTGTGCGTTAACATTTAACGCACGGATTTGTGCGCTAAAATCAAGGAGGTCATCATCCATGAAAGAACCAAGGAGGCCATCAGCCATGAAAGCAAGGAGGTCATCATCCATGGAAAAATCAAGGAGGCCATCAACCATGAAATCAAGGAGGCCATCTTTGAGTGAGATCAATTAGGTATTCGCACAACCTTGTACAATGGGATCTCTTGTGCATCTAGATTTATAAATAGACCACACAAAATAAGCACATATAAGTCATGATAAAATGAAATGAGAAATCACAAAAATGTACAATGTGCCTTGATAATTTCTATATAAATTAGGTATACGCATTGCGGGTGGGTGGCTATCTACATCCACGCGGGTGTGTGACATTCCCCGCACGTGCCCTCCGGGTGTGTGGCTCCGGGAGTTATATTATAAATATAAATAAAATATAAGTATGAGTATGTAAAGAAAAAAAATAAAAATAAAAGTGGAAAGTTCATCTAGTGTTTTGATTGATGAACATCGGTGGCGCACGTGAAGCATTAAAAACAATTAATAATTAGCATATGTTTCCGTGCAATTGCGTTAATAAAATCCAAATTTAAATATTATTAAATATTTATAAAAATTAATTGGGTAAATTATAAGTTTAATATTTTCGTATATATGGTTTTAAGGTTGTTTATATAATTATAATTGAAAGTATATATGCAAATTTGTATATAAAAATGAAATGAAATTATAAATTTTATATAAATAATTGAATAATAAAATATATAAACTTATATTTAAGTAATGAGAACGTCAATTATGTATAACTAATTTTAAAAAAATAGCTAAATTTTATCACATATTTATTTCAAATATTTTTAATATACATTAACACTTTTGTATCATGAATCATATATTACCAATTATATATAGTTGCATGTTATTATATAAAATTCAGTATTATAAGATAAAAAAATATTATAAATATTTTTATTTACAAATAAGAAAAAAAACTAATAAGATAAAATAATATATAAATAATTAGTTGGACTTTAGTATAGTATATAGATAGAGATATACACACAAAAATAGATCGATAAGAGCTTAGCAATTAAAGATAAGAAACAAGGTTGTGACGAAAGAAAGATAAAAACATGCATTCGCATTCAATAATAAATTGATGGATCCCCAATTCTGAGATTTGGCGGTTGCTGCTGATGATGGCGGCGATGGATGCGGTGAAGACGCGAAGATCACGCCTAAACCCCGTACGACTTATGTTTGTTTCCTTAATCAATGATATCGTGTTAAGAGGAAGGTGCAAGGTAAGAAAGGTGTGTGCATTATATTCCTGTCGACATAGTCACACAGATTATGCTATGAGTACCGTTGGAAACCCTAGTAGCTAGCATGTAAAAAGGTGTGCAAGGAGTGGAACGGTTGATCCACGATCCCAACTTTATGAGGCGTTATTGCACACGTATGGCCTTGTTCCTCGGTAACAACCGCCTCTACTGCATCCAACTACAAGACAACGACGGCTGTTATCCTTGGTTTAAGGCGCACCCCATACGGATCAATATATGATCGGGAGTTGAGTCGCGACTTGGGTGAATTAGAATGGACTCGAACCAGTTGTTGCATTATGATTGGTCCAACGGTGTAGCTTGTGTTAACTTCACCAACCGTTGCTTCGTTGTCTACCGTATGTTAGACAACCGCTACACTAAAGTCACCCCCGCACCGCTGCAGAGACAGTCCAGGGACGCGTGGATGTGATATGGCTTCGGTTATGATGATGTCGCCCATGATCATAAGATCATGGTGGCATGCAAATACAAAGCCGCCGCACCATATAATCACTACACTATGGATGATGCAATTAGTATTGAGGATATGAACGTCGTTCAGAATGAGGACAACGGTGTATTTTGGGTTTATAGCTTAAGCAACCGTGACTTGGGTTGGAAGCAACACCATGGCTTCCCTTATGCTTCATACAAGTGGTCACGGAACATTGAGTGCCGACGTCATGCATGCGCCGTTAGCGACGTACCACTTCTTCATTGGCTTCTTCAAACAAGAGATAAGGTTCGAGAGGATCGGAGGCAACTCTCGTAGGTTCGGGGAGATACCGTTGCCTCGGGAGGCAACTTAATTATGATCTCCCTCTTCGTGTAATTAAGATGGACAAGACACGGATACAAACGCAATCCTAGTTTTTATATAGAAGAAAAGAGACAAACACAAGACTAAGTAATTTATTTGTGTGACACTCACCCAAACTCTAACTTACACTCTTCACCCACTCGAGGACTCGAACTCACACTCCCTTGAGCTTAATAGCTTGATCACTACAAACCTCACTCACTCACTCACCCACACTTTATTTGTTTCTTGCTTGCTTGATACAAAATGCCAACAACTCACACCTATTATAGTAGTGGAAGTTGGTCTAAAGGATCAAGATTCACACATTCCTAAGTTGATATTTAGCTTTGATCCTTATCCACTATCTAGAATAATCCTTGTGCTTGTCCTCCAAGTAATTCTAGAATTGTCTTAGTGTTAATCTCCTAATCTACTCTAGAATTTTCTTTCACCTTGGGCTTTGATCTTGGTCTTGGGCCAAATTCACTTCCTAATATAAAGAGGGAGCCCAACAATCTCCCCCTTCCCGACTTATTTTAGGAAGTATCATGATGTCATTACCTCGATCACGATCTTTAACCTTTTCGGTTGTTATTACCCTGGTCACTGTGTGTGACCAACTCTCCTTGCATCTCTCTGGATGCGATATCCTCTGCCTTAGTAATGCTTAAGGTGATACACCGTTGCAATTTCGATTTCCAAGAGTCCGCTCCCCTGCAAAGGCATACATTGACATTGATCTCCTGTAAATATCTTTGGTCGTCTCCACATCTGTCTAACACAGGCTTCCCTTTTGCTAGCTCATGACTATGGTCTTCATGCAAGGCTTTCGTCTCCTCCTGCATGGCTCTCACCTGCTTATAAGTTGGGTTCTCATGCAAGGCTTTCATCTCCTTCTGCATGGCTCTTACCCACTCGCTTTCGTTGTTGCCGATCATAGCCTCTTCATAACTCTGAGGCTCTCCTCCATCCGTGAGTATCTCGTACTCATCGGGGTTGCACCAGGTTGATAGTCGTCTCTCTCTAGAGAATCACCTTTTAGCATCAACATCATCGTTCTCGGATGAACTCGCTCCTCGATCAATCTTCTTGTTGATCGGATCCCGACGTTGATGGTTGAGCTCGCCTATGGGAGAACCGAGGTATATGCATTCCTTGGGCTCGGCTCGCATGAGGTACAACGACCCCTCTTTCCTTCCTCGAGCCATGACCAGACTTCCTTTGGTGAGCTTCCACTTACCTTCACCAAAGAGATTCACATAACCATCTTCGTCAAGCTTCCATGCTGATATGAGATTGACGCGCAAGTCAGGTACATGCCTCACATCCTTGAGGACAAGCTTGGATCCCTTGTTACATGTCAGAATGACATCTCCCATTCCGACGATCTTGCTCCTGCCTCGATTTCCCATCCGGACATTACCAAAGTCGCCACTTTGGTAGGTTGAAAACAGTCTTCTGTGAGGAGTGACGTGGAAGGATGCGCCAGTGTCAATAACCCAAGAGTTATCATCATAGGCAATGTTGCCTTCTCCAACGAGATAAACCTCATCGCCTTCGTCTGCCATGACGGTGGTATTCCTCTTCGGTCGATTCTTCGTTGGGCTAGACTGATCCGACTTGACGTTACTGACCAATTGATCCTTCTCGAGAATTCGACATTCCGCTTTCTTGTGACCTATCTTGCCACAATAATAACAAGTTATCTTGGAGCGTGATTGGAACTTACCTCGAGACTCCTCTAGGTCCTGGCTTCTACGGTTGTCGGTCCTGCTCCGGTAGTCGACAACATTTACCTCGAACTGGGTGGTCATGCCTCATTTCTTCCTCCTTGCTTCTTCATTAAGAAGGCTATCACTGACGGTATCCGTGGTGAGCTTTCCTTCTGGTGCTGAGTTACTGAGAGTAACCACGAGCGTGTCCCAACTCTCTGGTAGGGAACTAAGGAGTAGAAGGGCTTGCAAATCATCCTCGATCTTCATCTCGGCCTTTGTTAGCTGATTCACGAGCCCCTTGAAATTGTTCAAGTGCTCGATCATGCTTTCACCATCCTTATACTCCAACTTCACCAACCGTCGAACTAGGAGGGTTTTATTACGAGGATTCTTCTTTTGAATCATGGACTCAAGCTTTGTCCATAATTCAAAGGCATTCGTGTAAGTAGAAACATGCTCAAAAAGAGTTCAGTCTATATACTTATGGATTACGGCGACCGCCTTTTGGTTTAGGAGCTCTCATGCCTTATCACTCTTTCCTTCTGGCTTCTTCTAGCTCGTTGATGATGGGCTCGTGCAAATCCTTGTAATAGAGATGATCTTCCATCATCGGCTTCCAGTAGGAGTAGTTGTCCGCTGTGAGTTTGAACATGTCACCATCGTAGGCAACGGTAGCCTCCATCTTGAACCGCACGAGATAACCCGGACCACGAATGAACCTTGCTCTGATACCACTGTTGGGAAAAACTAGCCTTTTCTCTCTTCGTGTGATTAAGATGGGCAAGACACGGATACAAACGCACTCCTAATTTTTATATCGGTTAGGATTTGACCGGATTTGATTCGGTTCAGTTCTAATCCGATTCACCAGTTCGGATTCACATTTGTCCAGCTCTCTACCTGCAACAAAGAAAGTTAACTGAATATGTCTTCACTGATCATATCTGTCTCAAACGGCTTGAATTAAGAGACACATGTGTATCTATATATAATCCAATCACTGTTATTTTTCTTACGTAAAATTCCAAATTACTAGCATTCATCTCATTTTTAAAATTGGCTGTATATAATATAAAGTAGAACTAGAATAAGATCACTGACATCTTCATGTCACATTGCATCATAAAATTGCCTGTATGTCGTGCCGCGTCATCAAAATTTATTTTATTTTTTACTTTTTTACTATTGTATAAAATATTTTAAATAATTTTTTTTAATATATAAATTATGATAGAAATATAATATAAATATTATTGGTGTGATATTTTCCATATATTAAGTAATCTTAATTTTATTTTTAATATAAAATATAAATATTAAGCGTGATCTTTTTTCATAATTTAAATTAATCTTGATTTTCTTTTCATTATATAATAATTTTATATATCGTAAATAGTAAGGTTGTGATCGTTTTCATACATTAAGTGATTCGTCTTGCATATGACTATTGATTTATATGTGTGATAATAAGTTCGTACTCTTGTTAAAAAAATAGATAAAATCTTGTCTTTTGTTGGTATTATTATACGTATATGGTTTTTTCTAGTGTGAGTCATGGACACACTATAATAACTTTTTTTTTAACAATAAAATTCCATTTTTAGTAATAATTTTTTAGTCATTAATTTATTTTTTTGACTAAGGGTTTATTCATTATCTTTTAGAAAATATTTTGAAAATAATTTCATATTTTAACTTGTTAACATGTGTCCATGGGACATGAACACGCTAGAAAATAGTACTTATATTTGTAGGGTATGAGAATTATGAGTGATTCGATTGTCACCAGTAATAAATTATGTCGAAGATAAGTAAGAATTATCAGTGAAGTTTGTTGCCAAATGAAATTAGAAAATTTAGTATGAATATTTTGATCTTATCTCTCCGATAAAAAAATTTATTTGATTTTGTGTATTTACATGTTAGTTTGTGAAAAGAAGAAATATTATTTTGATGGAAGTATAATTTGATGAGATAAATACTTTGATGAAATATTGCAATTTCTTAAGATTTGTTTTACCGATATTTTTACTAGCAAGTAAAGATTGAAGATTTAATGTGACTGAGAATAGAAAATATATCATACTGCAACATGATTTTTTTTCATATTTTTTAGTCAATGTATTTTTATCTAATTATCCTTTAAATTAAAATCTAAGTAGTCATTTTTTATTTGATTTTAAGTTTATTTAACCTTCAATATATTGTTTACATATGTAATATAACATTCATCTTTATCAATTTATTATTAGTAGATACTTCTTTATGTTATCACATTTATGTTACAATTTTCTTTACATTTAGTGAGAATATATGTTTTTCCTTGTTCAATATTTTCAAAATATGTAAAATCGATATATTTTGCATGATTTAAAAAAGAAAATCAATGTATATTTTCTCCAAATTTCGGGCAAACAATAATTTCTATTTAATATCCAACTTTGACTTTGACAATTATCATAACACTTTTCAGTTATTATTAGATTTTCTATAATTATAATATTTTTTCATGAACAGTAATATATTACAATTAATCATCTTTTGTAGGATTTTAATGTTATATCCACAGACAAAAATATATCAAACAATTAATACAGATAAGAGGTTAAGGATTGGAAGATAATTAGAAACAAGCTAGCTAGATTTTCACGAAAAGAGAAAGAAAGATAAACACCTGCATACACATTCACATAAGACAGAAGTTTTATAATTAAGTCATAAATTGATCAAAGCCGGGCGTTTTGAGATTTCACTGCGGATGGCGATGGATGTGGCGAAGACGCAAAGATCGCGCCTTAATCCCGTACAACTTTTGTTTAGATATTTAATCAACCGTGTTAAGAGGAAGAGCAAGGTTGATGGTGAGAAGAAATCAGTACGTACCTAAAGTGGTGAGTTATATTCCCGGAGACATAGTGACCTTCGACAGTTGCCACAACACAGGCATTCATCGGAATGCCATGTTAAGTTTCTTTGATGCGGACCCCATTGTTGTATATGAACGCGGAGATGGAAGCAAAGCAGTGTTGTTTAAGATCGAGACAATTCCCTCCGATCGAGCTCGGTACTGTTTTGGTACGATATATATCAACACTGATGAGGTTGAAAAGATAGACAGCACTGCTTGGTGGTGCTGGTGCAGAGACTAAGACAACGATGATGAAGAAGAAGAAGAAGAAGAACAGTCTATGTTTGTTAATTAGACTAGACTACACTAGACTACTATCATTATTTCAACACTTGTTAAGTACGGTAGTTGGTATCATCAATTGTTGGATATTGACGTACCAAGGTTGGCTGCGCGTATTGAAGAGGAGATTCATCATCGGTGTCCAATTGACTGTTATAATATGTTTTCGGGAAGCGGATCAGTCCAACGAGTCAAATTCACCGTTACGCCGTGACTTGTGGGCTTTTTAGGCCATCCGAGATCGTTTCGGGCCTCAAACCAGCATTTTAATATTTTCAGTAATTTATATTTCAATTCGGTTTTGCTTTAATATCGTCCTAGGGTTTCGTTTTCCATATTTAAGCATTTTTCAGTTGTTAGAGGCATTTATCTTTTATTCAATAAAAAATCATACGAGTTTCTCTTATTTTCTGGTGGATTCCAGAGTTTATCCTTTGAGTTCGTCGCTTGCGAACTTAATCTCGATCTAAGTTTAGCACTTGTTAATCCTCGCGTTTCCTACTGCGTCAGATATCCTAGTTGTTGTAATTTTAATCACTTCAATACATAGATTAGATACCTGGCTATGAGTGGCGTTTTATGTGTACAACACCAATCCATTTAATATGATTCACTTTGCAGTTTTATTATATTTTGTCCTGCTTCTCAACGTGCATCAAATTGATCAAACTGATGTGTTTTTGCTGCCACTTGCTTTAACCATATTCCCCACTCTTTTTTGTACACAGTTGTTTGTATCTAACTATCTTTAGTTTTACATCTTTAAATGCCCAACTAATTCTACCAATTAAGGAAAAGATTCAGTTATGTCATTTACCTGCACTTGTATATGAAAAAACACATGTTCTTATTAAAAAACGTACACTTGACTGCATAAACTATCTACCAAATCTAGTTATGAAACCTCAGGTTTCTCTAAAACGTACACAAGTACAAATTGGAATCAGCTATTATAGCTACCTTGCTTTGCATAATAAGCATATACTAGCTATTACAGCATGAACCACATACTCCTTATACAGACTTAATTCCCATTGAATTCTGATGTTCTTCTAGGTAGACAAATCTAAGGATGTTCCGCGTTGCCCTGCAGCAAAGGAATTAAGGTAACTAAAAATGTCTTCACTGATCATACCTTCAAAGGGTGTTGTCTCAAATGGCTTGACTTCAGACACACTTGCAAGATTCTCCTGCTCCCAATATTCCGGTTGCCCCATCAGCCAATTGACGTCATCTTCCATGATCCATTCTCCATTACACTCTGCTGTATCCATAACAATTGTTGATGGTGGAGTGAACTCTAATCCATTACTAGGAATCCCAATTGCAAGATTCGCCACATGGTTGCTTAGAGTTTCAACCTCCTCTTGCAAATAAGCCACCTGCACAAAACTCACTACTTAGTCTAAAAAAAATAACTTTTTTTTTTTATATATATATATAAGGTGGTAGTTACTAAGAAATTGACCTGTTGTTGCAGGGCATAAATGTAAGCAACACAGCCATAAACAGGATCATGCATTCTAGCAAGAGCTTCAAAGGACATAGCAATGGCTGCCTCGCCTCTGCATTGCTCTGGCAGGTGTACGAGTAATCTGGACGCGTTGCTTGCACCGAATACTTTGTGCACTGCACCAAAATGCTGGGGTGCTAATTCATACCTGAATTTTGCTATAACACATTATTATAAATGCAAAAGAAGAAAAAAAAACTTTTGTGTGAATTTTGACATGGTTGATCATCATATACCTGAAGTAAGGTGCAAATACACATTCAGCAGTGCACTTCCTCCTTAGGAACTTACACGCGCCACAAGACGTGCTAACGCCTGTCATTGTCCTAAAAGCTTTCTTTGTTTCTTTCTTTCTTTCTTTGCTTTGATTACTTGGTTAATTATGAAATGTGTTCAAGTAGGGAATAATGTCTTGTCCCTTTTTATAGTGATGATTTAATCAATTCAGGAGCCAAGAAAATGTTCCTAGTTGAGTATGGTACTTACACTGTTTCCTTTATTATTATTCCCTAAAAAGTTTCCTTTTGCGTCTCCTTTATGGGCTACACCTCTATTCTTTTCGTGAGACTTTTTCACTTTGCTTTTTCACATATTATTTCTTAAATTTTGGGATGGCAACGGGATGGGTATATATTCCCCATTCCCCGTGGGGGAATCCCCACTATAGGGACGGGTACGGGGCGTTTAAACGGGGATGGGAGCGGGGGGAAAGTTTAAACTCCGAACGGGGATAAAGGTCCCCACCCCTCCCCGTTCCCGTTCCCGTCCCCGTCCCCGTCCCCATCCTTGACGGGGAAATCCGCAGGGATCCCCGCCGAATACATTATTTTTGTGATTTTTTTAATCTTAAATTTTATATTATTTAGTCCATAAATCTTGTACCCTTTAGACGTTAAATCATAAATCTCAAATCATTTATTTTTGATCCCCGTTCGGAGACTGGGGCAAAAAACGGGAACGGGGACGGGGAGAGTACTCCCCGCCCCGTTGCCGTCCCTACTTAAATTACTACAAGTGTGTGCAGGATTTCTGAATTTGAGCATTTAATATGAACACTAATCAATGTGCCTAATCATGATCATTTATCATATCCTGCACTGCATCATCTCTTATTCTCCTGATCAATTGCTTATAATATTATTCACTTTGCCATCTTCTAGGATCAGGCAATCATCATGGAGTTTATCCTGTCTTGCATAGAATATTTCAAGGATGTACAATTTGCATTTGTGAATGATCGATCATATTCATGGACGATATGATGTACGTTCTTGAATTGAAGATTTAGTGACTCCAACTCCAAGTTGTTACTTATTGCATGTATGATGTATGTATCATCTGTTGATCCATGATGATCGAAGTTCCACTTTGTATAAGTACTCATCTGATTGGATGGGTGCAGTTACCGACATTAATGGTAGTGGACATCAATTTAAGACAGTGAGATGCAAGATGGCTTTTAGTGCATTAATTCCTCATGATTATTGGGAAAAGTTGAGCTTTTGATGCATTATGAGCTAGTTTTACTAGGTTTAGTGATCAGAATTAGTAGTGTAGGTTGTCAGTAATTCCTTTCTAAAAGAGGGTTAATTTAACCTGTCTGGAATGCGTTCCATCTCAATGATTGTACATTTGCTTGTCGTAATCACACTTTTTTAATTCCTTGCAGATTTGGCTGCTGTTTCAGCCCTTTCCGGATTTGTTAATCAGTGTTTCTTTCTCTCTAAGTTGTTAATCCTGATTAATTGCTTGATCAATTTAATTCACATCTCTCCATGTTTCCTTGCACTTAAGAGTTAGGTAAAGTTGTGTGAAGGAGAAGGGCGGCTGGATAAATGCAGAGGGACATACAACAAACAAACATGCCATGAAAAAAGTTTCCCACTTTCTCTACTTTTGTACATTATCTCTTAATTCATTTGGAGTCTAGTGTGGTTTTGTTCATGAATTGATGGGTACAATAAGTTCAATTACAATAAAGTCCTCAATTAATCTCTATTAGTAATGCTCGTGAATTAATTGACATGGTTTGGTTGCGGGCGCCCCTTTTGTTTATTATTATAACTTGTTAGAGTTACACAATGTAAATTATGCAATTGTGTAGCATGTGCTAATTGACATTGCTGGATGGGTATGTGGTTGATATCATTTTATATTTATTCTGCGGTTAGATACTATTCCACTTAGTGCAGAGTAATTTTGTGCTTCAGAGATTTTTTTTATAGAAAAAATACCGGTATGGGTACTACAATAACCAAATTGTGTACTTGTGTTTTCAAAATGTCAAATTTAGACAATGGGCCGTGGGCCAATCCGGGGGCATGTGGATATGTGTGGCGCAACTTATGCGTATGGGCCTAGCACATAAGTCCAGTGGGGTTCTATCTTAAAACCAATTGGCAATAGGAAGAGTAGTCCACTAAGCTTATATATTAGGCAAGTTATGTCTCAATTTTAGATTTGGGATGATATTCTAACACTCTACTTGGCTCGTGACACTTGGACCCAGAACCGAAACATGCTCTGATACAATGTCAAATTAGACAATGGACCGTGTGTCAACCTGAGACGTGTGGATATGTATGACGTAACTGTGTATATGGGCCTAGCACATAAGCCCAGTGGGATTCCATCATAAAATCAATTGACAATAGGAGGAGGAGTCTACTAAGCTTATATACTAGTCAAGTTATGTCTCAACTTTATATATAAGATGGTATTCTAACACAAAACATAGGAATATAATGATTGAGCCTATTTACAATCTTTATATGATAAGAGTTTTTGTGTCACCGTGTACATATGGGATCAAAAGATATTGGCAGAAAAAGGTTCCTCTTTTGCCTGAGAGAGTGTTATTTATTTAAGAATTTAGTGTATAACTATGTATTTTTAAGAATTGTGATCAAGTTCAACTATTACATAGTACTTTATATTGTGACTTTTATATTTGTGTGGATTGTAATTTGAACCATATTCTGAAGTATGTTATATGTGGTGTTCAGTTTGCTGGATAGATGATAAGGAAATGTCTAGATTTGGAACCACAAAACCCAATTTCAAGGTCTGAATCTGATAAAGTAATTAATTTCCACATATATATATAAGTCGAAATTACCTAATCAATTAAGAAACAGTGACTTGTTCAGCTAATATGAAAGTTGAGAGAAATCGGAGTTGAAAGTAAAGTCAGTAATATCAGGATAATTGTCTTGTGAGTTGTGGCATTTTTTTGGGTTTCCTGGCCCCTTCAATATATTACTTTTCATTTACAGTGCCGTTGGGGATTTATTGTTGCTTTATGATGATCACTGAGATGCAATATGAATTGATCTGGGAGCCGCAAATTTACCTGTTAAATTGATGAACAATCAATTGTCAAGCGCAGAGGACCATCCATTCTTCAAAAGATCTCTCACCATACAATTTTTTAAATTTATTATCGACGACAATGTTTCTTAGATTTTACTATATCAGTATAAGAAGTCAATTTAAAGATGTAAAATTTCCCTTCTTTGATTTGAAGTTTTTTAAACATAACTTAAATCGAAAGTGTAACTTCGTTGGTCATTTTTTGTTAGGTTACTGGAGTATTCCTTAATATGAAGTAATAATACGTCAATACTCAATACTAATCAAATGATGTTGGGTCGCCTTCGGATAACGGGATAAGACTATCATTCACTTACGTTAGTGTAGTAAAGAATTTTCGTACCATAAATAATGATTTTGAGTCGAAGAATAATCACCTTGAGAATTCGATCTTCCGTCGTAAATCGTCTTTGACCTGAAATAAGGAGGGATTGATCCCCCGAACGCACTCCGACGCTCAAGTCAGTAATGGAACATTTTTTGTATATCTGATAATGGTGGTTGCTATAGCCTAATGAAGAAGCAGTAATTAGAAAAAATTAGGGTTAGAAAATCTCTATTTCCAAATCATTAAAGGCCCATTTAACTCTCTCCTTAATTAAAGCCCCAAAAGATCTCTCATTGTCCAACTAGGCTAATAAAAATAGGTAATTTAATAATGAGATATTTTATCCATCAATTTGCCCCTCGGACTTTCGAGACTCGATCGAGAATCGGGAGTCCGAAAAACAGTTAGGACATACCAGATTGTCGAAAATAGCAGATCGGAATATGGCACGGTTTGTGACAAACCGTGCGCTCTTACAGAGACCCTCGCTTTGCAGTTATGTTGCCCGGCACGGTTTGTGACATATTCGCACGGTTTGTGACAAACTGTGCGCCCTTACAGAATCACCTATCTTCCGCTCCGCTCACACCGCACGATCGACAACTTGGCCCGCACGGTTTGTTACAAACCGTGCGGTACTCAAGAGACTTCTATTATCGCTGCTCGTCTGACTGGCACGGTTCGGGACAGGACCCGCACGGTTTGTCACAAACCGTGCGGTCCTCCAGAGTCTTCTTTTTTTGCTGGACGGATCACCGCCTGTTTGGCACGGTCGAGGACAGGACTCGCACGGTTTGTGACAAACCGTGTGGTCCTCCATAAGTCGTTTTCCCTGCTGAATTCAAACCTTCTGAGATGTACGCCCTACTATGACAACGCGGTGTCGGTCTAGATGCGACTTCATGGAGTCGGCTTTGGTACGACAACGTGGTGTCGGTTTAAGTGTGACTTCGTGGAGTTGGCTTTGGTATGACAACGTGGTGTCGGTTTAAGTGCGACTTCATGGAGTCGGCTTAGGTACGACAACGTGGTGTCGGTTTAAGTGTGACTTTGTGGAGTCGGCTTAGTACGACAACGTGGTGTCGGTTTAGGTGTGACTTCGTGGAGTCGGATTAGTACAACAACGTGGTGTCGGTTTAGATGCGACCTCGTGGAGTCGGCTTAGTACGACAACGTGGTGTCGGTTTAGGGGGGACCTCTTCCCTGCTACTACTCAACAACATGTGACGAAACTGCAATCTTGGCATTGCTAAATGTCAATCATGAACAACACAGGAAAAACATTTGGGGGGGCTCATTAAAACCTCTTCACGGGAAAACCACGTGGGAGAAAACCGCATGAAGAGGAAAAAGAGTACCCCCAGTTCAGCTAAATGCATTAAAACTTAGAAAAAGCAAGAGGTTAAATGTAGAACCTCCTCAAGCTTGTACGCCCCCTTACCGGAAGAAGTTGTGACACGGTACGGACCTTCCCAATTCGGACCGAGTTTGCCATCGGTCGGATCTTTTGTATTAGCCAGGACCCTACGCAGGACAAAGTCGCCCACTTCAAAACTCCGCGGCTTGAGACCCTTCCTGTGAGCACGCATCATCTCGCGATGGTAAGCTGCTAGGCGAATCGTCGACGCCTCCCTTTCTTTCCTGTAAGAGGTCGAGATTGACCTTGAGAGTCTCGTCATTCCCTCCCTGCTCGAATGCCTCGGTCCTGATTGTGGGAAGGCCAAGCTCCAAAGGCATCACCGCTTTCGAGCCATAGGTGAGGGCAAAAGGTGTCTCCCCAGTCGACCGTCGGGGGGTCGTTGGGTATGCCCACAGGACGGCTGGCAGCTCCTCCACCCATCGCCCTTTGGCGCTATCCAACCTCTTCTTAAGGCCATCAAGGATGACCTTGTTAGTCGCCTCCGTCTGTCCATTCGCCTGCGGGTAAGCTACAGATGAGTAAAAGTTGTTAATGCCATAACCTGCGCAAAAAGACTTAAATGCGGTGCTATTAAATTGAGTCCCGTTGTCACACATCAAAGCATAGGGGATGCCAAAGCGGGTGATAATAAACTCCCAGACGAACTTTTGGATGTCAGTGTCTCGGATCCCTGACAAGGGCTTGGCCTCTACCCACTTTGTAAAGTAGTCTGTGGCTATGACAAGATAACGCTTATTCCCTGGAGCCCTTGGGAAAGGACCCACTAAATCGAGGCCCCACTGTGCAAATGGCCAAGGACTCGTCAAAGGGTTCAGATCAGTGGCGGGCTGATGTATCATTTTAGCAAACTTTTGACACTTCTCGCACTTTCTAACATAGCATTCAGCATCCTTTTGCTTGTACGGCCACCAATACCCCTGTGCTTTTGCTCTCATCGCCAGGCTTCTGGCAGGCAAATGGAAATCGCATACTCCCTCATGAATTTCATACAGAAAATTTTCCACCTTAGAAGGCGGTATACACTTGAGATAAAGCCCCGAGAAAGACTTTCGATACAAAAACCCACTCGGTGAGATCCAGAATAGTGCCGATTTGAGCCTGATTTGCCGTGCTTCCTTTTTATCTTCAGGCAACCTGTCGTGCTGCAGGTAATCAAAGACGGGGTCCATCCAACTTGGTTCAGTGTCAAGCCAGAGGACCTCTTCACTTTCGATGTTGGGTGACTCAAGGATGTTAATCGTAATAGGGGAATTCTGACTGCCCGAACTGGACAATGCCAGAGTAGCAAGTGCGTCTGCCACCTCGTTTTGTTCTCGCGGAATCTGGTGTACTCTAAACTCACAAAACTCTGCTAACAAATTGCGGGCCCTCTTCAGATAAGCCAGCATACGCGATGACTTCGCGCCATACTCCCATGTAACCTGATTGACTATAAGCTGTGAGTCTGAATAGATTACCAGTTCCTTTGCTCCTCCATTCCTGGTTGCCGTCAATCCCAAGATCAAAGCCTCATACTCTGCTTCATTATTGGTTGCTGGAAACCCCAACTTTATAGCTGTGCGAACTGTCTCCCATGTTGGGGATTTCAGCACCAATCCTGCCCCTGCACCTTTTCTGTTTGATGCCCCATCGACTTGGAGCTCCCAGGTATGTTGAAGATTTACCTGTAAACTCCAGACCGGATTAATCACCTCAGGAGCTTCTCCAACAAATTCGGCTACAAAGTCTGCCAGTACTTGGCCCTTGATCGCCACTCTTGGGACATATCGCAACTCATATTGCCCCAGCTCTGAGAGGGAAAGCGGTCACAACAGCAATAGCATGTACTTGGAAATAATGATTGAGCTTTCTTGACGCCACTACTAAAGCTAAAAGTAACTTCTCCAATGGTGTGTACCTGGATTCTGCGTTAAGTAGTGTCTTGCTGACGTAATAGACTGGACGCTGGGCTCCTCCAACCTCCCTAATTAAGACTGCGCTGACAGCCATGTTTGACACTGACAAATACAATGACAACTCCTCACCAGGCTTAGGAACTGTTAAAATTGGAGGCTTTTGAAGATATGCCTTTAATTCTAATAGTGATTGCTTGCATTCCTCATCCCACTGAAAAATCCTTTCTCCCCTCATCAACCTAAAGAAGTTCCCGCACTTGTCTGAGGACTTACTAATAAAGTGATTCAGAGCAGCTGACATACCTGCCAATTTCTGAACTTCCTTAACACAAGTCGGACTGTGAATTGCCTGGATCGCTCTAACTTGATTTGGACTTGCTTCAATCCCCCGATGGGTCACCAGATGACCCAGGAACTTGCCAGAACTGACTCCAAATGCACACTTAGAAGCATTGAGACGCAAGCTGTATTTTTTCATGATGTTGAATACTTGCTGCAGATCCCCTAAGTGGTCTTCTTTCTACCTGCTTTTAACCACCATATCATCAATATAGACCTCTACCCTGGATCCAATTGTAATACCCTCATTTTTAGTAAGGGTATTTGGGTATTTTTCCCCAACCCTCGTTCTGAAATCATATCGCTTTCGGAGAAATTCGGATTTTTTGTAACATGTCTGATCTCTGTAATTTTTCCCTGAGTGGTATAAATTACATTCGACGTATTTTCGAGGCTTAGAATATTTGTTTGGGTACAAATATATAAATTTCGGGGTTTAAACCCATGCCAAACCCTTTCCCGAGCAAAAAGACGCGAAAATGTCTCTATCGCGACCGCGGAAAAATGGCTCTCAGAAGAGCTGGGCACAGGAATATTCCGCGACCGCGGAAAAAGTTCCGCGATCGCGGAAAATGCAGACACGCCAACGTCGCTTCGTCTTCCTCCTCGTCGTTCGCGCCCGCCGTTGATCCTCTGTTTCACCGTTGATCTGGGCAGGGAGGGCTCCTCCTTTGGGCTATAAAAGGAGGTCGGATTGGGAAGGTTTTGGCACCCAAATATTTGATCTCCTCATCTCTTGCTCTCTCGTTTTTCCTTCGTCGCCGGAGTTCGAGCTCTCGCCGGAATTCTCGAAGTGTCGTCGGAGCTCTCGCCAGTCGTCGTGGTGGCCTTGGAGTGGTGCTTAGGAGGCGCAAGGAAGGTTGGAGTCGAAGCCCTCGCGAATCGAGCCCCCTCGCATCGTCGCCGGTGAGGTTTTCTCTCTTTAGAGTCGCCGGAGTTCATGGCCGCGACCGCGGACATGAACTGCCGCGACCGCGGCAGTGACAAGGTCAGTCGCGGCCGCTGTCCTCGACGCTCGCGGACGTTGTCCTCGACGCCCGCGACCGCGGAATCCCAGCCGCGACCGCGGATTGCCTTGGCAATCGCGATCGTGGCCTTGGACGATCCGGTCTCGGGCGGGACTTTCGTCCTTTCGATTTCGATCGTTCTTTCTTAGATTCGTATCATTTTATTGTCGAATCTAACCTAGGGTTTCGTTATGGTTCGTTGTCGTAGGAATCTGTCATCCGACTTCCGTTCCCGTTCCGGACCCAGAAACCCGTCGTCGCTCAATCGCTCGTCTAGACTAAGACAAGTGGCGGTTCGCTTTTGCTTATCATTCCATATTTCCATTAATTATCAATTGTTTAATTGTTAATTAAATTGGGATGAACTATTGTTTTCGTTTGGGAACAGATTTTATAAATGATACGATTAAAAAGTGATATTATAATAGGTTGTATATACTGCTAGAAACAACGCTATTATATATATATTATTTCCATAATGGTATTGATGTGGACTATTGTGTGATTTTAATTGTTTAGTTAGAACGAGTATTCCTAGGAACGATATGTACCTTGCGAGGTCTAGTCGTTTCTTTATAACTGGTACTATGAGGATTTTTCCCTAGTACTCTCTCTGGTCATGACTATACCCTTACTCAGGGTAGGTGCACACAGCTGGTGCCGATATTCGGGATTTATTCCCTTCGATATCTCTCGCGATGAGATGATATATCTTAAAAGCTTATAACGTAATTGTGCGTTTTGGAATTAAATAAGATAAGTGTGATTATGCACATAATTAATATACCCTCGGGCGATGAGTACAACGTGGAAACCGCCCGGACTTCGATTAGAGTAAGTCCTCCTTCCAAATCTGAATTCGCATTACGCGGTGAGGTTGGTCGTGGATTCAAATGGTCAAGTCTTTTTAAACGCTTGTGTGAAATTATAATGTTCTCGAACACTTGTCATACTTTCCGTTAAGACTCAATCTCTTGGAGTCTTCTCTTCATACGTTTCTGATAAGACTCGATCTTTAGGAGTCTTCTCTTGATCTTTCTGTTTTGTATCCTTCCGTAGAAGTATTGAGGCTTACTATCGTCATCGGCTTTCATTCGAGAAGCGATGGGTCTAACCTAATACGACTACCTTAGAACCTTTCTGTTTTACCCTTGCATAGTCTTTCATTAGACTAACCAACCGGTTATTTTCCCTTGCATGGTTGGCTGGTGTCATCCGTCTCATACGGCACATCAGGTAGACTTCCGTTCCGTGAAGGCTAGAACCGACAATGAAGGCAGATGAAGTTTTTAAGAGTTTTATCCAAGTTGAAGATCCTAGGCGGGTGATCGCTTCGATCAAGACCCTTATGTTATTTATTTAAAAGACTTATGTTGTATTAAAACATATTCTGTATTTCTGTTGTATTTGGGATTTACAGATGTAATTCTGAGACTTTGGTTTGAATAAAGATTATGATATTTCATATTATCAATGTATTTTATGTTTTGTATAAAGTAGTTAAGCCTTGGGTGGCTTCGGATGTGAAATCTGAGGTCACTGGCGGTAATACTTTCAAGGTGATATTTAGGGGTGTTACACCAATCAAGTCAGCAAATAAAGAAACAATAGCTCTCTGAAAGGTGGCCCCTGCATTTTTGAGTCCGAATGGCATGACTTTATAGCAGAAGATGCCTCGGGGCGTGATAAACGTTGTTTTCTCTTGATCCTCCTCTAGTAAAGGGATTTGATGGTATCCCTTGTAAGCATCAAGGAAGCTCATTCGTGAATGTCCAGCTGTCGCATCCACCAATTGATCGATCTTGGGGAGTGGATACAGGTCTTTGGGGCATGCCTTGTTCAAGTCGATGAAGTCCACACAAACTCTCCAATCACCGCTCTTTTTCTTAACAACCACAGTATTGGCTAGCCAAGTAGGGTATTGAACCTCCCTTACTGCCCTTGCATCAATACACTTATCTAACTCAGCGATGACTGCGTCTGAGTGCTGAACTGAGGATCGCCTCGCCTTCTGAACCACGGGCTTTGCGTCCGGACGAACGCTTAGCCTATGACAAGCAACTGTAGGGTCCAGGCTCGACATCTCATATGGGCTCCATGCAAACACCTCCATGTTCCTTCTTAAGAGCCCCTCTAAGGATTCTAATTCATCTCCTGAAATGTTAGCTCCAACAAGAAAGAATTTTTCGGGTTCAGAGGTACTTACATCAATCTTTTGCAAGGCTTCAATTGACTTATCCGACGGATTCTGGCCAACGTCATCCAAGACCTGCGGGTCGTCCCGGATGGTGTGTACTGAGGAGACCGACCCCTCCACCCCAAGGCAATGTCGGGCGGCCCTTTGATCACCTCTGACTAGTACCACCCTTCCTTGCAGCGGGAAGAC
The DNA here is from genome assembly GCA_027886185.1 of Rheum nobile. Lineage (NCBI taxonomy): Eukaryota > Viridiplantae > Streptophyta > Magnoliopsida > Caryophyllales > Polygonaceae > Rheum > Rheum nobile. The sequence continues at coordinate 550,800 of WOAB01000616.1, read as the reverse complement.
GATTGCTTGGTGGAACGTTGAATGGACCGCCTGCATAGCGTGCAACCAAGGTCGTCCCAGAATAGCATTGTAGGTGCATGGAACGTTCACCACCAAGAACTCAACAGTGATAGGCTTTCCTCCCAGCGTTACGGTCTCCCTGAGCATGCCCAAAGGCCATACAAGGAACGACCCTAAACCCATCAATTGCGTAGACACAGGAACCAAATCCTCCTGACTCTTCCCAAGCTTCTTGAACATCTCGTAGTACATGATATCCACCAAGCTACCTGAATCAACCAGAACCCAACGTACATCAAATAGCGCTAGCTCAACAGTCAGAACCAGTGGATCATTATGCGGGAGCTGGACGCCCTCCAAATCCTCATGAGAGAACGACAACCTCATGACCTCCTCTGAACGAGGCCTTTTGCTCTCCTGAATCTCCACTTTGAGCACTTCTATACGATGACAACTCTTCCTGAACTCATGCCTGGACGACTGAGTTTGCCTGACCGACGCCTCAATCATGTGAATAACCTGCCTTGGCGGCCCTGGCGCCTTGTCTGCTGGCCCCTCCTGAGCTCTCCTTCCACCCTGAGTACCCCTCGGCGCACCCTTACCATCTAGGAACTCCTTCAATTCTCCCTTTTCGACCATTTGATCCAGGAACCGCCTAAAAGCCTTGCACTCAACAGTTGCATGCCCCTTGTCTTTATGATAGAAACAAAACTTGGATTGATCTCGATCCGGCCCATCTCTTATGGGAGCGGGCCACCTGAAGAAAGGCTTGTCCTTTATCTGTCTCAGGATCTCGAACATGGGAATTTTGAACGCAGCATGGACAGACTGGGCAACAGGCAGCGGGGGAAGCCCCATGTCCTGCCCATGGTGAGGACAAACCCTGGCCTCCTGGGAGTCGCTCCCCCCTTGCTTTCTGGTGGGTGAGCGAGACATCTTAGAATCGTACTCAAGCTTCATATACTGCCTCAGACGCTCGTGCAACTCGCTCATGCTCGCAGGTTGCCTCAACGTCATACTTTCCCTGAGCTTACTTTTGTGGGCCAGAGCGAGCCTAAAAGCACCCACGGCTGATCTCTCATCACAATCATCGATGTCTGAATAGCACTCCATAAACCTTGCGGCGAACTGTCTCAGCCCTTCATCTCAACGCATCCTCAAAGCAAACAAAGAATCAACCGACGGGGCCTCCCGGCTGTTAGCAATAAAATGAGACACAAACTTCTTCGCCAACTGGTCCCACGAGTAGATTGAGTCAGATTTCAAGGTGTGGAACCACTTCGCTGTGATTTTACCTAAACTTGCAGGGAACATTTTGCACAGCAAGGCATCATTCGCAATCCACAAAGCCATCTTGTGAGAAAACATGGCTATGTGACTAACGGGATCCGACTTCCCATCATACAATTCAAAGGAAGGGGTAGAAAACTTAGCTGGCGGATGTTGGTCCCTGATTTGCTTAACGAACGGTGTAGAAGTCATTCGAGCAAGTTTCTTCTCTGCCTGCTCTTGAGCGTTGATCAAAGATTCCCCTTGATTGTCGAGCAAGCGCATCAAACGCTTCTCCACGTCCCAGAACCTCTCGTTGTCCCGGCCTCAGACCCGTCCTGAGTCGACGCTTCCTTCCCTTTCCCAACGCATGCGCACAGGAGGGGACCGGGAATGTCGGGTATGCTCGTGATGGTCTCGGCCTGTCGCGGTCTCGCGCGGCTCACCTTGCCTCCCACCCCGGAGCGGCTCATGCCGAGACGAAGACGAGGCCGTCCTCAGCATGCTTCTATCCCGGCTCCTCCCAAGGCGACGATCTTGCTCGAAGCTCACAGCCCTAGCGACAGGATCAGATTGTCCGCCGCTCACGACCCTAGGGTTGGCTCGCTCACGGGTCGTGTTGGCCTCAATCACGCTTCGTAGACGACTTGCGCCGCCATTAGTGTCGTGCTCCTCCATTGGACGCTTGTCCCTTGCCTTGTCGAGCAACCGGCGAGCCTCGGCCGCCTCTTCCCTTGCCACGCGAATCTGTGTCTCCTTTTCCACCAGAGTCGCTTCAAATTCCAGACGTTGACGCTCTAGGGCTTGATCCATCTCAACCCTCCGGGCGTCCTCCGCCGCCGCCAAACTCCTCGTAGTTCTTCCGGTGACCATTCTTGCTTTCGATTTCCCACAGACGGCGCCAAACTATAGTAGAGATTTTTCGTACCACAATTAATGATTTTGACTCGAAGAATAATCACCTTGAGAATCCGATCTTCCACCGTAAATCGTCTTTGACCTGAAACAAGGAGGGATTGATCCCCCCCGAAGGCACTCCGACGCTCAAGTCAGTAATGGAACGTTTTTTTGTATATCTGATAATGGTGGCTGCTATAGCCTAATGAAGAAGCAGTAATTAGAGAAAATTAGGGTTAGAGAATCTCTCTTTCCAAATCATTAAAGGCCCATTTAACTCTCTCCTTAATTAAAGCCCAAAAAGATCTTTCCTTGTCCAACTAGGCTAATAAAAATAGGTAATTTAATAATGAGATATTTTATCCATCAGTTATCAAATCGTCGTTATATTATAAATTATAGTGATAATTTGTTAGAATTTATAATACAAATCATTAGGGGTGTTCATCGGGTTCGGTTTTCGGTTTTTTGGACTGAACTTAACCCAAACCGATTATATTCGATTCGGTTTTATAAAAATAATATTCGATTTTCGGTTCGGTAAAAAACCGATTATTTTTAAAAATAATTAAAAAAAACCTAGATAGATAAATTAGTCCAACCTTATTCGGTTCGGTCCAGTTCGGTCCAAGTTCGGTTCGGTCTAATTCGGTTTTGTGCACTAAAACCTACTTCAATAACCTAAATTAACATAATTTCAAAACATTCGGTTATTTCGGGCCAACCGAACCGAGTATGTTTGGTTCGGTTTTCGGTCCACAAAATTCCGAAATTCGGTTTCGATTCGGTTCGAATTTGTTCGGTTCGGTTTTGGCCCGATGAACAGCCCTACAACTCATCGTTTTGGATGAGGTCGTTTCCTCTAGCAGTTCTTTTTACATCAATTTAGTGAAATATTTTCCTATTAAATAGCATATAGTTGTATGAATTTAGTTAGAAAATTGTACACAAACATACAAAAAAAATTGAATTACGATCCGGTTTATTTCCCATCTAGATTTGTTTTCCTGAACACTAGTAAGTCCTAAAGAATTTAGTAAGAAAATTGTAACCATACATAGTATATGAGGTGTACTTTTATATTGTATATTATGGTACAGGTTACCGAGATTTATATTTTTCTAACGAGTTTAAGCATTTCTCAGTTAGGTAATAGTTTACTTAAAATGAATTCATAATCAATTGACATATATAGGTTAGGAAGTTTGTTTAACTGCTATGGTATAGTGTACTTCTCAACTCAGAATAGTAAATTAATCCGAGCCTCTGAATTTGTAATTATGTATTGTGAGTCTGTGACTGCATTCCAGTTAATGTTTTATAAACAAACTTTATGCTAAACAAAGACAGGTTGGACAAGTTTTGTATTTGAACTGTTAAACATTTGCTTAGTTATAGTTTACTGGGTGCATGGATCATCCTTAATCTAATTAATCAGAATATTGTATCTGTTCAAGTTTGGTTATCTAAATGTTCAACTTCTATAAATTTCGGTCAACTTTTTTTTCTTCAAATAACCCAATTATACTATTGGCCTTGGTCACTTGCACTTGGTATCAAATTCGTACAAATCTGTGGAGAAAAATGTATAAGTGTTCAATGTTAAGAACGTACTTTAATTCGAAGTCTCTAACTAATTGGTATCAAATTCCTATCTTGTGGCTAGCAGATTTCGTCGGAGTGGAATAGATCAAAAATCAGTGTGCATAAACCCAAGGTGATAAAACACACCAATTATATAAGTCTGGATACATATATACGTTTATATGGAAACAAGATGTCACAGAAATCAAAGCCACAGCCACACAAGAATTAAGGAGTGTATAGAAAGCACAATCTACACTAATAACCAAAAAAATAACCTCCATTATTGAATAGGAGTAGGATGAAGCTAAGCTTGATGCAAACACAAAATCAGCAGAAAAATTATGAGGCTAGAATTTGTGTATTTAATTCGGATTGGGGGTTTTTGTTGGTATGTTTGACTGTGAGTGGTAAAGAAAGGTAGCAAGGAATTCCAGTGGAGAGGAGTAAAGCTGAAAGGATAGCCCCATAAAGGAATCCAGCAAACCAGAATGCGCCACGTGGCAGGAGTGGCAATCTTGATTGTGTGGCAGTTACTTGTTGAAGAGCCTAATCCAGTTGTCTGCTTCTGAACTCTGCCTCTTCTATAAGTCCTCCTCCCTCCCAATTCACCCTCCAAAACAGCAACCACACTCAAATTAACAAATAAAGCTCAGTCTTCTATAAGTCCTTCTCCTTCACTCCGCCATGGCTGCCTCCATCTCCACGATCGGAGCTGTCAACCGCGCACCGGTGAGTTCCTTCTTTTAAGGTTATAATGTTGTGGAATGTTACTGATCAAATTAGGCTCACTTCCACATGTTAAGTAGTCACTTCACAATTCACATAGTATTTCCTACAAGTAGATCATGTGCTGATTTTGGAGCTTGACCCTTGACTTGATCGAGCTCACTCTATATAGAGATGTTGCAATTTCGAAGTGTTCATGACCACATACATCTGATCTGGCTTAGTTGTGAGCTCTGTTTTCATTGATCCACATGTAATTTGTATGAATATAGAATAGGAGACAATAAAACAGTACAAGTTGAACTCAATTTGGCACTTACTTGTATGGATCACTAAATATGGTTGGTTGCAGTTGAGGCTAAATGGGGCAGGAGCAGCACCATCAGCCCCAGCGACGGCTTTCCTAGGAAGCAGCCTGAAGAAGCTGAACTCAAGACTGCCGTCATCAGCCAAGGCCTCCTTCAAGATCGTGTCCGAGTACGATGAGGAGAAGCAGACCAACAAGGACAAGTGGTCGGGCCTAGCCTACGACGTGTCGGATGACCAGCAGGACATCACCCGCGGCAAGGGCATGGTGGACTCGCTCTTCCAGGCCCCCCAGGACGCTGGGACCCACTACGCCGTCCTCAGCTCCTACGAGTACCTCAGCCAAGGCATCAAGAAGTACGACATGGACAACACCTTGGACGGTTTGTACATCGCACCCGCCTTCATGGACAAGCTCGTTGTCCACATCAGCAAGAACTTCATGGACTTGCCCAACATCAAGGTACCTACTTTATTATATCAATTAGCCAATACTGGTTTGATGATCAAGTGAGACTCTCAGAATGATTATTACCGTATAAAATGAGAATGATGTACATATAAACAAAAAGTTACGCGCATACAAGCAAAAACTTATGCATTTTTAAAACTCATGCACGCACATGTAAGCATTGTTGTTAAAATCCCGATTCGATTTTACGATTCTAGCCATCCTACGATCCAAAAGCGGGTTAACGATATATCCCCATTTTAGGTAGAATCTTATTGAAAGTAGGATCTTAAAATTTCGATATAAAATTAGTAGGATCGTACGAATCCGATCATGCATAGTTGATTCTATGAACGATTCTTAGGATCTTACAACATGTTTGTTATGTAATATAATTTTATTATGAGACGAAAAAGTATGCTTAAATTATAAAATAGTATATTTTTTTCTTTTATCTATTATAATATGATTAATTCGTAAATCACCACTAAATTATTGTAGAATATCATAAGATCACTAATATATTATATTCTTTACGTTTTCACTTCAAATATAAGACATTTATCGTTTTTTAGATTGATTTATACTATATTTAGTTACTTTGTAAAATCTTACGATTTTACGACTCGATTCATAGAGTAACTTACGATACGATCCTTGATTTCGATTTTAACAACATTGCATATAAGCAAAAGTTTATGGACTTTTCGAATGTGTCAAAGTTTTTGCTTATATGTATATAAGTTTTTTGTTGTATGAGCGTGAATTTGTGCATATTCGAAAAGTGAATAAAGTTTTTATTATATGTGCATTAATTTTTACTTTATATGCACATCATTCTCATTTTAAACGGTAATAATAATTCTCACTTTAATCCATTATCACCTTATCATTATCATTTAGTAAGGTTTACCTAATTATTGAACTATTAAATACTAGGTTCCGCTTATCTTGGGTGTGTGGGGAGGCAAAGGACAGGGAAAATCCTTCCAATGTGAGCTCGTCTTCCGCAAGATGGGAATCAAGTAAGCCCATCTTCAATATAAAAAATTGATCCCACATCGGAAGATTAATTTATATAAGGTTGTTGACGGTTATGTGTGTGTGTGCAGCCCGATCATGATGAGTGCAGGAGAGCTTGAGAGCGGGAACGCAGGAGAGCCGGCGAAGCTGATCAGGCAGAGGTACAGGGAGGCGGCGGACATCATCGCCAAGGGGAAAATGTGCGTGCTGTTCATCAACGATCTGGACGCGGGGGCGGGGAGAATGGGGGGGACCACGCAGTACACGGTGAACAACCAGATGGTGAACGCCACCCTGATGAACATCGCCGACAACCCCACGAACGTGCAGCTCCCTGGGATGTACAACAAGCAGGACAACGCGCGCGTGCCGATCGTGGTGACGGGGAACGACTTCTCGACGCTGTACGCGCCGCTGATCCGTGACGGGCGTATGGAGAAGTTCTACTGGGCGCCGACGCGCGAGGACCGCATCGGGGTGTGCACGGGGATCTTCCGCACGGACAATGTGGCGGTGGAGGACATAGTCAAGCTGGTCGACACGTTCCCGGGGCAGTCGATCGACTTCTTCGGGGCGCTGCGGGCGCGTGTGTACGACGACGAGGTGCGGAAGCTGGTGTCGCAGCTGGGCGTGGAGAACCTGGGGAAGAGGCTGGTGAACTCGAGGGACGGGCCCGTGACGTTCGAGCAGCCCAAGATGACGCTGGAGAAGCTTCTGGAGTACGGCAACATGCTTGTGCAGGAGCAGGAGAACGTCAAGAGGGTGCAGTTGGCGGACAAGTATATGAGCGAGGCCGCGCTCGGCGACGCCAACAAGGATCAGATTGATAGTGGAACTTTCTTTGGTTAGAGCTTTCCCCCATACTCTCCAAACATATAGACAGGCTTTCTTCTTCTTAGGGAGGTTAGCTAGCCTTCCTCAATCACTTAACCACCACTCGCTAGTCACTATTAATCATGTATGACTCAATTGTGTTGATTTGTGTGTTGTGTTGTGTTGTGTAGGGCAAGCAGCTCAGCAGTTCAATGTGCCGGTGGCGGAAGGGTGCGCGGACCCACAAGCAACGAACTTCGATCCGACGGCGAGGAGTGATGATGGGAGCTGCACTTACAACTTTTAAGACGGCCTGTTCTATGTATTTGGGGATTTTTAGGGTTTTGCTCTGTTTCTTTCTGTGCTCACTACGTCCAACATATATATTTCTCCCGAATACTTTTTTTGCTTCTTGTTATTTTTGAATTCCTGTCCTTTGTAATTCCGTGGATTTGGATTCAATAACCCGTGTTTTTTGCCTTTTGGATCTTATGGATGTGTGGTTTCTGAGCTTCGTTAACTCGCTCCTTTTGAGTTTTTGTTGGGAAAAAACACTATATACAAATAAGATAATTAATTATTTTTTAGGGATGTAACCGTCAAATCTACTCAAATAAGATAATTAATTATTTGTTAATTAACAAAAGATAATTAAGGAGGTTGTTAGATGAGAGAGAAAACACAATATTCTTCTCTTTCCTAAACCGCTCTCCATTCATGTCTCATGTTGTTCTCTCATTGACGTTCTTCAAAGTTCAATCCGGTCGAAGAACCATCAGCGTTCATGAATATCGATCACGTCTTTATGAATATCGTTCATGCGTTTATGAATATCGATGGATGTGAATATCTCCACTTAAAACATGAATATCACCACTTGATTTTTTTAGCGTCCTAATGCTTTGCAAATTCGTAGATTTATAAATTTGTTTTTGTTGCTTTTGTCATTGTTTCTTGAATATCGTTCATGTTTGTATGAATATCTTTGTTTAATATGTGGATATCACCAATTAAAGACATGAATACCACAACTTAATATATGAATATTACCACTTAATAATATATGAATAACATAATCAGTTACATGAATATCACACTCAAGTACATGAATACATGAATAACGTAACTCAATTCATGAATATCGATCACTACCAATTACATTAATATTACCACCCAATTACATGAATATCAATACATATTACACGAATATCACCCCCGATATCATGAATATTACATGAATATCACCAATCAATTTATGAATATTGATCACTACCCAATTGCATTAATATTATCACCTAATTACATGAATATTAACAAATATTACCCGAATATCATCTCTGATATCGTGAATATTATATGAATATCATCACCCAATTCATAAATATCGATCACTATCCAATTACATTAATATTATCACTCAATTACATGAATATCAAAATATAAATCTATTAGGATGTGCCCATGACTCATGAGCGCACACTAGAAAACCCATAGTTTTATTTCAGATAGGGCCAGAACAACATGGTGTTAACGAAGAGCCAAAATATTTGTATACCGGCCTATTTGAAAGGCAGTCAGAAGATTAGTTAGTTAGTTAGTTAAGCTATTGACTTAGTCATAGCAGATTAAATAAATCTCTATTTAGTAGGCCATTAGGCCATTTCCTTGGTGAGCCAGTAGGCTGTTTGTTAGTGGCTATTTTCTAGTTCAGCAGTTATGATTTCCCTAGATATGATGTAACCACTATCGGCTATATAAGCCATAGTCTTCTCCATTGAATGTAGATGATTCATCTTCAGTAATTCATGCTCCTAAACTTACATTTGGTATCAGAGCGAGGTTGAGAGATTAGGATGTAGCCTGTGAGGAATCAAACACAATGAGTGACGAGAAGACACTTACAAAAATCCCACATTTCGATGGTCACTATGATCATTGGAGTGAGCTTTTCGAAAACTTGTTGAAGGCAAAGGGGCTTTGGAGTCTGGTGGAAATTGGTTTCCCAGAACCAAAGGACAAGACTCTTTTGTCTGATGCACAGAAAGCTCAATTGGAGGAGGCCAAGCGCAAGGATCATCAAGTGAAGCATTATCTGTACCAGGCGCTAGACAGGACGGTGTTCGAACAAATCCTGAATAGGAGCACATCCAAGATTGTATGGGATTCAATGAAGAGAAAATTCGAAGGAAGTGAGAAGGTCAAGAAGTCTCTGCGAAATACGCTGAGGAGAGAATTTGAGATCCTTGAGATGAAGAAAGGTGAGACTATCACCGATTACTTTGCAAGAGTAATGGTTGTCTCAAACAAATTGCAAAGCAATGGTGAAGACATGCCGGATTCGAAGATTGTGGAGAAAATCTTACGAACCCTAACTGAGAAGTTTACTTACGTGGTGGTGTACATTGAAGAATCTAGGGATACAGATGAGATCTCTATAGATGAGTTGCAAAGCACCCTGGTGATGCACGAACAAAAGTTCAACAGAACTAACAAGGAGGAGGAGGATCAAGTGCTAAAAGTAGAGGAACGAGGCAGAGGCAGAGGTTCACCATGTGGCCGTGGGAGAGGAAGGGGAAGATACTCCTACAACAAAGCTACAGTTGAATGCTTTAGATGCCACAACTTAGGTCATTACCAATATGAATGTCCTAAGGCAAACAAAGAAGCTAACTATACAGAGTTAGAAGAAGAAGATGAACTTCTGCTCATGGTGTATGTTGATGCTCATAAGGCCAAACGAAGTGATGCATGGTTCGTTGACTCAGGATGCTCAAACCACATGTGTAGCAATGAAGGTATGTTCTCTAGTCTTGACACTACCTTCACACATTCTGTCAAGCTTGGGAATGACAACAGAATGCAAGTTGCTGGGAGAGGAACTGTTAAAGTGGCACTAGGAGGAATCACTTATTCAATAGGTGATGTCTATTTTGTACCCGAGTTGAAGAACAACTTGTTGAGTGTGGGCCAACTCCAAGAGAAAGGATTAGCAGTGTTGTTTCAGGGAGATGTATGCAAAATATATCATCCTACAAGAGGCTTGATCACAGAGTCTGTTATGTGTGCTAATAGGCTTTATATTGTGTTGTCTGAATCGTCAAAGTTATCCAAGGAGGATAGTCAAGAAATGAGCTGTCTTCAGACAAACATCACAGAGGTGTCCAAACTATGGCATCAACGTTATGGACACCTCAGTTACAAAGGGCTTCACACACTGTAGAGCAAAGACATGGTACATGGCCTTCCAGTTTTTCCACCATCAAGTGTTACATGTGTAGACTGCCTGAATGGAAAGCAAATGCATGCTCCAATTCCAAAGCAATGTACCTGGAGATCAAGTCATCCTCTAGAGCTTGTCTACTTAGATATTTGTGGTCCAATCTCTCCCACCTCCAAGAGTGGAAAGAGATACTTCTTAAGCATCATTAACGACTTCAGCAGAAAGGCATGGGTGTATCTATTAGCTGAGAAGTCGAACGCTTTTGAAAGTTTCAAAGCCTTCAAGAACATGGCAGAGAAAGAAACATGGTTGAATGTCAAGTGCCTCAGAACTGATCGAGGAGGGGAATACACCTCTACAGAATTCAACAATTTCTGTAAGGAGAATGGGATCAGGAGACAGCTAACAAATGCCTACACTCCCCAGCAAAATGGGGTGGCAGAGAGAAAGAATAGAATGGTGATGAACATGGTAAGGGCTCTACTATCTGCCAAGAAGATGCCCAAAACCTTCTGGCCAGAAGCTGTGAACTAGACTTTCCATGTCCTGAATAGATTCCCTACATTGGCTGTGAAGAATGTTACCCCTCAAGAAGCATGGAGTGGAGTCAAACCCTCAGTAGATCACTTCAAGATATGGGGATGCATTGCTCATGCTCACATTCCACAAGCTAAGCGAGGTAAGTTAGACAACAAAAGCTCTATTTGTATTTTCTTGGGAGTTAGTGAGAATACTAAAGGATATAGACTTTTTGATGTTCAGTCTAACAAAGTTATCGTTAGCCGAGATGTAGTGTTTGAGGAGAGTGAACAGTGGGAATGGGGAAAAGAGTATGAAAACCAAGTGAATGAAGAATTAGAGTGGGAAGAAAAAGAAAGTGATGAGAGTGATAAGGAAGTTACAGAGGCTGATGGTGAGACAACTGAAGAAGAAGAAAATAGGGGAGAGAGGGAAACACAGGAAACACGGGTACATGAGCAGTCAGGTATAGAGGAAAACAGGGAAACACGGGTAAGGGAACTAGGCTCTAGCTCAACTCAAAGAGAACTAGGCTCTAGCTCAACTCAAGGGGGAGAGAGAAGGGCCCTAGTTGGATGAATGACTATGTTTCTGGAGAAAATATATCTGATGATGATGAAGTTCATATGATCCATATGGTGCAAAATAGTGGAAATGAAGATCCAGTTTGCTTTGCAGATGCAGAAAAGGAAGAGAAATGGAGGCAGGCTATGGACAGTGAAATAGCCTCTATAGAGAAGAACAAGACATGGACGCTCACAGAGCTGCCAAAAGGTGCAAAAAAAAGATTGGAGTCAAGTGGGTGTATAAGACAAAAAGAGATGAGAATGGGAAGATCAGCAAGCACAAGGCTCGATTAGTAGCTAAAGGCTACTCTCAGAAGGAAGGAGTAGATTATTCTGAAGTGTTTGCTCCAGTGGCTCGTATGGATACTGTAAGAATGGTAATTGTATCTGCAGCTCAAAAAGGATGGAAAATCTTTCAGCTTGATGTCAAGTCAGCTTTCTTACATGGCAAGTTGAATGAGGTGGTGTTTGTTGATCAACCAAGAGGATATGAGCAGAAGGGAAAGGAACACTTAGTGTATCAATTGCACAAAGCTCTGTATGGACTAAAACAGGCTCCACGTGCCTAGTTTAGTCGCATTAAGGATCATTTCAAAGGTGAAGGTTTCCAAGCTTGTGACAGTGAGCAAACACTCTTCACCAAGAGGAGCAAAGAAGGAAAAGTCATCATAGTAAGTGTTTATGTTGATGACTTAATATTCACTGGTGATGATGAGGAGTTGATGGCGGAATTCAAGGCATCAATGGTAAGAGAGTTTGACATGTCTGATCTGGGGTGTACGAGCTTATTCTTGGGAATTGAAGTCGTGCAAATAGAAAAAGGAATCTTCATATGTCAGAAGAAGTATGCTGAAGAAGTTCTGAGAAGGTTTGGCATGTGGGAGAGTAAACATGTTAACAACCTTACAGTTCCTGGTATGAAGATAGACAGTGATGCAGAGGGAACTCTTGTTGATGAGACTTACTACAAGCAAATTGTGGGAAGCCTTATGTACCTCACATCAACAAGGCATGATCTTATGTTTGCTACAAGCTTAATAAGCAGGTTCATGGCAAGACCAACTGAGCTCCATTTACAAGCTGCAAAAAGGATTCTTAGATACCTAAAGGGAACTGTGAACCTTGGGATTTTCTACAAAAGGAATGATCAAATGAAGGAGTTGGAGGCTTATACAAACAGTGACTATGCAGGGGATATTGAAGACAGGAAGAGCACAAGTGGTTATGTTTTTCTGCTCAGCTCAGGAGCAATTGCTTGGAGTTCAAAGAAACAGCCAATTGTGACATTATCTACCACATAGGCCGAATTTGTGGCAACAGCTGACCTGTCAAGCCATATGGATGAAGAGGATTCTCAAGGAGCTTGGTTATAAAGGTAAGCCATGTACCATTATCAACTGTGATAATAGTTCCACCATTAAGTTGTCTAAGAATCCAGTGATGCATGGCCGTAGCTGTAACACCCCCAAATTTATAACCCATTTGGAAAGGTATTACCGCCAGTGACCCCAGTGTTCCTTACCAAGGTCACCCAATGCTTTACCGTTCGAATACAAATGATACAAAATGATAACATTTATTCATATAAAACATGAGTCTCATGATTATATCCCAATCCCGAATAGGACAAATACAGAGTTTAAATAAGTACAGCGGAAGTCTTTTAAATACAACAAACAAGGATCTTGACCATAATGGTCATTTCTCAAGGATCTCAACCTGATTAAAAGAAATTATTAAAACGTCGAAAAGTCACCGTCGTCTTCATAGTCACTCTAGTCTTCGAAACTACACATTGTCTGATGTGTCGAAACGGGCGGACGACACCAACCATGACGATGCAGATAACAAAAATACCGTGGGTTAGTCTACTGAATAGACTAGCAAGTGACCAAAACAGAAGGTTCGAAGTAGTCGTGCTAGGTTTAAACTCATCATCCCTCGAATAATAACCGAGTACGATAGTCAACCTTCACACTCCTACTGGAATACAACAAGAGATATGCAGAAGAGACGACTCTGGAAGACTGAATCTCCACAGAGACCGACCCGAAAGAGACTCCAAGAGATTGAGTCTTAAGGAAATATGACAAGTCTGGAACATTTAAAGAATCACTCAACAATGATTTAAAAGTTGACTGAGATGCTTCAGTTCACGACCAACCTCACCGCTTAAAGCGAATCCAGATTGGAAAGAGAACGTACTACATTCAAGTCGAGATGAGCTTTCCTAACTGCACTATTTACTTAGCTGCACTACTCGCCGAAGGTTTATTAATTATGTGCGCTCGGGCACTTATCTGATTTATGTTTCAAAACACACTCACATCCTGTTATAAGCTTTTAAATACATGCCCCGTCGCGCAGGACTCGTATCTAAGGAAATGGAACTCACAGGATCCAAACCTCTAAATCTACATCGAAAGAATGGACCTCTCAGAGCCCAAGCCTCTACTATCGTTGGGTCTTGTTTGCCCTTAAAAAGAATGAACATCTCAAAGTCCAAACTTTTACTATCGCAGGGTCTTAATCGCCCTTTACAATTATAAAGAAACGCGCATGGACCTCTCAGAATTCAGGCGTTCCTACAATTACTCGTGCTAACTAACAGTCATAGCACAATAATAATTTAGGATAAATCCACATAAAGGCCCGAAAGGCGATCATCAATAATAGCGTCGTTCTAGCAGATATATACAACCTATTATATGATTTTCCAAAACAGTTTATAAAACCTTTTCCAGACATGAACAATAATCAGTCCAAATTAATTAACAATTAAGCAATTAATAATTAATGGAAATATGGAATGATAAGCAAGAGCGAACCGTCACTTGCCTGGAGTAGATTCGGCGATGAATCTAGACGAGATGACTACCGATGATATCCTTTCCGAGGATATGGCCTAAGCTTCAGAATAACTCCAACAGATTACGAGTCCACACGCGATCCAGCACGTGACAAATTAATTAATATCAATTAATTTGTCTGGACGAACTCAAGGAATTAAATTCAATAAATTCTTATGATTTTAAATCATAATAATATTAATTGAATTTTCCTAAAGACAGATATGGATAAAAGAGAATCAAAATTATACCGCTCGAATAATTTCGGGTCAAAACTAGACTGAAAAGGATATTGGGCCTGTCGGCCCAACAACAACTAATTAACCAGGGGCCCACCACCTGATTGACTTCAACCTCCTTCGTAACAACAACAGCAGAGCGGAGCAACAAAAATGGTGCCGCTTCACGACCGGGGCAACTCGGCAAAGGAGCACAGCGGCTCGGCGCCCGCCTTCTCGCCGGGAAGGAAGCAACCACCAGCAGCAACTCGCCGGAGGGGAGTCGAACGGAGGCAGCAACGGCGATTCACAACAGCGAATAACAAGGCTCACCGAGACTTCTCGTCTTGACGCCGGGAAGGGGAGCCGCCAGTAGCTACGGACGACGGCGTCTCAGCGGCGACACAGAGCACAGCAGCCAGCTCCCAGCAGAACGCAGCAGCAGCGCTTCGCGGGGATCTTGCTCGCCGGCGGGAGTGGACCGAGCAGAGGAACGGGAGTGAGAGGGAGAGATTTTATCTGGTGCCCATCATCCCTTCAGATCGGCTCCATTTATAGTTGAAGGAGAGGCAGCTTGCTGTCAACATCTGCCCAGACAATTTTACACCGGGGGAGTATCGTGGCAGGAGGGGGATTTTACACCGGGGGAGTATCGTGGCAGGAGGCGGAAATTAGTGGCAGACTTATGGGAATTGGTTTTGATATGGGTTTTAAACCCTGAAAATTATATGTTTGTATCTAAATAAATATTCTAATTTCCGAAAATACATCGAATGTATTTTATACCACTCAAAAAATTATTTCGGAGATCATGAATGTTACGGAAAATCCGAATTCCACTGAAAGCGAAATAATTAAGGGGTATTACAGTCACAAACACATAGATGTTCGATACCATTTTCTGAGAAACTTGGCAGAAGAAGGAGTCGTCACTCTAAGCTACTGTGCAAGTGGTGATCAAACAGCAGACATCATGACTAAGCCCCTGAAGGTTGAAGCTTTCCAGAAACTGGGGAATCTGCTGGGAATGTGCAACATTGAAGAAGTAAGCTAAAGCTTCACAGCTTGTAGCTTAAGGGAGAGTATGAAAGGCAGTCAGCAGATTAGTTAGTTAGTTAGTTAAGCTATTGACTTAGTCATAGCAGATTAAATAAATCTCTATTTAGTAGGCCATTTCCTTCGTGAGCCAGTAGGCTGTTTGTTAGTGGCTATTTTCTAGTTCAGCAGTTATGATTTCCCTAGATATGATGTAACCACTATCGGCTATATAAGCCATAGTCTTCTCCATTGAATGTAGATGATTCATCTTCAGTAATTCATGCTCCTAAACTTAGACTATTAAACTTAAGAATTCTGATGATAAAGCTTGTAAATAATCCTCTTATAAGGATCATACCTCTGTATACGTGATCAGCGCTACTTTGTAGGGTTTAACTAGGAGTTGTTACCGGTGTTTTGGGTATCATTTAGAGATGTTTAGAGCACAATTATAGAGATTGGAGTTGAGAAGTAGAAGTGTAGATATGGTGGTTTGGAGAAGCTTAAATGAAGATTTAGAAGATGAAGAGAAGAAACCACATAGAAGACGAAGGAAGGCTGAAGAAAGAAGCCAAGTGGAGCAACAACAGCCAATCCGCGGTCGCGGAGGCCATGGCCGCGGTCGCGGGAATCAACGAAAGGCGAGAAGTGAAGAACGCGAAGATCCGCGATCGTGGAAGTCCAAGTGCCGTGGTCGCGGAAAAGCCGAGAGCAAAATTGTATTTTCCGCGATCACGGAAGCTTTTGCCGCGATCGCGGAATTCTGTGTCAGCGCGTTCGAGAGTTTCCGAAGATTTCGTCCGAAGTTACTTTGGTTTATTTATTTCTTTTTCTTTTATTTATTTATTCCGATAGGATTATCTTATTTCATTTTTAGACTATGTTTGTTATCCTTTTTAGCATTAGGTTTTGGGTTAGGTTATTTAACCTAGTTTTCCTAGCAGCCACTTTCATTATCTAGTTTATCTCAGTTTTTACATTCAGTATTGTTTTCCCTTCAAGACTATGAAGAACTAAGCCCCATTTGTTTGGTCCGACAATTGAAGCCTTCATTTGATTCATGATTGTGATGTTATAACTCTATTTCTTATTCCTTTGGATTGTATTTTTTCTCTTGAGCTTATTCCTATTGATTCTTATTGATTTGACTAGATTGATCACCTAGTTGATATTAGTAATTGTCTATTGCTAGGGTTTGGAAATTTCGGGTTGAGATTTCTTATCTTTTGTAGCATCCATGATATTCTAGGACTGGTAGGACTAGTTTATTATGAAAGAGAATTGATTATGTGTTAAATGCTGTGAAAAATCAGTGTTGCATGTATCCTGGTTAATTCCTATGTGTCTTGCTGCTATTATTCTAAATCTTGATGGTTTCTTATGCGTTCGATAGTAAGGGTTACCTGGACTGGTAGGACTGGTAATTATTTCAGAATAGGGACAGGAATAATCAAAAGAATGAATAGAAATAACCTAGGACCAATCAATCGAATGAATGATAGATATTTGTTTGGCTAAGTGTTTTTCCCAATTTGATTACAAATCTTTGCTTTTGTTTCCTTTGTTTACTTGTTTACAAACAACCAACCAAAATCCCTCATTTGTTACTTTTGCATACAAACTTATATTAAGAAAGACAATTCCTCCCTGTGGGATTCGACCTTGCTTGCCTATTCTACTAGTTTAGGTTTTTAAGGATTACTTTGATAAGGCGATACGACTTTAGCCTCCGTCAATATGCATATACACCAGCCTATGTAGGTCCAATAGGGCTTCCCCTCCTTTTAAATACTCGCTTTTTATATATTTAAAGCAAATGCACACCAGTAGATAATTCCATGCTCATGGCTTGTTACATTGTGTTTGGCAAATGGTTAATGGGTAGAAAGGGAAGGGAAGGAAAATATAAAAAAAATGATGAGAAGGAAAAGAAAGGGAGAGAATGGGAGAGAATGAGAAGTGAAGGGAAAGATTTTAAATTTTTCTCTTGTTTGGATAGAAGGGAATTTTAAGAGGGAGGAAAATAAAAATTAGTTAATTTTATTTTATTTTTAATTTGAATGGATCTATTTGTACTTTTCATCCAAATTCCATCAATTTGGTGGGATTCAATTTCCCTTCAATTCCCTGATTTCCCCCTTATTTTTGTTAAAATCCTCCCAATTCCCAAACGAAGAGAACACAATTTTCTTGCTTCTCCTCCCTTCAAGCCATAGGGAACAAAGTCATATTTTTTACAATGAGCAAACAAAATGTTCTTGACATGTGAAGCTCATAAAGTTTGTACTTCATGGGGAGTTAATCTTTCAAGGTACATGATAATAGACCTCAATAAATTCCCATGAGCAGCAATCATCACATTCTTTCCAGATTGGAGCTGCGGTTCAATCTAGAAGAAACCCCACGACAAGTTCAAGAACAATAAACACATTCATAAATTAAATATATATATATATATAATTAAATGATAATCTTACATGCTCTTTGAAGTGAGCAACAGCTCTCTCTGCACACATCTCCAAGCTCTCTCCTCTCGGCGGAGGGCTGTCAACTGCGAGTGCGATGCCGGTTCTTCTTCTACTTCTTGAATCACGAGTTTCCATGGAGAGAATTGAAAGAGAGTGCAGGGGATAAATGCATGGCAGAGAATACAGTAGACAGGCGGTACGCCCTCCACATGGTGGCCGCCGTCCTCAGCGCGTCAGGGAAAGCGACGCCGTGACGATCTTGAGGTTGATCGGAGGCCTCTGCCATGTCATCTTCCAATCGAAAGAGAGAGGAGCAACCGAGAGAGAGGGTGACGGATGAGGAAAGTGAAATAGAAAAGTGAAGATTTTGTGGGATTTTGGTAAAAGTATCCCTAAAATAGGGTGGGAGATAAAATATTTGATAGTGTGTGCAATTCATTATAATAATTTACCTTTTTTTAGTTTCAATCTGAGCCATTGTTTTATTTCTAATTAAACGGTTTTTATTTGTATTTTCATTTTATTTTAAGAAGTTGTTTCACCAAAATCTAAATCTACAATATTAATTGTATTTACATGTGAAATATTTACTCAAATTCTAGCTTACACACTTGACTCATTCAATTAAGGATTCAAATTCATACTCTTTTGAGTTTAATAGCTCAATCTCTACCAACTTCACTCACTCACACTTGATTTCTTTCTTACTTGCTTGATGTTTTAATTTGTCAACTCCTTCTCCTATTTATAAGAGTGATGAGTTGGTTCAAATGAAAAAGCATATATTAGTTACAAAAATAAATATTTATGCTAATCCTTATCTATTTGCGTGATTAATTATTTATCTTGATAATTCTATACACTTATTTTTCTTGATCTTTCTTTATCTTAGACATGGACTTTTATCTTGTTTTTTGGCCAAATTCACTTCCAAATATAAGGAGGGAGCCCAATATTCAATCGGTAAATAGGGTGGATTGAGTCAAAGAAAATAGAGCATCATAGATGAGTAAACATATAGGTGACAATAAGTCAAAAGAAAACAGAGAAAATTAAAAAAAGGTAAAAATTGTTGTTGAGTAAACATGCAAGTGACCTTTAAGTTAATAAACACATGTTGAAATACTGTTGACAACTTCAACAAGAGTACTATAATGGGTTGGTCAATGTTATAGTACGTTTTGGGCACCGTGATGATGATGATATTAAAATTGATACAATAATCAAAACATTAAGAACATGTGTGCTTGAAGCTTCCAGAAGTTTGGAATGCTACCAATTAAAAAAAATACAAAGTAATGAATTTTGAACACAAAAGTGAAAATCGAGAGTAACCCAAGTTGAAGTAGCACTGACTAACCTATAATCCAAGCTAAATCATCATCCAAAAAAAAAAAAGGATTAGGATGCCGTAACGGTTTATCAAGCAACATTTAATTCAAATCCTAAATTATTCAAATGACTTGAGTAAAGTCTAATTAAACAAATTAGCACTTAAATCTTCTCCTCTTTTTTAAAGCCAGTAGTTTGCTTTAAGCTGTCGCCTACTGAGTTACATTGAGGCGTGTCAATGCAAACTTCATCGTCATCCTAAAAATTGCAACAACCAAAAGCTGTCATCTTAATTTCTTCCTATGCATATTACAAGTTTAAATCACTCATTAAAATCAAGTATAGCCCAATTTTATGACCAACTATTATTTAAAATACTAGACAGTCTGGAGCTTAGTACTCCGTAGAATTAAGATCAGATAAAACGACCTCTTAAGATAAAACAGAAATATAATTAAAGACCATTAGATTATGATGAATTTAATGGTCAAGATTGATTCTTAGATGATGCACAGATTTTAGATGAGGGAGCATGTATCCGATTAAAATCAAATTTCCGAATTTTAAGGGATTTTAATTACCCAAATCTTTTCTATCCTAATATGCTTCCAAAACCGAAAAGAATCCCAGAAGAATTCATCTGCCCCATCTCCGATCTCTGCACAACCCCGTTTCGTCTCCTCCAGCCAAACTTTCGACAGTGTTTCGTCTCCTCCAGCCAAACTTTCGAGCGCACCTGCGTTCAATCTCTGTCCCCGATTTCAAATTTTTTGGTTGCAGATTTTAAAAACAGTGAACTTGCAAAGCCCCTGGCCACCGACGGCGAGATCGAGAGCCGCTGGCCGCCGACGGAGTGGAGGATCTATGCGAAGCGAGATCGAGGGTTCGCCGACGCGGGTCTGGTGTGGTTGCGGGTCGACGGCCTCTAATCGCCATCGGTGACTGCGAAGAGATCTGCAGCGGTGAAGATCCGACTGCTCGCCGTCCTCGCTCCGATGGCAGTGGATCTGGGCACGCGGGGATGGTGTGATCTGGGCACGTGTGAGAGGTTGAAGACGACGCAGAGGCGTGAAGAACCAGTCTCATCTGAAGACGACGCGGGGATGGTGAGATATGGGCACGTGTGAGAGGTTGAAGACGACGCAGAGGCGTGAAGAACCAGTCTCATCTGAAGACGACGCGGGGAGAGGTTGAAGACGACGTAGAGGTTGAAGACGACGCGGGGATCCGACGGCGAACGAATTGTCGCCGTTAAGCGATTCAACCGTTCCGGCGGCGAACGAACGGCGGCGGGGAAGCACGTTCCAAAGGCGGTGTTCATCGATCTCGAGCCCACGGTCATCGACGACGTCAGAATCGGCGGTTACCGGCAGCTTTTCTACCCCGAACGGCGGCGGGCGAAGCACGTTCCAGAACGAACAGCGGCGGGGAAGCACGTTCCCAGAACGGTGTGCTGATTTTCAATTTTTGCTTCCCCCTTCACCGGTTGAAACTTGAAATTTTACTGAACTGGAGTTTTGTTTTTGCAGTTGTGAAGGAGATTGTGGACCTTTGTTTAGATCGAGTGAGGAAATTGGCTGATAATTGTACTGGCTTGCAAGGCCTTCTTGTCTTCAATGCTCCGATACATCGAGAGACACGAGTCTCTTACCTCTCTCTCCAAGTGGGATCGCCCTCCGCTCTCTCAATCTTACACTTCGCTGTCACAGAGTATGGTAAAATCAGAGCGCATTTTTATTGAATATCAAATTCGATCAATTCATTTCGTCGATGTTTCAATTGGGTAGATTCTAGGGTTTCGATTTGCATATTTTACGTTTTATAAATGAAAATTCTGTCGTTACTGGAGCATTTAGGGTTTAGTTTTTTAGTTAGGTTTTCGTAATTTATGTCGATTATAGACTTATAGCGTTAAAATTTCACTTTGTTGTTTCTTTGTTCAATTTAACCATATATGTGCTCGCATTGTCTTACTTTGGTTTTTCCCCTTGACTAGTTTTTCAGCAATTAGATATCGACTATGTGATTGGAGAGTGTCAGAAGGAGCTGCTATTATTCAAATTTTATTGTATGATATTCACTGTAATGATGTTGATATTCACGTTGGTCGTTTTAATGTATTATTAGTGTTGTTTGTATTGTTTGCACTTGATATTCAAATTGTTTGATGTGATATTCATATAAATTTCTTTGATATTCATGCGGGATGTACATTTCATGCTCTGAGTAGTAGATATTCAAATTTTATGATGTGATATTCACTGTGATGTCATTGATACTGGTGTATACTGTTTGCTCCGAGTAGTAGATATTCAAATTTTATGATGTGATATTCACTATAATGTTGTTCATATTCATGAGATTTCATGCGTTGAATAGTCGATATTCAAATTTTATGATGTGATATTCAATATAATGTTGTTCATATTCATGAGGTTTCATGCGTTGAATAGTCGATATTCAAATTTTATGATGTGATATTCAATATAATGTTCTTGATATTCATTATAATAATGTTGTTGATATTCATTATAATAATGTTGATATTCAGGTTGATCGTGCGACTGTGCGACCCAAATTCGACGCGATAATGTCATTGTTAAACCTTACCGCCATGAATCAAAGCTTCGAAGATATTGGGTGATGATATTCGTGTAGTTAGGTGATGATATTCATGTACTTGGGTGACTATATTAATGTAATTGGGTGGTGGGCGATATTCATAAAATGGGTAGTGATATTCACAAATTGAGTGGTGATATTCGTGTAAGTGTATTTGATATTCATGTAACTTAGTGTGATATTCATATTATCAAGTGATGAAATTCATGATTTAAGTAATGATATTCACATTTTTAAGATATTAAATGTTCACTTATTAAATAGAAATCGATATTCAAACAAACATGAACGATATTCATTAACAAATGATTGATATTCGTGAACACATTAACGATATTCACGAACGCTGGAAAATCATTAAACGAACAGAACGAATTTAAATCTAAACGAATTTGAAATAATCTTTCCATTTAAAATTTAAATATTTGAAGAATCTCATTCTCTCTCCAATTACAAAACAACTTCCTATTTTGTAAGATATTCATTTCGGTAATTCAATAAAGAAGGCATGTTATTCAAATTCGGTACAATGCACCCTCATTTGGCTTATTTTGCTCCATCAAATCCAGCCCTCCAATCTCTTCAATTCAACGCTCCTTATTTATACTTTCGTTTTACCACAATTTCCGTTTTATCGGAGCGCGTCCCGTACTCCGTATAAGTTATAGTTGAATTTAAAAGAAAGATTAAAAAAGGTCGGAGACAATAACACGTTAAATATTCGCGTGTCGGCGTGTGTATTTGCCTCGTCGTGGTAGCCAAATATTCGCATGTCCGACAAGCTTACCATGCCAAAAGAATTTTTTCTGATGATGATCTTTAAATTTAATAATTAGGCATATATCAATCGTGATTTAATTTATTTTACGCAAAATTATAGTGAATCCATTCGTAATAGATGTCGTGTTAGTTTTTGTATTTGTTTTAAAAAAATGTCATTTTATAATTTTAAATAATAATTTATTTATGAGTTATGAAGTTTGTTATTGAAAAATATATTTTTATATTTATATTTTTTATATAAACTATTTTTATTTATTGATTAGAAATTAAATGGTTAATAATTAGGTTGTAATTTTTTTTATAAAAAAAATTAATTTAATGATTGTATTTTTTGATAATTATATCAAAAACTAAAATAAAAATAATAATTATGCTGAGATAAAATGTCCGAACCATGCTGAGATAAAAATAATCATTTTTTCGGTTGGTGTCCCTAAGGTTTGGATTTGTTTGATTCGTAACTAAATTTTTTCATATTTGTACCATTTCAGTTTAAATTGATTAAATCTAAGTCTATCATTGTATTCATGGCCCTCAAATTAATAAGATTTGACTCCTAAAATACCAAAATTCATGTCTGAACCATATCGATTTGAATTCCGAAGCAACAACCCGTTTTTGACCTTAAGAATTCAAATCGGAATGGCTCAAGTATGAATTTGATTGTTTTAGGAGTCGAATCATACTACGTTGAAGTCAATAAACATAATTATGAACTCCGATTTGATCAATTCGAATAGAAAATATACGGATATGAAAAATTTAGGTTATAAAACGAACAAACTAATACCAACTAAAAAAAACTTAATCATAAGACATCAATAAAAATAATCTTAAACTAAGGGTGACACATGAATTTTCCTTCCTTTCCTAAGTCATATACTTTGGTGGATAGGATAAATAAAATTTTAATACATTAATAAACTTGATTCTATTTAGAAAGTCCCTATCACCAATGAAAATTATGATATCACCGCCTACTTTTCATTTATGACTCAATTTTCATGTGTTTATGTGGTTTTGGATTTACACCAAATCTGGAGTGACCTCTATTGCGCGTGTGGGCCCATCTTCTCCGATCTACATACACCTCATGGAACCTCAATTTACCTCCTGAAACTCACCACCTACACCAATCCCTCCCCCATTTCAGATCACCACCATCTCTTCTTCTCTTCCTCTCCTTCACATTAGCAGCCCAAAATGGCAGAAAAGCTCCCTCCTTTATGGGTCCTGCTCACATTCTGCACCTACCCATTTCTCTGCTGCGCTCAAGAGCTCCTCTTCAATGGCTTCAACCCTCCAAACGACAACTTAACCCTAAACGGAATTGCCCAGATCCAAAGCAACGGTCTCCTCATGCTAACAAACATCACTCCACGCTTACTCGGCCACGCCTTCTACCCATCTCCCATCAGATTAAAGTCCTCTGTATCTTCCCCTGCTTTCTCCTTCTCTACTGTCTTTGCATTCGCCATTGTTCCTCAGTTTCAGAAGCTCGGCGGCCATGGAATGGCCTTTGCTATGGCCCCTGACAAGGAGCTTAAAGGGGCTCTGCCTAGCCAGTATCTGGGTCTGTTGAATTCAACTGATAATGGGAATCTCACTAACCATGTGTTTGCTGTTGAGTTTGATACTGTTACTGATTTTGAGTTTAGGGATATTAATGATAATCATGTGGGGATTGATATCAATAGCATGAAATCTAGGGCTTCTGTGGGAGCTGGGTACTATGTTGATGGGAATTCAACTGCTCAGAATCTTACTCTTCAGAGTGGAGAGATGATCTTTGCTTGGATTGATTATGATTCTGCCAACACCCAGATTGATGTTAGCCTCTCAGTATCTTCAATTAAGCCTAAGAAGAGTATTTTGTCATTGCAAGTGGATCTTTCCCCTTATTTAGATGAGTTGATGTATGTGGGTTTTTCTGCTTCTACTGGGTTGCTTGCTAGCTCACATTACATCATGGGATGGAGCTTCAATGTTAGTGGAGAAGCTGAGCCTCTAGATCCTTCTTCTCTGCCTTTCCTTCCAAAACCCAAAGCATCAAATCTTGGCTTGATTGTTGGAATCTCAACTGGGTCTTTTTTGGGGGTGATTTTGGCTATTGTGGTGTCTGTTGCTGCTGTTTGGTGGGTTAAGAATAGAGATGTGATTGAGCCATGGGAGCTCAATGTGGGTCCACACAGATACCCCTACAAGGAGCTTGAGGAGGCAACAAAGGGTTTTAGGGATAAGGAAGTTCTTGGGTTTGGTGGATTTGGGAAGGTTTACAAAGGAACACTTTCAAAATCTGGTGGTACCCAAGTGGCAGTTAAGAGGATTGCAAGGGAATCAAAGCAAGGCTTGCAGGAGTTTGTGGCTGAGATAGCCACCATTGGCAAGCTGCGCCACCGCAACCTGGTGCACTTGTTGGGCTGGTGTCGTCGCCGTGGTGATCTCTTGCTTGTCTATGAATTCATGCCCAATGGGAGCTTGGACAAGCTCCTGTTTGATCAACATGAAATAGTTCTAAGCTGGGAGCAGAGATTCAACATCATTAAGGGAGTGGCTTCAGGGTTGCTGTACTTACATGAAGGGTGGGATCAGACTGTGATCCACAGAGATCTCAAGTCCGGAAACGTGCTGTTGGATGCCGAATTCAATGGAAAGCTTGGAGATTTCGGTCTGGCTAAGTTATATGAGCACGGTTCGAATCCGAACACAACAAGGGTTGTTGGGACAATGGGCTACTTGGCACCCGAGCTGACCCGAACGGGGAAGCCCACAACAAGCTCAGATGTGTTTGCCTTTGGTGTATTCTTGCTAGAGGTGGCTTGTGGGAGGAGACCCATTGAGCCCAAGGCCCTGCCGGAGGAGCTTGTATTGGTTGATTTTGTATGGGATAGGTGGAAAATGGGTACTGTTCTTGATGTTATGGACCCTAAATTGAAGGGTGAGTATGATGAGATTGAGGCTTTAATGGTGTTGAAGCTGGGACTCATGTGTTCAGCTGACTCTCCTGCTAATCGGCCTAGTATGCGGCACGTCGTACGGTGCTTGGATGGGGAGGTAGAGTTGCCGGAGGTGGTGCTGCCGCCTGGAAGATACGGCGGCAAGGGAGGTGATGTTGGTGGTGGAAGTGGTGGTGGTTATGAGGATTATTTGTACTCATATCCACCATCTTCATATGTAGGTGGTGATCTAGAAGCTGGTTCTGCAGGGTCCTCTGGTGAAGGAAGGTAGCCAAGGAAACACAAAGCACAAGCACACTTTATGAATCTTGTTGAGAAGTGTTTTTCTTTTTCAAGTTAATATGCTGATTCTTTGCATTTTGATTCATCTGCAGTGGTTGTATATATGATATATGACAATGCGTTGAGCTATGACAACGCTGACTTTGTAACAGATGACTATGAGACTATACAAGTAGAGGAGTGTTGGACTACTTGATCTAGTACTAAACTGGTTATGCTTGGCTTCTTCTGTGGGTTCAAATTTGAGTTTTGCCATGTGGGTCTTGTGAATTTTGTTCTAACTCAAGCACATATTCATCACACCTTATAAAGAACTCAGTAGAACTGATACAACAACACTCAACGTCGTTAGAAAAGTACCTAATAAAGAACTCAGTAGAGCAGAAGCTGAGATCTACTTCTGTTCTTTCTCAACTTACTAACATCCAAATAGCCTAAACTACAACTCCTTTCTAGAATATATATATATATTTATATAACTTGTACTAAGCCTTCATCACTACCTCAAACAATCAGCATAATTGTCAGCTTTGAGCTGCTTCTACAATTGTTTCTAATAACAAAGACTCCATAATGTTTGTGCATCCTAATTGCAGTGAATGTTCCTAGTTTCATGGTATTTGGTCCCCTGCAACCATCTTGCTTGCATCGACTTAGACACTTTGATCTACATCTTTCAACCCGGAAAAAATTTCATAGTCGTCGAATCCTGTAGATTAACAATGGAATCAGTTTTAAAAAGCAGATCCAGCAGCCTTTATTAGCAAAAAATGAAGGGTTGAGATAACGGTACCGCCACTAAGTCGTTCAATTTCATCCATCCTAGGCTTTGGAAGTGTAGTGTTGAGTGAAGGAAGCTCTATCTTCATCCAATCCGTGCTGTCATAGTCCTCCGAGCATAATTTCGTGCCTGCAACCCAGTCCCCAACACGGCAAGCAATGTCGAATGCAATAGGGTCCAAAGAATCCTCGTTTTTGTTCTGAGCCCTGCTAGAGAAATGCCGTCAGGAAAATGATCAAATGTTCACCTGAATCATCATATGGCAACTCAGATTACTACTTACATTTGTTTGAGTCTTAAATTATGATGAGAGAAGACCATGTCAGCGAGCCGTTGGTGCTCCAAACTGTTATTTGTATCATGTATCTGCTCAAAAGGGATAAGACCGCGCTTGCACTGTATTAAACTGCATCTTTGACTGAGAATTCGGATAGCCAAACGTGCCAAGTTAGGGCAACCCCCACCATAAGTTGACCACCATTCATCTGGAAATTTTGGAGAGGAATGAGCATTTTAATATCAATTCCAGATGCTTCTTCAATTAAAATACTTCCTTCAAAAAATCAATTACACTGTACTCTATTTAGGCCAGTTTGCACGAAACAACCCTTCGAAAAGGAAATTGATATTTTAAAGTAACAGCCTATGCATTACAGATGGTCAGATGTGATTACCATTTTTGCAGGTAGTTTTGTATAACTTGACCCTAATTTGAGTAATAGCTCCTCTATTCCAATATGCTTTATAAATCACACATCAGTTAAGAACAAACATATTGACCATTTACCTGGCAGCATGGTATCCCTGGATCTGATTGCCATCTTACGTCCGAGATCTCCAGCTGCGTTCTTGTATGTGTTAAGCTCCTTCATGATCTTATCCTGGACATTCGTGTCAGGAACTAATTTCTCAATACAATCAAAGACTCCTGACAGTATTTCACCGTGCAAATCACTTTCAATGCTATAGTAGAACTTTGGATTCAGATAAAAACCAGCAGAGTGAAGAGGAAGATTGTGATGTTGTCCCCATCTATGATCTATGATATTCCAGTAGACCATATAATCTTCCCTCTTACCCAGTTCCCTCTTAATAGTTTCTTTTGCCCGGTAAACTGCAGCATATATGTAACCCATGGCAGGCCTCTTTGCACAACAAAGAATTCCAAGAACGCGTAGAAGTGGGTCAGTTAAGCGGACAATTAGGTCACATGAGGACCAAAACACCTCATCACTCATGGAGTCCAGCATTGCTAATCCACCTTCTTTCTTAGAGTGCAGAGAGTCGACCCACTCCTGTGACGTAACAAGCGTTCTTAAATTGTGCTTGAGTTCAAGGATGCGTTTCATTGTCTTAAAATTTGTTACGGAAACACTATCACCAGGAACTACCACATCAACGCCAGAAGTATACCCCCTGGTCATATTCAGAACAGTGCTGTTGTTGTAGATGAACCTTGTCATAGCCTTTGATTGTTCAAGTACGGTGGTTACCCAATCAAGTTTCCCGATGTCCTCAAGCATCAGGGCTATGGAACTGGCTGCACATGGAGCCCAATACAAGGTAGGATAAGTTTCAGATAACCTTTTACTTGCACTAACATATGGTTCCTCATTTCCAGTGATCATTTGCAACACATTTTCCACACCGACTTCCTCCACCACTTCCTTGAGTAGTTCATACAATCCATCTGGCGAGTCCATAATATTGGTTATATCCACAGATTTCAAGAACATCGTGCCCTCAGTGCACTGAACGAGAAAGTTGACCAATCTCCTTCCCTTTTCTGAGCTAAATTCCTCTAATAAAACAGAACAGCCGGTCCTTGCCCAACTTCTTTTGCACTGATCCACATTGGTCTTCACCTCTTCCAGCGAATCCCTCAAAATCCATCCACGAAGATCATGAGAGGTGGGCCCTGCAACTCCTGTACCGTGAGAAGCAATTGCTTCCACCATTGGCTGGAAATACACCGAGTTCACAGCATCAACAGGCAGCCCAACGTCATAAAAGAACCGCCCTATAGCCATTTGAAGCTCACGGTTATTGTCTCTGACTTCTATAGGAATAGCAATATTGCTAGAAGGATTACAAACCACGACGGGTCCATGGTTATGGTTTACAGGGGAAAGAACTTTTCTAGGTCTCCCTCTTTTCCTCTTCTCAGCAGCTTTACTGCTTGTTGGTGCCTCCGGATCATGAACCATTAAGGCTCCCTCCGGATCAAGAGGATTAGGACCTGAAATCAGCTGCTCGGTGTTAACTTCACAGTGGTTGGTAAACACGTCACCATCATGAGAAAACGGTTTCGCCAAAGTGACCTCCTCCATGATTTTTTGCTTCTTAGTCTTCCTGGAAACCACCTTACTTAAGCTATCCAGCATTGTGGCCTTAACATCAGGCAGAACCCTAGGACAAACAGAAGCATTTCCCTTCTGACCTGCAAGGTGCTCTTTGAACCTATGAATGCCACCACCCTTGAAAATCTTCCCACAATAAATACATTTAAGAATCACCCGATCACCACTCTTAAACAATTGAACATGCTTCCACGCCGGGTCTGTCTTTTGAGGTGTAACTGATACCGGTTCATAATCAGAAGCCATCCAAATTTGTTCCCCCTTGGCACAATCACACAACTGGAAAATCACAGATACCAGATGAAAATTCACCTCCAAAGATAGCATATCACATGACAAATTAATCTCAGCACGCATAGAATTTCAAACGACGAACAGGTTAACACACAGAAGCATCACAAGGGTTTTGGTTCAAGAAGGTTGAAGTCTCGAATATTTTGGAATTTACATTTTCAGGTATCTGCGAATTCTGCCCCTAATTTTCTGTGAAAGGGAAATCCTCCCAAATCAAGTGCTTCACAATTTCATAAAACCATGAACAGATTCTGCATTCTCGTAAATTCATCGAACGGGTCAATCAAACCATGTTAAAAAGTCGAACATCTAACAAATAACCCCATAGCGAAATCATAAAAAACCGAGAGAACTGAACCGAATTTTAATAGAAATTGGAAACCCGTAAGAGACGGAAAAAATAAAAATCTGGAAAATAATTCAACGAAAACTCACCAATTTTAGAGATCTTTGCACGAGAGCTCCTTGAATGAGAGAGCGGACAAGAGCGAGAGCGAGGGAGAAGGAGAGAATCGGGTTAAGATTGGTTTGGCCGCTTGGGGCCTGGTTTATAAACCGGAGAAAAAGAAATTGGGAAACCGGAGCAAGGGATTGAAGTTCAACCGGATTAAGCGGTTTACGGTTACTTGCTAGGTTATGTTCCAAGGCTTTTTACTGGATGATCCGGTTTATATGGGTCGAACGACCCGGTTATTACCCGCTGAACCGGTTATGATAAGGAAGAACCAGAAAGTCCTTGTTTGCCCGTTTACGACGACCCAGCCGCGTGCAAGAGGGCCGGATCGGCGGTTCAGCCGGCCGGCGATGATATTCCGAACCGCGATTCGTTATCGTTGCAACTCCCACTCTAATTTTCCCTCCTTTTTCCTCTCATAAAGAACTCAATCTCCTGCAAAGCACAGATCGAGGGATCGAGTAGGATCTTTGTTGGAAATTTGACTGATTGAGAAGCGCGAAGATTCGAGATCTCTGGTTCGACCAAGGCTTGAGCTGGGAGATTTGATCTTTCATTCCGGAGTCAAAATTTTGAATTTCGCGAAATTAGGTTATTTTGGTAGACGAGATGCAAATCGTGTGGTGTTAGTAGTCATTACAATCAGCAAAATGCTTTTGCAATCGGATTGTGTATTCGAGAGTTTGAAACTTTCGCTCATCGATTTATAATGAAAAGCAAAGTTTTATGTGGGATTGATTGATTGACATACAGTCGAGGCTGCAATGGCCTTCGAAAATGGAGGAACCTGTTTGTTCAGTAAATTGAATCAAAGGGAGCTCATTAGTACAAGGTCTCCAGCACAGCAACAAATTGGGCAACTTCACTCAGAGGATCTGCAATTTCAGACGTTTTTTCCCTGAGTCAGCAAATTGGAAACTTCTGTGACAAACTGAAAAATGTTGTTTTTTTTTTCGGAAAAGGAAGACAAATTGGTACCTTGGCTGCACAGCCTGCACTGTAACAGCCATGGAGGAATTCATGCCCCTTGGTCGCTCTCAAGTATGTCGGAAAATCAAATTAGTCTCTTATTGATGCCATTTGGCTGACCAGGTATGAAGATGCAATTGCACAAAGGCAGTTGCTGGGAAAACTTCAGCATGAACCGACAATCATACTACGTTGAGAAATGAATGTGCAACAAACAACAAAGGTGTCACCACAGTTATAATTTGCTAAAATAGAAAACAGATCGCCAATAAAATTCCATTCAATTCATTCCAATCCAATCATCTCCAAGAAAACAGAAATATTAACTCAGAAGCATATGATTGATCTGTTGTAAGTTGTAACATAAAAACGGATCCTACTTTCTGGTGATGATCACCATCATCATCAACAACAACAACAACAACAACACATTATAGGCTCACACACTCAACCCCCGTGTCTATTCCACAACATAGAAGAATTGAATCCCCCCGATTCCATCCCGCAAAACCCAACCTTTCCGGATCCACCAGGCGCCAGCTGGCCAACTCCATACCGGAAAGGCGTGGGGCCCATCAGCATTGCCGGTGGAGGCAGTGGCACCATAGTCATGGGGTTGAAATGCATCCCAGAAGGCAGAGGCAATGGCCCGAATCCACCGTTCCCGCACTCGAACGCACTCGAAGTCGAAGCTCGTCCCCCAGTGGAGGTGCTGGAAATGGAGATGGGGCTGGAATTCGAATTCCCCTGTTCAGGCGGAATCCCTTTCTTCAAATACAGCCTGTACTTCTGCAGATGACTGGCCACATTCTCCCGGGTCAAACCCTCCACATTCATCATCTCCATGATTGTCTTAGGCACAGCCTTGTCAACCCCAAGCTCATCAATCACATCCACAAACCGCTTGTGCAGCTGCGGAGTCCACACTAACCTGGGTCGCTTAACAGCCCGGTTGCTCGACCCACTTTCATCCCCACCCGAATAACAATCATCCGACCCGCCACCCGCATCCCCGCTGGTCTCGTCAGCCCTCCTCCTAACCTTACCCCCCTCGGACTCGCTCCTCTCGGGGAACAGCTTGAGAGGCTCGCAGGATTCTCTTAGGAATTTCGTCGAGCACGTGGTGGGCATGATCCCGAACGCGGAAGCGAGCTCCGGCGTGATGAGAGTCTGGTGGAGAGGGGTGAGATCTTCGACCGACGGGAGACCCAGTTGCAAATCGAGGCTTCCGGCGAAGTGGGTGTCCATAGGCTGTGATTTTGGCTCCATCATTCGCCCCGGGGAACGAGGATCAGGCGTGGAGGAGGAGATGAACTGAGGAGGATCGAGTTTCAATGGTGGAAGAATCAGATCCTTGGTGGATTTGTAGGGATTGGCATGTGGGGGGTTATATGCGGAAAATTGAATCTGGAGAGATTTGTGGGTTGTTGTGGGAGTGAGAAACGGGCGCTGTGTTGTTCTTGGCGATTCAAGGGAGTGTCCGAGAACGAGAGGAACACGCGGACACGCAGAAACAGATGACGTGGAAATTGCCATGTTTTTCCACTTTTCTTGTCACATGTTCATATCCAAGAGTTTCTTTGGTCAACGGATATGATCTATATAGAATTGTTTGTTTTTTCATGAACAGCCCTATATAATAGGGAAATGCAAGATTGAGATACTTATTATTAATATAGAATTAAATTTGGACATTTTCATCAACATTAAGAGCCATCTTAATTTCATCAATTAACAATTCATGTCAATTTAAATTATTTTTTTTTCGAGTCATAATTTTTAAATTCTCTTTTGAATAGATGAAGATGTTATGAAATTACTTAAACTCTTGTCATTATAAAAGATAATAAAGTTATATTAAACGTTTTTCTATCCTGTGATCTTGTTCATGTTGGAGCATAGGTCAAGAACTTTTTATAAAAAGATTGAATTCACTGATATTATTTAAAGATTTTAAATCTTTTTTTACGGGTTTAAACATTTTCATTTAAGGTAATAGTTTTCTTAAAATGAATTAGAAAAAGTGATTATAAAAATTGTTTTGCTAAATTTGCGAAATTAAGAAAATAAGTAACACTAGTAAGATTTGTGTGTTTTCGACAAAGTAGACTATTGTATCCTAATGTCCTTGCGTGACGCATGTGACATAGGATAAGATTCATTAATAGTGACAAATTCAATTTCATCTCATTATTTTTAAAGTCAAATTTGCTAACTACCAGTATTATTAATAGATTGATAATTTCCATTAAAAAAATAGATTGATAATTCGTAGTATATAATACTGATAGGATACGATAGAATTAATAAAACTTCCTTATGAGTAAGACTAGAGCTGTCAACTGGGTCGGGTTCGGGTCATGTCGGGTTCGGATCGATCGGGTTGGTAAATTTTCGGGTCGGACGGGTTCGGATTGACCCGACAGGTCGAACATGTCATTTTTTTTTATGATTATTATGATTTTTAACTTCAATAAAATAATTATAATAATATTATATTATTATTTAATAAAATATATTAAAATATTTAATCTAAATGAAATAAAATATACAAAATAAAAGAAGACCCGCAAGCTCGAATTTGTGTTCGGATCGAGTCAAGTTCGGGTTCGGGTTCGGATTCTTCGGATTCAGGTCCTTTCGGGTCAGATTGGATCGGTTTTTGACAAGTCTAAGTAAGACCAAATGAACAAGAAGATGACATCAAAATATGCTTGACATGTCTAGATAATGTGATACTTTTAGCTAATAAGGTAACCCAAATTAAAGTAGTACCTTACTTTCTTTTTTTCTTTTTTTCCGTTTGACAAAAAAGTTTAGGAGTTGGTAAACAGTAAACTAGCTCATGTTTTGGTTAAAAAAATTATAAAACCCCCATCAAATTAGTGATAAACTAGAATTGCCTAACACCTTCAGCTTTTAGTGGGGTAAATTTTACAAATAACTTTTTTTTTAATGCAACACAAATAACTTTTGAGTCGGTGATATTCAACTCCCTTGTGCTATTCACAACATAAAAGTTCTTCGCTCCAAAATTGAAAGGTTGTCATTTTTATGTCCTTCCACTAAATTGTCCGTCAAATTTACAAGTTTTGCAATACTGTCGCTGAAAGGCTATCATTTCCTTGTCTATAGATGAATCACCATGATCCATCACACTGATTTCATGTTCAGTTTGGAAAATATGCAAATCAACCCCCATCAAAATCAGTTATTGCAAGGAACACATGAAATTATAAAGCAACATAAATAACAGCAGAAAGATCAATGACTCGGAAACTAAACAGGAACAGAGTTCTTTGAAACGAAGCAAAATAAAACAAATCCCGAAGGTATCAACATGAAAAAGGAAATTGGAGCCTGATAAACAAACAAAGGCTCCCTCTTCCTCAACTTGACCTTTCAAGTTCAACTAAGCAAAGTCTGTACAGTCCAAAAGAAATTTACTACACATGTTTCTCTCTATGTGGTCTCCTCTGCATAGGTGCGGGGCAGGTATAAGGTAAGCTTGTGATACCATCCGGGCCTCGGTCAAATACCTTGATCCTAGGTATACTCTCAGAAACTACAATTTACAGTTCTTGGTTTTTTTTTAGAAAAAAAAAACAGTACAACCAACAACCTTTATTTTTGGTCAGGGCTCTCATCCACCTCCAAGATCAAATAGACTAAAATATTAGGCATATATGAAACGACGGTAGAGAGAACACTCACACTAAGCACCAGTTAGCTGTACAACAACCTCCTTTGTGACACCATCTAGGCTGGATAAGCATTTTGCATCCCAATTCTCCTCTCTGCCACAAAATGAAGATCAGATTTCATGACATACGAAGTTTAACAAGACTATCTCAAGTTGCAAGACGTTACCTCCAGCCACAACAAGCTTCTCTACACGAGCAACAATATGCTTTCCGTATGTATACTTCTTCAGCGCATTCAAATGAATCTTTATTCGCATAAGGATTACCTCCAGCTGTTGGTCATCACAAGTCTCCAAAACTTTCTGTACAACATAGTTACCAAATTGATCTTTCATCATGACCTTCAAGAACAAAACAAAGAAAACATCAATCAGAATTTTACCCTGAGCAAAACGACCGGAGAACTTATTTTTCAAACTACAAGCCAACAAACACCATAATCGCTGCCACTTTTTGATCTATGCCTAACATAGTTGCTAAGAAGAGGAAAATTTTGCCAAACCTGAAGTGGGTCATTCTCCTCGGTGGTTCCAAGCATCTCATGCACCATTGCCTGGCGTTCAACTGGATCTCCAAATGACAAACATTTCTCAATCACATTAGAAGCAAATTTCTGCTGACTCATCTGAACAATCTTCCCAGTTAGTTTACTTATAATTGCTGAGCGTTCATCTGGCTTGCCATGCTCCAAAACATGCTGTTACAATATCCACGTGTTACAAAAAGCCCGGTTACATATGTTCAGAGTATCCACAAAAAATTGCTATCCATCCCCACCAATATCATGTGTATCAAAGGAAAGAGGGAGTGCAGTAGCACATGAAAATATTAACCATCAGTTCTAGTAAACTAGACACGATATGGAGATCAAACTGTAGAAGTCAGTTCCGTGCAAGATAAATCTGAGATACAAAGAGCCTCAGTGTCAACACGGCAGATAAGTCCAAGATCTTTCAACTTTACTATAAAATACCTACACAAGAGGCACCCACCTAGTTATTAAAAAACCATTTTTGATAGGATATAGAGTTATAAGCATCCTACAGAATGACAGTGAGAGTCATAGTCATCCTACAGAATGTCAGTTGAGAGTTATATTCATCCTACAGAATGACAGAGTTATACTCATCCTACAAGATGACAGTTAAATTCACAAATCAAAGTCTGAGACCACCAAAACAAACCTGTACAACATAATTTCCATATTGGTCCTGCGCCAACATGCAGATAGATTGCATAATCTCCTCCATCACAATCTGCTGCGTCTTTGGATCATGGCAGTGCTCTAGGACTCTCTGCTCAAGAGGAAATTTTGTAAGCAAAATAATAAATCATGATCTATGACACATGCCCTTCTGTTATTAAAGTTTATAGGATTACTAGTATGAACTAAGCATTAAAAAGATGCTTAACCTGTATCACACGACAGCCATATGGGTGAGTGGAAAGGGTCACCACTTGATCAAAAAATGTCGACACAATAAAAGAAATAGAATCCTCAGGTATGCACTCAATGCACTTCTGGATCACATGGTTACCATTCTGATCACGTACACATCGCATAATATGACCATCTAACTCGGTCACCATTTTCTTCTGCTGATCGAGGTCAACCACTTCAATGGCCTAGTATGTTCAAAAAGTTATATTAGTGAATAGAGAAAGATCCTTCAACTGAAGGTTAGATATAAGCAACTGGACTTTGAAAGAAATTTCAAAATTGGTAGTTCGATGGAAAAGGGAATTAGGTCAAGTAACTTTACCTTCTGAATCACCCTACAACCATACATTTGAAGGCTAAGTGTCAGCACATGCCCAGTAAGTTTATTTGCCAGTTCCCTAACTTGAGCTGCTGTTCCATGCTCAAAAAACTGAACAACAGCAAATTAGTATATCTGACATGCATAAGAATTTTCATAATAACATAATAAACTATAGTTAGATCTACAAAAGACTTGATCTTCAAAACTTCCATTCCATGCCAACAAAACTGTCACGCTTGCATAAGAATGATCTATTTATACCTTTTGGATCACATAGTTACCAAATACATCGGTCATTAGAGATAAGGCTTGGGGCATAATTTCATGGAAAACCATATCTTTTTCATCTGTTGTAGCTATTTCAAGCTTCTGTTGTATAAATCGACTTCCATATTGATCCGAACTGCAGCATGAGTGGAAAAGATCAAATAATACTGCCAAACTATACATTTATGAAATGCCAAACTTACTGGCCAAAAATGTACCTGAATTCAACGACATGACCAGCAATTTCTGAAAGTTCAAAACACTTAGTCTTGTTGCTCTTGAACTCATCAAGTAAGGACGACCCAAAGCACTGGTCCATGATGCCACCAGCTTCTGAACGCCATCCTCCCATGCCACTGGCAACTAAGTTTCTCATACCAGAAGCTAAGCGCATATTTCGTTCACTTTGTCGAATGGGACTGCCAGATCCTGCAGGAGAGTTGGGAAGAAGAGAGCTAATCAAAGGATTTCCACCATAAGCCATTCCAAGCCCAAGTGTCTGATTCCCGTAATATCCTGGATTAAAGGCCCCAGACTTTCCATATTGAGCACCACCTTCTGACTTCTGCAGTGACAGCAAAGTACCCAGATATGCATTTTGGAGGGCAAGCAAATCCATATAAGAGTTACCGCCATCCATGGCACCTTCATGAAGAGATGCACCCTGTGCTCCAGCATATTCACTTGATCTTAGGTAGTGAAGATACAAGGGGTCCACAAGAGGTCCATGAAGCCCACCCCCTCCAGAATGATTTCCTGCTCGATTATGATTTTGCAGCTCTGCAGCTGCAGCCGCTAAGTTAGCTCCAGGAGATAAGCCGCCTCCAAGTGCTCCAAAATTCATGTTGGTACCAATTGTCGAAGCAGCGGCATTTTCAAATAGCAGTGGCATGTTACCACTGCTAAGCTGACTTGCCATCATAGACCCCAATGCAGGATTGATATTATGGCCACTTAAGCTGTAATTTGGAATGGCTGAGCTTGGGCTGCCAATACTATGATAGTTAGAAGGTGAGCTTGCCCCACTAAGTTTATGATGCTCAACCTGACCATCAGCCCTCATATAGTAGTTAGTTCGATCCATAGGCAGCCTGCTTTTACCCATACTGGTATAAGCACCTTTAGAAGAGAGGGAGGTGGATTGCTGACGCAGAAGCCCAGATTCACCACTACTGAGGTATGAACTTTGTTTAATATGACCATGATCACCTTGCAAATTGAAGCTACTCTGGTTATCAGCAAGCCCGTGTTGGAACTTTGACCTTAACAGCTTCTCTTGATCCATTAAGCAATCTCCAGAGAGATTCATGCCAGACAAAGCAGCCACAGTACCTTCTAAATCAGTTGGGTTACTAGAATTATCACTCAGTGACATAGGGCCATTAACGCTTCTTTTGTTTATAGAATTCCTTCCCTCACCTGCAGTTGGGATGCGAGGACTGGGAGCTCTTGCAATGAGTTGAGGATCAGGTGTGGTGCTTCTGGACAAGGAAGCACCTAATGCAGATGCATAAGAAAGGGAAGCAGATGATCCAGCATTTTTAGAAGCAGAAGTGCCTTGAATATCCACAGTAGAAGACAACATATCAGTGGAGGAAATGTCATGATCCAATTGTGTGAACTGGGTTTCAGAGGCAGCAAGGTTGCCATCAAATGTATTACGGCTGGAAGGGCGAGAAGAGTGTCTTGGGACAGATGTCGTAAAATTTAAATCATCCTGGAAAAAGTACACCTTGTTAATCAAAAGTTTGAAACAAGTAAGCTCAAGGGCTTGCAAAGACAACTTGGACAGGAGAGAATTTTTCCAGACAAACTTGACTAAAATTTGCGAAATCAAGAACGAAGTTTCAAATAAAGCATTTTATGGCCATTAAAGCATAACTATTAGAACACATTGATATCAATTGAAGAACACAAATCAGACATGCTTGCAATTGCAGCATATAGTATAATATATTCCTTATATATTGTCAAAAACACAACCAATCAATTCAGGGATCTAGTATAGGTCTAACTACATGTACAATAAATGCAAACCCACGTGTTAGATACGAGTCAGATGACTAACCTGACTCCAGGAATGTGATTTATTGGGAGTGAATTAACAAAATTATAGCATATACTCATTAAGATGAGCATGAAAATGTGCACATTTACACAAGTATGACAGTATTTAACGGCCACGACAAAAGTATAAACTACCAAGGCAAAGCATCTTAACTGACTAAACAGAGCTTGGAACATGTCATACTTTCGCCTGTATGAATAAATAAAGCACAAAGAAAACGACAAGCGACATTGGAAAGACCAAACTTTTCAGTCCATTGATCAAGTCAGCTGAAATCCAATGACCTGGTCAGTCAAGCTAGATGACATAATTGCAGAGGTAAACACACAACAATTTATTCAGTAATCACCACAATCATCCAGCGCCACAAGTTAACAACCCGAAAAACAGTATTATTGATACAGATCATGATCAACACAAATTTTATAAACAAAAAATTAACCCTAAAACAACATGCTCACTGAAGAATATACCTGAAACATTTCCGCAATACTCTTCTGCCTACTGCCTAGCCCTAAACCTGGCAAACCAATAAGCCCGTCGCTGCTCCACTCTTCCTGCCCTCTGCCGAAATCAGCTCCATTGTCATCCATCTCTGGAAACATTTTGTTTACTCCGCCTCCATCACCACCACTTTCACCACCTCCCCTACTCATTCTCCTCCTTTCACCGATCCCTCCGATCACCGTTCCACCACTGTGACCACCGCCTCCCCAACCTTCTGGGGCGCCACCAGCGCCGCCGCTCACACGCTGCGCGAACCGCCAGTCCTCCTTCGACAGCAGGGGCGGCGGAAGCCTAGGGTTCAAATTAACATTTGAGTAGTAGTAATTTAAATAAGCCGGATCAGACCTAAGCTCCTCGTCGGAGATTTGTCGTTTGTTCTCAGACGGTGACTGCGACGTCGCCGACCAGACGTCGCTGTGGTGGCTGAAAAGCCCCCCAACGGCGGTTAGCGAGCCTTCGATGGTAGGGGGAGCGGAGCCGCTCCGGAGAATATCTAGACCTCTGTCCCTCTCACCAGCCGCCTCCTGCCTCCGCTGCTCCCTGAGTAAGAGGCTCAGGTCTTTACCTGATTCCTCGCTGTAATCGATCGATCTCAATCCGATTTGGGAACTCATTTCTCTTTCTTTCTCTTGCTGGCTCAAACTCTCCTTCGAAACAACAATCACTACAAGCAGATGAGTCACTCCATCAGAATAAAAACAAAATCACCTGAAAACTCGCAAAAACAAACTCGAAAGTGACAGCGAAAGCGAAAGCAGAACAAGAGTGCTTGTTTTAGCTTCGGAAACGGCAAATAATCGTAAATTTGAGCTGAAAGACTGAAACTTTTCAGCTTAGAGATTAAAGAATTTGAGCTGATCGAGTGGATTCATTTTGACAAATCGAGATAAAAGAGAAGTTTTCAAGATTAGGACCTTTGAAGAGTGATTGATACTTTGGCTATTCAAACTAGTAATGTAAGAACAAAAGGAAACAACAGCCCATCGCCAATTTCAGAGTTCAACACGCTGTCCCGGTAATCGAGGAGCGTCAAGGGTTTCCGCCATTAATAGACAACGTAGAAGGAGAAGAGCGAAATAAAGTAATTAGAATGGGAAAGAGGGAAGCATGGAGAGTGAAGTGAACAAACAAGTACGGGGGAGTGAGCAGTGGAGAGAAGGGAGGGTGATAAGCACGACCTGATGGAGGGACGTGGGCCGTTAGATGAGGGGTGGATCAAGGGTGGAGATTGGAAGGAATAATAATGGGGGTAAGCGAAAGTGTGCGTGTGCTGATTAGGGTTTTATTTTCTAGTATAAGGGTTTGGTAATATAATATTACTCTATTGGATTAGGCTAAATATTGTCGCTGTAATCATATATCTATTTTTTTAGTGTGTGTTTATAGGAACATACGGAGTATTAACTTGTTAAAATAATAAATTATATTTAAAATATTTTTTAAAATAGAATGAATAAATTTTTAACAAAAAATTAAATTAATAATTAAAAAATAATTATTAAAAATGGAGTTTTATTATTAAAAATTAAATTATTATAGTGTGCTTACGAGCACAATAAAAAAAACAAGGAAAATTCATGTTGGTTTCCCTGAGTTTAAGGTTATTCTTGTTGGTGTCCCACGATTAAGTTTTTTCCTGTTGGTGTCCCTAAGGTTTGGATTTGTTTGCTTCGTAATCAAATTTTTTCATGTTTATAACAATCCAGTTCAAATTGATTAAATCCAAGTCCACCATTGTGTTACTCATCCTCAAATTAGTAAGATCTGACTCATAAAACACTCAAATCCATGTCCGAACCATGTCGATTTGAATTCTGAAGCAACAACCAATTTTCAACCTTAAGAATTCAAATCGGAATGGTTCGAGTATGGATTTAATTATTTTAGGAGTCGAATCCTACTAAGTTGAGGTCAATAAACATAATGATGAACTTCGATTTGACCAATTCGAACCGAAATGATACGGATATGAAAAAATTTGGTTACAAAGCGAACAAATCAATACCTTAGGGGTATCAACTGGAAAAAACTTAATCGTGAAACACCAACAAAAATAACCCTAAACTGAGGGGTACCAACAGAAATTTTCCAAAAAACAATTGTATATTATACTATTCCGTCTGAGTCATAGGATTATTTTTTTTGGCCAACATCTGAGTCATTGAGATGATATATTATTGTATTTTGGCAACTGATCCTTCTTTTATGTGATATTGCATGAGCACAATATCGCCTTTATTATTGAATCCACCAGACCTTGTTCGATTTACGTAATCGATTTTGTTTGCCTCGCATGATTTATATTAAAAGGGGTTAAAGAAGATTACACCGTCTATTCAGCTTTGCTTAATATAATTAAATAGATAAATAAATATTTATATATTATTAATAATATACCAAATCCTCAAAAACATGCACGTATATGTTATGAGCACGGTTGTGACAAACAAGTTTTTATCTTTTTCTATTTTCTAAACAATTTCCCGACAATTGATTTCTATGATTAAAAATTGTAAAGATAGCATAATAAGCAAAATGAAATATATTCTATATAGCAACCAACCACTATAATTGTTAAAATACCCAAAAATAATTTGCACTTTTTAGATTCAAATAATGTCATAGAAAAATCATTTTCTAAGTTGATAATGTCGCTTTTTACGAATATGTCTGTCTAATCTTTTATCTATTATTAACAATTTAACACCATATTCAAACATATATTTTTTAACTATAGGTCAGTAGTACGCTCGTCAAGACCAACCTCAATCTCACATTTAAACAAATTTTGAGCACTTATTAGTTTGGAAAAGAACTTCATTATATATTTGATAACTTTAAATTTCATAAAAAGTTTATTATTTTAAAGTGCTTCTTTATTTTCTAAAATAATCAAATTTTAAAACTAATATTACATATATTTCAAATTTAAATTTAAATTATATGTTTTAAAATCATAAAAATATAGATTCAAATTTCCATTTCAAAATAATTTCATAATTTTATATTAAATTAACTAATTTAAAAAATTATTTTTTAAATAAATTTCAGTGGAGGCTTGCTATGCATCACCAATCCATGCGGTTTATGTTAAAGATAATAAATAAAGTGCATTTTAAGTATATCTATTTACTATGCAGTATTAACACTTATGACATTCTATTACGTCTTAAAAGCAATATAAGATGCATTTTACAATAAGGAATATAACATAATTTTGTTTATAGGGGAAATGTTGGTATTTTGGATCTTTTCAATTTTATATACGAACGTTTATGTAATGTAATTGAGAATTAAGGATTGATTTTGATGCGTGGTCCTATTTGGCTTAAGAGTACTTGAATGACACTCGTAATTAATCATTTTTTATTTTATTTTGATTATGAAAGAATTAGACTGGAAATCACAGAAGTGTCGATTTCTCAATCTATAACATCCTTTCGGATGAGAATTACAAATTCTAGACTATCTCTAAAATCTTCCAAGAAACTCTGCTGGACCTTCTTCGTGATGAAATCGGCCACGACGTTTGTTTCTCGAAAGATATGAGAAAACTGCACTGAAGAAAACAGTTGTAAAAGACATAGGATATCAGAAATTAAAATTTCAATATCCCATGGACAGTGCCAGATTTGATTCAGAACATTCACAATGGTAAGGTTGTCGCATTCAAGTTGAATGTTGGTAATGCATAATTCATAGGCCTTTACCAAGGCATTTCTTACTGTCAATATTTCTGTTTTTAGCGGGGTTGAGATACCACATTTATCCCCAAAGAGGAAGGTTGGTTTACCCGTATTGTTCCTGAAAATGTAACCAAAACTAGATTCACCATTGGTTTTGATGGATCCATCTGTGTTGATCTTAATAATATTATCCGATGGTTTTTTCTATTTCTTTGTTGGTCGTCTAACAATGTTCGTTCTATGAGTTTTTTGTTTGTCTTCTGCTAAACAGTCAGGGTTCCAGCTTTTCGTTTTATTTCAGTTCTCAATTTGTTTCTTAATGTAAATTGGTACATCCTTTATGGAGTTGGCATCCTCGTTTGTTCTTCCAAAGCTTTGTTGGTTTCCATAAAACAAAATGCCCCATCAAGAGACCATCAATTATAAGAATTGTGATCTATTAGTTTTTTGTCGAATTTCTTCAATGATTTCATTGATTTTTTTGTTTCCTATGTTTAGGGATCTGATGATGCCATAGGTATCATAATTCATTTTTTCAATTGTTTTTATGGTATGGTTACATTGGAAAATGAGATGATTCAAATCCTCAAAATGAGCATTGCAACGTATACAACCCGGGGGAGTTGCTACACCTTTTTCTGTTAATCTAGTTTTTGTTGGGAGTCCGTTTTTCATTATTTTCCAGATAAAGTTTTTAACTTTGGGATATGTGTCCATTTTCCAGATCCATGAAGAATCATAGACAGTGTAACTCTTGTTTTTGTTAATTAGTTCCATAGCATAATTTGTAGAAAACCAACCATTTTTACTAGTTTTCCAGTACATTCTATCATGGATCTCATTTAAGGGTATTGGGATCGAGGTTATTTTATTTGCTAAATCATAAGGTAAACATTGTTCTAATAATTCATTATTACAGGTTTTATTTGGCAACATAAATTCAGCTACTAGGGCATCCTTATTCAGGATTGATTGTGTGTTTATGGTTTCACATAAAAGGGGTGTTCAAAACCCAGTTATCCGTCCAGAATTTGATTGTTTTGCCATTACCAACTTGCCAAATTAGTCCAGATTTGAACTCAGCCATGAGTTCAATCATTTTGGACCATTGTCAAGAGCAATTTTCTTTTTTCTCGTAGTGAAATATATGGTTTGTTTTCAAGTATTTTTCAGTAACAACTCTAGCCCAATAGTTATTCGGTTCTGATAGGATTTTCCATAGTAGTTTGAATTGAAAAGTTTTATTCATGTCTTTAGCTTTTCTCAATCAAATACCTCCTTGATGGGTTGGTTTACATTATTTTTCCCAGCCTATAAGAGGTTTATAAGAGATGTCTTTGTTCCAAAAAAGGATCTATTTAATTTGTCAAGTTCATTGTGTGTGTGTAGGTAACATAAAACTTTGCATAAGATAGTTTGGTCTTGATGCTAGATTGGTTTTAATCAGTGTTGTTATTCCTGCTTGGGAAAGAGAGTTTGATTTCCATTTAGATAATTGGTGTTGGGTGCTAATTAAAAGGTCAACAAAGGTGTTCGAGTTGACTATACCATTAATGATAGGGCAACTGTAACACCTCCAAATATCACCTTGAAAGTATTACCGTCAGTGACCTCAGATTTCACATCCGAAGCCACCCAAGGCTTAACTACTTTATACAAAACATAAAATACATTGATAACATGAAATATCATAATCTTTATTAAAACCAAAGTCTCGGGATTACATCCGTAAATTCCAAATACAACAGAAATACAGAATATGTTTAATATAGCGGAAGTCTTAAATAAATAACAT
This sequence comes from Rheum nobile, assembly GCA_027886185.1. Lineage (NCBI taxonomy): Eukaryota > Viridiplantae > Streptophyta > Magnoliopsida > Caryophyllales > Polygonaceae > Rheum > Rheum nobile. Next base: position 506,226 of record WOAB01000616.1, on the reverse strand, counting down.
AAGGGTCTTGATCACGCGATCGCACGCCTAGGATCTTCAACCTTGATAAAACTCTTAAAAACTTCATCTGCCTTCATTGTCGGATTCTAGCCTTCACGGAACGGGAGTTTATCTGATGTGCCGTATGAGACGGATGACATCAGCCAACCATACAAGGGGAAATAACCGGTTGGTTAGTCTAATGAAAGACTATGCAAGGTTAAACAGAAAGGTTCTAAGTAGTCGTATTAGGTTAGACCCATCGCTTCTCGATTGAAAGCCGGTGAAGATAGTAAACCTTGATACTTCTACAGGAATATACGAAACAAAAAGATCACGAGAAGACTCTGGAAGATTGAGTCTTATGGGAAACATGTGAAGAGAAGACTCCAAAGGATTGAGTCTTATCGGAAAGTATGACAAGTGTTCGAGAACATTAGAATTTCGCACAAGCGTTTTTAAAAAGACTTGACCATTTGGGTCCACGACCAACCTCACCGCGCAATGCGAATTCAGATTTGGAAGGAGGACTTACTTTAATTGAAGTCCGGACGGTTTCCACGTTGTACTCATTGCCCGAGGGTATATTAATTATGTGCATAATCGTACTTATCTTATTTAATTCCAAAACGTACAATTACGTTATAAGCTTTTAAGATATATCATCTCAACACGAGAGATATCGGAGGGGATAAATCCCGAGTGTCGGCACCAGCTGTGTGCACCTACCCTGAGTAATGGTACAGTCATGACCAGAGAAAGTACTAGGGAAAAATCCTCCTAATACCAGTTATAAAGAAACGACTAGACCTCGTAAGGTACATAGCGTTCCTACGAATACTTGTTCTAACTAAACAGTTAAAACCACACAATAGTCCACATCAATACCATTATGGCAATAACATATATAATAGCGTTGTTTCTAGCAGTATATACAACCTATTATAATATCACTTTTTATATCACATACGTTTATCAAAACTGTTCCCAAACGAAAACAACTTTCATCCCAATTTAACTAACAATTAAAAACAATTGATAATTAATGGAAACATGGAATGATAAACAAGAGTGAACTGCCACTTGCCTTAGTCTAGACGAACGATTGAGCGACGACGGGTTTCTGGGTCCGGAACGGGAACGGAAATCGGATTACAGATTCCTACGACAACGGCCCACGACGAAACCCTAGGTTAGATTCGACAATTAATAATATGAATCTAAGGAAAAACGAACGGAACCGAAAGAACGAGGGTCCCGTCCGAGATCGGTTTGTCCAAGGCCACGATCGCGTTTGCTAAGGCAAATCGCGATCGCGGCTTGGATTCCGCGGTCGCGGACGTCTGGACATCGTCCGCGGTCGCGACAGTTCATGTCTGCGGTCGCGGCCGTGAACTCGGCGACCCCAAATCGGCTAAATTCTCACCGGCGACGACACGATGGGGCTCGAGGCGAGAGGACTTCGATTCCTATCCTCACTGTGCTTCCAATGCACCACCCCACGGCCACCACAACTTCCGGCGAGAGCTTCGGCGACACCACAAATTTTTGGCAACGAAGAACACGAGAGAGAGAGGGGAGATCTGATTTTTGGATGCCCAAAACCCTCCAACTCGACCCCCATTTATAGCCAAAGCAGGAGGAGCCCCCCGACCAAATCGACGGCAGCTCAGAGGATCGACGGCGACGCGTTCGATGAGGCACGGAGGAAGATAAGGCGTCACACGCATGCATTATTCTACGGTCGCGGAAATCTTCCGCGGTCGCGAAAAATTCCATTGCCCAGCGTCTCTGAGTGCCATTTATCCGCGGTCGCGGAAATGCCCTTTTCCGCGTCCGCTTGCTCAGGGAAGGATTTAGCATGGGTTTGAGTCCCGGAAATTATATATTTGTACCCAAACAAATATTCTAAGCCGCGAAAATACATCGAATGTATTTTATACCACTCAGGGAATTATTACAGAGATCATATACGTTACAGAAGATCCGAACTTCTCCGAAAATGACACAATTACAGAACGAGAATTGGGGAAATTACCCAAATACCCTTACTAAAAATGAGGGGTATTACATCACTTTCCCCTTAAAAGAAGTTTCGACCCCGAAACTTAGCCGAATAACCCAAAAAAACGAGGTGTTACATCACTACCCCCTTAAAAAGGTTTCGACCCCGAAACTAGGCCGAAAACAGATCGGGACAACGATTACGCATATCTGCCTCAGTCTCCCAGGTTTCCCAAGTAACCTCTTCAGATCCAGCCTTGGACCAAAGAATCCGTACCAATGATACTACCTTGTTCTGCAATTGCTTCTCGCGACGTTCGAGAATACGCACAAGTATCTCTTCGTAGGTATCATTTGCCTGAATCTCGATGTCTTCATAGCTCAGCACATGAGACACATCTGGCACGTACTTTCTCAACAAGGACACGTGGAACACGTTATGCACTAGATGCGCCGGCGGTGGCAATGCCAAACGATACGCTAGAGACCCTACCCTGTCAAGGATCTCAAACGGTCCCACGTAGCGAGGGTTAAACTTCCCACGCTTGCCGAACCTGAACACACCCTTGGATGGCGACACCCTGACAAACACCTTGTCACCAACCTCGAACTCGACAATCCCGTGCTTCAGATCTGCGTAAGACTTTTGTCGACTCTGAGTTGTCAACATCCTCTGTCTGATCAAAGCAATGTCTGAGGCAGTCCTTTCGACTAACTCCGGTCCGAGCAGAACCTTGTCGGCATTCTCATCCCAACAAATCGGAGATCTGCACTTTCGACCGTACAAAGCCTCGAATGGATCCATCTTAATGGTAGCATGCCAACTGTTATTGTACGTGAATTCAATCAGACTCAGGCTGTTCTCCCAGCTAGTCGGACGATCGAGTACACAAACTCTCAGCATATCTTCCAATGTCTGGATGGTCCTCTTAGAATGTCCATCCATCTGGGGATGAAACACAGTACTGAACTTCAACTCGGTTCCCATGGCCTTGTGGAGTTCCTTCCAGAATCTCGACATGAATCGGTCATCACGATCCGATATAATGGTCTTTGGTGTACCATGCAAACGGACAATCTCGTGTAGGAACACTTCTGATAGCTTCTAGGTTCCCCATGTTGACTTGATAGCCACGAAGTGAGCACTCTTCGTGAGCCTGTCAATGATTACCCATATCGCATCCTTTTGACTCTGAGTCTTTGGCAACCATGTGACGAAATCCATAGCGATATCCTTCCATTTCCACTCTGGCACTGGAAGAGGTAGCAATTCACCACCTGATCTACGGTGTTCTATCTTGACCTTCTGACACATCAAGCATTTCGCCACAAATTCTGCTACGTCCCACTTCATGTTGGGCCACCGGAATTTCTTCCTGAGGTCCTTGTACATCTTGCTAGAGCCTGGATGTACAAAATAAGCTGACGAATGGGCCTCCTTTATCACCAACTAGTGAAGGCCATCAACGTCAGGCACACAAATCCGGTCCTGAAACCAGAGTGATCCATCCTCCTGAATCACGAACCCGAGAGCTTTCCCGTCCATCACTTCACTGCTTAGCTTTACCAAGACCACGTCATCAACTTGTTTCTCCCTGATCTGATCAAGTAGCATAGCCTGAATCTCTAGCATACTCAGGTATCCTCGACATTGATCGTACAAGACTTCAATCTCGCACAACCCTTGGTTCATCTTGGTCTGAGCAGTGAGTAGAGCCACTACAATCTCGTGCGGCATTTTTCGGCTCAATGCATCGGTTACTACATTAGCCTTGCCTGAATGATACAACAACTCAATGTCGTAGTCTTTGAGTTAACCAGCGACGTTGTCTCATATTCAGCTCCTTCTGAGTGAACACGTACTTGAGACTCTTATGACCAGTGAAGACTTGGCACCTCACACCATAGAGATAGTGCCTCCAAATCTTCAACGCAAATAATACAGCTGCTAACTCCAGATCATGCGTCAGATAGTTTGCCTCATAGGTTTTCAATTGTCGAGATGCGTACGCAATAACCTTCCCCATCTGCATCTGTACACATCCCAACCCATTCTTCGAAGCATCACTATAGACTACATAACCATCGTTCCCTTCCGGTAGCGCCAAAACTAGTACGGAGGTCAGACACTGCTTTAACTTCTGAAAACTGGTCTCGCACTTGTCATCCCAAACAAACTTCTTTTGGACCTTGCGGAGCAAACCGGTCATAGGTAGAGCGATCTTAGAAAACCCCTCCATGAATCGTCTGTAATATCCAGCGAGTCCCAAGAAATTGCGCACCTCCTTCACATTCTGAGGCCGCTTCCAGTTGGCTACTGCTTCAATCTTCTGGGGATCAACCATAACCCCATCCTCATTGATCACATGGCCTAAGAAAGCCACTTCTTAGATCCAGAAGTCATACTTAGACAACTTTGCGTACAACTGATTCTGTCTAAGGACTGACAAGGTGATCCGAAGATGTTCCTCGTGAGCCTCCTCACTCGGGGAATAGATCAAAATATCGTCGATGAAGATCACCACGAACTTATCCAGGTATTGGTGGAAACATCGATGCATCAGATCCATGAAGACCGTCAGAGCGTTAGTAAGGCCAAATGGCATGACTACAAACTCATAGTGGCCATACCTCATCCGGAAAGCAGTCCTCGGAATGTCTTCCTCACGAATCATGAGCTGATGGTAACCAGATCTCATATCGATCTTGAAAAAGACTTTTGCTCCCTACAGTTGATCCAACAGATCATCAATCCTCGGCAACAGATATTTATTCTTGATCGTGACCTTATTCAACTCTCGATAGTCGATACAAAGTCGGAATGATCCGTCATTCTTCTTGATGAACAAAACCGGAGCGCCCCACCCTCGACCTTATGTATCCTTTCTCAAGAAGGTCCTCAAGTTGTTTTTTCAACTCTTGCATCTCAGCTGGAGCCATCTGGTACGGTACCTTAGAGATCGGCGCGGTACCAGGCTCGAGATCAATGGTAAACTCCAAGTCACGATTCGGGGGTAAACCGGGAATCTCCTTCGGAAAGACATTCAGAAATTCGCGAATGACCGGAATATCAAGAACTGAAGGCTCATCTCTCTTGGGCTTATCCAGATAGCACAGGTACTCGACACAACCTTGTCGAAGTAGCTTACACACAGCCATCACATTGATGAGCTTGTCGTTATCAGCGTCATTACGACCCTTGAACTTGCATACAAACTGGCCCCCAGATAAAATTGTCACAGTCCTTGAACTGAAATCGATCACCGCCCCATGACGCATCAACCAGTCCATCCCGAGAATAATATTGTATGAAGCCATGGCTATACAAAACAAATCTGCTTCGAACTTTCTACCCTGAATGGTAATCGGAAATTCTGACAAACGCTTGGTTCCAACCAAATGTTCACCATTGGGAAGATTCACAACAAAAGGCTCACAAGCCTCGTTGCATACTAAGCCTAGCTTACTTACGCAACTTTCCGAGATGAAAGAATGAGTAGCACCCGAATAAAAAAGTATACACACAGAAGTAGAATGGAGGTAAAGAGTATCTTGAGCAGTAGGAGCATTTGGTCCATTAGCCTCACGCATCTCGTAGAGTCGCTGACCTTGACCTCCTGAAGCAGTTGGGGCTTTCCCCTTGTTCTGGGCAGTTGTCTGCGTCGAAGGACTAGGAGCCTCCACTGATCTGAATCTGGGTCGGTTGTTATGACTAACGGACCCTTGTTGTGACTCAGCTCCTTTCTGTCTCCTCTGCGGACAAAATGTCTGCAAGTGCCCCTCCTTTCCGCAGGCAAAGCACGTCTTACTTTCCTTCGGACATTCATTGCTCTTGTGCTTGGGTGTACCACAGTTGTAGCACTGGATCGAATTCTTGCCCTAACCCAAACGTTGCGTAGACCCTCCATGAGTCATATCCGTTCTTGCCCGGCCCGACTTGGCAAAGTTTGACGGTGGCGCGGGTCGCTTGAACCCACTTGCCTGAGGTTGGCTCTGTGTCGGTCTCTGGCGATTGTGTTTTTTCGTCGACTCCTCTAGAGTCACCTCCAACTTGTAGGCAGCGTCCACATACTGTTCCAGAGTATAGCATATGTGGCGCACCATCAGTGGCTTAATGTCTGGATTCATCCACTCGTGAAAATGCCAGATTTTCTGCTCTTCACTGGACACTTTCGGCCCAGCGTACTGCAACAGATGATTGAACTTGGCCGCAAGCTCCGTCACCTTCAATCCATCCGTCTTCGGATAGAGGAACTTCTTATGCTTTTCTTCCCTCATAGCCCAGGAAAAGAAACGATCAGTCATTTTCGTCTTGAACATTCCCCAGTTCAAACCAGGATGATCAGCTAGACCGGTGCTTTTCCACCATTCACTAGCCACCTCCTTCAGTTGAAGGGAAGCGATGTGCACCTTCTCAGCTTATGTGCACTCGACGTTTCTGAACAATCATTCCATGTGCGAGAACCAATACGCCACTCTGACTGGCTCTCTCTTCCCATCATGGCTGTCAAGCCTCATAGAGCTAATGGCCTTCAGTGCTCGACCATAATTGCCTCTGTTACTGGCCGCATCCTCATGGGGTACATGGATATCTGGCTCCTCGAATCTAGGAACCACAGGAGGAATTGACACACCTTGTGCCTGAGGCGCGATCGGTCGCATAATATCGGTGACTGCTTGCATCACAATCCCCCGAATGGCCTCAATTGCCGCAACATCGAATACCACTGGAGCGTGGACCGGAACTTGGTCACTGCCCACAGGATTGTTGTGAGAAACTGACTCGTTCTCATCCACTGGGTTCGCGCCATTCCCTAAATTCAGTCTAGGGTTGTTGCTTGGCCCAACACCAGCACGAATGGTGTTCCTTGTGTTCACCATCTGTTTACCGATCAAATTCCAAGTATTTCGCAACATTAATATCATTTCAACATGCACGACATATGAAATCGACTTAGAATAGACCAGACTTGGTAAACTTTTATTGATGAACTTTGAAACTGAGTTTGAAAATGGGCTACATAGAAAAGCTCTCCCAAGCGACAAGACAAAATTGTCTGGAGACTACAATTCTACCAAAACGAAACGACAAAACACTAGAAAAGAAAACGCTAAGCGCTCAACACTGGCCCCCATCATGGTGCCCTGAAAAGCTTCCTATAATCAGGAGCTCTCATGCACAACTTCTTCGAACGGGGTATATCATCGGGGTCTGGCGTCGGACTCCTTGCCCTACTCGGCTCTGGAGCACACGGCTCATTCCTCGGCCTTGGTGCCCTCGGCCTTTCCCTAGGTGCGGAAACACTCGGTATAGTCCTATCGGATCTCGGTGGGTAGCAAAACTCCTCCAAAAATCCTGGTTGGAAGTCTGCCCTGTTCACCTCATACAAAGGGTCGAGTAGCAACCTTACTTGGCGGATATACTCTTGGAGCTCGTGGACGTCCCCAAGCATTCGGGAGAGACCGAGCTCAGTCTCGTATGTCCTCTCCTCCATGTCGTATAGGGCGTTCGACCACTCCTCCAGTACTCGGGGCCTTGGCCTGGCCTGTTGAGTCGGGACCACAACTGGTGTACCCATCGACTCCCACGGCCTTGCCCTTCCTCGAGCATGCTCAACCGCCTCATCTGCCTGGCGACGCGCCTCAGATGAATCCATCTGACTCTGGCGAAACACCTGTCGTGAGTCAAGACTCATCACCGGCCCACTCCTCCACTTGACGATACCTTCAACACCAAGTGCCTCCCAAGTGACAGGAGACAATGGCGAATACTCCCGCTCAGGTGGCGACGCCGGACTCGGGAAGATGAATTCCATCCCCGGATCCTCGCAGTCCACCAACAAGTGCGCCAAGCTATCAGACTCGTAGCCCTGCCCCTCGAGGTCCTCCTTGGGGTCCTCCTCTCGATCCTCCTCCGGGTCTTCTTCAGGGTCCTCTTCCGGGTCCTCCTCGGGATCCTCCCCAGGAACCTCTTCGACCTCAAAGTCCTCATCGAAGTACCCTTATGTGTACTCCGCCGGCTCTTCTTCCTCAGTGTCCTCCCAGGATCTGCTTCAAGCTCTGCCTCGGGAACCTTGTCGGACACTAACACCACCGACTCCTCGAGTACGGTCTTCACCTCCTCGGGTGGACTACTGGGTTCCCCGACCTCAAAGCACGACGGGGGAACCGGGAACTCGAGCCTAACTGGAGATGGCGGGGCCACCTCGGCTTCCTTCGGGTTCCTCAGTTGAGAGATGTTTGCGCCCATATCCTGCGGGGCGACGAGAAAGAGTTAGTCTTTCTAAATATAGAAGCGAACTTACTATATCAGACTAGAGAGAAGGCACGACTAGAATGACAGAGATTTCAAAACAACATATTTTCTAGTCAAGTATGGTTTTATTCGGAAATTCAAAATTTTTGAATTTAAACAACTTTCTCAGTTCAAAAACGGATAAACGGTTGATAAAATCTTTTCTTTCAGTAAGACGATTTGAAACCCAACCCGTTTTAAAAAAAATCAGCTCTGATACCAAATCTGTAACACCCCCAAATATCACCTTGAAAGTATTAGCACCAGTGACCTCAGATTTCACATCCGAAGCCACCCAAGGCTTAACTACTTTATACAAAACATAAAATACATTGATAACATGAAATATCATAATCTTTATTGAAACCAAAGTCTCGGGATTACATCCGTAAATTCCAAATACAACAGAAATACAGAATATGTTTAATACATCGGAAGTCTTAAATAAATAACATAAGGGTCTTGATCACGCGATCGCACGTCTAGGATCTTTAACCTTGATAAAACTCTTAAAAACTGCATCTGCCTTCATTATCAGATTCTAGCCTTTACGGAACGGGAGTTTACCTGATGTGCCGTATGAGACGGATGACACCAGCCAACCATGCAAGGGAAAATAACCGGTTGGTTAGTCTAATGAAAGACTATGCAAGGTTAAACAAAAAGGTTCTAAGTAGTCGTATTAGGTTAGACCCATCGCTTCTCGAATGAAAGTCGATGACGATAGTAAACCTTGATACTTCTACAGGAATATACAAAACAGAAAGATCACGAGAAGACTCTGGAAGATTGAGTCTTATGGGAAACGTGTGAAGAGAAGACTCCAAAGGATTGAGTCTTATCGGAAAGTATGACAAGTGTTCGGGAATGTTATAATTTCGCACAAGCGTTTTTAAAAAGACTTGACCATTTGGGTCCACGACCAACCTCACCACGCAATGCAAATTCAGATTTGGAAGGAGGACTTACTTTAATCGAAGTCTGGGCGGTTTCCACGTTGTACTCCTCGCCCGAGGGTATATTAATTATGTGCATAATCGCACTTATCTTATTTAATTCCAAAATGTACAATTACGTTATAAGCTTTTAAGATATATCATCTCAACACGAGAGATATCGGAGGGGATAAATCCCGAGTGTCGGCACCAGCTGTGTGCACCTACCCTGAGTAATGGTACAGTCATGACCAGAGAAAGTACTAGGGAAAAATCCTCCTAATACCAGTTATAAAGAAACGACTAGACCTCGTAAGGTACATAGCGTTCCTACGAATACTCGTTCTAACTAAACAGTTAAAATCACACAATAGTCCACATCAATACCATTATGGCAATAACATATATAATAGCGTTGTTTCTAGCAGTATATACAACATATTATAATATCACTTTTTATATCACATACGTTTATCAAAACTATTCCCAAACGAAAACAACATTCATCCCAATTTAATTAACAATTGATAATTAATGGAAACATGAAATGATAAGCAAGAGCGAACCGCCACTTGCCTTAGTCTAGATGAACGATTGAGCGACGACGGGTTTTTGGGTCCGGAACGGGAACGGAAATCGGATTATAGATTCCTACGACAATGACCCACGACGAAACCCTAGGTTAGATTCGACAATTAATAATATGAATCTAAGGAAAAACGAACGGAACCGAAAGAACGAGGGTCCCGTCCGAGACCGGTTTGTCCAAGGCCACGATCGCGTTTGCTAAGGCAAACCGCGGTCGCGGCTTGGATTCTGCGGTCGCGGACATCTGGACATCGTCCGCGGTCACGACAGTTCATGTCCGCGGTCGCGGCCGTGAACTCGGCGACCCCAAATCGGCTAAATTCTCACCGGCGATGACATGACGGGGCTCGAGGCGAGAGGGCTTCGACTCCTATCCTCACCGTGCTTCCAATGCACCACCCCACGGCCACCACAACTTCCGGCGAGAGCTCCGGCGACACCACAAATTTCCGGCGATGAAGAACACGAGAGAGAGAGATGGGAGATCTGATTTTCGGATGCCCAAAACCCTCCAACTCGGCCCCATTTATAGCCAAAGGAGGAGCAGCCCCCCGACCAGATCGACGGCAACTCAGAGGATCGACGGCGACGCGTTCGACGAGGTGCGGAGGAAGACGAGGCGTCGCACGCATGCATTATTCCGCGGTCGCGGAAAATTCCATTGTCCAGCGTCTCTGAGTGCCATTTATCTGTGGTCGCGGAAATGCCCTTTTCCGCGTCCGCTTGCTCAGGGAAGAATTTAGCACGGGTTTGAGTCCCGGAAATTATATATCTGTACCCAAACAATTATTATAAGCCGCGAAAATACATCGAATGTATTTTATACCACTCAGAGAATTATTACAGAGATCATACATGTTACAGAAGATCTGAACTTCTCCGAAAGCGACACGATTACAGAACGAGGGTTGGGGAAATTACCCAAATACCTTTACTAAAAATGAGGGGTATTACAACAACCAAGATATTTTTCGAGAGATATCATATTTGTGATTGTAAGAGTACTTTGTATTGCTAATTTCTTTTGGTTGAAAACCTTTTTTGTGACTTGAAAAGCCGATTTATGGAAATTTACTTTTTGTCCTGAGATTTTGCAATATTCATCAATAATATCATTGATTTCCTTGCAGTTTTCCTGCTTAGCTTTTGAAAAGATCACAATGTCATCCGTAAACACCATAAACGGAATTCGTGATCTTTGTTGAGTGATTTGAAATCCTAGAGGATTACGAGGTCTTTCTGAAACTTTTCAGAGTTTTCTGGCAAGGATTTCATATCCTAGAATAAACAGGAAAGGGGACAGGGGGTCACCCTGTCGAAGTCCTCTTGATGGTTTATTAATTTTCGTGGGTCCGTTGTTTACAAACACCGAGAAAGATACCGTTGTAATGCATTCTCTTATCCAGTTGATAAATTTTTCATGGAATCCAAACTTTTCCATAATTTTAATGATGAAGTTTCATTCAATTCTATCATAAGCTTTTTCCATATCTAATTTTAGGGCTATGAAGTCTTCAGTTCCTTTTTTCGATTTGAATGAGTGAAAGATTTCACGAGCAATCAAGATATTATCTTGAATGGCTCTGTTAGCAACAAAGGCACCCTGTAGGGGGTGGGTTAATTTTTCCATGGTTCCTTTAAGTCTTGTTGTTATGATCTTCGAGATAATCTTATAAATTGTAGAGCATAGACTTATAGGTCTATAGTGATTAGTAGAGTTCGGATTGTCACATTTTGGAATCAAAGAGATGAAAGTGTGATTTATTTGTTTGAGCAATTTCCCGGAAAGAAAAAAGCTTTTAACTGCTTGAATAACAGACAGACCTACAATGTCCCAATATTTTTGGTAAAATTCTGATGTCATACCATTAGGCCCCGGTGATTTATCCGAGGCAATGTTAAAGACAACCTTTTTAATTTCTTCATTGGATACGTTTCTTATTTCTAAATTGTCCTTTGTAGAAATTTCAGCCTGAATTAATTCAAGATTTTCTTGAAATAGTCTCTGGTTCATATCCTCACTTCTGAATCTTTTGATGAAATCATTTCTGATTTCATTTCTAATGTTTTCTTCTCCAGTAATATTTGTTCCTTCTTGTGTTTTAATTTCTTTTATGATTTTTCTATTTCTTCTTCCACTTGCTATTTTGTGAAAATAGCTAGTATTCGTATCAGTTAATTTGATGTGTTTAACTTTAGCTATTTGGTTCCAGTAAATTTGCTGGAAACACATAAGTTTTTCTCTTTTTTTTCCATGATTCTTAATTGTTTTTTAATGAGATCATTCGTAGGGTAGGTACATATCTCAGGTTGGATTTCAGAGAGCTGTTTTTCTATAGTTTGTAACTGAGTAAATACATTGCCAAAAGTACTTTTGTTCCAAATCTTAGCATGTTTCTTAAGTAATTTTGTTTTGGATACGAGATTACACAATCGTGATCCATGGTAGTTAGTTCTCCAAGCTTGTTTGACAACATTTCTAAAATCTTTTCTGGTCATCCGTATTTTTTCAAATGTAAACGGCTGATTTTTAAAAGGTATTGCTGAGTCAAGCTCGATAGAGATGTGACAGTGGTCTGAGTTGGTAAAAGCAGAGTGTTTAGTACAGATATCAGGGTACCATTGAAGGATCTGATGATGAATGAGTACCCTATCTAGTTTTTCATATATGTTATCTATCTCTGTAATGTTCTTTTGCCATGTATAGATGTTTTCTTGAATAGGGGTCTCAAGTAGTTCACATTCATTCTTAAAATGTCGTAGTCTTGCAAATTTTGTCAAAGGTGGTATTACACCATCTAATTTTTCAGATGGGTCTTGTATTTCGTTCAGATCTCCCATAATAATGCACGGAGAGAACAATTTTTAATTAAGGGAATGAGTCTGTCCCAGAACGCATTCTTTGCAGATTCATTTGGTGGAGCATAAGTAAGGATTAACATAAGTTTTATGTTCGTGAGCAGGTTTGTATACTTGACGCTGATAAATCTTGTTTCAATTTGGTCAATTTCTAGGATTTCATTTGTAAGTTGGTAGGTTTTCCACATGACACAAATTCCCCCCGAGAAACCCGTAGCAGGGACATAGTAGAATTGATCAAATCCGGCTTTTTTCCACACTTTTTCACTTGGTTCTTTGTTTGTTCTTGTTTCGAAGAGTGCAATTAATTGAATTCGTTCAATTTTGCAGAAGGATTCAACATCCATCCAAAAAATTTTATTTCCGATCCCACGGCAATTCCAGGTCGTAATCTTCATAAAAAACTCATATTGATTTTGCCCCATATCATAAGACATTTAGGGGACTTCAGAAGGGTTTTGGTAATAATTTTGTAGTGTTTAGTATTATGTAAATTCCAATAATTTATGCATTCAGGTGATTTCTCATCATGGTTTTGGTATCTTACCCCGAATATAGGGCATTGCGGTTCATGGTAGATTATCCGAGCAATGATCTTGAGAGATCTTAAAAGTTTACGTTTGTTTCCTCTATTTTGTTCAGTGGTTATAATTTGTAATTTGGCATGCTTAAGACATCATTTAGTCCAGCGAAAAGGCCTGGAGGCAATGGACTTTAAGCTCCTATAAGGCAGGTCATGCCAAATTCTCATTCTCACAAAGATTGGTTTCCAGGGAAGGTTGTTCAGAGAATAGTTGTTAGTAGAGTAATAAATACACTTTCTCAATTCTTTATTGTAAAGATTGCTCTTGTTTATGCAAAGGTAAATAAACTAGTTCATGTACTTGTTAAATCTTTTCATAGAGACAAAATTCTCACTAGAGAAGACTGAGTACAGATCACTTAAGTTCCATGTCAGAATATACACAGCTCGAATTCGGGTTTTAATAGTGCACTTGATCACTATTGTTGAAGCAGTTTGAAAGGAAACAACAAGAGGGAATCTCTTATTTTTCAAACAATCAAAAAGCAAATTAAGGTAGTTTGTTCAGAGGCCATTTGTTCGTGGAGTTTGATCTCCAAAATTTGTCCAGATGATGTTGGTTCCTTTTTGGTAATAGTCTTTCTTTGCTCATGAGTACACTTTCCTGAATTTGATCTTCAGTATTTCCATCCAAAGCAGTTCCAGAGCTCCAAAACCCAGAAAACTGTAGGAAATAAATCAAAACCCACACCAAGTGAGTAATAAGTTTAGTAGTTTTTATGCATTTCCAGAACTCCACATCAGTAGAATAAAATTTTCCACTAGTTTCAACATTAAGCAATAAGTAGCTCAGATTTCCAGTTATAACATAGTTAGGTATAGAGTTCGACCACCAGTAAAAAACATTAAGGGAGTAGGTTGTCATACTTGGTTTGGTTCCCATAGGATATCAATTTCCTGGTGTATTGGCTTGGGAGCCAGTTCTAGATTTCAAAGGAAGATTGTTCAATTGGTCCAGGAATTTGTAATTCATACCCATGAGCTCAAGCCACTTCAAGAAGCAATGAGTATGTGGTATGAGAAATCCTTTCCAGAATCGTTTGTTCAAATAACAGAGTTTCGAGTTGCTGCTTTTATACATACAGTAAAGGAGATCTGCAGTATTGGTTTTCACCACAACATGAGGGTTCACCTCAGAGGAATTCTTAGAGGTAAAAGCCAGTAGATAGAGACTGTGAGTCTCAAGGTAAATTTGAGGGTTCACTTCAGAGGAATCCAAAAAGGGTTTGTTCAAAGTTTGAGGGTTAACCTCATTATTCTTCAGGATAGTTGGTATAGAGTAGGATTTTTTATTAGTAGCATATGTGCTAGAAATACCAATAGCCAGACAAACCACACACACAAATAGGAGCAACCAAAGGAAACACCAGCAAAGTGTAGTAGTAAGCCTAGTGCAAACGAGTATCAACAAAGGAATAGAAACGAGATTCAGAGGTTCAGTGGTCTCATTTGATAAGTCGATAGCAACAACAAACGGATCAAACATAGAAGCAAACAAAAAGGAGAAAAGCACATCTAAGACAGGAAACGAAAGTAAGGAAGCAGAAAGAAGCAATAAGAGGACAAAGTCAGAACACAAAAACCTAGAAAACCTGGAATCGGAGAGAGAAATTGTCGTGGATCTTATCCCTCTGAGAAGGAGAATCCAGAAACTCCCCGGTCGGAAGAAGGTGGGCGAAGGACCACCGAAGAGCTTCCGTCGACCATCAGAAGCCTCGCCGATCGCAGTCCAAATCTCCATCAAGCCCGGATCCCAGACCGGCTCCTGGAAACTTCCTCTGTCGACGCACTAAGAAGAGATATGAGGCGACGAAATCCTCAGAGAAGGAATCGGAAGCAGGAAACAGACATCGACCACACAGACGCGAGGAGGAGCGCCCCAACTTCGCCGGATCTGGGGCGGATCTTAGGCCTTTCGGCGCTAGGGTTTGCAACCGAAAATGCAACTTCGGGTTCACCACTGCCATCGTCGGCGAAGTTGGGGAAGATTTTCTTCGGTTCAGAGGCATCAAAGTGCATGCTCGGATTGTGAGGTTTGGTTGGAGCGGCGGCGAGGCCATGATTGGTGGTGTTTAGGGTTTTCAGAGGTTTCTTGTGCGGAGAGCGTTTTTTGTTTTTCATTCTCAGCTTTTTGGTTAGATTCCGTAATTAATCATACTTGAATACTTGATGGTTTCACAACTTATTTCTTTTTGTTGAAAAACGATATATAATATATATATATTGGTTTTTCTAGTATATGTTTATGGGTACATGTTAACAACTTAAAATAAAAAAAATTATGTTTAAAATATTTTCAAAATAAATGAACAAACTCTTAATAAAAATAAATAAATAAATAACTTACAAAATTATTATTAAAAATTGAAGTTCAATGTCTACATGAGCACACACTAAAAAAAACTATATAGTTAGACATGAATATGTAAAGTAGGCTAAGGTATATTGTACTATGTAAAGTAGGCTAAGGTATAGTGTACTATGTAAAGTAGGCTAAGGTTTAGTACACTAAGGTATAGTGTACTAAACATAATCTTTTATTATATTTATATATACATAGAAATATCTTTATAAAATTATCTTGCCAATTTTTTCCCTTCTATAAACGTATGTGAAATATTCATAAACATAAGTCCAATATAATATTTATAATGACGATTTTAGGGTTGTTTGGCAAGATAATTTTATAAAGATATTTCTATGTATATATAAATATAATAAAAGATTATGTTTAGACTTATTCGAGTATAAACGTAAAAACGTTGTATTCATATGAACACATATATAAATAGAAAGTGTATACACATAATAAAAATATGTGTTCATATACTGTATGCTCGTAAGTGACTCTTACTGCTGTTTGGTTGAATTTAGGATGTGTAACTCCTGTAAATTATATAATGTGAATAATATTTTATGGAAGTTGAAAAAGTATGTTTGGTTTAAATTTAAAGCATGAGAGGTATGAGAAAGAAAATCTTACCCACACCGCACTAACAGTGTGTTTGGCAAATGGTTAATGGGTAGAAAGGGAAGGGAAGAAAAATATAAAAAATGATGAGAAGGAAAAGAAAGGGAGAGAATGAGAAGTGAAGGGAAAGATTTCAATTTTTTCTCTTGTTTGGATAGAAGGGAATTTAAAGAGGGAGAGGAATAAAAATTAGTTGATGTTAATTTTCTTTTTTAAAATTTGAATGGGTCTATTTGTAGTTTCCACCCAAATTCCACCAATTTAGTGGGATTCAATTTCCCTTTAATTTCCTTGTGATTTCCCTCTTGTTTTTGTTAAAATCCTCCTAATTTCCCTCATAAAATTTAACAAAACAAAAGAACACAATTTCCTTGTTTTTCCTCCCTTCAAATCTCATCTCAATCCCTCGATACAAACATAGTCTAAGTAATTGGAATGTGTTGTACATGAATTAAAAAACCCATAAATTTGAATAGTTGGGTTGAACCAAACAAATGTATTCAATATTACTTATTGGGATATTTAAAATTATGAGAATTTACTTACCAACCAAATGAGCACTTATGTGTGCAGATGCTCTCTTAGTATAAGCTCTCTATTTGTGCATATGTTTTCTTGTTAAGTATGTATAGTGCATACGTTTTCATAGTAAATGTACATATATTTATTATGTGTGCATACATTTATACTTATGTATGCATATGTTTATCAAAAGTTTTTGTATACTTTGTAGTATGTGTGCATATTTTTAAGTGACTCTTATGTGCATATGCTCTTTTAATAAACGTGTATACGCTATATATACATACATTTTCATAGTAAGTGTGCATATTTCACCTGATCCTCATCCAAATAGTTTTTAAAGAAAATACTTTTAATAAAAAAATACTAATTTTAGCACCTTAACATCTGTGAAAAAGTTAAATTATTGCACACTATTTTCCTAATATATTATAAAGCTTTTTCTATTAATAATGATAATTTCAATAAACATAGTTTTTTTTTAAAAAAAATAGTTATATAAATCTATATCTAATAAAAAGTTAGCATATTTGTGCATTAAATGTGTTCATTCAATACCATACAAATTTCATTTCTAATAAAAGCATTTTAAAAGCATTAAATATATTTAATATCAAGAAAAAAAAAGATTAAGAAATCAAACAAATGTAAACTTAATAAATTGTATTTTTTTATATTCAAATTCAAATATAACATCTAATATAAAATGGTCTAAAAAAATTAGAATTTTTTCAAAATTTATTTTTAAGGATTTTGCTTCCTTATTTAAAGTTATTTTTATTAATAAATGTATATTTGTAATAGGAAAAAGTTTATTTTCATAAAACTAAAAAATTACTGCATATAATTTTTATTTTATTTAAGTTTTTTGACTGCTTCCCATTCTCCTCCACCTTCATCCTTGTAGCTCTTCTCAGTTAATTTGATTGCCTCAGGAGAGTTTGTCTTCTCCACAAATTTTACGTCATTTACACACTCTATCGGATCTAAAGAGGCATGTTTTTCTTCAAAGGTCGCAGCTGCACAAGTACTTCTGAAACTCATAGTCGTATCCTCTTGAGCAGAAACTCCATGCAACTTCTCATTCAACATACCTGCAGAGCTTCCAAGAAGAAAAAAGCAAATTGCAACCAAGCTAGACAGCCACCACAAACATCCAGAGCAACTATTTATTAGAAACACCAACAAATCGCATCCAAGCCAGCAAGAACATACTTTTCCTTTGACAATTTCTATTAGAAATTATCAATGAACATCAAAATAGGGCTACGGTATAGTAGCTTGTAATTGTGAAGACTCAGTTTCAAAGAGATATGCTCTAGTTTTTCATTAAAATGACAAATTTGATAACCTAAATTTCGAATAGAACTAAGGGATAGGGAGAATCACTCCTGAATCGATGATGTAGACTATTGTAGGGACGAAAGGTCAACATCAACAACAACAAAGAGATGGTGTTACCTTGAATCCAATGGTGTCCGGGGTTTGCTTTCTGGGGTCGGAGTCGTCGTTGGTCAAGGAAGCGGCGAGAGTTGTTGCAAGCGTCTCCAGTAGTCCGAGCGGCAGAGATGGCTAATGGAGAAGGTGCAGAAGGGAGGGATTGGACTCATCAATTTCCAGTAGTAAATCAGAGGAAAATCAAAACAAAAGAAGAGATTTAAGCGACAATTTTCATAACGGTTTTAGAACGCCTTTCAACAAAGGAGTTATTGGAGTTGGGAGAATAAAAATAAAAGGCAAATAACCTTTATGTCCCTCCATGTCCTCTTTTGCTTAAAATCATCTAGCAATTTTGGACCGCTAGATGGTGCGGATATGTGCGTTCTGGTTATTATAATATCCACGCTCATTTGATCATTCCTCTGTATAGATATCCAAATCATTGTTTATTTTTTTATTTTTTTCTTCCTTACCCTCCTCTTTTCCTTTCCCCTTCCTAACCTACTCCCTGCCGTCACATACCCCCGATACCAACTCTCACCAACGGTCCAACACCAGGCCGGCGACCCATTCCCGAAACCCCCACTCACACCGGCCCCGAACCGCGACTCGTACCTGCCGCGACTGACCCATCTAACCCACACCAAGCCGCCACCAACCTGTCCGCGCCCCTCCTCGAGCCACACCAGGCCGCGCGCCCACTTCACCAAGCCGCGCGACCACCACACCACCTGTTCGCGACCACCGGACCAGCCCCGCTCGGACCTCTACGCCGGACCTACGTCTGCTGCACGAGCCCACGCCGTAAATTGGTGTTTTGATATGTACTGATTTAGCCCCAGATAATCATGTGATGGATTTCATGTTGAATTAGAGCTAATCTATCTTAGAAATCATTACCCTCGCTCGATCTTTTATCGTCACCATAATTGGCGCTAGGCGAGTTTCCCTAACTTTCACCCATCTCTGGTGCCTAGCATAAGACGGCGGCGTTAACGGCAACGGCGGCAATTTAGTTGAGATGCCTTCCATGGCTAACGCTGAAAGCCAGTCGATTGACCACAGCATCTCCGCCCCTGCTCAGTGGTCTCTCTCTCCCCTTCCGTTTCAATGAAGTTGTCATTAGGCAAATACTTGCTTTTGTATGTTGGCTGGATGTAAATTTGATTGAAAAAATTGTTGCCAGGAAAAGGAAGAATGTGGAGGAGTCCCGTCAAGAGAAAAGGCGAAAGCTTGAGCACCAGAGAAAAGATCTCCCGATCGCTGCAGGTTTTTTTCCCTTTCAATTTTGGTTACTAATCTGCTGTTTACGGTGTATTTCCTTTGTTGAACTCAACATAATTTCGTAATATCTCTAGTGGAGAAGTTGCTTGTGGACAGCATTCAGAAAGACCAGACTTTGATTGTTGTTGGCGAGACTGGGAGTGGAAAGACGACTCGTAAGTGATTTTTGTTGTATGCAAACATCAAAACATAATCCACCACGTTGAATTTTATGAAAGCTCTCTAGCAAAGTTGTTGGAGTCTGTCTGTTGATCCTAATTCTGCCACATTTTCACAGAGCTACCCCAGTTTCTATATAGTTCAGGCTTCTGTCGTGATGCAAAGGTCATAGGAATCACTCAGCCTAGGCGTGTAGCAGCTGTCTCTGTTGCGAAAAGGGTGGCTGAAGAGTGTGGGGTTCAGCTGGGGCAGAGGGTTGGATATTCCGTTAGGTTTGACGACATGACTTCTGGATCAACAAGGATTAAGTACATGACTGATGGGATTCTATTAAGGTATTTTTCCCTCTGTTTGTTAACATTAGCACTAGGGTACTGCAATATTCTATCTATAGTTTTGAGTTGTTATATGCTGTCTGCTCTTTTGGTAGTAGCATAGTCTGTCCCATAAGAATATATGGATAAAGAGTTATTGTCAGCATAGTCCTTTGGAGATTAAATATGATTTGATACTTCATATGGTAGGAAGTTCTTTAGACTAATAAAATAGCATCAAGTTACATTCATAGTAGAAGTTTTTTGTTTTGGAATTTTGTAGGGAGATGATTGAATTATTATCATGAATCTTAGGTCACTGGCTTCTTTGCTAGCATAAACTGATGTAATGATCTTAAAAAGTTCAATTCTCTATAGCCTTATAAGTTACTTGATTGATGTTCAGGGAGGCATTACTTGATCCATATCTTTCCAAATATTCAGTCATTATTGTTGATGAAGCTCATGAAAGAACAGTTCACACAGATGTGTTATTGGGCCTGTTGAAAAAGGTTCAGAATCTAAGATCTGAATCCCCTAGACAGGACCTAAATGTAGGAAATGGGAAGATGGGAAACAGTGCACTGGTGGAGAAGGGGAATGTAGCTAGAGCTAAGCAATCTCAAGGTGTTAAGCTTCCCCCACTCAAGTTAGTTATCATGTCTGCCAGTCTGGATGCACGCATCTTTTCTGATTTCTTTGATGGAGCAAAAGTTGTTCATGTTCCTGGCCGGCAGTTCCCGATAGATGTTTATTATTCGTATAATGCTCATTCAGACTATGTTGATGCTACAATAACGACAATACTTCAGGTTGCTAACTGATTTACCTTCTCTGTCAATTTTTTTGCCTGTATCATTTTTTGCTTGTGTACATACATGAGTTGCCCACAAGACTCCTGCTGGAGGAGTTGCTCCTGATCCTATATTGTTTTTATTTACTGTGATTATGTGTCTGTGCATCGTAGCATGATTAATCATAAAATAATTTGCAGTTGATCTTCAAACTGGTTGTACACCTACTTATTGGCTCAGTATAATACTTATTCACAGCCTGCAACTTGCATTGTAGTCGCGTGAAGACTTCTGCACATTTTACACCAAATTCTAAGTTTCAGTGATATGAATTTGTCCTTCGTTATATCCAAATTTATCTTTAGTTTCTCAACCAGGTGGGCATAATAGTAGTGTCAACTAGGCGTTAAGGTACTTTTCCAATGCTATCAGCCAATATGTCTGAGCTGATCAAATTAAGTTGGATATCTTCTTTTCCTTGGCACGAGTCTCTGTTTAGTCGATGGAATGCTATGGCTAATATTATTTCCTAAGATGTTTTTGTAAGCTTGTAATGATAAGTCAATGAAGATATTGTTTTGTTATTCTGTATATGTTTGTTTTATATTTCATACCGCAGTTTAATTTTGTGATTTGTATTGAAGTTGTTTATAATTGATATTATTTCTCGTAAATTTTCTTTGTGAACTGTATTCTTTTGTAATTTTTTTCCTGCCGAAGTAGAATTCTGGTTTCAAACTACTAATTACAATGCTTTTCAACAACTCCAAAGGTCACAATTAGAAATGCTCAGAGTCTTGGCCGTAGACTCTTGATGGTTAGATGTTGTTGGAGATCCACACAATTATATAATGAGTGGATTGAAATTTGAAATTCATTTTTTCAGCCATGTGAAAACAGAAACTGTCTCATAAATACAGATATATTCCCATTAGAGGGAAAGAGTGACACAAAGGAGAGAATACTGTATTAAGAGTATATGAAAAATTAATTAAAAGACCATAAGCATGGAGTAATTGCTTGAATTAGGTATTGTAATAGAGGCTAGGGTTTGGAAGGAGGAGGCTAAAGTTTATTTTGTCTTGTTTGAAACACTGAATGTTATTTGAATTATATATATGATCTGTGTCTGCATCTGCTCATGTATTTCATTTTCTAGATTCATCTAGATGAGGGCCCTGGTGATATGCTTGCATTCTTGACTGGCCAAGAAGAAATTGAAGCTGTTGAAACACTTGTTCAAGTTCGATTAAAGCAACTACCCGCTGAGAATCAACAGCTGCTGACAGTACCTATATTCTCGTCTCTTCCCCCAGAACAGCAAATGAAAGTATTCACATCAGCCCCAGATGGATTTCGTAAGGTATGGTTTAGCTATGCTTGCTAATGCTTATGTAGTTGGTACTGTCTTTTGCTGACTGGTTTTGAAAAGTTCCAGAGATGTTGCATTTGTGCTTATGCTGGTCCACGTGTTCTTGTAACCCTCTTTAGGTGAATAGGCTCTACATATTTGATTCACGTTCTTTTGTAGGTTATTTTGGCAACAAATATTGCCGAGACATCAGTGACAATACCAGGAATCAAGTATGTTATAGATCCAGGATTGGTAAAGGCACGCTCCTATAATCCAGAGAAAGGAATTGAATCATTGATCATTATTCCCACATCGAAAGCACAGGCTTTCCAAAGGAGGTAAGGAAATCTCAGGTCAACCTTGTTGTGCCACCTTCCTTGCTAGGATGTATCATTTTGATGCTGTGTGGTTTAAAAAGATCTAATGAATTTCTGTTGTTGTAGTATCTTGTGTTAGAAGGTACTATTTAATACATTTACATGTGTATTTGAAAATAGAACTTGGATTTGAATTCTCGGAAAAATGAATTCTTCTGTGCCTTATTTTGTATATTGGGTACAAGTTGGGGTAGACTTTTTATTGGATTAGATGAAAGCACAAGTGTCCTCAACTTTTGTTTTCTCTCAAAGGTTGAAATGTGATGCACTGATGCATTACTCAGATATGTTAGCATGGTTTCCAACTCCTCTATAACCTTGATATTTTCTTCTTGCAGTGGTCGTGCAGGGCGTGAAGGACCTGGAAAATGCTTCAGGCTGTATCCTGAACGCATTTTTGAGAAACTTGCGGATTCCACAGTTGCAGAAATAAAGAGATGTAACCTCTCAAATGTGATTCTGCAACTCAAGGCTATGGGTATTGATGATATCACGGGTTTTGACTTCCTGGAAAAGCCATCTAGGTAAGAGTGTAGGTACTTTCATTGCTTACCATTCTATGAAGCTTCTCTTGATGTATGTTTCTGTATCCTTCTCTAATATAGTAAGTATTAGTAGTTCCCATATTAGGATTTATTTTCTTTCACCCATTCTATGTTTTCTTATGGGCTGATTATGCCATGTTTTTCTGTGTCCAAAAGCTAGCTTCCCATATTAGGATTTTTTCCTCTCACCCATTCTATGTTTTCTTATATTATATCTTCTTTCTTACGAATATGTTTGTGCAGGATGGCTATTGTGAAGTCTCTGGAGGAATTGTTCTTGCTTGGTGCTTTAACTGAGGACTGCAAACTTTCTGATCCCATTGGTCGACAGATGGCCCGATTGCCTTTAGATCCAATATATTCCAAAGCCCTCATCCTTGCCAGTGAGTGCAACTGCTTAGAGGAAATGTTGATAACAGTTGCAATGCTCTCAGTCGAATCTATTTTTTATGCTCCTCGTGAGAAGTTAGAAGAGGTAATCATATGGGTCATGTATGCTCAATTTTTTTTTTTGGTCCTTTACTTTATTCCCCTTCTCCTCCACTTAATATATACTTTCCAAGTATGTCAGATGACTCAGATTTAACTTTTGAGTAATTGCTTATTCTTAACTAGTTTTTGGTATTCTACATTATCTCTAGTTAGTTTGTGCACAGCTCAACATTGATGGCTGGTTTTATCTCTTATTAGGTAGTAAAGATTGTAGTTCAGGTTGAACAGTACCATAATTGAATATTGCTTTTTACTTTGACGAAGTTCATGCAATTTATTATGTTTTTTGAAACTTTTATCACATTTGGGCAGTCAAGAACAGCTATGAAACGCTTTACAAGCTCAGAAGGAGATCACATCACATTAATCAAAGTGTATCGGTTAGCTGATGAATTTTTGAAGAGCAAAATGAGTAGCAGCAAAGACAAAATGCTTAAGCATTTAAGAAAATGGTGCAAGGAGAATTTCATCAATAGCCGTTCATTAAGGCATGCACGTGATATACACAGGTTAGCTTTGTCTCTTGTTATGGTTGGATGTTGAATACTGATTTCTGGTTCATAGAGTTTTTTTCTCTGGAGAGTATGGGCTAAGGGGTTTCTCAGAGAAGATCATGAAAACAAATCTTCTGTTTGATGCACAGATTTTAGCCTGCTTATT
Source organism: Rheum nobile (assembly GCA_027886185.1). Classification (NCBI taxonomy): domain Eukaryota; kingdom Viridiplantae; phylum Streptophyta; class Magnoliopsida; order Caryophyllales; family Polygonaceae; genus Rheum; species Rheum nobile. The sequence continues at coordinate 482,071 of WOAB01000616.1, read as the reverse complement.
TTATGGAGTATCATAAAATCCAAGGCTTTGTTTAGCTTGTATGATGTACACGTGTCTTGCGATGGTCTGCTTTCCTTATTGCTGTCCATAGAAGGAATAAAAAAATCCTTAACTTTTGAGAAGGATTTCTAGGCAATCTTAAATTTCCCAAGGACAAACATAAACTCGGAATAAAAACAACATATAAATCTGTAGTAGTGCTTTTTACAATTTTACCCTGATCCAGAGGGGAAAAAACAGTCAAGACTCAAGACCGATGCTTTTAGGTCCTTATGATCTGCTTGGATGCAATCTTTCAGAAGAGGACATTTTCTACAGCCATCTCTAGTGTGCTTTTGTAGCTGAATTAGTTTGCAAAAGTCATTAGATTTTCTAATTTTTCTTAGGATGCTTATCAATGAAATTCTGAACTGCTATTCATGATATTTTGCACGTAATGTATTACTGTATAACCAGCTTTTCATCTATAAGCCATCTTTGTAATACAATTGTGAAATATTTGGAGGTTTTTTTATCCCCCTTTTGCAGTCAAATTCAACGACATGTTGTTCAGATGGGTCTTCAGGTTACTTCCTGTGGAGACGACATGCAACAGTTTCTCGTATGTCTTGCCTCTTCCTTTTCCCTAAAAGTAGCAATAAGACTGCCTGGGGGTACATACAGGTAAAAATGTTCACAGTTCATGTTTTTTTCTTTGAGCTGTTAAAATCATCATCACAAATTACCATCCCTTATACTGATAGTGATTACTATTCTATTATGACTTGCTAATATTACCCTTTCATATGCAATTCCCTCCTCACTCTGATTTCTGTATTGTCTGTGCAGGGCTTTGGTAAATAATCAGGTGGTGCAAATTCATCCTTCATCAGTACTATTCCGAGCAAAACCAGTTCCAGATTACATAATATACAACGAAATGGTCAAAACAAATCAGAACTATGTTCGGAACGTGACCAGAATTGAGCCCTTGTGGTTACTTGAACTAGCTCCTGATTGCTATTGCACCCAAGATTGATGATACATGAGTTTTTTTTGCTCATCCATGTTTCAGTATTTGTGCTGTTGGGAGGTAGGTTTTGCAATGATCTTCCTGATATTAGCATGTAAAGAACATGTGTGGAAACACATTGTAAGGATCATAACTGTTTTTTATTTATTAACTTATTTTTCAGTCAATCCTGATTTGAAGGAATTTGCTTGTGTATGTGTATTTTCACTCCTTGAGCTTTTTTTTCTCAATTTTGTTGCAAGTAGGTGATCTCTTAACTCAAATTCAGCTTTTATTTTCTTGTTTGTGTTGTGTTTTTTCTTGTCTTTGTTTAGATCTCCAACATGCGTTTTGTAACTTTGTGAAGTGGTTGATTAGTACTGAATATGATCATCAGATGGGACATGGGAGTCAGCACTCAGCAGTGGAGTGGGCAGAATTTGGTACATAGTCATGATATGATTTTTATATGACTTTATCTTCATTTCATATCTACATAATTGTATAGAATTCATATTTACAAACATGTTATCAATACAGCATATTTATAAATAAATTAACCTTTTTAAAACTATTTGGATCTAATGAATTGTATTAAATGTTTCAAGACTTTAACTAATTTAAAGATTATTACTAGTAAACTATATCACATATCATGTTATGTCTTTCATCATTGCAGAGTGAGTCCTATCTCGTGTTTATTTTATATTCTAAATCCAATGGGTAATTTTATAATTCGTTTTTTTTCTTCTATAAGAGTGCTTTATTTTTTCTCTAACAAGTTTGGTTAAAACTTTTCAGTAGGGTGTATACTATAATATGTTAGCACCTACATATAAACATATGATATTGCATCTATATACACGGCACGTCCACCCTACAACTTATGGTATGATACAAAGTTGGTGGATAGAAAAAAAGCAAATGAGCAAGTACATACTATGTAAAGATAGCAAGCATTCTCCACTAGAAAAATATCCGGAGACAAATGGGAATATTGCCATATACAATATACATTATACAGTATACACCCATATTATACATCACTTTCAAATTAGTTTAACAACTCAAAAACCTCTTCCAGAAGCTCCAAACACAATTGAAGAAAGATTAAAGAAAATCCAATCATAAAGACGGCAAAGAAGAAAAAGAGCCACATTTACAGTCTGTAATCCGCACTATAATTGGGAATATAGGAACAAAAGAGAGGGAAATAAAGGCTTGTATATAGATTATTCGGTGCTATGAACCACAAATAACGTCCATGCACTTCTCACTTCCCTAGCTAATCCGCTAATCATGGTCACACGTTTAGTAACATCATTTACGTGTTACACAAATAACTTGAATTTGCATATTGAAAGTTTTAAATATACGTACATATTATAGACTTGTATTGTATTATATAATTTGTAAATCTAACACCCACATGTTTTTTTGGACTAAGGCTTCGTTCGGCAAACACGAGCTTATTCAAGCTGAAACTAATATGATTTGATAACTGAAGATGATTTGAAGCTGAAATGTATAGCTAAAATCGAAGATGATTTGGTAATTGATATTTTTAAATAAGTTTGTTATGTATTCGGTAAATTAAAGTTTATTTAGGGGTATTTTTTGGAGACTATTTGTTAAGCTAATTGATAATGTCTATAAGTTCACCCCAACATTATTTTTCTAGCTTAAAATCAATTCAAATAAGCTCTTATTTCAGCTTAAGGTTCCATTTAAACTTAAACTTGAAAAAAGATATTCGATTACAAGTGAAACTTAATTTTTATATAAGTTTTAATGAAGTTTCATTTAAGGCTTTCCGAACTGAGTCTAAGTTATCATCAAAAATAAATTTTAGGAACCTTTTCTAGTATAATCTAAGATATTTATTTTTTCTACCAAAAAATATATATTTATTTTATACTTTTAGATTTATACATTTTCTCAAAGTTAGGAATATTTAAATTAAAGTTCTCATTTTACTATATATATATATGGAGCATGTAGTCATATTCAAACACTTGCCAATTGCCATTATATAAATCCTTCCTCACAACACAGGCAACAAAAGAAAAAACAAAAACACTGAGCAATGGAAATAATACCGTCCTACCAAAACACTATCCTTCTTCTCCATCTCACCCTGCTCTGTTTTTGCTCTGTTTCACTTCCAGTTCCACTCACATCTCCATTTCCCTCCTCTGTTTTGTCTCTCAAAACCCGGAATATCCCATCCGGGTCCGCCCCGACCCGGCAGGCCAGCAAGCTCCCCTTCCACCACAACGTCTCCCTGACAGTCACCCTCTCCGCCGGGTCTCCACCGGAACCCATTTCCATGGTGCTCGATACCGGCAGCGAGCTCTCCTGGCTCCACTGCAAGAAATCCCCAAACGTCAACTCTGTTTTCGACCCGACCCGATCCAAATCCTACTCCCCAATCCCCTGCAGCTCCCCCGTCTGCAAGACCCGGGACTTCTCCATACCCGCCACATGTGACCCGAAAACCAAAATCTGCCACGTCACCGTCGCCTACGCCGACGCTTCCTCCATGGAAGGCACCCTCGCAACGGAGAATTTCCACCTGGGCAATACCTCCCCTGTTTCGGGCTTGGTTTTCGGGTGCATGGATTCGGGTTTGGATACTAGCGCGGTCGACGATTCAAATACAACCGGGCTATTAGGTCTGAACCGCGGATCCTTGTCCTTCGTCACACAAACCGGATACCCGAAATTCTCGTATTGCATTTCGGGTCAGGACACGTCAGGCTTGTTGATCCTCGGTGAAGCCACGTTGCCTTGGCTCAAGCCATTAAGCTACACTCCTTTAGTCCAAATGTCAACGCCTTTACCCTATTTCGACAGGTCAGCATACACGGTCCGATTAGAGGGCATAAAAGTCGGACCCGTAACGCTAGCATTACCGAAATCCGTGCTTGAACCCGATCACACGGGCGCGGGTCAAACAATGGTCGATTCGGGTACCCAATTCACCTTCCTACTCGGCCAAGCCTACGAGCCTCTAAAGCAAGAATTCCTCGCCCAAACCAAAAGAATGCTAAGACCTTTTGAGGATCCTAACTATGTCTTCCAAGGGGCAATGGACCTATGTTTTCGGGTCCCCTTGACCCAACGGATCCTACCCGCATTACCCGCGGTTACCCTAATGTTTGAAGGAGCGGAAATGAGTGTATCATCGGATCGGTTGCTGTATCGAGTACCGGGTGAAATTAGAGGATCCGACGCCATCCATTGCCTCACGTTCGGTAACTCGGATTTGCTAGGAGTCGAATCGTACATAATAGGGCACCATCACCAGCAGAATATGTGGATGGAGTTTGATTTGGTAAATTCTAGGGTTGGATTAGCTGAGGTTAGGTGTGATTTGGCCAGCAAGAGGTTAGGTGTGGGTCCGTAGGATCGTTTTGAGTTTATCGTCCAGGTAAAGTTTCAATCATTTAAGGCCTCGATAACTATGGGTTCGTCTTTTAACCCGAACGGTGTCAAGTTGGCTCGGGTTATAATGATCGGGTTATGAGTTTTGTAGTCTAAATTTATGTTTGATGTGGAGGAGGAGTTAGTACGTGTGTTGTAAGAATTGTAAATGACAAAATTGGTTTGTGTGGTTTTTTGTGTTTGGTGTATTGCATGCCAGAAGGCGGGAGATTGGATGTTGTTTGACCAACATGGCGAACATTGGGCCCACTGGGCCAGGGGACCAGCTGAAATGACACGTTTATAGAGTGATGGGCCAGCGGTGGGCGGAAATTAGGGGGAAGGAATTGGGCTTTGAGCCCACTTTATAATAAAATTGGATTATTTTTTTCCTGGTGGGATAATAAGTTTGTATTTTGTAACATGGGTTTGTTGAGATTTGTTTTACTCTTTCTGGGATTTTGATTGGTCAACTGCTTTGCAATTAGCCTGGAGATAGTCGGAGTTGAATGGAGAAAGTGATTGAGGAGACTTTTGGATGTGTATTCCACTGCTTTTTATCTTCTTCCTATTTTATAGTTGTGTTTTTGCTGTCAAATTAATTATTTATAAATTTGTCATTTCAACCTCAATTAGTAAATAAGAATGACATATTAAACTCGAAATGTGAAATAATGCAAATCCAAGAAAGTAACGTTTGGAATGATTTTAAACAAACATGAAACATGGATTGAGAATTGCCAAGCCCTTTCTAATCCTATATTGAGCACTTTCAATTTGGAGATTTATATAATTAACATGTCAATAACTTGCAACTCATACTTAATTAGTGTAAACGTTGAATGATGAATATGGTTGTGCACTTTTTTTTGTCTTAGTGAGGAAAATATAATCACACTGTAAGTAGAAATCTTTTTTTTAGTATGGCCCAAAATATGACTCATGTAAAAATGATTGGAGCTTATATTTCCCTGACAAACTATAGGGGATTAGGTGCATATATAAAGTATGTTGATCTGAGCATTGTCATTAAACAAAAAAATCATCGTTTTGTTCAAAAGATGTAGCCTCATCATAATATTTTATACCACAAGGTCAATACTAGTGCATTGCCAAAGAAAATAGCATCAGCTTAAATTTCATATTTGTATAATAGGTTTTGGTTGCTCTGTAAACTTGTCTAAATCCTTATATAATCCAGGATAACTCTTATCTCAAGTTGCAAGCCTCCACGATTCGTAAAAGAATATCGAACACTTCAACTTTGCCTACATTTGCACTCTTTCCTCCTTCAAAGGGAAGAAAGAAGAAATCAACTCCAAATATTAAACAAAACTGAGGGTTTGTTTAGTAAAAATATTTATAAAAACTTCTTTATTTAAAAATATTTATTTATATAAAATTTGAATGGTATAGATAGGTGCGAAGAGAAGAAAAAAAGTATTTTTTTATATATAATTTTTTTACAAATACTTATCAAACATGACCTAAACTAACCCATAAAATAAAAATTATTCTCCCTCTTCTTACCACAGCAACTGTCTATACTTATATTAGTTATATATCTATGTTGTACAAGTCTCATATTTGTACGCATAATTCATTTTTTATTAGCACTTAGGTCTAATCAACAGTTAAATAAGTAATTTATCCACGACCGGCGAAGAAGGAATTTTCTACACAACAAGAAGTTTTCAGAATTTTTGTGTTTTTTGACAATTTCCAGGAAAAAGTTTGCAGAAAAAAAAAAAGTGTTGACCAAAACGACGCCGCATGAACACCAGATAAAGAAATTGTCTGGTTGAGAAATGGAAGCAGCTTAGCCGGCAAAAAGTGGAAAGGTCTAGAGATTCAAGAACAGTTGGCCATCAAAACTCCTTGAAATCAAAACAGAATAAGAAAAATAAAATACGCAATACCAGACAAAAACAGAAATAAAGAAAACAACTTGTTCGTCCGAGTCGGAACGCCGGATTTCGCTTTCGGCTAACTCACCGGACGACTAATCTTCATCCCCACCGCTCGGATTGGACCAGGAGCATCAACGATCTGTTGATTTCATCGAGTTTTTGGATCCAATTTCAGCGATTTGAAGCCTGATTGTTTCCCCCCTTTTCATCTGAATAATGTAAGTCGATTGTTTTCAAGTTTAGGTTTTGTTTGTTTCCATTGCATGAAGGTCAGAATCGTTGTTTTTCTTGTACAAATTGGAGGTTTGGATGCAAAGCTGTCTTGATCTGATTATCTGGGTATTCCGCTGGTTGTTTGCGAGCCAAATTTTCTGATTTTTGTTCCGTTTTTGTTTGCTCGTAATTTGTTTTGATTTGTATGTGTGAAATGATTTCACGGACCAATTGAAAAGAGAACTTTTCTGGCTGGATGAGGGTGGTGAGGAATTGGATGCGTCAGGTTTAGATTCGATGCTGTTTGAGGTCCAATTAACACCAATTGCAACCTAGAAAGACGGGTTCGAAGGATTGTGGTTATGAATGCAATTTTGCAACCATCTTAATCTTTACTGTTCTTCCCCAAAAAAATAGTCGTCCTACTTAATGCCGTTTCTTTTTCCTACTTTGTCATTGATCCATGTTGAGATCACTATGTCCACTAAATTCGAAAGCTACTGAAATCTTTTTTACATAGTTATCGAAGTCGGTCTATAGATTTGAGATGGTTACTTCAGCTAAATGTAGAAGTTTCATACAGCCCCATCCACATAGTTATCCAATTCATGCTGACCCGTATAAGATCTTTAAAATGAGCTTAATTTGCTTTCATTTTGTCAAGAGTCCCACATTCTTGTGAATTTTACACAGACAATTCCAGTTTTCTTGAAATTTCTATCTGAGGGCCTGGTATATTCTCTGTGACTACTTGCAGAAACTTTTTCTGTTGGATGTTGCTTGCAATTATCTTCAATCATGAGCTTTGTATTTCGAGGGACTAGAGCTGACATTGATAATGGTTTTCCTGGGTTTATGCCAGAACGTCGTGCAATGGTATGTTTTTATGAGAATTTATTTATCCTTGAGAAGTTGCACGTATATCTAGCTGATTATTTCCTATTGTCGTCAGCGAATTCATGCAGCTCGGCCAGTTAATACCAATTCATTAGCATTTTTGGTTACAGGTGCTTTACATTTTCTTTCTACTACTGCTAAAAAGAATTGTTCTTGTTTTTGGCATTATATTCTCAGTTAGACTGGCAAATATAGTTATTTTATTAATACATTCTGATTCACCTACCTTTTTCTGTGGGATAGTGCTTCTACTCTTTATGATACTAAATTCTCATCAAATGACTCCGAACTTTATGGTAAGTCTTTTGCCTGGTTCAAAATCGATATCTGTTTTTTTTTGCTGGAGTTGATGGCAAACTGATGCTAATACAGCTTACATTGGATCTAATATGAAGCTTTGGCTGGTGTTTGGGGCCTTTTTAATGGCTACAAGCTTGAGAATGTATGCAACATGTCAGCAACTTCAAGCTCAAGCACAAGCACATGCTGTTGCAGCCAGTGGCCTTCTTGGTCATACTGAGCTGCGGTTGCATATGCCACCATCTATTGCCCTTGCTACCCGGGGAAGATTGCAAGGTCTCAGGCTTCAGCTTGCTCTTCTTGACCGAGAGTTTGATGATTTAGGTAAGGTGTTGACTTGCTCTATATATTTATTTGTATGGAGGAAGTACCTTTTTCAAGTTAATGATATTGTAAGACATCTATGTTGTGCAGACTATGAAACTCTAAGAGCCTTGGATGTTGACAATGCCCCTTCTGTTCCTTCAATGAGTGATGAAGAAATAAACGCCCTTCCAGTTCACAAGTACAAAGTGGTCGGTGCACAAAGGTTAGATTTCAGTTTGCATCAATTTTGGAGTTTTTTTACAACTTTTGATAATAATGTCTATGGTAAAGAAAGGACTGGTAGGAGATCAAATGCTGACATCTTCAAGGGTTGTTATACCTAAGACTTTGCCTTTCGCTTTTGAGGTCACCTTGCTCTATTAATTTGATAGTGAATTCCTGTCACATTTTTACGGTAACCACTAACCAATAACCATGCAGTAGCTGTGTGTGAGTATGCTGTATATTTACTTAAATTTCAAAAAACATTAATCTGCAAAAGACACAAGTCACCTGATTTGTGGTTCTGCTGCTTGTTATTATTATTGTTATTTATTTATTTTTACACTAGTTGAGCAAGGATAATGTTGAAGTACTTCATGTCATTTATGTGATTAATGGTATAACGATGATGTCTTCTTTTTCTACAGTAGCGGGCCATCAGTTCAGCAAGCATCATCATCTGCACCTTCTGAGGTATTGTTTGCTGAGTTTGAAACGAGTCATTATCATTTTATACTATTTTCTTTTTTTTCTATATACCCGATTGCTGAACGAGTTGAGGTTCCCATTGTCCCATGACCACTTTGGGATGTATTTACTATAATGTTTATATGACTCTGGTGAATTTCATGAGTTTGTCTTCGTTCTTGTTTGGGATTTCAATACTATTATTAACTATGTAATGATGTCTATTCTTTTACAGCAAAAGCAACATGAGATTTCCATCCCTGTCAGTTCCACAAAGGGCACGGAGGATGAATTGACTTGTACTGTCTGCTTGGAGCAAGTTAGTGTTGGTGAACTCATTCGCAGCTTGCCATGTCTACATCAGGTGAGAATGTGTAGAAGCTCAATCATGGCATTCTTTACTAAAATGGAAGTATATAACTATAAATGTGTTTGTCTTATTGGAAAAGATGTTTGCAATTTCAAGTGATTGGACATTTGCAAAGCTTTTGCTCATAACATTTACACATTCACACAATACTAGGTGAAGCATCATCGCACATTTGATCTATATATTAATGATCCATCACATAACTAATTATGCACCACACATGCAGTCTTCCTGTTGAAGTTTGAGATTGTAACAACATTAGAAACTTATATCTATAATAATTCCATTGCTTCTTTGTTGGGCAAGATATGCAGTACAATAAATGGACTAGATAAAAATATGGAATTTGAATAAAACCATTAAAATTATTCTGGGTTAGTGTTTATGGGTGAATAAGAAATCACTGAGAACACTAGCAAGTTTTTTTTTTTGTATAATGAACTTGTGAATTGGAAGTCATTCTGAAGTTTCATAACACTCTGGATCTGAAATTCTACCCAAAAATACTATTTTGCTACCAATGTTGTGATTTTCAATGACTTTGTTCCCTCCTCTTCTGCAGTTCCATGCCATCTGCATTGATCCATGGCTACGCCAACAGGGAACATGCCCTGTGTGCAAGTTCAAAGTGGGATCTGGTTGGAGTGAAAGTGCCCAAGCTGAAGCAGATGCTTCTTACATGGTGTGATCGGAGGTTTATTCTCCCGTGTTATGCAGTAATGTCTATTTATTTATACCTTCACCCCTAGTTATAACGTCAGTTGTGGTTATATAGAAATTCGAAATGCAGAAAAGAAGGGAAAATTGTATGTGTAGCACTCATAATTGTCTTAGATAGGCAGGAAGAAGAAAACAAATTTACTCTTGCCATTACCGCAGTGTGTTGGAAATGTGAAAGATTTCTGCAGTAGTTTTTATGGTAAGTAATGGTATTAGTATTGGCAACTGATGAGGCATTCCAAAGTATTGAGCTCGCTTGTTTCCATCATCTCCTTTTTGGTGGAACATTGGTTGTGCCTGTTAGTGTTAGGTCATCTAATAGTTCAGTAAGGTTTTCACAGTTGTAAATCCAAGTCACCAGCGCAGCGAAATTTAAGTTTTGGTTTTTTGTATTGAAGTAATCTTGGGCAATGAGTTCAAAAGCTAATGCCAAATTTTGTTATTCTAGGATGATGATTTGAACAAGAAATGTGTGCGCAATTGCATATCTGTTTTCAGGAGGTGGCATCCTCTAAATCCGTGATTGGTCTGTGGTTTCGAATGGTCAGGAACAGGATGAACCATATATTTTGTATCCATGTTACAACCATGCCGTATGTGGGCTAACCATATATCCATGTTACCACAAAAATTCATCAGAACCAAAGTTCATTAACATGACATAAGAACTTAAATCAGAATTCAGAACCAAAGACTAAACACTAACACAGTCAATGGTCTCGCCAGTTTTGGTGTTCAAACATACTTGAAACTTCTTTATGGTACATAATGGAAACATTTAGCTCAATGTAGTCAAGCTTAGAAGAAGCTTAAAAGGCTACATTTTTCATTTGCCCTTTCCCTTACCTTTGCCTTGACCCTTTTTAGCCCCCATCTTGGCCTGAATACGGGCTGCTGCAGCGGCTTTTGCTTCTTCTCGCTTCTTCTTCTCTTCCTCCTTTGTTGCAGCTGCAAGTTCCCTTTGCTTCCTTAGTTCCCTGGTGAACCCAAAAGCAAGCTCAGAACAAGTACAAAAAACTCCCTTTCTCAGTACAATAATCTAGGGCTCTGGTATGGAAATCAGCTTACTCGAGTCTCGCCCTTTCATCTGCAGCACCTTCAAGGCTCAAACCTTTGCGAGGTTTGCAGGCCACCAGCTCCACCTCAAATATGAGAGTTGAACTACAACACAACACAACACATAGCAACAAATGAAGCTCAAATATGAGAGTGACACTACTAGGGATGCAACAATTGAAGTGTACAGGGTATATAATATAATCAAGAGTTAGAAGTTCCAAGACTTTACTCTGGAGGAATCTCAGGAGGGGAACCTGCACTTCCATATGCATATTCAGATTTGCAGGTGATCCTTGCAATTTCTCCAACCTAGAAAGATCAAAACAGTGTTCATCACACAAATTCATTGTGAAGGACAAAATGCGACATCAGAAAATGAAAAGTGGCTAACCTTCATAGTTTTCACGGCAATCTCCCATGCCTTGATCACGCTGCCCGTGCCAATCTCAAAAGAGAATATAGTATTGTCCTCTCTTGTAGTATCAAACACTTCACCGTTTTCAGCCAGAACACCTTCATAGTGTACTGATCAAAGCAGGAAGAAAAGTATAAGAAAAACCCCCATCTACATGTACAAATCATATAATTCAATATTCTTCAATGAGAAAACTTGAACTTCCTCCATTGACCACAGGAAAATAGAAAAAAAAACAAGACTGCTCACTCTTCCAACCACAAGTAAAACTACAATCCAGAGCCCAAAATAACAACATCAAGGATCTGAAATCAAAATTTCTAAAAGGAAAAGTTCTAAATGCAATGCCTAAGATAACACTAGGTATGTTCATTAGAAAGTGGTTCTTGACTCCTGAGTTTTTTGTCTAAAAGATACTAAAAAGGAATCTAATCCCTTCATCAAACAAGTGCAGTTTAAACCATGATTGCACATATAGAAGCAGAAGATAAAAAGAGTAATTACTCATGTACAGCATAAGTAGTAAGCAGTACAACATGCATCATTGATGAAAAGCAATAAGTTATCGATGAAACCAAACAAACACACCATCCACGAGAGGAAGGTCCTCGGATGGAGCAATTGCATCAGCTTTTGCACGTCTTACAATTGTCTTGACAACACCACCATCTCCAGACAAATCAATTGCATCAGTCATATTTCCTACAAATGCCACAAGGTATAGATGCTCATCAGCTATAGCATAAAACGCACAAAACGTAAAAGAAAAGCACAACCAAACCAACGCTTCTACTGGTCACAAAGCCTGTAATTTTTACACACAAGTTACACAACTAGAAAAGTAGAGGTCGGGACACCATATCAGGAATACCAATTCACAATCAATCTCAAATGCTTGCTCCAGTAACCATCAATGAAATTTAGGCTTTAATCTTAAGCGTGTAATCGAAATCAGTCTCGATTTAACTAGAATCCAGCACGTAATTCCAAACAATCGGAGGGTATAACGAGATTAGGGTTTTAGATAAATGCATTTTATTTCAGGGAGGGAGAGGTGGGAAGGACGAACCTATTAGGAGTGCTTCAGGCTTCAGCTATGGGAAGGAAGCGGCAGGAGGCGAGACGGCAGCGACGAAGACGGCGGAGGAGAAGCAGCGGTGGGAGGATCTGCTGATAAATCGATGGCCATAGCAGTTTTACAAAGACTGGTGTTTTGATTCCGATTCTCACCTGATCGGGAAAGCCAATGGGCTTTGCGGGAGTAAGTTCAACGGTCCAGATTGTGGCTTAATTTCACAACTCTATATCGATGGTCGTTCGGAGTAAGTACACATTCGACAAGCTAATGCATTTTTTAATAACTCTATATCGACGCCCTTGTGGACTAAGCTTAACACGGACGGTGCTTCTAAGGGCAATCCGGGACTTGCTTCGGCTGGTGGGGCTCTTAGAGATATGGATGGTAGATGGCTCGGTGGATTTGCGTTGAACATCGGGATTTGTTCGGCGCCCGTGACTAAGCTTTGGGGGGCATATTACGGGCTCCATATTGCTTGGGAGTTGGGGTTTAGGCGTATTACCGTGGAGATTGATTCCGAGCTGGTGGTGTCATTTTTGCATAAGGGTGTCGATGCTTCTCACCCCCTTTCTTTCCTGGTACGTATGTGCCATGACTTTCTCATTAGGGACTGGATGGTCCGTTTTGTCCATGTGTATCGGGAAGCTAACCGTCTCGCTGATGGGTTAGCTAACTATGCATTCAATTTTTCCGTTGGTTTTCATTTATTAGTTGAGCCTCCCGATTGTGTTAGAGGGATTTTGGCTGAGGATGCTAGAGGGGTGGCTTGTCCCCGCATGATTCCGAACTAGCTGTGTTTTGGGTTCCTTTTATTTATTGAGAGTTTTCTCTCTTTCACCCAAAAAATATATATGCATTTTTTAATAAACTAATCCATACAAATTACTCCATCCGTCCTTTTTTTTCTTCCCGATTTGACATGACACATTTATCGAGACGAGTTTTGTATTGTTAATATCTCTAATTACATATTAATAAAAATTATAATTTTTTGATATTATCAAAATACGCATTAAGACGAATCAAACAAGATCACACATGACTATATTTTTGCTTATATATTGGAAGAAATTTCAAAGATTCTCTTCAACTATGAATAGTGTATAAAAACGAAACGGGAACATAATTAAGGGACGAAGAGAGTATTAGTTAAGGCTAGTTTGGTATCCTTATTATATATATATGGGGTTTAAGTAATATCAAGCTATCGAGTATGAATATATATATGACTGATATTTTTAATATATTTATCATGTGTGAAATATTGAAATAACACTTAAATATCACTCATCATCGTATCTTGATACAAATATATATTATTAAACATCAAATATGAATTTGATGTCGATATCAAAAGTATACCAAATATAAATATGAGTATGAGTAATATTTATATCAAAGACCTTTCAACAACAAAAATGTGGACCTCAAATAAAAGAACATTGGTGAGAGGATTTTTTGTAAACATGGTTATTTTGGCTCTGTTCGGTAAAAAAGTGTTGATGTTGATACTTATACTTATGTTGATGCTTATACTGATGTTGAATTATATACTTAATCTGATGCTGGAATACATACTTATTTTTAAAATGTATGTTCGGTAAATAATACTTATAAATGTTCATAATTTTAGGCAATGGCTAAATGCATGCGGTTTCGCGTCTAAATGGACGCGAAACCGTGCGCGTAGCTTAGCAGCACGGTTTCGTGCTGCTAAGCTACGCGCACATGGGTAAAACGGGCATAAACCTGTGCGCATAGCTTACGCGCACAGAAAAAAAAAAGTCATTTATCCATGCGCGTAAGCTACGCGCACAAAAAAAAATCTAATTTTTTTCTTCTTCCCATAATCATGTAGAGAATTTCAATACGAGTCCGTGCATATAAAATGCGTCCAAAACGGACATCGTTTGCCCCTCCAAAAGCCCAAAAAACGAAGCCTAGCTTCCTACCCATTTTTTTTACAATTTGGCACGGCATATAGCGCATTGTAGTGAAATTTTTTGGTATTTTTTGCATTTTTCTACTATAATTTTGTATAAAACTTTAATATGAGTCCGTACATAGACCTGTCAAAAACCGACCCAACCCGAAAGGACCCGAACCCGACCCGAACGTCACTGGGTCAAGAAGGACCCGAACCCGAAGGACCCGAACGCAAATTCGAGCTCGCGGGTCCCCTTTAATTTATATATTTTATTTCATTTATATTAAATATTTTAATATACTTTATTAAATAATAATATAATATTAATTATATTTTTATAATTATTTTATTAAAGTTAAAAATCATAATAATAATCATAAGAAAATGACATGTTCGACCCGCCGGGTCAACCTGAACCCGCCCGACCCGAAAATTTACCAACCAGATATGACCCGAACCCGACCAATCCGACCAAGTTGACATGTTTATCCGTACATATAAAATTCATATAATTATACTTATGTACTATAGTATTTCATTAAATTTCGTATAGTTACACTTATATACTATAGTATTTCATTATATTTCATATAGTTACACTTATGTACTATAGTATTTCATTAAATTTCGTATAGTTATACTTATATACTATAGTATTTAACTATATTTCATATAGTTACACTTATGTACTATTGTAATTCTCTAAATTTCATATAGTTACACTTATATATAGTATTTCATTAAATCTAGTATACTTAGACTTATATACTATAGTATTTCATTATATTTCATACAGTTACACTTGTATATTATAGTATTTCATTAAATTTCATATAGTTACACTTATGTACTAGAGTATTTCATTAAGTCTAGTATACTTAGACTTATATACTATAGTATTTCATTATATTTCATATAATTACACTTATGTACTATAGTATTTTATAAGTGTAACTATATGAAATATAATGAAATACTATAGTATATAAGTCTAAGTATACTAGAGTTAATGAAATACTATAATACATAAGTGTAACTATATGAAATATAATGAAATACTATAGTATATAAGTGTAACTATATGAATTATAATGAAATACTATAGTATATAAGTCTAAGTATACTAGACTTAATGAAATACTATAGTACATAAGTGTAACTATATGAAATACTATATTATATAAGTCTAAGTATACTAGACTTAATGAAATACTATAGTACATAAGTGTAACTATATGAAATATAATGAAATACTATAGTATATAAGTCTAAGTATACTAGACTTAATGAAATACTATAGTACATAAGTGTAATTATATGAAATTTAATGAAATACTATAATACATAAGTGTAACTATATGAAATATAATGAAATACTATAGTATATAAGTCTAAGTATACTAGACTTAATGAAATACTATAGTACATAAGTGTAACTATATGAAATACTATAGTACATAAGTCTAAGTATACTAGACTTAATGAAATACTATAGTACATAAGTATAACTATATGAAATATAATGAAATACTATAGTATATAAGTCTAAGTATACTAGACTTAATGAAATACTATAGTACATAAGTGTAACTATATGAAATTTAATGAAATACTATAATACATAAGTGTAACTATATGAAATATAATGAAATACTATAGTATATAAGTCTAAGTATACTAGACTTAATGAAATACTATAGTACATAAGTGTAGCTATATGAAATACTATAGTATATAAGTCTAAGTATACTAGATTTAATGAAATACTATAGTATATAAGTATAACTATATGAAATTTAATGAAATACTATAGTATATAAGTCTAAGTATAATAGACTTAATGAAATACTATAATACATAAGTGTAACTATATGAAATATAATGAAATACTATAGTATATAAGTGTAACTTTATGAAATATAATGAAACTCTATAGTACATAAGTGTAACTATATGAAATATAATGAAACACTATAGTATATAAGCGTAACTATACGAAATTTAATGAAATATTATAGTACATAAGTATAACTATATGAAATATTATAGTATATACTATATTATATAAAGTTTTTATTCTCGATTTTTGGCTTTTTGGAGGGGAAAACGATATCTATTTTGGATGAATTTTATATGTACGGATAGACCTGTCAACTAGGTCGGGTTGGTCGGGTTTGGGTCAAATCGGGTTCGGGTCATATCGGGTTGGTAAAATTTTCGGGTCGGGCAGGTTCGGGTTGACCCGGCAGGTCGAACATGTCATTTTCTTATGATTATTATTATGATTTTTAACTTTAATAAAATAATTATAATAATATAATTAATATTATATTATTATTTAATAAAGTATATTAAAATATTTAATATAAATGAAATAAAATATATAAATTAAAGGGGACCCGCGAGCTCGAATTTGCATTCGGGTCCTTCGAGTTCGGGTCCTTCTTGACCCAGTGACGTTCGGGTCGGGTTCGGGTCCTTTCGGGTTGGGTCGGTTTTTGACAGGTCTATGTACGGACTCATATTAAAGTTTTATACAAAATTATAGTAGAAAAATGCAAAAAATACCAAAAAATTTCACTACAATAATGCGCTATATACCGGGCACCAAATTGTAAAAAAAAAAGGGTAGGAAGGCTTTATTTTTTGGGCTTTTGGAGGGACAAACGATGTCCGTTTTGGACGCATTTTATATGCACAGACTCATATTGAAATTCTCTACATGATTATGGGAAGAAAAAAAAATTGATTTTTTTTTGTGCGCGTAAGCTACGCGCATGGATAAATGACATTTTCCCCCCTGTGCGCGTAAGCTACGCGCACAGGTTTATGCCCGTTTTACCCCTGTGCGCGTAAGCTACGCGCACAGGTTTATGCCCGTTTTACCCTTGTGCGCGTAGCTTAGCAGCACGAAACCGTGCTGCTAAGCTACGCGCACGGTTTCGCGTCCATTTAGACGCGAAACCGCGTGCATTTAGCCTTTCCGTAATTTTAAAATAAGGGTTCATTCGGCAAATAACTTAATTCTACTTAAAAATACTTTTTCTCATTCCTCATACTTTTTTTCAAAATTAAGTACCACGAGGTTCGTTCGGTAGTTCATCCTCATGAATGCTTTCATATGCTTCCACATGCTTTTCCTTACTTAAAAATAGCCAAAAAAAAAAGATGGATTCCCATGCTTTTAGGTACTTATCAGATGCAAGTTTGGAATTTTTCCATCAACTGCCCCCGACCTCTAGCTCACCGCCACTTCGAGAAGGCCCAATTTCATTCTCAAACACCGACGAAGTCGAAATCCATCTTCCTTCTGCCCCGATAATCTCGCCTTCCGGCACCCTTAGCTCGCCGCCACCTCGAAAAGCCCCAATTTCATCCTTGAACACAGACGAAGCCGAAATCCATCTTCCTTCTTCCCCGATAATCTCGCCTTCCGACACCTCTAGCTCGCCGCCGCCTCGGGAGGCCCCATTTTCATCCTTGAACACTGAAGAAGTTGAGCAATCAAGAAGCCCCAATTTTCTAGGGTTTTGAGAAGAGACTAAAAATGATGTTAGAATAGGATAGGGTTAGCAACCAGTCGAAAAAAGAAGCCCCAATTTGTCTTCCGTGTACAAGTGCAGTATCAATGTCGTGGACATGGGTATAATTTATTTGATAGTGATGACCTTTGCAGTAAATTGGTCTAGGCTTTGGAAGTTGAAAATAGAGAAGGAGATGAAAGAGGTTAAAATGAATTATAAAAAATTGAAAGTATAGAGCACTGATGGAGTTTGTAACAGATGAATGGAGTTTGCAACAGATGAAAGAGGTTTAAATTTACGGAGCAACAGATGAATGAAGTTTGCAATCTATTGGAACCTCTTAAAGTTGGGAGGAGAAGATGACCACGTTTAACTAAAGCAAAATTTCAGTTTTAGCTTTTTTTGTAATTTCACCCATTTGTAGAATTTTAGAGTTCTATTTATAAAGTTTCGAAGAAACTCTACCAGTATGACCGTTGATGGAGTATGTTTTATTTGTGATTTGTGAACTTCATATAAAATAATATTTGTCTTTTTAGAGTTGGACAAACATATTAAATAAGTTTACAACTATACAAAAATATCCTTAATTGAATGCTTATATACTTATATTGGAAATTAAAATGGTATAATTTTAGTTTATCTTAATTTAATATATAGATAAAGACCAAAAGACTTTGTCTAAAACATATAAATGGACAAATATTAATAAACAAAATCTATAATCTAAAAAGCCAAGTAAAACTCATCGGAGAGAGTGGACCGAGTGACAATTTGTGAGGAATATAATATGATCTCACTTTTACCATACTCCACATACCACATATCATGTTTGTTTGGTTTTATTTTTCTATCCTTTGCTTGCATTCAACGCTCACCTCTTCCCATACATATGCATTCTAATAAAAGCCAATTTTGTGGATCAAGAAATTCATTCAATGCCCTAAAAAAAAGGAAATTGAAGTATAAGGAGTACTCCTATATAGTTATCATAAAAGCACAATAACATACCGTTACCGTTACAGTTACAGTTACAGTTACAGTTACAGTTACAGTTACAGTTACAGTTACAGTTACAGTTACAGTTACAGTTACAGTTACAGATATCAAGGTATTATTTGCTGGGGATAGATTTTGTTATCGGCTAAACTGATCTATCAATTCGCTCAAACCTACTAGTCAAAAGAGAATTTCTTTCTCGTAACCGGTCAAAAAGATTATATAATTACCCATAGTTTAATCATAGATAATATTATAAACAAATAAAAAAGAGTAGGCATCTCTGTGACTGACGCTACATTTAGAATCCAGAGAGGCTACTAAGCTATACTGCAGACTTTCTACAGTCTCCCTCTTTCTCTTTCACACGTTCATCCCATATGCCCAGATAAACAACTATTTTTTCATCCACTCTACTGTCTCTACACCTTAATCTTCACTAAAATATTTGACAATCAAGAAGTTTAATTAGTTAATCTGTTAATCCTTGTTAAATTTACTGCTTATTGGGTTTAAACTATGATTGAAAAGTCGTCATCACTCTGCTGTGCACAGAGGAATCCCATGGACGAAAGCCAATTGGGAATCTCCCTCTCTTTCTTCCCTCAGTGAACAGAGATCCAACAGACAATAAAATCATACAGCATAGAACAGCCCAGAAAGATCAGAAAATATGCAGAAAGATGTGAAATTTGAACGAAATAGAGCCCATAAAGAACAGAGCATGATTACGCAGAAACAGAGTGCTACGTTTCATCTGAAATTTCTTGTATTCTCCATGTTTCCATACGAAAATCTTTTACTACTAGTCGCCAGAAACCTCTGAAGTTAGGTTGTGAAAATTGAGGAGGGAAGCAAAAACTTCCAAGAAACGCATAAAGAAAGAAAGAAAGAAAATATGTACAATCGGTATAAACTTCCAAGAAACGCATAAAGAAAGAAAGAAAGAAAGAAAGAAAGAAAGAAAGAAAGAAAATATGTACAATGTATACCGATCATATGTAATTGTAATTCCGCTTCAACCTCGATGCGAAAAGGAAAAAGTGAGATTCAGATAAACCCATCTAACGAAAAGGAGACAGACTTCAGAAACACCAAAAAAAAAGAACTTTCTTTTCCGGGCAAATCACATCACCTTTTTCAGGATTTCCATCTTCTAACTGGATTCTCCCCCTTTTCCCCGGGGGCAAATAAAAACGAGCGATCAAGAATCGGAGTAGTCGCGCCAGCAGATGAGCATGGTGACGCAGCGGCGCATGATGTAGAAGCGGGCGCGGTGCTCCCTGACGAGGCGAGCGCACTTCCTGGTGAACGCACACCGCCTGTTCGACGAATTGCCTGAGCGGGGATTTGATTTGGAAATGGTGGATTGGGTGTTTTTGGCGGCTTCTTTGTTGCAGTTATCGTCCATGTACAGAGTCGGAACGGCGGTGCTCGTGATTGCCGTGGTAGCCATGGATTGTATAAGATCAAGATCGAGAGAGATTGTTATAGATGATTACTGATTGGGGTGTGTGAGGACTGAGGACTGAGGACTGAGGACTGATGATGGTCGGTGTTTGGGGATGAGCTGCTATTTATAAACGGGGCTGGAGAGATCCGCGGTAAATACTCCAAAGGCGGTGAAAATGATAGAAAAACGGACGGTTGGGTCCTGATTCCTGAGCTTACTTTTCACCTAGTTGACTCAACCGTGCTATTCTATCTTTTTCCTTTTTTCTTTATTGGCAAAAAAATTCACAAAAACAATACCTTATATTTTAAATATTCAGAACAAGATACACCACAAGTCTTCATTTTATAAAATTATATCCTGTTTTTTTTTAGATTTCTATTCGAATAAAAAACACACCTAAAAAATTGGATGTTTTCAATTATTCACTAGCATAGTGTCCATGCCATACACGGATTGGGTTATAAATTATTTTTAAAATAATTTTATTAATTATTAAAGATATTTTTTCTAGATTATATTAGTCTTAAACTCAAACTCTTCAATAGAATGTAATAGAATAATTTATTAATAACTAAAAAATTGAGAATGAAGTGGGTGATATAATTAAGCTAAAGTTATAAAATCAATCTATTTTTATAAGTTAAATATATGTTTGACAATTGACATTAGTGTTTGTATAAACAATTATATAAAATTTAAAACCCTTATGATATTTTATAAGGGAGATGATAACGTTTGTTTGACATTATTTTGATCAATCTAATTAATTATGTTTCCTAAAAAGCTAATAATTTACTAAGTAACAAATAATGAAATTAATCAATTCGTGTTATTAATATTCGTAATATCTTTTACGTGTTATACAGATACTAACAAATAATGGAATTTGATCACGTGAGAATGATCATTATGGTGTAAAATGAGAATGACCCTATAGCCCTTGAATGAAGACAAATTCAAGGGTTTGGATCAAACTTTCATTATCGGTCATCGGCGTTGACCAGCCAATTTTTTTATTTATTTTTTTGGGTCCAAAATTTGTTTTTTTGGGACGAAATTTTTATTTTTTGGGCCAAAATTTTCTATGTACATTCCTTACTAAAGTTATGCACATTTCTTCAGAATTTCATGCACTTATGAAAAAAAGAGCAATGCATGTTAAAAACTAAATGAATTTCACATCTAATACAAAAATAAATGCACAAGTATATTATTCTATGTGCACGTATATGCAAAAACTCATGCACTTCAATAATCATCCACACACGGTCTAAAACTCATGCACATTTTCAACACAAACCCGATATATGCACTCATAGTGCAAATTAGGTGCACAAACAAGCCATTATTCATACACATGCACGCATAGATGTATGCACTTCACACGTATTGCACTGGATGTGCATGCAAATTGGTTTGAATGTGCATAATGTTTACACTGGATGTGCTAGTACAAATCATGTGCACATACAAGCCATTATCCATGCACATACATGCATAGATATATGCACTTCACACGTAATGGCTTGAATGTGCGTGCAAAATGGCTTGAATGTGCATAATGTTTGCACTGGATGTGCGGAAAAAATCTTGACCCTAAAAATAAACATTTTAGGAGAAAAAAAGCTTGGACGGTTAGAAGTGCATGAAATCTTACGTGAATGTGCATAGAAAATTTTGGGCCGGATACAAAAAAATCGCCCAAAGAAAAAAAAAGTTGGCCCCGTAAAAAAAAATTGACTGGTTTTACGTCGGTCAAAAGTGCATGAAATCATTTTGAAATGTGCATAAATTTTGCAAGGAATGTGCATAGAAAATTTTGGCCCAGAAAATGAAAATTCCGCCCCAAAAAATTATATTTTGGCCACAAAAAAAAATAAAAAAATCCAGTCAACGCCGACGTTGACCGCTAGTGACCGGAGTTGACCGGCGGTCAATGCCAGAGTTGACCCACTTAAATGAAGCTTTTATCTCCACTCTTGGATGAAAGTCCATCCAAGAGTGGAGGTTCATTATCGTTTTACACCATAAGCCCCATTCTCACTTGATCAAGTCTCATATATATATATATATAGAGGAACGCTCCGATAAAACGAGAATTATGATAAAACGGAAGTACAATTAAGGAGCGTTGGATTGATGATTTTGAATGACTGGATTTGAGGGTACAAAGAAGCCACATGGGACAGTTCCCATTTGATTTGAATATCCTACATAATTTTTTGAATTACCGAAAATAATATCCTATAAAATAGGAAGTTGGTATATGATTTGGAAAGAGATTGGAGAGAGAAAACTGATGTAGTTTCTCTTGATCGAACGTCTGCTTCAAGCCTCTTCTTCCTCCAAACGAGACCAACAATCTTCCTCTCCAACAAACGAGAACAACAATCTTCTTCTCCAACAAACCTCCATTGGAAGATCTCCACCCAACCATCTTCTTCCTCATCGCCGCGCCAAACTCGTTGTTTTAAGGCGTTATGAACCATGGTTAATTGATTCATTATAGATTAATTTTCAGTTCAGTTCGATTTTAGGTCATTTTGATGAGATTGGTTTCTTTGAACATCCCAGTTCATCGTTTGAACGACAAACAATCGATTAATGATCTGCGAAACCTTTTTTTTGTATTCAGTTAATATCGCATATCCAATTTTGAATAATCTGATTAATTGTAAACTGATTATCATGAGATGATATTCATGTACAACGCATACATATTCATGGACCATAGAGTAACGATATTCATTCAATATGGTATTATATTCACGTAGTTTGTACGCATAGTCATTCAAGTAAGTAGTCGATATTCATAAAAACAATGTCGATATTCAGAGTTTAATATGCACATGATGAATGTCGGTTATACGAATTAGGTGATATTCATACAAATTGTATTGATATTCATGTGTTAATGTCAATCTTTTGGAATCGATTCATGATCTTCGAAACCTTTTTTTTTAGTTCGGTGAATATCGCATATCCAATTTTGAATAGCCTGATTGATTGTAAACTGATTATCATGAGATGATATTCATGTACATCGCCTACATATTCATGAACCAAAATATTGATATTCATCCAAGATGTTATGATATTCACGTGATTTGTACGCATAGTCATGCAGGTAAGTAGGCGATATTCATGAAAACAGTGTCGATATTCATAGTTTAAATCGCACATGATGAATGTCGGTTATACGAATTAGGCGATATTCATACAAACTGTATTGATATTCGTGTGTTAATGTCAATATTTTGGAATTGATTCATGATCTTCGAAACCTTTTTTTTGTACTTGGTAAATATCACATATCCAATTTTGAATAACCTGATTCATTGTAAACTGATTATGATGAGATGTATTCATGTACATCGCATACATATTCATGACCCAAAATAATGATATTCATTCAATATGTTATGATATTCACGTGCTTTGTACGCATAGTCATGCAGGTAAGTAGTCGATATTCATGAAAACAGTGATGATATTCAGAGTTTAAATTGCACATGATGATTATCGGTTATACGAATTAGGCGATATTCATACAAACTGTATTGATATTCGTGTGTTAATGTCAATCTTTTGGAATCGATTCATGATCTTCAAAACTCTTATTGTATGTGATATTCATACAAACTGTATTGATATTCGTGCAGCTAAGAATGCGATACTCATATAAACTGTACTGATATTCATGATTTTTTGTTCGATATTCAAGCAATAAAAAAATGGAGCATCCAGGCGAGGATGACATCTTTGAAAGCTCTGAAGAAGATATTGATGTATCCGATAATGAGCTTTCCCAAGAAGAAGAATCTGATTTCGTATTTGGAACAAAGTGTCTTGTTGACCTGGATGATAGGAATCTAAAGTACTGGATGCTGCTATGTCCTGAGTCTTGTAAACCAGCAATGGATAAGAAGTTCAAATCCACGGCTGAAGGGGAGTCGTTCTACCGTGAATATGCAGCACTTGTTGGTTTTGATGTCCGATCAAGCACAACTCACAAGTTCATTCGATCAGATGTTGTGAAATTGAAGTACTTCCTTTGCACAAGAGAAGGATTCAAGAACTCATCTAACAGTACATGTCAGCGTAAAACAACTTCTAATAGAATAGGTTGTGAAGCAAAGATGGCAATAAAATCCATTGGAGTTGGTGATTATGTGATGGACAAGTTTATAGAGAAACACAACCATGATATGATGCCCAACACAATAAATCATTTTCTCAAGAGTAATAGGAAGTTGGACATTGGCCACAAAAAAAATCATGTTGAGTTGTGCAAATGCAAATTTGGGTCCAATAAGGTCTTACAAGTTGTTGAAGGAGATTGTTGGTGGATACGGAAACATGAGAGCAATGCCAACTGACTTCAAGAATTTCAAGAGGGATTTGATGTCTAACATCACAATAATTGATTCACAAATGGTGATCAATAGGTTCTTGAAGAAAAAGGAACAATGCAATGCCTTTTACTTTGAGTATCATGTAAACAACAAACAACAATTGACAAGGTTATTCTGGGCTGATCCTATATCACGTAGGAACTATGCTGCTTTTGGTGATGTAGTATCATTTGACTCAACGTTCAACACTAACATGTACTTTTTAATTGTGCAAATTTGGTTAGTTTATTACACGAATCTGGTGATATTCATAATTCGTTATGTGATATTCATGCAGATACTGCATGGTGTTCGCACCTTTCACGGGAATTGACAACCATAAAAAGAGTGTTACCTTTGGTGCCGGTCTGGTTATCAAGGAGGATGTTGCTTCTTACGAGTGGCTATTCGAAAACTTTATTAAAGCTATGGGTCATGCACCAATGATTATGGTGACAGATCAATATGCTGCAATGAAGGTTGCGATAGAAAATGTATTGCTGCAAACAAGACATCGATTGTGTATGTGGCACATCATGAAAAAAGTGTCAAAAAAGGTTGGTGTAAAAAAAATCAATTCACCTAATTATCACCCCAAACCAATCTACCTAATTTCTGACACTTTAACATGCATGAGGTATGACTAAGGTTAAATAGAATTCAAACTAGAAGTAGATATAAATATGAAAGGTAACAGGGGTACTTTTTTTCCTATTAGGATGACAAGGTTTAAATTAAAATAAGGTGCGTAGGTAGCTAGTGCCTTTTTCCTTGATAGCATAGGTATATTTATTTCAAACTAGAAGTTGTTTCATCAAGATTTGGTTACATGTAGCTATAACATATATATTAACATTGTCCTATAAAGATGCATATATAATAGAGAGTATTTGTTTGTTGAGCATTACTTAAGATGGGTGATTTAATTTGCAGTCTCATTTAACACTATCAGTAGAAGAAAGATCACCAGATTCAAGCTCTGGCCTCTCAGCAGCCCAACATACCCTCACACTTGGAGGACGGAGAAAGCGAGAGCCCTAGGACGACGGATGCTACTCCCCGCAAGAGCATCGTGCTTTACGACAGCCCAGATGATAAACATATGCAGACTAAAAAAAAAAAAAAATCAATCTACCGATGCACATACAAGCAAAAATTAACGCATATACAGTCGCAAGCCAAAAATTGTGCATGAAAAAAAAAACGGCCGAAAAAAAAATTAATAAAACAAAATTGTCCGGTCAACGCCGGTGACTGGTTTGACCAGTCATATTGACCGGTCAAACTCTAAAAAATGAGGTCATGTGCCCATGCACATGACTTTTTAATGAAAGTTTAATCCTAAGTCTTTGCGAATTTCAAATTTGAGGAGGATTGGAAATCAATTCACCTAATTTCAA
Source organism: Rheum nobile (assembly GCA_027886185.1). Classification (NCBI taxonomy): domain Eukaryota; kingdom Viridiplantae; phylum Streptophyta; class Magnoliopsida; order Caryophyllales; family Polygonaceae; genus Rheum; species Rheum nobile. The sequence goes on along the minus strand of WOAB01000616.1, from coordinate 455,996 downwards.
ATTCAGAGATAAATTGTTTATAAACAATCTATCTCTGAATTTGAGGAGGATTGTAAATCATTTGTTGTTGAAGAAGAGCTTGAAGAAAATCGTTGGTTCCAAGATATCTATAAAATTCGAAATTTTTGGATCCCAGCCTATTTTATGGATATTGTGCTCGGAGGATTGGTTCGCACCACATCAATTTCTGAATATCAAAACAGTTTTTTTGGGGCTTATTCAAACATGAATTTTAGCTTGATTGAATGATTAATGCAATTTGAGAGTGCTATGGAGACCCAATGACACCATCAGTTGAGGAACGATATTGATTCTGATACAAGGGCGCACGTGTTGAAAACACCGTTATTGATTGAGAGACATGCATCAGAAGTATACACCCTTAAAATGTTCACTCTTGTACAAGAAGAGATATCAACAGCCTGTTATTTTTGTTCTGTTACAAGTGAGAACCCAAGTATGATATCTGTCGTGATATTCATTAAAACTGCAATGATTATCGTGTGTTATTAACAATATTTTGGAGTTGAATAATGATATATCATGTATTTTTAGTATATTATGCATATCGATTAACAGATCTTGAATATCTTGTTTGATCATAAACTGATTATGATGATATTATATTCATTTAATGTATGTACATAATCATTAACCGTTGTAGCGGTATTCGTACAATGTTTGATGATATTCGTTTACTGAAAATCAATGTGCTCTCCCTTGAATAATGATAAATCAATAGTGAATATCGCGTTTAACACATGCAGGTGAATGGCGTGTGGCATACACAGTGAATGAGGGGCAAGGTGATTACTTCGAAGTAGAGCGCACAGTATGTGGAAACTTCGCCACATGTAGTTGCGAGATGTTCAACCGAATTGGGCTGCCTTGTAGGCATGTTTTTACCGCTTTGAAATGATTTGGTCTAGACAGGATTTCAGAATGTCTAATACTGGACAGGTGGAGAAAAGGTGCAACCAAAAAGGTGAAGAGCGGAATGGCTAATGATGTGTGGGAACAGAGTGTTCTTATAGAGGAGAAGCAGTGTATGATGAATGAATTGTGGTCTGTTATATACTCTTGTGTTGGCCTTGTGGAAGATGATAAAGACAAGATAAATGAGTTGCTAAACACATTGAAAAATATGAAGGAAACTTACTCCGCTCATGATGATGATGCACAAAGAGATGAAAAAATCCGAGATACAATGGTTGAGAGTTTTGCAGGAATTAATACACCTAACGATGTCGTCATCAGACCTCCGGGTCAGGCGAAGAACAAGGGTAGTGGCAAGAGGCTTATGGATGGGAAAGAGAAGGCAATCAAGGAAATGAACAAGGGTAAAATAAAATGCAAAAGGTGCAACAAATATGCAAGGCATGACAACAAGAATTGTAAAGAAAATTTGTAGTTTGAATATTGGCACTATTTTTTATAGATATTCATGTTTTGTTATATGATATTCAGGTTTCGTTACGTGATATTCGCCATATTAATCTTATGATAAAATATTCATGTTTGTATTCAGTGATATTCACTTGTTCTGCAAAACATTTTAACATTATATGGGTTTTTTGCTAAATGAACTTGTTATATACTCTATAACAAGTTCGGTATTTCAAGCTGTGCTGATATTCAATTTTTGTTATATGATATTCATCTTATTCAGGTTTTGTTATATGATATTCTGGTTTTGTTACGTGATATTCGCCATATTAGCCTGTTGATAAAATATTCATGTTTATTTTCAATTGTTATTCACTTGTTTTGCAAAATATTATAATGTTATATGTGTTTGTTTTGGTCAATTATCTTATCATATACCCTATAATAGGTTAGGTATTTCAAGTTGTGGTGATATTCAAGTATCAAGTTTATTATTCACATTGCATGTGGTGATATTCAAATTTTGTTCGAGTATATTCACTATTGCATTCGTACTGAACATTCAACTTTCGTTTGAGGATATTGATTATTGCATCTGTACTGAATAAATTTAACCAATATATTGATCGATTAATTCCTGAACGTTATCCGAATAACAAAGAAATCCATAAGAAAAGTAAATCCCTAAACTAAGAATATTTGTGGTTTTTATTGAGGTGGGTTTTTAGCCCGTCTCTCTTCCTTGTTAGCAAGTCTAACTGATGCATTATACTTGTGTGCCTTTTCCATAATCACTTTGTTCAAGTTGTTCATCTTGGATGCAATGATTGCGTGTATGTACTTTGCCCGCAATGACAAAATGTTCTTCTTGGAGTTTGCCTTGAAGCCGATTTTCCAATGCTTTGCTTCTTGACCTCGGTATGTCTCCATATGGTGCATGGTGAATACACCACAATCAACCTTGTTGGTAGAGTCGCACCACTTCATCTTAAGAATTTCAGGCTTCTTGTTTGAAAACCCGTTGAACCTAGAGCCTAGGTTCATTAAGCCCATGTATTCGGCAAACAACTTGGTCTATGCAATGAATTAAGAAAATATCATCACGTGATGAGACATTTAATTACTAATAAGTGCAAGGAAAACATTTATTATAAATAGTGATCGTTGCTTACCAATAATGAGATTGTGTTGCCATATTTTCCTTCGGGGTCACGATCACCAGACGAGGAATTATCAATAATTTCTACGCTAGACCGGATAAAGTTGTAACATACCACATAATAATGTGAATGTTTACATATTGGGAAGAAGACTTGTATTGCAACAAATACACAATATTCAATGAGTACGATATAAATATGTATGAATACCGCAAAGCTTGTATCTTAATATGATTGACCAATTAGCGCATACCAAATCTACATCAACGAGTGATGTGTGATTGACGGACGATACCAGTTCATCCATCCCAGATTTGAAACTCAAAAACCTTTTCTCATGGCTCCACGAGCTCTCATGTCCTACTAGTACGTCCATGAGTGGACCAATCTACAACGAATATCAACATTGTGATACACCATGAATATCAGTATAAAAATAATGAATATCACCTATTTTCATTTAAAATATCAATAATTAATACAACACTTGCCAAAAAGGAATATGAAAATCTTCCTTGTTGACTTGAATATCACGTCATTTAATATGAATATCAATTATAGAAAATACCAATAACAACATCAAAACACGTACCAAGTTTGATGGATTGACAAACATCCGTGATGGAGTTGTGTTGGATCGAAGCTCTTCCAATTCGTTAAGATGCATATCCGGAGCACCATCATGTCCACGCGAACTCGACTGCTTTGAGTGTTCTACCATTGCAATCGAATATCACCTCTCTGTAATGAACGCTCGATATCAACAAAACATTAGAACTCAAAACACACAAAATGCGTTGCATGAATCAATACATACCCATCGGCGATAACACCCACGTATATAGATAGATCCAACTGCTCTCTTGTGATGGGTTTAACCGGGTTTATGACCCTTGTGAAAAATGGGCTCTTGCTCGAAGCAAGTAACTTTATCAACCTCTTTGCATTCTGTTTGTCCCGATTTATTGGTGTAACAAAATCTTCATCATCTTCTTGTACTTTCTTCAATTCCTGATTTAAAAATCATATCGAGTAACACAATATATTTACACTACCACGAATAATGACTACACAAATAAGAATAATGCGTATTCTGATTTACTTGCACATCAATCAGTACTATACTATATCAAACATATTCAAACACAGTAAATTGACCACAACAATCCTAAGTATTAACATATAAACTTACTTAAATTACTTTTTTACTAAAATATCATTGTTGCTAACATAAAGTTACAATTTATCTAGTTATAAAATTATGGCATATTTGCCATTCTGATCCCGCTATTCATTATGCCATTACAAAATTATGGCATACAAGCCATTTTACTTTTTTTTACCCCTAGGTGAAAACCACAATATGCCAAACACAATGAGCACAGTAACAATACAAAACATGTTAGTTACATTCACATAACAGATAACAACTTTCAGCGGCTTATCTTCTCTCTCAACCTACTACTCCACCTTACCGGAGCCATTGGTTTCACTGGGTTTTTCTGTTTCGGCTTTTACCAACTCGCTCGTCGCAATAACTGGCTGGACATTTGTCACATTCGGTCGCTCAGACTCAGACAAACCTTCATTGATCTCGTGCTCAGCACCAATGTGATTCAAGACATCATTGAGAATATCGTCTGGTTAGGTTGCGGCTGTTGTAAACAAATTGGGAACATAGTTAGAAAGATATATGAATATACACATATACATCATGAATATCAGCACTGGTCTCATGAATAAGACTTCATGAAATGAGCATAACACCACCAATACCAGTGAACAACACGTAATATAAAGTGATTATCTATTACAAACACAATGAACACACACATATGAATAACACACAAAACGAAATGATAATCATTAATATACATAACACTCATGAATAACAATGCATTTTTATTTAATTCATGATGTGTGTTATTCATAACACTTAAGAAGTTTGACAACTGAAGAATATCATATAAAATTAAATGAATCCGAAGATTTACAAATTAATACCACAATAACAAAACACCAAGATTGATAACATGAATACTAACATGTGTTATCATGAATAACACAGTTCCAAATTTGAATATCATAAACCATATTGTATGCCTACAACAGTAATTCCTAATACAAACCTGAATAACAATTTTTATTTAATACCTGATTTGCATCGGTCATTGCAATGGAAACATTAGCCTCTTCAACCGTTGTTCCTTCAACATCCTTGTGTACAAAATATAAAGAAGTTTCAATAATGGATTTTGAAATGATAATATATGTATTAACGCACATAACAATATTTATTTTAGTTCACCTTTTGACCCTCATTTGTAACATGCACATTATGTCCACCTACCTCCTCAGCAATAATCTATGTCTCAACCTATTTGGATTTTTAGAATATCAGCTGTATGAACGACAATTTTTTTTTAAGGATTATTAGTAAATGATTAAATACCAACCTGTTCAGCATTCTCCATAATTGTGTCCTCTTGAACAGTGTGTTCGACCTCATGCCTTGACGTTCCACCTTCCTCGAAGACCCTTGAATCACTAGCAGCATGCAAAGTTGTTTATGGAAATATAGGAAAGTCAGAGTTGAAGTCAACATCTTCGTACTCAGCCTTGATTATGTTAGCACGACTCGTGATCGCAGCCTTAATCTCTTCGACCATCTTTATGAGCTCCGGATCTGTCCAAAATGGGTCTTGAGATTGTGTCAGCGCCCTTCCCACTTGACTGGATACACTGAGTTGTGGTTCATGCAACGAATATGTTCTAGACCCCAACAGTGTCTTCACCGTATCCGTCAAAGCCTTTGAGACCTCATCATTCTTGCATTCTTCAAAAATATTGTTGGTTTTCTCAGCAATCCGAACAATCACATTCGCCAGTTCTTTCAAGTCTTGACCCAATGACCTATTAAATTTCTGAAAATTACAAGACAACTACTACATGAATATCATAGCCAGTAATATGAATAACAAACAAAATAATATGAATAACACACAACTGTATATGCATATAAACTTATCCACTGGCTATACATGATTATAAACAACATCACCATGAATAATACACAATACAAAATTAATATCGATAACTCTACATTCATTAAAACATAGTCAGTATAACAAAACTGAAAACATGAATATCAAAATATAGTTAATAAATACGAGTCTAAAATAATCCCAACATACCAACAACACATACTTTTCCAATGTGAAAATATTTAAAATACACATGAATAACACACTCTGAAGTATGAATATCACGTACAAACAATCCAGATTAATAACAACAAAGTTTCTAGACATCACCACCATGAATAACACACAAAATAAAATGTATATCAATAGCTCTAAATTCATAAAAACACAATCAGTAGAAGAAAGCTGGAAACGTGAATATCACAATATGAAAGGTGAATATCACTTATAATCAGTGCAAACTAATACCAAACCGTCACCAAAAAACTCAGTATGAAATATGAATATGATTGATCAACACATGAATAACACAACTCAATAACATAATGTAATACCCCTCATTTATTTGGTAAGGAAATTTTTGGTATTTTTGAGCTTTACTCGTATGAGTTATTGTTGCAAAATAATTGTATGAGATATTGTTGCAAAATAATTATATAAGATATTGTTGTAAAATATTTATATAAGATATTCGTGTAGGATAATTGTGGACTCAGGCGGGCACCGTACCGGCACCGGCATCATGTAAGATGAGTGGGTGGCTTGGTAGCTGTGTTAGCTTGGCCTGGAGTGTCACAAATATATGCAGGATAATTATGTAAAGTATTTGTGCAAGATATTTATATAAGATATTTGTGCACGGTATTTATATAAGATATTTGTGCACGGTAATTGTGCGAGGTAATTGCTTGAGGTGTTTGTGCTAGATGATGTACGAATATATTTAACCCGGGTTTAAGGAAATTAACCCAAAGTGAGTTCGGATAAGAAGGAGTGTTTTTGGCCGTGGCCGCACCCGGCGCCAGAAGCCACCGCACCCGCGGCAAGGCCAAAAAACAGAGGCGGTCGTCTTCCTCGCGCAAGTGGCTCGGATGGGATATTTTTGGGGCAGCCAAGTGGGCTTCCAAGTGGCTTTGGCCTTGTCCCCTTGTCCCCGTCTTGTCCCCTCAGATGGAGCTCGGATTTGGGCTATAAAAGGGGTAAAACCGAACCCTTTCTTTCTCACTTCATCTTCTCCTTTTCTCCTCTGTTTTTCCTCCATTTTCGCTCGGTTTTGGGCTTGAATCGAGAGGCTTCGTGGGTTGGAGAAGGTTGCCAAGGTGTTAGGTGAAGCTTAGAGGTGCTTTGTGATCAATTCGAATGCAAGACGAAGCTTGAATCGAGGTGGGTATTTTTCTCCCGCCATGGCTGTGTTCTTGGAGCTGGCCACTGTTCGACCACCGCACCCGGCGCCAGGCCTCCACCGCACCCGCGGCAAGGCTGTCCGAGAAGGGTTGTTTTGGAGTTTTGGCTTGAGGTTTGGCTCGATTCTTTGGATTCTTTTCCTATTCTTTTAGATTCATTTATGAGGATATTTGATCTAAGTTAGGATCGTGTTATGGGTCGTTTCCTAGGGATTTTTATTCCAGATCTGTCCCCGTTTTGGACTCAGGGACCCGTTCTTAAGCTTTGTTTGAGCTCGTCTTTCCAGACAAGTGGTTGTGAATTAATTTGAAATAATTAAAATTTGATATTATATTAGGTTGTATATTCTGCTAGAATCAACGCTAATATAAGAGATATACTGTAATCACGTGACTTGAGATTTTGATGTGATTTGTGATATGTGGAACTGCTTGTGATGTGTTTGTGTGAATTATTGGTGAAGCCCTTGCTTAGTCTATTCATTAGACTAACTCTTGTATTTTTATATTTCTGTAACGTCATGGGGGTGTCGTCCGTCCGTTTCGGCACATGCAGATCCGAGGAGGCTAGAAGCGACTATGAGGATGGACGGTGTTTTGTTTTGACAATTTGTTTTGTCATTGTATTTAAAAGATTTCCGCTGTTGCATTTCTGATGTAATTGGGTCGTTTTAGGAATTGTGTTGACATTCCGCGACCATGTGGTTTAATAAAAGTTATGATTTTAGTATTGTAACTGTGTTTTAAGACAGTGATGTCGTTTGGAAAAGCCTGGGGTGACTTCGGGGTTTACGTCCGGAGTCATCGGCAGTAGCACTTTCAATTCTTTCAAAATTTGGGGGTGTTACACATAAACTAACCAGTTTTTGGTTCAACTCGTTGACTCGTGCTTGGTTGTGGTGATTTACATTCGGCACATCGAGAATTTGTTGTTGGGGCTCGACATTTCTGTCACCAAAACCTCCATAGTGCATCTCAGAAATCTCCCTCTTCGTAACCAGCTCGTCATTCCATCCAATAAATGCAGGGATTTGTCTTGGTGTGTCTCTCTGATTGTACAATACCACTCTGTCCAGATACAATATATGCAACATGAAAAACAAAAGCTCATTAAAATAATGTGACTACCATAAAACTATATGACTACACCTTAACATCATATACCGTCAGAAAAAACAATGGACCCGTGAAGTAAGCTTCATTGTTATTGTCCTATTTCTTCTTAGCTTCAATGAGATATTTTATGACAAAGCTACACCAGTTCATCGACGCCAGCCGATCGACATTCTCCAAGGTACGCACTAGAGTCTGGTTAGCAACCCCACTTTGTTGCGATTCGACGATGCAAGAATGGAAAAGCACGATGAAATCTTGGATGAACTCTTTACCCCCTTTGTCACACTCTAACATTTTCTTGGTCACATCTAAATTTCTGATTTCGTGATTCTTCCTCCCGATATGAGTCCTCCAAGCGTCCATTACATACATTTTGGTTTTAGGATCAACCTCAACTTGGTCGCGTGGAATACCTAGGCATATCTCCACATCTATGTCAGATACTTCCAAGGCAGAGCCATCAGGTAGAATTATCTTGGCTTTTATTGGATAATAATTCTCCACCAACCATCTGCACAAATGGCTAACAAAAGAAATACACATTTAACATACCATGAATAACATTATGCTAAACATGAATATACCTAACATGAAAACATGAATATCATGTTATAAAGCATGAATCCTAAGACCAGTCTGAATAATTTTACAATATTAAGACTGAATATCATATTTCAAAAGATCAAACAACATTGACAATCCATCAATCATATGCACAACTGGTTAAGAAAAAAACTGAATTCACATACCATAACATGAATAACACCATACTATACATGAATATACCTAATATAAATCTGAATACCCTGAATATTCCTAATACAAACCTAAATAACATGTTAAATGTGAATATCATGAAGACAACATGAACAACCTATAATCAAACATGAATATTACTAACAAAATGTATACTTTCACATATGCACAACTGATTAAGAAAAAAAACTAAACTCACATCCCATAACATGAATAACACCATACTATACATGAATATACCTAATATAAATCTGAATAACCTGAATATTCCTAACAAAATTAATATCATAATCAAATACCTGAAACAACATTGACAGCTGGAGAATATCATATAAAATTAAATGAATCCGAAGATTCACAAATTAATACCACAATAACAAAACACCAATATTGATAACATGAATACTAACATGTGTTATCATGAATAACACAGTTCCAAATTTGAATATCATCAACCATATTGTATGCCTACAACAGTAATTGTAAATCAGCTTCATAAAATGAAAACACGTACCGTGGAATTTCAATTGAACACAACTTCAACAAACTTCCGAACCCAATCTCTACCACCTGCTTCTGTTGAACTGCATTTATTTTCTGTACTGCTTCAACAAATACAGACAGTTGACCCCGGTGTTTGATCTTAGGGAATAACTTTCTTTCTTTCCTCGTCACTGGACGAGCAACTTCATCATCAGAATCTGACTCTACATCATCAGGCTCCACTAGTTTTGCCTTGCCTTTGTCCTTTTTCTTCTTATCTTCCATATTTTCTTTCTGTGACCCACCCTTCTTCCTTTGATCAAACCGATGCTTGCGCAATGTTAGGGGCATGTCTTCAGCGAAATCATCCCCATCGTCTTCCGGATCAGGCATTGGCGCATTTCCTTTGTCCTTCTTCTTAGACTTTGACCCTATAACATACAACATACTCTCAGTCGGCTCATATGGAGTTTATTAAGATACACAAAAACTATATATTAATATATATATATAAGCTTGTACCAGAATCAACTTTTCCCAAACCCAAACCCTTCTTCTTCCTTTTCTTCAACTGAGATTTGCACAACGTCAGGGGACATCTTCATCATCCTCGTCACAATCATCCTTATGATCATCTCCAGGCTTATCAGTTTTTCTCTTGGTCCTCAAACTTGCCAAAGTTTCTTCTCTATCCTTATCAACCATCAATTCTGCATACCCATGTTATCTATGAGTTAGAACAAATTATGCTTAAAACTGAGACAAATATTGAACATATATATAACCGAATTGAATGTTAAGAAAATAATAATTTGACATGTCTTACCCTTTGCCTTTCATTTGGAGTTCTCGTTCTTACGATCTTTCGTTATAGCGATAATAGACACTTCAGTTCTGTGATCACCCATAGATGACGCATTCTTATCGCATCGCGCGGAAAACTTGAGTATTCTCTTCTTCGGTTGGCAAACAACAACATCTTGTTCTTTCACACCAGCATCACCTAGATCATCATCAGAATCCTCATGGTTGTCATCATCCACACCGGGTGGGTTAGCATAATTCTTCGATGTTGTCATCTTCCTTGAGGCAGGAATAACAACCTTGAACCGACTTTGTGCAGGTGACACAATCGCCATGAGTGGGGTTTCACTACCACCTTCATCATCGGTTTGATTCGCATCAGCCTTTTCGTGAAGAGTTGAAGGCAGATCAACAACTTGTTCAACAATTGTGTTAGCCACTTGCCGGTGGCGCTTCATCCTCCACCATGTTTACCGGAAGACTTGCATATGATATGTTCTCATTACCAAATCATGTATAAATTTTAAACGTATTTTTCATGAATATAACCTTCATTATCATGAATATCAAATGATCACAGAATAATATGAGAATGATAAAAGCTCATTACAAAACATAGATTACGCTAAAATTAATACAACAAGTTCATGGAAAGATAAATAAAATCATGAATAACACATAACATTAAATGAATGAGGATCTAAAAAAACAATTACCAACAACACACCAAATATAACAAACCAGAAACTGCTTCATGAATATCAATTGGGAAACAATGAATATCATGAAGTGATAAATGATATTGAAACATGAATATCCAATATTGAAATATGAATATCGCCTAAAAATTTCAAAATATAAGCAATACTGCTAAGCCAAACATGAATAACATCCCATTATACTGAATATTATATTGAACCAAACATGAATATCAAATATTGAAACATGAATATCGCCTAAGAAGTTCAAAATATAAACAATAATGCTCAAACAAACATGAATAACATCCCCATTAAACTGAATATTATATCGAACAAAACATGAATACCAACAATGCTCAAGCCAACATATACATGAATAACATCCCCATTAACCTGAATATTATATCATACCAAACGAATATCAAACCACGAATATACTTCACCATTATTAAATGGTTAAACATGAATATCAATTGAAAAATACGAATAATGCGTAAACAAACAAAATAATGTCAACAAGATTGAAAGCAAAATTCAAGCTCGGAATAACCGAATTACCTTTGACAAGTCTTCTACGCTTGCTGCCCTTTTTTTAGGGGAGATTTTATCCTTGCCCAGCATACCTCAAACCATTGACGAACCCTAAACCCTAATACCAATTTAGCACCGACGAAACAACAAAACCCCCGAAATCCGAATATACAAAGCTCTAGAACAACGCAAAAATGGAAACTTTACCGACAAAAAACGGCGATTGTACACCGAGAATATGAAAATCGACTCCTGTGAGACGAAACAGGGAGAATATACATCAAAATCAAGATTGGGGGATGTTTGATTTAGTCGAAATCGGCGAGTATATGCAAATCTCTTCAATAGTTTTCCAGGTTAGCTTAAAAATTGAAATGTGTTTGGGAAAAATCATACCTGGTAAACGAGGTTGAAGATGATGAGAAACTGCGAGACGAAAACGAGGGCGAAAATGGGGAGACGAGGGCGAAACTGGGGAGACGAGTGAGTCGATAGGTAGAAGACGATGAGAGAGTAACCGCGTCTGTGAAAGTAAAAATGGAAACTGAAAGGTCTCGGTTAATAGAATCCCCCAAATCACGTTATTTGATTTCGATATGGTGTATGCTTCCTATTGTAAAATATTTGCACCTTCCAAAATCCAATCCGGGCAATTGATTTGGTTCTAATCTAAAAGTCTTTATTTGTACTTCTGTTTTACCCTAAGAGGCCGTTTTACCAGATCCAAATTCTATATATATATATATATATATAAAATATCCAAATTTAATAGCTAGAAGATAAAAAAAAATCTATACGTTTAGTTCGTGATGATATGATTTTATATAAAATCATATCTTTTCGAAAATTTTCATAATATCTTTTCAAATTTTAAATTGGATGATTTTTTTAATTAAATAAGTTATATATACTTAAATCGGACCCACTGTTATAACTTTTTTTAAAGGATGAATGATGTGGCGGATTCTGGATGATTTTTTTTAAAATTAAATAAAATTTATATATAATTAAACTGGACCCATTGTTATAACTTTTTTTAAAAGGATAGATGATGTGTCGGATTATGGTTGAATAAGTGACGATACGTATGCGAATTGAACGTGAGGTCGACACATAAGATTTAGGCCTCTCCATAGAAGATTAGATATCATTGTGTTTCAGAATTTGATGGAGATTTTAGAGGCTGAAAATGTTTTCAAAGTTTAACCATGCACGATAAAGGAAAGAGAAGGAGACTGAAATTAATTTTCCACTTTAGAAGGGTAATAGGCATATGACTTCGTGGTGCCCTGTACGACTTTGATTAATAAAATAAGCTTATTTTTTTAACATATATGATAATAGATTTTTATATTATTATATTGAAAATATATATGCAAATTTGTATACAAAATAAAAAAATAATTAGAAATTTCATACAATAAATGAATAAGTAAATATATATATTTTTTAGTAATGGGAACGATTAGTTATATATAATTATTTAAAAGATTAAAAAATGGTTAAATTATATTACATAATTATTTTAAATATTTTAAATAAAATATTATTTTTGTATCATGAATCATGTATTACAATAATATTTTCAATTGCATGTTACCAGTTATATAAATTTAAGTATTAAAACTATAAGAACAATACGTTTTTAGTGTCTTTGACATGGTTGAAGCTTACACTTTAATTTTTGGCTTTATATATTAATTTATAAATAATTTTAACATAGTTTTCAACTTTTGGTTTTACACGCATGTATACTATAAATAATATGAGGAAACTAATAAGATAAAAAGATATAAATGATCTTTAAGATGATAATATTTGTATAATTATGGAAAATTATTTTAGGTAAAGATATATAGATAAGAAATTAAATATATAAATATCACGAAATGCTATAATTGTACATTGAGATTTACATATGTGACATAGTTCATAGGCTGATACGTGAGAGGGATACTTAGGGTTAATACAATATGTAGAATATCGATAGATTATAATATTCTTTCAATTTACTCGTGAATTAAATGAATCTTAATTTAGATGGTATTTAACAAAATTCCATACATTGAGATGAATTGATAAAAGATTAAAAGTGGAAAAGATGATATTTCTAAGGGCGAGGGTATAACTTTTCCTTAAACAAAATCCCATCATTTTATTAAATAAATATATATGCAAAGTCCACACGGCATATAGGCTTTGGTAGCACAGTGCTACCAAACTTTCTATAAAAATCACAACGATCTAAGTATCTAACCAGATCACTTGCACAATGCACCTATCTAGGATAAAATTAATTTATCTTTTCAGCTTTTGTAATTAGGTTTGTTTTGTGAAAGTAATATTTGTCTTTATTTCATTCTTCTAATTTCGTTCATATTCATATGACGGGCAATACCGAATACGGTAGCACACTTTGCTGCCAGATTTACATCTATTGTATTTATTGATCGGTTTTCATCGAACATAATTAGGGTGAATTTGGATAGTCAAGATAATACATTAAATTCATCATAAATAGTCGTACATAAAACATTATGTTCTTCAATATCAAATCATATATCACCAATCTGAACCATAATTAAAAAAAAGTGGTCATACTGAACAATAATTTATTAGGTCTTACTTCTGAATATATATATATATATTTTGATAAGGTAAGAATTCGAGTTACCGACATAAAATGTCAGATAGCTCGAGAGGCCGAAAAAACGGCAATTGAAAAAAACCAGTTAAGAACAACACAGACAAGCAAATGAAAATACAACAAAGCAAAAGCGAGCTATAAGACTAGGGAGAGAAGTGAGTCTAGCACAAACGAGCAGTGTCACCAAACGACGGGTCAAACAGGAAAACAATCATGGGAAGTGTTGAATGGACAACCATGACGTTGCCCCCACTCATGATGAGGGATCTTCAGGAGTCTCGACCACCCTGACGTTGCCTTTTGGATCTTCAGGAGCGTAACACAACCGCGACCACAACTGGAACAACTCGATCTCCACCCTCAATCAGCTCAACAGAAGCAAAGAAGCACCACATACAAGCTTGCACACAAAACACGAAACAAAAAAAGACAGAAACTAAAAAAGAAAGGAAGCAGCCAAAAAAGACTACATGATCTGGTTGGCACAAACACACAAACCAGATCCGGAAACAAAAGAGGACCAAATAAACAAAGGGAACAAAAAGCAAAGAAGGAAAAAAAAAACAGAGAAGCAGCGACGGGGGCGACGGAGCGGAGGGCGGGGGAGCGGAGGTGTGGGCGGAGCGCGGTGGCGGTAGTGCGGTGTCTGGAGACGGAGGGCGGTGGCGGTGGAGCGGTGTCTGGAGGCGGAGCGCTGGTGGGGTGGAGGTGTGGAGCGGGGTGGGCAGTAGTGGAGTGGTTCCAAGGTCCGGTGGCTCGGCGCGGTCGGAACGGAGCTACACGGATCCGGAGAGGACGCAGCGGAGCGGGGCAACACGAACGGAGCGCAGTCGGAGGCAGCGAGAGGCGCGGTCGAAGCGGGGCTTGGTCGGAGTGCCGGTGAGACGGGTGCCATGATAGCAGCGACGGCTCGGACGAGCCGATGGGCGGTGGCCTAGAAACACTCCCAGAAGGGAGCGTTTCTAGGGCGGGCCTGCTTCAGAATATTAAAGAATCTATTAGAGCCCTTGGTTTATAATTATTTGGTTTCTTTTTTTTTGGTCGAATAATTATTTGGTTTCTTGCTATGCCTAAATAACTACCACAGAAAACATATATAAATATATATATATATGAATTCAAAATTGTAATTAGTGACGTTGATGAATGAAAACAAACGTCCAATTTGATCTAAAATGGGTTAAATTCATTCGTCCACCACCATACATTCACAAACTCCAAATGAAAAGTGATAACAAGTGAACTGAAGATCATGCGATTGGTACTCATTAGCTGAATATTACTATAATATAAATTCTTCGTGGCACAACTAAACGTGTCACCGATCATGCAACCACCGGAAATATCATCTAGCTTAAATGACGATTGGATTTTAATACAATTAATTTTAATTTGTCAAGAGATCTGATAACACGAATTCGAAACAAATTAAGTCTCTGCTTTGCAGGTACGTACGTTACGGTCAATTTCGCTTGACATGCATGTGTTGCTTGACCGGAGCGAAATTGTCTGGAGCTAGCTTAACACACTTTAAATTAACATGTGGTACAGTTATTAATCACATAACATTAATCCATCCGTTCACTAATTAGT
Organism: Rheum nobile; assembly: GCA_027886185.1. Lineage (NCBI taxonomy): Eukaryota > Viridiplantae > Streptophyta > Magnoliopsida > Caryophyllales > Polygonaceae > Rheum > Rheum nobile. The sequence goes on along the minus strand of WOAB01000616.1, from coordinate 440,432 downwards.
TTTTTATTTTTATTAAAATTATTTACCATTTTAGAATTTAAATAATTCATTAACGAGTTATAATTTGTATTATTGAAAATTGCATCATATTATCACTTTCTGTGCAAATTATTTTTATTATTAGTTAATAGAGACATGGATAGTTATTAAATTGTAAAATTAAAAAAATATATACTAGTGTTTTAACCTAATTAATAATTGCACTCCTTAATAGTTATGCCAAAACCTAAATGACAAGTATTATTAAATGGGGAGAATATCAAACAAGGTCCAATAGCACAAACTAATCAAACCAAAATTATAGCCCTATCTTTAGCTTTTATTCAGCTTGATTTAACTTACATTAAAAATGATATTTTTTTATTTTGAAAAATGAAATTTATTGAAGTTATTAGTAATCCAAGATCAAGAATATATAATTTTAGGATTATCAAAACTAATTTAAAGTGCAGTCTAAACTCAACCGCAATACAAATCAACTATTGCCTTAGGTACAGTAGCTGTTATATTTTATTATTTAGGCCATAAGTTAATGTTAAAAATAGCAAGTTATATATATATATTTATTGAGTTTTATGGTGAAAAAATCATACTTAATTTGTTTTTATTATTATGAGAGAGAAAAATCATAATCTAAAACATGACTTTTCAGTTTTCACCATAAAATTAGCTTATTAGGTCATTCAAAGGATTTCGGAGACCCACCAGCCCAAAAACATTTGAGGTTGAAAAATAGACTTAAATAAGTAAGAAAGGATATGACATTAGTTTATACCATAAATTACTTTCTGAAAACGATGTAGTGGTCTAAGGTAATAACGAAATGCACCGACTAAACCGCCCTAACAATTTCAGAAGTAGACCGGGTTTTACACGATTCAAACATGTACAAAGTACTTGCCACATTAAATTGAATTGACGTAACGTTGTTGTGGATTTGGGTTCCCGTGTGAAATAGGCTTCCCGTGCGAAATGCGAAGCAATCTCGGTCGTACGTTTTTTTTTTGTCAACATTTTTTTCTTCTTTTCATTTTCGTCTCGTGATCATTCTGGAAAAGACTATATAGAAGGTTCACGAATAAGCACTAGATGTTCATTTATTTGTACATTCACGTTCATAAATAAGCACTGAATGTTCAAAGACATGTGTTGGAACATGATCATGTTATATGTGAACTTATACGGCACATACAATGAACATATAGTATTTATATGTGAACGTTAATAATTGTCTATTCCAAAACGATCAGAGACAATAAATAAATAAAAAATAAAAAAAATTGTTGACCGAAAAAAAAAATCGCCATATTTACGGTTATGCCACCGCGTCACTATTCACTATCCCCCTTTTTTTTAACAGTACAATGTCCTTGAATATTACCCCCAGATAATGAACATTATCGCTCAGAAAATGAACATGTGATGTCTATTTATGAACTCGAATGAACGTGACCGCTTCACATTTCGCACGGTAAGTGAAACGGACTCCGTTGTTGTGAACTAGATTTTGTTAGCATTCATCATCGAACTTAGACAAAGACAATGCAGCGATTATGTAGCTTCTACATACCACACAATTTCGAAGCCTTATTAATGGATATATATATATATATCCATATATGTCTCCTCGTTGCCGTTTTATTCCATGAATCGAATCCATCAACGCTTTTGCTGTTCGGTAACGACGTTGTGAAGAAGATTTCGAGGACATTGTCTTGCTTTATTTAGTTAACTAGTGTAATACCCGTGTCTTACACGGGATTTGTTTATTTTTTTCTTATATTTATAAAAATAGTATATTTTAATTATCGATGAGTCAGTTGTTCAATATATATTCGATTAGTTATTAAATAAAAAATAAATAATCGATAAAAAATACTCAAGATATATAAAAAATTACATTATATAAAGAGAGGCGAAACTCTATATAACTTTATTAATAATAAAAATGGCTATATTGTCTTTCAAACAAAGATAGCTACACCCCTTATATCAATACTACTAAAATCATCAAACATAATAAAAATGTTCATCCAATACATGAAAATGAAACGCTAAACATAAAATCTGGCACGATGTTCAAAATTGCTACAAATTATCAAAAACTTCCTTGTATACTACATTGGTTGTAGTATTATATCTCTTCTTGTCTTTGTCGCAGATCAATATCTTCAAACCTTTCTTGCTAGTCACCCTTGATGATGCAACATAAAACTGACCATGACTAAAAACAGGACGTGGAAGATACAAACCGACATTTGCAAGAGATTGACCCTAGCTCTTGTTTATGGTCATAGAAAAACAGACACTCAAGGAAAATTGTCTTCGTTGAAAATTGAAAGGGAATGAAGTGTCTGACAGTGACATGATCATGCGAGGAATCAAAACCGTATGTCCAATATTGTAGCCTGAAATAATTCTCCCTTGTATGACATGACTGCCAAGCTGTGTGGTTTAATTTAGTATTATAAAAGTAAATAGAGACTTTATAGAATAACAATCACTAACCATTTGAAATGTCGGTCAGGGGGATACGATCACTAACTGAAGAATTTGGACTAACTCCAAGAATATACCCTACATATTTAGTATTTATATTAAATTTCATATTTCAATTCACCGGAAACAAATGTAAAAGAATTGAATGCAATTTATTAACCTGATCGATTTGAATTTGTCCGTTGTCGTTTCTCTCTAATAACAGCCAATTTCAACGTTCTGTTATGTCGGGTTAATTCGTTCACAACAAAATCACCCTGCAAATCTAAAATATATTCAAAGTAAAATAAATCAATCTACATACTACTAATTTTTTTGTCCTAATATTATAAAAATACATAAACATATGTAACTAATTAATATAAGTAATCAAAACAAATTACAAAAGGTTCACGGTAAATATTTAATTTAGTATTATAAAAAATATAATATAAATTTATATTTATAACTACTAAATGTATATGACGTTAATATTGAATGCAACTTTGAATAGTTTTAATCGGCTTATAGGCCTAACTTTAAATTGATTCTCCGCCTTCACTCACAGCAGACAATATGTTTTAGTAAATATTATTTATAAACTAAAATAAATTAATTATAGGGCTTATTGGGCCATTACAGAATTAATAATACTAATGAGCTTTATAAACTGTAATGAGCTTATAGACCCGAATGCAAATTTCATAAAATGTATTTCAGGCCCAATATATAACAAAATTTTATACAACTTACTATTTTTTTTTATATATTGATATTGCTAAACAAAAATGATATAATTAATACAAATTGGCCAATTAAATGTGTAAATTATTAATAAGCCTCGTAATTCTTAATGACCTTATACAATATACTTTATTTCGTTAATAACATAACAACTATAAAATATGTATATATAATCCATTGAATACAACCAACTTCATTTCGTTCATACCACAATCACTGGAAAATCACATATATATATATATTTGTAAAAAAATAATTAAATGTACATAATAATCATTTATTAAATATAATTAAAATTTGTAGACATAAATAAATAGTTAATATATTTATGCAAAAGTAGAAAAAATATTTGTACATACTAAATATTTATTTTAATATTTAAAAATATAATAAATAATTTTTAAAAGTAAATTGACTTATGGGGCAATAAGCCCATACCTAATTACATATAAACAAATGTAAATAATTAAATAATTTAAAATATAAATTATTTATTTTAATAGTATAAAAAATAACAAATATTTTTTAATACCAAATGGACTAATAAACAAAATGGCTTAATGGCATTCAAGGCCCAATTGCCATCTCGGTGGCCCAAAACCCTAAACAACCAATGCCCGACCATTTAATTAGAAACCGCAACCCAGACCCAAGCCCAGTGCAAGAAACCTTATTAAACCATAAAATGAGTGGCCCAAGCCCAGTTATAATGTTGGTTCTCATTTACCACCGAAACCCTACTTCTTTCATTCCAGTCATTTTCTCCGCCGCTTCTGGTTTTTGCTCTCTTGTTCTTCAAGCTTCCGTTTACAAAGTTTCCACTTTCTTCACTTTCCATTTCCATCGTCAAATTTCTTTCCGATTTCAACCTTCCATTTTCCTCTTTCTATAGATGGAGTCCAAGGCTTCGTCTTGTTTTTTTTTAAATCTTCGATATCGAAGTTTATTCCTCCATAATACAATCTGATGTGGAGGCTCCATCTCGATTTCTGGTTACAGATCTACAATTTTTTAGTTTGTTTTCATCTTTCCCTTCCTGAAAATCCAAAAACGACACTTTGTTCTCTGTTTTTTGTATAAATATTCAAGATCCCAATTTTTCGTCTCAAAAAACCATCTGATCTATAGCTTGCAGATCGGAGTTTTTTTCGACTCTCTGATGGATCTCTCTCCTAAACAAAAGTCCAGAATGAGATATCGACTTCACGCAAGCGAAAATCAAACAGGTAAATTTCAGGTCTATTTTAAATCCACCTAGTTTCTCTCTCAGATCCAAAAATAACATCTCTATTTTTTTTCCTGTAACATGCAAAAGAGATATCGTCGATCTGGAGTTTTCCTCTGAAGCCAAATATCGGAGATGTCCAAACCAACCATGGTGCAGTACAAATCTAGTGTTTGCGAGATTAGTCATGTCGAAAAAATGTAAGAACATTTTCTATTTGTAATAATCTGCATCTATGGCGAACGATTCATTTATAAATTGTCAACTGGCTTTTGTTCAATAAAAATCATGTACTGAAACAATCTTCAGAAGGATTTTTTGTTTAATAAGAACCTCATTTTTTTTTCATGTTTATAGTCTCTGACAATTTTTTTTTCATTTGCAATGAGGAAATCTGGACGTTGGTGTGGATTGAAGCTTCAAGAATATTCAATTGATCTACCTGCCGTCATAAAGCCAAAAAAATGTGAGATAGCTGTCTGTTTCTCTATTCATTCGATCTTGATTTTTTTTCGTGTTATTTGTTATTTTTTTTTACAAAAAACCGTATTTGTTTCGTGTTTTTTGATTGAAACCAAACACGGATACAAAAATTGATTTCAGCCAAAATTAATAACCTAAAATCGAATATTAAAACTTAACTCATATTCATATATTAATACTTACAAATAAATGATTAAAAAACTATTCCTAAGTGTAATATGAACACTCTAGATATTTTTTGTAAAGAATATGAACCGATACAGATTAGATGTCTCTAGAAAAAGCTGGAAAACATTTAATGCACTTAATTGACCAAATATAAAATTCAACATCTGAACCGCCACTGTGATGGGCTTATTGGGCCAAATATATTTTTACGCAATATTATGAGGCCGCAAACATTATAATGGGCTTATTGGGCCAAAAAGAAATATTTTTCAGATTTAAAACTTTTTTGGTAAAAATTTAAACAATCAGTAATGAGATTATTGGCCTATTAAAACTTACAGATACGAAAACTGTGTTGGCCTTTTTATTGGGCCTATTTTGTTTTTTTAATTATAATTTATGAGAATGCACAAACTGTAATGGGCTTATTGGGACAAACAAAATGAAAAAACGGATATACAAAAGGGTTGGTAAAAAAAATTAAACAATTACGAATGGGCTTATTGGCCCATTACAACTTACAGATACGAATACTCTGATGGGCTTATTGGGCCAAAAGGACTTAAAGATACAAATACCTGATAACCTCTAGTCCTCTATAGTTGTATATATATCACGTTTGTGTAAACTAATTCAAATAATGTGATTAAATATTAAAGTTAAATATCTAATTGAGTTAATGGGCTTACAGGCCCAAATTAAAAAGATGTAGGCGATTTTAAATTATTTTAATGGACATATTGAGTTAATGGGCTTAAATATTGAGCTAATGAACTTCTGGGCTTGAAAAATACAAAAGTCGGGTTTCTCTATTTTGGCCCAATTTCCAAGCCACAAAATTCAAAAAAAGATCTTTCTGAATCTGTCTAGAGTGTTTCGATTCATATTCCCAAAATAATAAATTAATTAGCTATCACGTTTACCGATGCTTTCTCTCATTATCTGTCTCTGAAACTTTCAGACTCAACTCTTTCTATTTCTCTGTGTCCTCTCTCTATTTCTCTTTCTTTGTCTCTGTATCCCTCTTTCACGTTTACAGATCCAGATCCAAAACAAACACTTCTAAGAAGTCTTGCCTATCTTTTAAACACCGTGTTTGCCTAATTCATACCATTCTTTTTTTGAGAAGATCAATATCCCACCACCCGCATTCTGTTTCAAACTGACCTTATGCTTATATTTCTTTTGTTTATCATTCGAACCACAGCAACGCCGGTGATGAGGAGATCGGTCCAAGATGAAATATATAAAGTGCAAACGATGTAGGTGTGTGTTCTGTCTCTACTAACTATGTTTTCTATTATTTAAAGATTTGTTACTTACAATTTTTCCTTGTTTAATAACATGCAAAGCGACCGTGGGCTTTCAGATACATGGAGGATGTTCTGTGCGGCTCCAAAGTTAATAAATGTAAGCAGTCTCTCTCTCTCTCTCTCTCTCTCTCTCTCTCTCTCTCTCTCTCTCTCTCTCTCTCTCTCTCTCTCACATATACAGTCATTATCTCCATCATGTTTTTAATATTTTATTTTCGAAATTGTATAATAAAAAATGAAGATAAATCACATACATTTAAACATATGTTGAACTGTATGTTTCATTTTTTTTTCAAGTTCATAAAAAATGCTATATACAGAACAATAGTATAGATGTAACAGTAGCATATGTAATAATAGTTGTCACTAACCTTTGCAAATGCTTTCGGATTTCTGATTGCAGGTGAGCACTCTAGGTGTCCCTGTTAAGAACAGTGAATATTAAAACGGGAATGTCAAGTTCAACCTTTTCATTTTCTGAAAGGTATAACTTTTCATATTCTGTACTACAATTTAGACATTTATTTCAACTTCTTAACTCCTATTCTATTTACTAATATATGGTTCTCTTGCATGCTTTCATTTCAACATATAAGCTCCAATTTATATGATTATGAACTGGGAATCATATAGCAAATATTGATGATTAAACTAAGGATGAAAAAGTTGTAAGGGTATGAGTACTTCTGACTTATAATTTGGTAATATTACACTAAATAATTTGTTTATATTGTATTTACTGGCATTACCCTTTTTTTTCAATTATAGGTTTAATGAAAAAAAAACGATGATATCAGGTTCTGAACTCAAGAAGTTAGATTTCTATGTTATACATATACAATCAGGTCATCCTTCTCTATTTGATAAAGTATCATAAATTTTTAAACAATTTTTTTAATATTTTACAATCTAACTTATTTATTCTTGTTACTGTAATGCAAGATGGACATTGGGATGAACAGATAGACAAAATCGGCTTTTGTTAAGAAAATTTATGAAAGAGCTCTAAAGGTATGACTACTATACTATTATTTCACATATCTGGATATGTTCAATAAAGTATAGTGTCGTTACTGATCATAAAAATTGTGCCATTACAGGTTGCAACATATAATCTCTAATATGCATCTGCTAAACTGATTCAATCTATACAATCACGTCATGATTTCATCAATTGACTAATTCTATACTTAAATGATTTACTTGCTTATTCTGTACTTAACTAATTTGTTCATGGTATAGGAAACATATGGGAGCTCAGATTGAAGTCAAAAGGAAAATTGGATTATAAATACATACAAAAGAAGACCTAAAGGTATGTCTTCTATACTAACTTTTAGTGTAGTAAGTAATTTAGTTGAAAACAGTGTATTAAATAGTTTAGTTGTAAACTAAATAGTATGAGTTGTAAGTAAATGCTTCACTTATAAACTAAATCATGTAAGTGACAACAACAATTAGATACTTGTAAAATAAACATTAATAGTACACAACTGCACTGCACAACATTACAGATTATATAAGTCACTTTTTAATTATATAACTGAATACAATGTATGTATCTTTAACTGAAAACATCAGAGATTTATATAGCAATTTAGCTGTAAATACTAAATAAATTGCGTACGATCTTCTTTCTTAGTAACTTTAAACAATCGAATTACTCGAACCTTTAACTCATAATTCCCTCGGCTACCTGTAATATCATGTGTTTCTTGTTCTTGTTTTGACATAGCTACGAAACAATATAGAAAAAACAATAAAAGTTAAATTATGTCATACGAAACATAGTTATGAATTATGTAATATCAATACATTTCTATAATATATTTGAAATTCTGTTTAAATCACTACTGAATTGAAAATAAAATAAAATTGTAATAGCAAGAGGATGGTCGATTTAAATCACTACTAAATTACTGCAAGAGGGTCTACTTGAAATTATGCTAGTTCACTGTCTCGTTTACTGTTCAAGAGAGAGATAGAAATAGTGAATCAAGAGGAAGTTGGTGAAAAAAATTATATTTAAATTAAAAAAAACGAGTGATTCAAGTTTATAAATATACCTAGCTTATTGCAAATTTGTTTTGTGAAGAGAATGTCTTTTGGGTCTTTAATTTAGGTTTATATAACTTAGCTCTCCTCGTAATGCCCTTTTCAGTCTCTTGTTAAGTTAATACACTGATTTGCTTCCTGAAACTATACCTGAAAATGGAATTCTCTACTCTTCTTTCGTTTTTAATCATGATAGACAACAATACCACTTCTGTTATTGCTATATTGATAATATAGGTCCTTTCAATCATAGTATGATGAATATTGACGGGGCTAAAGATGCACAAGCAAATGTCGTTGATTAGCCTTATCAAAGTAAATTATCCTAACCAACCTACTAAACAGAGTATAGCAGACAAGTAAGGGTCGAATCCCACAGAGAAGGTATGATGTAGTATGCAAACGTGAATGACGAGTAACAAGTAACTGGGGGTTTTATAATCAAGAGAGCAAACAAGCAAAGTAAACAAATTTGGTTTATGTAGGAAGAAAGTATGATGAGGGGAAGTAGTTCCACTAGACCGAAATCCACAATACAGAGATAAAGTTTGATCACTGAAATCTATTTTGTCCAAGTTCGTTTATTTATCCTTATAGTCGTTCCCACCCTGATCGTAAGTACTATTGATTCTCACAGTTGTCAATAGACTTATTACTATGCCAATGATAAAGCACAACTGATTCTCACAGTTGTCAGCGTACTTTACCACCAACACAGCAATAGCAATGCACACAAGGATATAGGATACATGCAAGTAGAAAGACGTACAAGTACTCACTCCCCTACTTAACATGCAATTGATTCTCACACACAATTGTACGCTCGGGACCCCTATACGCACAATTGTGGTTGCCACTAGATATGCACTCGGAACCCCTATATGCAATCCTAGCAATTGATAAAACGTATTCAACCTAGTTGATCAGGCTAAGAAGAACAACAAGAAATCAATATCAATATAACCAAGATAATCAATCCAACATTTATAAGGACAAGAACAAGGAATAGAAATCTCACAAACACATCAACTGTACTGCTTCAATCGTCTAGCAGAACCAAGGGAAATTAGCTCTCCATCAAAGTGGATGAAAAACTCTAATTAGAAAACTACGTCTGAAACAATAGTGCGTCTGATGATGATGATTTGGAGGCTGTGGGAAAAGAGGTTAAATAGAGTTAACCTAAATCCCCAAGATCACAAACCATATCTTACAAGGAAATAAAATAATAAAATAAAGGAAACCTGACTAATGCATGAAAGGAAATAAAGTAAAATAAAATAACTCTGGCCGCGAGGTCATTAAGCGCAGCCACCGCGGGGCGGTGAAGATCCACCGCGGGGCGGTGGCTTCCTCTGGCGCGGGCTCCATTCTTCACTGAGAGTCATTGCCGGGTCGCGGCGAGAATCGCCGTGGGGCGATGAACTCCAGTCCTCCAGCTCTCTTCTTCTTTTCTTCTTCTGCTGCTCTCCAATACTACCAATTGTTGGTAACCTTCTCCATAAATGCTCCAGCAGCTCCATCTAAGCTGCAAATCCTTGGATTTCTTCACTTCTCTCCATAACATCTGAATTGCAGACTTAATACCAAAACTCATCCAAAACTCCTCCAAATTATGCTAATAGTTGCTAGTAAAGGTGTATGAAATAACACCTATCAAATTCTCCCATACTTAGACCTTTACTCGTCCCGAGTAAACTAAAGAAAAGCTCACCCTCTAAATCAACACCAATGCCTCAGGAAGTACAAGAAAACGTGACACTAGCAACTACAACATATCAACAATAAGCTCTAGACAACCAAAACAAGTGATGCAAAGATAGTCTAATCCTAACTCCAATCTAGCTCCTTATCGCTCCATGAGTGGCCTACCCGACAGTCCTTCTTTGACTCCCTTCTTATGACGCCTCCACCAAGATATGAAAAGGAATCCTAGAATCACTCTTATTCTTTTACGCTCATCTTGCCTAGGCGCCCTTTCGGGTTTTCACCTAGCCACTCATTTCATTTTGCTAGATATCTCACCAATACTCACATCACTCCAGTCCACTTTTGCCCTGGTCTATACCAGCCGGACTACCTGCTTTTTACCTGGACTGCCCTTTCGGGTTTTCAGTCCATTCCAGGATTTTGATTGCCTTTTTATTTCTTTATGGCTTTTTCGTTTTTTTTTAATCCGAAAATAGAAACGGAAACAACAATGCAGAAAACGAATGCAAAAATAAACTATGTACACTAGCTAGCAAGAAAGCAAGTCTATATCCCTCCCCCATACTTAAACCGAACATTATCCTCAATGTGGAAAAGAGAACATCAAATGGTAGGGGAAGAAGAGATAAACTCACTAGGGACCGGAAGGTGGTGGTGGGGTTGTGTTTGGGCTTGGTTGTGAGGCTAGACTCCAATTTGGGGATTAGGGGCTAAATTATGCTCAAGGTCAAAAGGGGATTCAGGGAGAGAGAGGGGAAATAGATATGAAGGCTTAAGGGAGGCATTGGAATGGGGGTTAGATAGTGGGTTAGGTCAGGAAAAGGGAAAGGAAAAGGGGTGATGGGCCGGTCATGTACCATGGCCCAGAAGAGAAATCTTGGCCCATAAAGAGGCCCAATCCGTCAAAACCTTAGTGACCACTTAAGAAATAAGCTTTTACTCACCCGATTAAGGTTTTTTCGGGGCCCATTATTCTTGCTTTTTTTTTCAAAGAGTTGAGAAGTTATACCTGACCGTCATCGCGGGGCGGGGAGCTCCACCGCGGGGCGATAAGGGGGCGCCGCGGGGCGGTGAGAATGGCTGGGTACCACATCTCATCTCGGTTTTACTTTCGCACCTGTAATGTGAGTAACAGGCGAACGAAACAAAGCAAAATAAACTACGAAAATAATCTAATAAAAGAGAAAAATCAAGGAAAAACTAACACGTGTTGCCTCCCAGACAGCGCCTTGGTTATCGTCGTTGGCTCGACGTACTGCAAATCAACTACCATCTCGAATAGGATCCCTTTGGAATCCTCTAACTTGTCTCTTCCTGTGGAGACCTCTCATGGAAAGGTTTGAACCTTAGACCATGTTCCTGCCTTGCCATCCACTCCATGTTCATCCTCTTTGGAGTGTCTCCCCCATACTTAGAATGATGCGGGGGCCGATACGGCTCAATCTGAATATGCTGCACGTCACTAGATAAAGGCTTATAGCCTTGTATGGTTAGTGCAGGGGGGCAAGTGCCCAAAGCAGAGGAAATATGGTCTCCTATATTATCTAGCAAGACATTATCAATATGCAAATCATGCAATTCAATAGGTCCATCAGGAGTGGGACACTCAACTACGGTCTCTACTGCATCAATTTTAACATTTCCATGCACAGAATCATCAATATCATTAATGCAGAGAGGAGCGGGTAATTCAATGGAATTGGCATTATGAATATCATGTCTGAAAATTATTCCATCAAATTCCATAGTCAGGGTACCACTATCAACATCAATCTTAGTCATGGAAGTTTTCATAAAAGGTCGCCCTAGCATAATAGGGGCAACTTGTTCATCATAATCCATATCCATAACAAAGAAATCAGCAGGGAATATCAGGGGACCTATCCTAACAAGGACATCTTCTACAATACCCTTTGGGGGTACACAAGAACCATCAGCAAGCTGTATAACAATATTAGTATCATGCACGGGTCCTAATTCCAATTTTGCAATCAATGAATAGGGTAGGACATTAGTTGAGGCACCCAAGTCTAGCAGTGCTTTCTCAAAAAGATGCCCACCTATAGTGATAGGAATTGTAAAAGTACCTGGATCCTTGCATTTCTCAGGCAGACGTTTCTGAACCACCGCTGACACTTGTTCACCCACTGGACTCTTCTTCTAGGTCTTTTGTTTCTGAGCCCTCTTCACCGTGCATAGCTCCTTTAAGAACTTGGCGTATCGCGGGATAGCCTTAATAAGCTTCAGCAGGGGGATGTTCACCTCACAGTTCTGAAATGTCTCGAACAGATCCCTGTCGTCGACAACTCTTCTAGCCTTTAGCGCCTCAGGAAAAGGTGCTGGGGGCTTCTCTGAACCTAGAGGGGGAAACATGGGCCGAACGTAATTATCAACATAGGTGTCTTTAACAGGAACAGATTTTCGAGGATCAGGTCACGGCGAGCCCACCGCGGGGCATAAGTGATCGCCGCGGGGCGGTGGAGTCGCGGTGTCATCGACCGCGGGGCGCTCAGTGACTTCTTTCTCCGGATTCTCGTTCTCCTCTTCAGCAATAGGAGCAACGACTGTCTTACCACTTCTTAGCGTGATAGCACTCACGTTTTCTCTGGGATTCACAGTGGTCTGGGATGACAGAGAGTTTGAGGCCCTTTGGATGATCTTGGTCACCTCATCGGCTAACTGGCCAATCTGCCTCTCCATGTTCTTGATACTCGACTCAGTGGCTTGTACATGTGTGGCAAAGTGCTGAGTCAACGTCTTCAGCAAATCCTCAGTAGAAGCTCCAGAAGTTTGACCTTGAGGTCTCTGTTGGTATTGAGCTCTTTGCTGGTACTGTTGTTGCTGAGCTGGCTGGTATTGCTATTGTGCCGGCTGCTGGCCGCCCTGAGGGTCACTCCATCTGAATCCTGGGTGATCACGGCCTCTCTGGTTGTAATTAGGTTGTCCACCATATTGTTGTCTAGGAGCGCCGTAGCCTCCTACAGCATTGACTTCGACAACACCGTCCTCTTGCAGCTGAGGACAAGCCTCGGTGTGGTGGGCCTGATTAGAGCAAAGACCGCATGCTCTGGCGTGTTGAGGGGCATTCTGATTTGCTATCTTCATAACTATCTCCTTCAACTCGGCCAACTCAGACAACACCGGACTTGGTCCTGCAGGGGTCACAACATTGACCGCCTTCCTCTGGTATGTCTTCCCGAAATTCCGGGTGCTCTCACTCATCTCCTAGAGTCTATTCATGGCGTCATTCGGTGTCAGGTTCAGAATACTTCCACCGCATGCAACATCAACCATTCTTCTTTCTTGGTCCAGTAGACCATTGTGCAAATAGAGAACAAGATCTTGCTTGGTATACCCATGGAATGGGCAGCTGGAACAAAGCCTCTTGTACCTCTCCAAATAATCATAAAGTGTTTCATCACCAGCCTGCTCGATGTTGGCAATTGCCTTTTTCAAAGCATTTGCCTTCTTCGTGGGAAAATATTTGTCCAGGAATGCTTTGTGAAGCTTCGTCCATGTATCTATGGTTCCTGGCGGCAGGTGATAATACCAATCGCTCACAGAGTCGAGTAGAGAAAAACCAAAAGCTCTCATCTTGATTTGATCTTCGGTCACGTTTCTGGGCTTCATGGTCATGCAGACATTGTGGAACTTGCCCAGGTGAGAAATCGGATCTTCTCCACTCAGACCGTGGAATTTAGGGAGGTAGGCAACAACTCCCGACTTTAATTCGAAGTTCACCCCTTCTCCTAGTGCAGGGATGACAACAGCTAGGGGTTGAGCCCCAATATTCGGCTCAGTAAGCTCTCTCAGAGTTCCAGTTCCAGCCATTGCAATAGCTGGGGTAGCAACAGTCTCAACGGTTCCAACTGTATCTACTACTTCTTCTCCGTTTTCTCCTTGATTGCGTAGGTTCCTAAGGAAGGATCTGTCAATCTCTGGATCCAAAGCTAGAAGGGGAGAGTCAGTGCTACGGGTGTCGACCATAAGATAGGTCTCCACCAACAATCAATCACGAAAACACACAACAAACAAAAACCTTCCCCGGCAACGGCGCCAAATTTGACGGGGCTAAAGATGCACAAGCAAATGTCGTTGATTAGCCTTATCAAAGTAAATTATCCTAACCAACCTACTAAACAGAGTATAGCAGACAAGTAAAGGTCGAATCCCACAGAGAAGGTATGATATAGTATGCAAACGTGAATGACGAGTAACAAGTAACAAGTAACTGGGGGTTTTATAATCAAGAGAGCAAACAAGCAAAGTAAACAAATTTGGTTTATGTAGGAAGAAAGTATGATGAGGGGAAGTAGTTCCACTAGACCGAAATCCACAATACAGAGATAGAGTTTGATCACTGAAATCTATTTTGTCCAAGTTCGTTTATTTATCCTTATAGTCGTTCCCACCCTGATCGTAAGTACTATTGATTCTCACAGTTGTCAATAGACTTATTACTATGCCAATGATAAAGCACAACTGATTCTCACAGTTGTCAGCGTACTTTACCACCAACACAGCAATAGCAATGCACACAAGGATATAGGATACATGCAAGTAGAAAGACGTATAAGTACTCACTTCCCTACTTAACATGCAATTGATTCTCACACACAATTGTACGCTCGGGACCCCTATACGCACAATTGTGGTTGCCACTAGATATGCACTCGGAACCCCTATATGCAATCCTAGCAATTGATAAAACGTATTCAACCTAGTTGATCAGGCTAAGAAGAACAACAAGAAATCAATATCAATATAACCAAGAGAATCAATCCAACATTTATAAGGACAAGAACAAGGAATAGAAATCTCACAAACACATCAACTGTACTGCTTTAATCGTCTAGCAGAACCAAGGGAAATTAGCTCTCCATCAAAGTGGATGAAAAACTCTAATTAGAAAACTACGTCTGAAACAATAGTTCGTCTGATGATGATGATTTGGAGGCTGTGGGAAAAGAGGTTAAATAGAGTTAACCTAAATCCCCAAGATCACAAACCATATCTTACAAGGAAATAAAATAATAAAATAAAGGAAACCTGACTAATGCATGAAAGGAAATAAAGTAAAATAAAATAACTCTGGTCGCGAGGTCATTAAGCGCAGCCACCGCGGGACGGTGAAGATCCACCGCGGGGCGGTGGCTTCCTCTGGCGCGGGCTCCATTCTTCACTGAGAGTCATTGCCGGGTCGCGGCGAGAATCGCCGCGGGGCGATGAACTCCAGTCCTCCAGCTCTCTTCTTCTTTTCTTCTTCTCTTCTTCTTCTGCTCTCCAATACTACCAATTATTGGTAACCTTCTCCATAAATGCTCCAACAGCTCCATCTAAGCTGCAAATCCTTGGATTTCTTCACTTCTCTCCATAACATCTGAATTGCAGACTTAGCACCAAAACTCATTCAAAACTCCTCCAAATTATGCTAATAGTTGCTAGTAAAGGTGTATGAAATAACACCTATCAAATATGCATTTGATGATTGAGTCATATCACTATTGAACAAACGAATTGAGATATATTTTAAATCACAACTGAACAAACTAAATCACTACTGAACAAACAAAATTGTAAATCACTACTGAACAAACGAATTGAGATTCAATTTACGATTGCCTTATGTTTAAATCACTGTTGAATTAAAAACAAACAAAATTGTAAAATCAAGAACAATTATTTATATATTTTACAGTTCACTTTAATGAATTCATTGTGAACATACCTGCTAAATGTCAAAAACTGCTTTGCTATTACTCATGTGCAAGACCAGTTTTTTATACTGTAATTGTGGGAGGCGCTCTAGTTTTATACCCATGCTGCATGATCATGCTAAATATAAGGCAATCGTAATAATATTGATTTGATTTGATTATGCAGATATTACATTGCCTTAATACTGCCATATCATGCTTAATATTTGAGTTAATTGTGCATATATTACATTGAATTTATACTCTAGTGTGATGACTGATTCAATAAATTTAGGTTTTGTTCATTAATTATCACGATCTGTTAACCTAAACCCTATAGGACTCAAGTTGTAAATTTTTTGAGGTTTATTTATGAAATCACTCATCATTTCATAAAATTTTGCTTTCTGCAGTCCTTTAATAAATATTTATTCTTTTTTGCCTATAATTAGATAATATTTTTCTTAGTTGTCTGTTTATGTTTGTGCAAGTATGATTTATAATTTGAAACTATGTAATCATATATATATTAAGGAAAACTATTAGTGTTGAAATATATATCTTGCAATGTATGTATAAGAGACAATACCTTTTTCTTAGATCTATAGGCAATGTTATTGTCGTACAATATCTGATTTCAACTTTGCAATTGTTTCCTATCTCTCATTGCATGTGAGCACGTGAAGTGTCCTTGATAACAACACTGAATATTACATTTGGGAATTTAAATTTCATTCTGCACATAGTATGCAAGGTAGTCCTTGTGACATTCCATTTTAGATTTTTGTCTTCTTAACTTATATTCAAATTACTTACTTTTAAACTTTTGCAATTATAGATGCTTCTCAACTGGAAATCAGATAGCCACAATATTAAGGTCACTTTGGCTCATATTGTCCAAGGTAGTACTTCTGACATAAAAACTTAGCCTATCTGTATGATCTTCTACTCTAGTGTGATGATTGATTCAATAAATTTTGCATTTATAGGTTTGAACATATAAAATCGAAGATACATCTCCTACTCTGATTCAATGTCCAAAAAAAGGTCATGGTTATTTATCTACCCCAACTATTGATTTAGTTTTAATATCTAACACAATCAAACATTCAAGTACTCAGTATATTAGTGTTATTGCATGTTTTCAGTAACTTGGAACCTAAAACATATAACTGAATAATAGTATATTAGTTTTATTGCATGTTTTCAGTATCCTAGAACCTAAATCATATAACTGAACCCTATTGATTTAGTTTTAATAACTAACACAATCAAACATTAGTAATCCTAGTATCAAACCTTAGAAATCGAACAACACAAAAATAAACAATACCTTTTAGTTTTAATGCCTCTTCCAAGTGAACAACTTCTGAGAAAACAAATTAGGCAAACAATTGTATATATGAAAAACAAATTATTTAAAAACTGAAAATTAATACATTTTCATCCATTAAAATTATTTCAGTTGTACTGTATTGCGTACGATATTCTTTCTTAGGAACTTTAAACAATCGAATTACTCGAACCTTTAGCTCATAATTCCCTCAGGTACCCGTAATATCCTTGATTTCTTGTTGTTGTTTTGACATTCCTACAAAGTGCATACAATGACAATTCGTTGTAGAAAAAACAGAAATAGGAAACCAATGGAATAATATGCGAAATCAATCGGTTAATGAGTGCTCAGGAAATCAATGGACGAATATGCGAAATCAATTCCTTCAAAATTTTGAAAATGCATTGAAGAAATATATATTAATGACATTTCGTATGTACAATCGGTTAATGACATTGAAAGGAGTTAGACCCAATGGAAGAATATGCGAAATCAAATCTAAAAAAAAAACATAAACGAACTAAGAAATTCTTAAGAAACTCACTATTTATATGGCCTGTGCAGGAGAAGCAGCGAAATGGATTTGTGCAGGAGAACAAAGCTTTAGATTGTAATTGTGGGAGAGCCTCTCTATTTATATGACCTAAAGGTATGTATTATAATGATTTTATTTGATTGTGCACATATTGTACATGCCTTAATGGAACGAATTTGATTCTATAAATGTATTGTGTACATGTTGAAATTGGTGTAGGAACTTAGTATCGAAATATAAACTGCAAGAATAAATCGCACGTTAAACAAACGAAATTATACCGAACGTAAGAACGCAGCAGAGTCGAGAACGAGATCTCTCTCCTTAATTCTGAAAACGTCCCGTATTGCGACGGTTTGAATGACGTTCCGAATCCCAGGATACAACTGCTTGGACGACTTCGGACTTGCGCAACCAAAGGACCGAAGGCTACGAACCAATTCTGTGGAGCACTCTCAGACTCGATTTTCGGAAAAACAGAGAGGAGGGAGGAGGATAGCTGTGTTTGAAGATGTGTTCTGAATGAGAGGACGCTTGCTCTTATATAGAGCTTGGAAGAGGAGCCGTTGCAGATCTTCTGCATTCATGGAGGATCACCTTGTGACCGTTGCAGATCGTCTGCATTAGTGGCGGTGGACGTTACGGATCTTCCGGAGTAATTGCGAAGATCTCCGGTATTGATGGCGAAGGATTTGGTCTGCAGCCCAAATCAAGCCCATTCCCGAAACGGCCCAGCTGGCTTCCAAAAAGAAGCTTAGCTGCTGCTTGGGCCTTCGGCCCACAAGCCCACAAGCCCACGGCCCACGGCCCCCGACCCCGACCCGAACCGGATCGGATCGGAAGGACGGACGGCGCGCGTGAGTAGTCAAGCTCTTCTCTCCATAGTCACCAAGTTCTTACCTTGGCTTGGGTGATAGTGGTATATAAACCACTCAATTCTACTCCCACATTTCCGATGTGGGATGTAGAATCGCACCCCAAACTCCATTTGGGTGTTGCAAGCAACCACCTTTGAGTCCTCATTTCTCATTCAAACGGAACCTGAATTTATCGTATGAGCACACTACGTTGTAGAGCTCGCGGAGACGAATCCAACGCTCCCATAATCCGGCACAACCGGTGACCGGAGCCCACCGGAAAAGTGCCCGGAAAATTCAGTTCCAATAATCCCCCACATGAATAGAAATGATTCTAAACATTGGTTTTATGAAAACAGAAAAAACTTTTGAGAGTACAGGCGAAAAATCACTGCATCTGGGCTGGTAGCATTTTTCAGCCTTGAACCACCCATAGTGAGTAGCTATCGGATTTACTCGACCAGGTAGTGAACTTGATGTCTTGAACCACCCGGGCTTTGATGTAAACCGAGACAATAACTATCACACAGTTTCATCTTCTCACAGAACTAGGTTCTCTTGTTGTGTTCATTTTGGCCTTGAACATCCCTGGTTATTCATGAGTGAACTTGGAGAATTCAGCCTTTCTTAATTCTCCTAGAAACGGCCCCATTTCACACTCATAAGGCGATTTCCATGAAGAGTATCCTGTCATACCCCACTTTTATTTCAAAGCTATGGAATCATTAAAAGCCAAGCTTAACCTTAACTCATACAGGTAGCACTGTTCATCATCCTAGGAACTGGGAGGAGACTTAAATCTCTCAGCGCTCATGGTGATTCAACTTGATTTAGTTTTCCCTTTGAACCTACTTCTTGGGATCTCCAGTCAGGTAGGTAGGGTTAGCCATCAAGCATCCTCTTTAGTCATAGGCCTTAAACCCATTCCTCTTGATGATTTAACAACTTGATCTCGTGACAAACCTTTAGTAAATGGATCCGCTAGGTTGTCAGCCGACTTGATATAATCTATTGAGATTATACCATGCGAGAGTAGTTGTCTGATGGTTTTATGTCGTCTTCTTATGTGACGAGACTTACCATTGTACAAGCGACTCAGTGCCCGAGCTATAGCCGATTGGCTATCACAGTGTACACTTACTGATGGCACTGGTTTTTCCCACATTGGGATATCTTCCAACAAATTCTGAAGCCATTCAGCTTCCTCTGCTGCTTTGTCTAAAGCAATGAACTCAGACTCCATAGTGGATCTGGCCAATAGTGTTTGTTTGGAAGATTTCCATGAGACTGCTACACCACCAAGTGTGAATACGTATCCACTTGTGGACTTTGAGTTTCTGGAATCGGATATCCAGTTTGCATCACTGTATCCTTCCAAAACTGCTGGGTATTTCCCATAGTGCAGCCCATAACTTTGAGTATAGCGCAAGTAGTTCAATACTCTAGTTATCCCTTTCCAGTGTTTGTGTCCTGGATTACTTGTGTAGCGACTTAGTACATTTACTGAGTGCGCCAAGTCAGGTCTTGTGCAGTTGGTCAAGTACATGAGACTTCCAATCACACGTGCGTACTCCAATTGTGACACTGCATCCCCCGAGTTCTTAGTCAATTGAAGATGAGGGTCCACAGGACTCTTTGCAATCCCGCTTGAATAGTTCTTGAATCTCTCAAGTACTTTTTCAGCATAATGAGCTTGAGACAGGATAATTCCTTCATAATGTCTAGTGATTTTAATCCCTAGTATGACATCTGCTAATCCCATATCTTTCATGTCAAACTTTCCACTAAGCATGTTCTTAGTTCGGTTGATCATGTCCTTATTGCTTCCAATAATGAGCATGTCATCTACGTACAAACACAACAAGATGTAACCATTTGGTGTGTCTTTGAAGTAGATGCATTTGTCACATTCATTGATGCTGAAGCCATTTGACATCATGCCATTGTCAAATTTTTCATGCCACTGCTTTGGAGCTTGTTTGAGTCCATATAGAGACTTCACAAGTCTGCAAACTTTGTGTTCCTGTCCAGGAACCACATAACCCTCAGGTTGTTTCATGTATATCTCCTCTTCTAATTCTCCGTTTAGAAAGGCGGTTTTCACATCCATTTGATGGATTTCGAGGTTTCGTAATGCTGCTATTGCTATTAGCATTCTGATTGAAGTTATTCTCGTAACTGGAGAGTAAGTGTCAAAGAAATCCTGGCCCTCTTTTTGTCGGAATCCTTGCACCACAAGCCTCGCTTTGTGCTTATCTATTGAGCCATCTGTTTTCAATTTGGTTTTGAAAATCCATTTGCACCCAAGTGCTTTACACCCTTGTGGCAAATCGACCAGCTCCCATGTATGATTCTGCATAATGGAGTCGATTTCGCTTTTAATTGCTTCCTTCCATGAAGGTGCATCAGGTGTAGACATGGCTTCTTTGAAGGTTCTAGGCTCATTCTCCAAGAGAAAAGCCGTTATGAACTCTTGACCAAAAGTCTTTTCCTTTCGAGCTCTCGTGCTTCGTCGAGGTTCAGCTTCTGGTTCCTTTCGAGCTCTTTTGCTCTGTCCAGGTTCATCTTCTGTTTCATTTACAGAAGTTCCTGATTCACTCTGTTCACGAGTTCGTTTTGGATGTTCTTTATCCTTGCACGGAAACACGTTTTCAAAGAAAGACGCATTCCTTGATTCCATTATTGTATTGACATGTATATCTGGTATATCAGATTTGTGTACCAGAAACCGATAGGCACTACTATTATGTGCATATCCTATGAAAATACAATCAACGGTTTTAGGTCCAATTATGACCTTTTTAGGAGGTGGTACTGCCACTTTTGCTAGGCACCCCCACACTTTGAGGTATTTGTACGAAGGTACGTTACCTTTCCAAAGTTCGTATGGCGTCTTGCCAGTAACTTTATGCGGTATTTTGTTGAGGATATAATTGGTGGTAAGCAGCGCTTCCCCCCACATGTTCTGGGGTAACCCAGATTCCTGCAACATTGCATTCATCATCTCCTTCAGAGTTCGGTTCTTGCGTTCCGCAACTCCGTTAGATTCTGGTGAGTAGGGAGCAGTTGTTTGATGAATAATCCCGTGTTCTCTATAGAACGCGTTGAAAGGTTCATCATACTCCCCTCCTCTATCACTTCGGATAATCTTTATGGTTTTACTAAGTTGGTTTTCAACCTCCAACTTGTATTCCTTGAACTTTTCCAAGGCCTCATCCTTGCTTCTTAGCAAGTATACATAGTAGTATTTTGTGCAATCATCAATAAAGGTTACGAAATACTTTTTACCGCCTCTAGTTTGCACATATTTTAAATCACATAAATCTGTGTGAATTAAGCCTAGAGGTTCGGTTGTTCTCTCTACATGTGGGGATGGCGTTTTTGTGAGTTTGGCATGTACGCATACTTCACATTTGTCTTTACTTGCTTTGCATTTTGGAATCAGGTTCATGTTCATTAGTCTTTGAATAGACTTGTTATTCACATGCCCTAATCGTTCATGCCAAATATTAAAAGACTCAACAACATAAGCAATAGGATTAGTCTTATTCATTGAAACCTCAGTTACAATAGTTTTTGGGATGACTGTCATTACATTCATTTTGACCAGTCCATCCTTTACATATCCTTTGCCCAAATACACCCCATTCTTAGAGAGAACCAACTTGTCGGACACGAAGTTGGTCGCGAATCCGTTCTTGCTCAGCAGAGTGCCGGAGATCAGATTCTTCCTTATGTCAGGCACATGCATGACGTTGGTGAGAGTCAGCTCCTTTCCAGAAGTCAGCTTCAGCACCACTTTCCCGTAACCTTCCACCTTGGATGTGGACGAGTTCCCCATAAACAGATGCTCGTCCGTCTTGCTCTGCTGATAGGTAGTGAAGCATCCCTTGTCAGAGCAGATATGTCTGGTAACACCCGTGTCGTACCACCATTCCCTTGGGTTGCTTCCAACCATGTTGACTTCAGACACTACAGCACACAGATCAGAATCCGAGAGCTTGCCTTCAGTCATGTGGACTTGAGATTTCCCCTTGTCCTTGCGTGGATCAGCCTTGCTACGACAGACGTCGGCTTTGTGACCCATCTTGCCACAGTTGTGACACTTCCCACTGAACTTCTTAGCGGGTTGCTTCTTTGAGTTGTTGGAGCTCTGGGGTTGGAACTTTCGTTTCTTCCCCCGGTCCTTGTGCTCAACCAGATTAGCCTTATGTTCAGCCGGCTCTTTCCCTTCTGCTTTGAGGTGGTCAGACTCAACCCGTAGCTTGATTATCAAGTCTTCCACAGTCATGGCCTTTCTCTTGTGCTTCAGGTAGCTCTTGAAATCCTTTCAGGATGGAGGAAGTTTCTCAATGAACGCAGCAACCTGGAACGTCTCACAGATAGACATTCCTTCAGAGATGATCTCATGCGTAAGGAGTTGCAGCTCTTCGACCTGTTTCATGATGGGCTTAGAGTCCACCATCTTGTAGTCCAGAAACTTCGCCACGGCGAACTTCTTCGAGCCTGCATTCTCAGACTTGTATTTCTTCTCCAAAGCAGTCCAGAGCTCCTTGGAGGTTTTGACCTTGCTGTACACTCTGTACAGTGGGTCTATCAGGCGGCTTTGAACCCAACCTTTGCACATGAAGTCTGCATGAGTCCATGCCTCAACACTGGCTAGCAGATAAGCATCTGTATTGTCAGGCGACAGCACAGGCTTGTCCTCAGTCAGATACTTCTCCAGCCTTAACGTGGTCAGGAAGAAGAACATCTTCTGCTGCCATGTTTTGAAGCTCGTTCCATCGAACTTGTCAGGCATCAAGCCAGCGTTCACAGCCCCAGGCAAATGCACCGTTGGTACAACAGTCTGAAGTGCAGCTGGATGGACAGTCTGACGAACCTCAGAAGTCCCAACCACTGCGGGTTGCAGATTAGCAGCAGGTACATTTGCATCTTGCAGATTAACTGCTTGCACATGCCCCATTGGCAAACTCACTACTGGCAGACCACTCCCAAACTGAATTTGGGGCGTCGACTCAGACGAGTTTCCATTGACAGCTCCAGCGATCTCGGTGTTATCACCCATGAAAACAGAATCTGTTTACAGAAATACAACCAGAAGTCAGTACTTTAAATCTCGAATTACTCAGGAATTCGAAAAAAAATATGTTCAGATAAGATTTTTCGAAATAAATTCGAATGGCCAATAAGGATTCGAAAATTAATTCGATCGAAATTTCCGATGCGATAGCTCCTGCAAAACACGTTAGAGAAATGCAGATATGTAGAATCGAATTTGTTCTTGCACAGAGAATATACAGAACTGCATAGAAACACGTTAAAATAGATTCGAATACAGAATCGAAATTAATTTCCTGCAGAAACCAGATTAGTCCGAAAAAAAATTACGAACAGCAGAAAAATAAATAATCACGAACAGCAGAAACTTAAATCTGTGCAGAATCGAATATTAAAAATGTAATCTGTGCAGAAATAATATGCGAAGAGCAGAACAAAATGAAACGAGCAGGAAATAACAGAACCGAAGGTAATCGAACGCAAATATATGAATATATATTCGGACTAATTCTGCGCTCAAAAATAAAATTCGTTAGTGCGATATGCAGTGTAAAACGTTTTCAGAATTAAGACTGTAGGAACTTAGTATCGAAATATAAACTGCAAGAATAAATCGCATGTTAAACAAACGAAATTATACCGAACGTAAGAACGCAGCAGAGTCGAGAACGAGATCTCTCTCCTTAATTCTGAAAACGTCCCGTATTGCGACGGTTTGAATGACGTTCCGAATCCCAGGATACAACTGCTTGGACGACTTCGGACTTGCGCAACCAAAGGACCGAAGGCTACGAACCAATTCTGTGGAGCACTCTCAGACTCGATTTTCGAAAAAACAGAGAGGAGGGAGGAGGATAGTTGTGTTTGAAGATGTGTTCTGAATGAGAGGACGCTTGCTCTTATATAGAGCTTGGAAGAGGAGCCGTTGCAGATCTTCTGCATTCATGGAGGATCACCTTGTGACCGTTGCAGATCGTCTGCATTAGTGGCGGTGGACGTTACGGATCTTCCGGAGTAATTGCGAAGATCTCCGGTATTGATGGCGAAGGATTTGGTCTGCAGCCCAAATCAAGCCCATTCCCGAAACGGCCCAGCTGGCTTCCAAAAAGAAGCTTAGCTGCTGCTTGGGCCTTCGGCCCACAAGCCCACAAGCCCACGGCCCACAAGCCCGACTCGGACCGGATCGGACGGACGGCGCGCGTGAGTGGTCAAGCTCTTCTCTCCATAGTCACCAAGTTCTTACCTTGGCTTGGGTGATAGTGGTATATAAACCACTCAATTCTACTCCCACATTTCCGATGTGGGATGTAGAATCGCACCCCAAACTCCATTTGGGTGTTGCAAGCAACCACCTTTGAGTCCTCATTTCTCATTCAAACGGAACCTGAATTTATCGTATGAGCACACTACGTTGTAGAGCTCGCGGAGACGAATCCAACGCTCCCATAATCCGGCACAACCGGTGACCGGAGCCCACCGGAAAAGTGCCCGGAAAATTCAGTTCCAACAATTGGAATAAAATCGTGTCTTGCAGATTTCATTGATTTGATTTCATATATTGCAGCAAATCGTGTTGATTGCAGATTTCATATATTGCAGATTGATTTGATTTCATATATTGCAGATTTCATATATATTGCAGCAAATCGTCCAGATTGCAGATTTCATATATTACAGATTGCAGATTTCATATATTGCAAATTTCTTACCATTTTATTTTATTTGTATGTATGACAATGCAGTATATATGAAATCTGCAAATCGTGCAGATTACAGATTTCATATATTGCAAATTTCTTACCATTTTATTTTATTTGTATGTATGGCAATGCAGTTTTCATGTAATTTGTTTTAGTTTCCAGCCAAGCATTTATTTTGTATGTATGGCAATGCAGGTTTTTAATTTTTGTAGCTAATTTCAAGCAGCATCATGATTTTTTTGTTCTTTGCATTGATGGTTTAATGCAAAGAAAACAAATGTCTATTTGTTTATTTTGTTGCAAGCTTTTTCTAAACATCTATTATAATATAAAATCTGCATGGTTTAATTTTAGGCATATATATAATTTTGGATTACATATTAGGTTTATTTTTTGCCATAGATATTGTGGCATATCATATTTTTACGATTTGAAAATAATTAGTTACGAATTGGCAAATATTTTCTACGATATGTTGTATGTTATACGAAATATATGATGACAAAATAGCATCACAGATCATAAATTTATAATTTGGACAATATAATATTGTATACATATTCTGACAGATCTTTATTGAAGGTAAAAAAAAAAAAAACCCAAAAAAACCGGAATAATTACCACATGTACAAATTGTTGTAGTAGTGTCACGTGGAAAAAAAAATTGGGTGCATTCTTGGAGTGCCACATGGCACAGCCGAACTTTGCGTTTAGTAGATATATAGTAGATTACGTACGTAGCATATGTTATGTTATGTTAATTTGTTGCATCAATACATATGCATGCATCTAGGCTATCTAGCTTAATGTTCCCCACTCAAATTAAACAACCTTATAGCTAGCTTCAATATATATATTACTACTTAATTCCTTGTATACGCATTACGCTGCTAATTTCTGGGACTCGAAACTTTTTTTCTAAAGTTTCCCCTTGCTATACCCTAAATTTCAACTTATTTAAATATTTGACTTGTTGCTATCTTTAGTTTGTGGAAGGCACGAGATAAAGAAAACTTGCACGTGATTATATTTTATTTTGGAAGAGTCGGTTTCTTAATACCAAGATCGATGCGAGTGGTACGAAACCTCAAACCTGCATTAACAAGTTAATTACATAACCGAGGATAAAATTTCTATATGTTTGTGTTAGATTATGTCTATCAGACTTATAATGTAAACATTACCCGGTATTATTCTAAAATTAAAACTGGCCCACACCAAATTGTTAACGTAACATATATATAGTCTAAGACTATTGCAATGTGTTATAGGGAGTGAGAACTAAGAAGGTTTAAAGTTAATTAATATTTCTATAAAACAATAGAAAAGCTTAAGAGAATCATGAGGGGAGAAGAAAAGTACGTGATGCATCCAAATCTGAATGGAAGATGAATAAAATCAAATTCATATCTGACCGTATTAAAAATATGAACTCTAATCAAACTATTATGATTAATAAAAAATCAGCTCTTACCCTACAAGTTAAAATTACTCAAATAATTAAGTTGGACACGCTCCACCTTTACAACTTGCGAAAACAAAAGCCAAACATATTCACATTCACAAGCTAGTCAAAGGGTGAAATGCACCATATATTCCGTTATTTAAAAGTTTGATTATTACAAAAAGTATGTAGGAATTATAGCTTACGAATACTTGTGCTTTTTCGTAAACACGATTAATTACTTGCAAGGATGGTGATCAAGCTGCGTACTTGATAAGATACAGGAGAAAGGTGAGTTCTAATTATAGTATGATATCTATGTGCAAACTGCTCGAGATCATCAATCAATTATGCAAATCTATGGAGGATATCATTCTGTTAAGTTTGTAATTAGTTGTAAGCTGTTAGTGTGGGGCCCACTTAGTTAGCTTAGTCAGCAGTTTGTTAGCTTACCTTTCAGTCATAGCTTATCCTATAAATAGAGTTTGTTAGCTTGTAAATATGTGAGTGAATACAATCATAAATATCTTCTTCTTCTCCTGAGTGGTTATAAGAGTAAAACACAATTAGGTTTTCTTATGATCTTGAATCTTCAAATGGTATCAGAGCACATGGAGATTTTTTGAGATCTTCGAGAAATTGATCGCAAGGCTCGCGAATCTGGTTGATTAAGATCAAGGAGTTCTTTGATCGATCGAAGCAGTTACGGACATGGCGAATCTGGAAGAACAGATGAAAGAGAATGGAGTTCGACAACCACAAGTGGAAGATAATGAAGTTCGGCGACTTGAATTTGCAGGTAAGAATGGATATAGTGATCCTCTGTTTTTGTCAAACTCGGACCATCCTAGTTCGCAGATTGTTGCAAGTCATTTTAATGGATCTAACTTTACATCTTGCAGTGGAGGTGTAAGAATGGCGTTAGGTTCTAAAATGAAACTTGGATATATAGATGGAACTTGTTTGATTCCTGTCAATGATGATGAGAAACGTGCAATGTGGATCCGTGTGTACTACATGGTTAGATGTTGGATATTGAACTCGATGATTAGCGAGATATCTGATGGTTTTATGCATGTTCAATCTGCAAAAGAATTATGGACTGAAGTTCTGGAGCATTTTTCGGAATCAAATGCTCCTCTAGTTTACCAATTACAGAAAGAATTGACTAATATCAAGCAGGATAATCTTAGTGTTGCAGCATATTATGGAAAGATAAAGAAGATATGGGATGAACTTCGGGTGCTTGAAGGAATTCCTATGTGTGAATGTGGAGGAATTGAACACTGTAGGTGTTTACTCTTGAAAAGGATGCTTGAGAGGGAACAAAAAACTAGAGTGTTGCAATTCTTGATGGGATTGAATGCCTGTTTTGAGCATGTTCGTAGTAACATATTGTCTTTAGAACCTCTTCTTGGGGTGAATAAGGTCGTTCAGATGGTAATGAGGATAGAAAGACAAAATGAGATAACAGGTGCAACCAATTCTGGTCAAGATTCACTTGCTTTTGCTGTTAACAGAATTCAGAAATGGCCAGGGGAGGCCTACTGATGCAGGGAAACAGTATGATTCTGGTAGAAGGGAGAATAACAGAGATCGTGTGGACAAGAGAGATTTGAGGTGTTATCATTGTGGAGGCAAAGGTCAGATAAAGGAAACATGCTTTAAATTGGTGGGGTATCCAGATTTGTATAAGGGATCACGTGATCAAACAATGAACAAATATGTTGCTAATGTGCAAGATGTGCACATGGAAGATCATCCATTGAAGATGAGAGAAGGATCCAACACTCAACAAGGACAGGGACCAGATCCTTCTATGGTCAATGCAGTATTTCATGAGATACTCAAGTAGATGAAAGGCAAAGGTTCAATGGAAGGTTCAGACCATGGAGGTCTAGCACATGTGAACTTTACAGGTAATACTTCTTTTGTTGGTGCATTACATGAACATGGCAAATTCACATGGATTATTGATTCTGGTGCCACAGATCATATTGCCTTTGATGCTTCTATATTCTCTACTATGCACAAATTATCCCAACCTATCTTTGTGGCTTTACCTGATGGAGCCACTAAGACATATCAATATTCAGGATCAGTACAGGTCACACCAACCTTGATTCTGCATAAGGTTCTTTATGTGCCAGATTTTAGGCACAATTTGACAAGACAATGATTGTTGTGATTGATCAGCTACATTGCCTCTTGCAGGGCCATACTAGTGGTGATTGTATTGCTTCAGTGCCCATTCAGGGAGGTCTTTACAAGCTACAAGTACAGCCAGTGGATGCTGGTCTGTTAGACAGTAAAATTTGTTCAAACAAGTCTTCTGTTTTGACTTGTAATGTTGAAACATTGTTGTTACATCATGCTAGACTAGGGCATTCTTCCCTGTCTAAGATGAAACATATTGCTTCATGTGATTGTTCAGATATTGAGAATTTGTTTTGTGACAGTTGTGCTTTGGCAAAGCACCATAAACTTCATTTGCCTCGTAGTTCTTCTATAGCTTCATCTTTGTTTGAATTGATACACATGGATTTGTGGGGACCTTATAAGGTTCCTTCTTGTGATGGAGCACGGTATTTCTTGACAGTTGTGGATGATTGTTCAAGATGCACTTGGACTTATTTGTTGAATAACAAGATGCGGGTTTTTAAAGTAATTGAAGGATTCCTGGCTTATGTGGAGACATAGTTTCATACTTCAGTTAAAACTATTAGATCGGATAATGGCACCGAGTTCACTCAAGGATTATGTCTTGAGTTGTTTTGCAAGAAAGGTATTATTCATCAACGTTATGCACCTGGTGTTCCTGAACAGAATGGCCGAGTTGAGAGAAAACATCTGCTTGTTGGCCGCTACTTCACTCATCAACAAATTGCCATATGCTCTTTTATAGTAGAAGTCACCATATGAGGTACTTTACAAGTCTCCTCCTACATATGATAACCTTTGTGTCATTGGTTCTCTCTGTTTTGCTCTTTCTCTCAAAACACCTAGGGACAAGTTTGGTCCTAAAGCTAGACGCTGCATTTTCCTTGGTTACCCCCCCAGGACAGAAAGCTTATAGGGTCTATGACCTTGAAACTCACCAAGTTTTTGTATCTCGACATGTCTTGTTTCATGAACATGTCTTTCCCTTTAAAGCTTCCTCTATTCTTCCCACCACACCTTCTCAGCCTTCTTTACCTTTGGTTAATCCAGTTATGGATTTTCTTGATGACTTATCTTGTAATAACCCAAAAAAGTCCCAACTGACGTTTTGTAAGAAAGACGTATTGGGCAATTTCTGTAACCTCTGTAAAATCTTTTTAATGTGTTGATATACGTTTATTGAGAAAATGGGGTCTTAAATTATTTATGGAATGCTAAATGGGTAATTTAGCATGACCTCGAACAAGACCCGCGACCAAGGACCCAGAGACGCGAGCGCGGCAGTTCCGCGACCGCGGTTTGAAACCGCGCCTGCGGTTTCGCCCAGGGGCAAACCGCGATCGCGGCTCTGAAACCGCGACCGCGGTTTTCTCTATTCGTCTTCTTCGCCAGCTTCTAGAAGACCGACGATCGGCTTTCTCCTCGTGCTCCTAACGCCGGGGGAGCTGGATCGATTGGTTCGCCGGTGTGGGGTGAACTCCTGCTCCTCCATGGCTATAAAAGGGAGTCGTGACATCCTCTTCCTTCATCAATCTCAAGTTCTATCTCTCTCTCTTTCTCTCTCGTTTAAATTCGTGTCGCCGGAGTTGTTGCTCGTCGCCGGAGTTTTTAGTAGTCGGAGGAGGAGTCGTTGGCAGCCTTGTGAAGCCTTGGAGTGGTGGTGATACGCGGTGGTGGAGAACAAGCCTCCTCCTCGTCGTCGGTAAGGCTTTGAAGCCGCCTAACCTCGCGTCGGGATGGAGACCCGCGACCGCGGCTTTGCCCAGCAAGCGCGATCGCGGCCATGGTAACCACGACCGCGGCTCAAGCCTTTTTCCCTTCATTTTGTACCTTTGTTTCATTTCGTATCTTCGTTTTGTATCGTATCTAACTTAGGGTTCCGCTTTATGACTCGTCGTCGTAGGAATCCGTACTCAGATTCAAGTTCCAGATCTCGAACCCGATCTCTTCGTTCGTCAAAACTAAGGCAAGTGGCGGTTTGCTCTTGCTCATTATTCCATGTTTCCTTTGATTATCAATTAATTGATTGTTAATTAAGATGGGATAAAAGTTGTTGTTTTCTGTTTGGGAATAGATTTAATAAAACAATGTGTTAAAATATGAATCTATAATAGGTTGTATATATTGCTAGAAACAACGCTATTATGTATGATATTATCGTAATGGTTTTGGTGTGGATTTATGTATGAACTTACATGTGTAGTTAGAACGAGTATTCATAGGAACACTATGTACCTTGTGAGGTCTAGCCATTTCTTTATAACTGGTATTAGGAGGATTTTGCCCTAGTACTTTCTGGTCATGACCATACCCTTATTCAGGGTAGGTGCACTTAGTTGGTGCCAACAATCGGGATTTATTCCCATAAATATCTCTCGTATCGAGATGATGTGGATTAAAAGCTATAACATGAATGTACGTTTTGGAATTAAGAAGATAAGTGATGTTATGCACATAATTAATATACCCTCGGGCGAAGAGTACAACGTGGAAACCGCCCGGACTCTTGTTAGAGTAAGTCTTCTTTCCAATCTGGATTCGCATTGCGCGGTGAGGTTGGTCGTGGACCCAAATAATCAAGATCGTGTTTTAAACTTGTGTGAAAACTTAACGTTCCCAAACACTTGTCATACGTTTCCCATAAGACTCAATTCCTTTGGAGTCTTCTCTTCATACGTTTCCCATAAGACTCACTTCCTTTGGAGTCTTCTCTTGATCATGCCTTTTCTTATGTTTCCGTAGAAGTATCGAAGTTCACCTCGCATATCGGCTATTATTCGAGAAGCGATGGTTGTAACTTGATACGACTACTTAGAACCTTTTTATTTGTACCCTTGCATAGTCTTTCATTAGACTAACCAACCGGTTTTTATTCCTTGCATGATTGGCTGGTGTCATCCGTCTCATACGGTACATCAGGTAAACTTCCTCATCCGTGAAGGCCAGATCCCAATGTTGAAGGCAGTTGATGTTTTAAGTATTTTTCCTAAGGTTGAAGATCCTGGCGTGAGATCGCTCAGATCAAAACCCCTTCATGGCGTTTATTAATTTTCAAGACTTCCGCTGTATTAACATTTCTGTATTTGGTTTTGTTATCCGTTGTAAACCATGACAGCGGTATGAATATTATTTGGGGAACTTTTTCATGATATTTAATAGAGTTTGCGATATTATATTATTTGTTATAAAAACGGTAAGCCTTGGGTGACCCCGGGTATGTATTCTGAGGTCACTGGCGATAATATTTCCAAATATATTTTGGGGGTGTTACAGATTTGGTATCAGAGCTAAAAAAATTTAAAATGATTTAAGTTTTCAAATCGTTTTATTTAAAACAAAACTTCGAAAATCGTTCTTCGTTTTGTAGTAAAGAAATCAAGTGGGTATTTCAAAAAGTCGAATCAAGGTTTAAACGAATTTATACCTTTGAGAAAAAAATTATGTTTTGAAACCTCTGTCATTCCAGTCGTGCCTTCTTCTTCTGTCTAATATAGAAAGTTAGCTTCTATATTTAGAAAGTTCTAATTCTCTCTCGTCACCTCGCATGCAATGGGTGTTGTCGTGTCACAACTGATGGGAAGGAGGGACGCTGAGGTAGCTCCGCCACCTAAGGCCGAGCTAGAGTCCCCTATTCTCCCAGAGTGTGCTCTAGTCGGGGAGATGGTCAGTCCTCAAGAGGAGGAGAATACCGTGCTCGAGGAGTTGGTGGTTCTCATATCTGACAAGATGGAGGATCCCGATGAAGACCTCGAAGAGGAGCCCGAGGAGGATACCGAGGAGGATCCTAAGGAAGACCCAGAAGAGGACCTCGAGGAGGACCTCGAGGAGTATGATGATGATCTGGGTCTAGAGCACCTGCTTGTGGACGGAGAAGATCCGGGGATGCAGTTCATCTTCCCTAGCCCGGAGATACCGCCGTTTCCAGAGTACATGCCCTTGTCCCCAACAGCTTGGCAGGCACTTGGGGTGTCTGGTGCTGATAGGGTGGAGTACGAGCCTTTAGATACGCCAGTGGGTCCGCATCCTACTCACGCACCCGGAGAGCCGGTGATGAGCCGTGCATCTCGTCATGTGCACAATCAGAGTGAGATGGCTTCCTCCGAGGCTCGTCACCAAGTGGAGGAGATGACTGAGCAAGCCCGTAGACAAGCGAGACCGTGGGGATCGTTTGTGGCTTCTGTGGATGTTCCGGCCCAACAGGCAAGGGTCAGACCCCGAGTGCTAGTTGAGCACATGAAGGAATGGACGGAATCGTTGTACGCTATGTAGGAGCGGGCTTACGATGCTGAGTCCAGTCTCTCTCTCATGCTGGATGACGTTCGCGAACTTCAGGATGACCTTAGACAAGCAAGGCAACTGATCAACCCGCACTATGTGCTGAATGTGGCGGATTTTCACCCAGGGTTCCTGGATCGGTTTTGTTACCCACCTGTGCCTAGAGAAGGGTCGAGCGTGCCCAGGGAGGAGCTGAGTGTTTCAGGTCCTAGTGGTTCAAGGAGGCCAGCTCCGGAACCCGAGGACGGATCACCTCCGAAGAGATGTCGAAGGTCTGATGAGTACAAGAATTTCTTCAAGGCACCTCGAGGGGGACAGTATCATGTCTTAGTGACCCTTTTCTCGTTGTTTTGTTTTTGTTGTTTTAGAACATTAGCCTCCTAACAGTTTTGTCTTGTCGTTAGGAAGTTATTGTAAAACTTATAAGCGTGGTTTCAGTTCTCCTATCAATAAAGTTTGCCAGTTTAATCTACACCGAATCAATTACATATATTATGCGTCTTTAAGTGTGTTATTAATGTTGAGAAGTACTTGAATAATTCATCGGCAAATAGATGGTGAACACAAGAAACACAACCCGTGCTGGTGCTGGGCCGAGTAACAACCCAAGGCTGAACTTGAGAAGCGCCGCTAATCAGGGGGATGAGAGCGAGTATGCCTCTCATAATAACCCCGCAGGCAATAACCACGTTCAGGCTAACCCTCAGGTTGTCTTCGATGTTGCGACCATAGAGGCCATTCATGGGATTGTTATGCAGGCGGTCACCGAGATAATTCGGCCAACGGTACCGCAAGCATAGGGTGTTCCAATTCCTCAGATTATTCCTGAATTTGAGGAGCCAGTGGATCATGTACCTCAGGTCGATACCGTCAGAAATAGAGGGAACTACAATCGGGCCTTGAAGGCCATAAGTTTGATGAGGCTGGATTGCTATGACGGTATCGGAGAACCAGTCAGGGTGGCATATTGGTTCTCGCATATGAAGCGGTTATTCAGAAACGTTGATTGCACTAAAGCTGAGAAAGTGCACATTTCCTCTCTTCAACTTAAGGATGTGGCTAGCGAATGGTGGGAAAGCACTGGTTTAACTGAGCATCCTGCGTTGAACTGGGGTATGTGATAGGTGCTAAAGTCGTGATGCCCAATCAAAGTAAATCCTTAAAAACCTAAACTAGTAGAATAGGCAAGCAATGGTCGAATCCCATAGGGAGGAGTTGTCTTTCTTTGTGCAAATTAATATGCCAAAGTAACAAGGGGGGTTTTGGTTGATTTGTTTGCAAATAACAAAGTAAAGTAAAACAAAGGTTGTAATCAATTTGGGAAAAAACACTTAGCCAGACAAATATCCACCATTCAATTGATTGATTGATCCTAGATTACCTCTATTCCTTCCTATGATTATTCTTGTCCCTATTCTGAAATAGTTACCAGTCCAACTAGTTCTGGCAACCCTAACTATCGAACACACGAGAAACTATCAAGATTTAAAACAATAGCAGCATGAAGCATAGGAATTAACCAGGATACATGCAACACCACAACTTGCAGCATTTAACACATAATCAATTCTCTTTCATAATAAACTAGTCCAACTAGTCCTAGAATATCATGTTTGCTACTCAAGATAAGGGATTTCAACTCGAAATATCCAAACCCTAGCAATAGACAATTACTAAAATCAACTAGTTGGCTAGGCCAGCCAACTCAATAAGAATCAATAAGAATAAGCTCAAGAGAAAAGATATAATCCAAAGGAATAGGAACAGAATTATAACCTCACAATCATATATCAAATGAAGGCTTCAATTGTCGGACTAAGCAAAGGTGCTTAGTTCTTCATAGTCTTGAAACACAAAAACTCCAAGGGAAAATAGAACGATAAAACTGAATGATGAAAAGGCTGCTAGGAATTAGGTTAAATAACCTAACCCAACCCTAATAACTAAAGATAGGGAAAATAATCTAAAAGGAAATAAAATAAAACAACCGGAATAAGAGAAATAAAGAAAATAGGAAATAAAATAAAGTAGTAAATCTTCGGACGAAACAAAACGAAAAGCCCGGCTCGCGTCTGATGCATTTTCCGCGATCGCGGGTGATTTTCTGCGATCGCGGAAAAGTTCCTGTAAAGCCTCGCGTGTCTTCTGCCTCCGACATTTCCGCGACCGCGGCACTGGCATCCGCGACCGCGGAAAACTCACTGTTGCACTTCTCTGCTTCTTCCTTCTTCTCTTCTCACGTGGCATGTCTCCATCTTCAATATATCTTCATTTAGCTCTTCTACGCCACCAATATCATACTTCTTCTCCTCAATGCCATACTACACAATTGTGCTCTAAACTCATCCAAATGGTACCAAAACACCGGTAACAATCCCTAGTTAAACCCTACAAAGTAGCACTGATCAAATTTCCCCATGCTTAAACCTTGCTCGTCCTCGAGTAAGCTAATATAAACTTACTCCTCCAATCAAATCACCAGGGTCTCAGGAAGCACAGAAAAACCATCTCCACTAAGAATTGCACATAAACAAGAACCTCCAAGGCACCAACACAATCATCACATAACAAACAACATACAAGCTTACAGGAAAGCAGAGTACTTCCCCTAAGCTTATCCCGAACACCATAGAGTGAATAAAAATATCTAATCCTAGCCTCCATCTATCTTCTTATACCTTCCAGAGTGACCTACCCAAATCCTCTTTATATCACCTCTTCTTATGTCACCACGCTAGGAAAAATGAGGAATCCTAATAATCAATCTTCTTCTTTTCACTCATTTTGTCAAGGCGCCCTTTCGGGTTTTCACCAAGCCACTCATTTTATTTTTCAATAGATGGGCTCACATAAACTCACATCACTCTTGACCTCTTATTACCCCAGCCTATTGCTGGCCCAAGCCACCTGCTTATTGCCTAAGCCGCCCTCTCGGGTTTTCGACTTATCCCATGATTTATTTTTATGTCTTTTTTCATTTTTTGACTTTTTCTATTTTCATTTTTTTTTCTCAGACGACTAGCAAGTATAGAACACTCCCCCATGCTTAAACATTGCATTGTCCTCAATGTAATGAAAGACAAAAAAGATGAAGCACAGGGAAAGGAAAAAAAAGTACTAACAACCGTCGTCGAGTTGGCTTGGACACGAAAGTTGTTGCTGGCGGTATATCAATGAAAGCACATGTCTCTGGTGTTGCGCCGGTCTTCAAACTCAAACTCTATTGTGTAACCAAATAAATCCACTGTAAGGTGTAGTGGTACATCAAAGAATCGGGATTGCACGACCTTCAACGAACACAAAAATGGAGCCCATATGTGATCGTGGTGTGGGCTCTGGTGTTCCTCCTCCGCATCTGTCGAATGTTGGGCCATCATCGTTGCTGAATAAAAATGTGGGGAGAATGTATCCTCCTTGGCAGCATGATGCACACCATCTCTCAATGTAAAATCGGACATTGAGGCCTTCGGTAGAACTTGTTTTTGTTTTGTTTTTTGTTTTTTTGTTTTGTTTTTGTTTTGATTTTTTTTTGATTTTTTTAATCAAGCAGGGATTAGGAGACTTACAGTAGCTTTTCTGCGACCACGGAAATATTTCCGCACCCGCGGAAAAGACTCTGGTGCGAGAAACACCATCTTCAATTTGGCTTGGATCTCCTACCTGCAGGTTAGTCTAAAGCAAAAACAAAAAAAAACACAAACGAAAATAATACAAGAAAAGAAAAAAAAAACTAAAGTCATGGAATGGAAAGATAGGAAAAGAAAAACATATCTCGGGTTGCCTCCCGAGCAGCGCCTTAGTTATTGTCGTGGCTCGACTTGGTGCTATCTAATCATCCTGGGTTGCTCACAGCAACTGAACTCCTGAGGTCTAGATCAGGGGGGTGCCTCTTTGTATTCTCTATGTTGAGCTTTACCCCCATTCTCCTGCACTTCATGGTGAGTGGACCGCTGTTCACATCAATGATTGCACTTGCCATCTTCAGAAATGGCCTACTCAACATCTCAGGGGCTGCATGCTTGTCATGCCCCGTATCCAGCATGTAGAAGTCCACCATTTGAATCACGGTCTCCTTCTTGTGCTTCTCCTTCGGCTTCTTCTTGATCTTGCACAGCGCCCTTAAAAATTCTATGCAGCGAGGGATGCTGTTTGCCAGTTTGACCAAAGGAACATTTGCCTCGCAGTTACTGAAGGTTTCATAGATCTCTTTATTGTTCTTCAGCCGTCGAGTATCTTGTAATGCATCGGGGAAAGGTTCGGAAGGCTTTAGTGAACTGAGCGAAGGGAAGTCGGGTCTAACATACCCATCATGGACGTCAGGGACAAAACCGCGATCGCAGTTTGGTCCCCGCGGTTGCGGTTCTTCATCTGGGTATAGTGTATCTCCAGGGATTTTTCCGCGATCGCGGACTTCCTCTCCGCGGTTGCGGAATTCTTCGATCGTGTCCTCTTCCTCAGAAACTTTTCCGCGATCGCGGAAATCTGTCCGCGGTCGCTGAAATTCGTCGATTTTCTCTTCTTCTTCAGCGTCAGCCCCGCGGTCGCGGAATTCTTCCTGTTCCTAAAAATAATATTCTTCAGAGAGCACATCGCGGTCACGGTCTTCGTCTGGAATGCCCAGCTCCTTAGTGAGTAAACCGCGGTCGCGACACACCTCCCACGGTCCCGGTTTCTCTTCTGCAGGCATCTCGCTATATTCTGCACTCGTCTCACTAATTTGTTTTTCCCTTTCAGCTGAGGGGGCGACATGTAGCTGCTCAGTACTTCGCAGGGTCATCAAAAAGCCATTCTCTCTCTGGTGCACTATTGGGTGAAATAGTAGTTTTGCCGATGCCCTGGCCTCTATGCTGCTCATTGCTTGAGCCAATTGCCCTATCTGATTCTCCAAGTTCTGGATACTGGACGTCGTCTCTTGTTCCTGTTGGATCATGCTTTGTGTAAGAGATCGAAGTATATCCTCAGTAGACATGGAGGGACTTGGATTGGATGTCGGTGGGCTATGCTCGTAGGCTGGAATGTACTGTTGTGGAGTGCCCTGCTGATAGAACGATTGTGGCCTCGGAAAGAACTCCTGGTAGTCATCACCATAAAGAGGGTATTGTTGGTTCCCATAACTCGAATTGTGGTGATCTTTCCACCTTGGAGTGTATGCGCAGGAGTATGGGTCATATCGCGGTTCCTGCTGTTGTCCGCTCTTTGTCATATACATCTGCATTATCTCCCTTAGTTCCTTCATCTCAACATGCAGGGGGGAGGGTTTGTGAGACATTGCAGCTATCTCTCGTTTGCTGGTTTTCTGTATTAGGACTCAAAAGTGGAAGATTAGTAGTACGGGTGTGGACCATAAGCTAGGTCCACACAAAGATCGACACACAAACACACAAAGAAAAAAAAATCAAAACTTGCCTCCCCGGCAACGGCGCCAATTTGATAGGTGCTAAAGTCGTGATGCCCAATCAAAGTAAATCCTTAAAAACCTAAACTAGTAGAATAGACAAGCAAGGGTCGAATCTCACAGGGAGGAGTTATCTTTCTTTGTGCGAATTAATATGCCAAAGTAACAAGGGGGGTTTTGGTTGATTTGTTTGCAAATAACAAAGTAAAGTAAAACAAAGGTTGTAATCAATTTGGGAAAAAACACTTAGCCAGACAAATATCCACCATTCAATTGATTGATTGATCCTAGATTACCTCTATTCCTTTCTATGATTATTCATGTCCCTATTCTGAAATAGTTACCAGTCCAACTAGTCCTGGCAACCCTAACTATCGAACGCATGAGAAACTATCAAGATTTAAAACAATAGCAGCAGGAAGCATAAGAATTAACCAGGATACATGCAACACCACAACTCGCAGCATTTAACACATAATCAATTCTCTTTCATAATAAACTAGTCCAACTAGTCCTAGAATATCATGTTTGCTACTCAAGATAAGGGATTTCAACTCGAAATATCCAAACCCTAGCAATAGACAATTACTAAAATCAACTAGTTGGCTAGGCCAATCAACTCAATAAGAATCAATAGGAATAAGCTCAAGAGAAAAGATATAATCCAAAGGAATAGGAACATAATTATAACCTCACAATCATATATCAAATGAAGGATTTAATTGTCGGACTAAGCAAAGGTGCTTAGTTCTTCATAGTCTTGAAACACAAAAACTCCAAGGGAAAATAGAACGATAAAACTGAATGATGAAAAGGCTGCTAGGAATTAGGTTAAATAACCTAACCCAACCCTTGTAACATCCCAGGCCAAGCTACCCCAGCCACCAAGCCGCCCAGCCACCCAACGGTGCCGGCGCCGGTACTGGTGCCGCCTGGTTGTCCAAGGGCATGCAGCCCACACACCCAACCCTTCCCCCATTTAGATGAGTAGGTTGTTGCCCACGGGGATCGAACCCGGGACCTTTAGATACAAGGGCAATGCCTTACCACTTGTATCACCAATTGCGCTGCAGCACA
This sequence comes from Rheum nobile, assembly GCA_027886185.1. Classification (NCBI taxonomy): domain Eukaryota; kingdom Viridiplantae; phylum Streptophyta; class Magnoliopsida; order Caryophyllales; family Polygonaceae; genus Rheum; species Rheum nobile. The sequence goes on along the minus strand of WOAB01000616.1, from coordinate 400,720 downwards.
ATTGGTGATACAAGTGGTAAGGCATTGCCCTTGTATCTAAAGGTCTCGGGTTCTATCCCCGTGGGCAACAACCTACTCATCTAAATGGGGGAAGGGTTGGGTGTGTGGGCTGCATGCCCTTGGACAACCAGGCGGCACCAGTACCGGCACCGGCACCGTTGGGTGGCTGGGCGGCTTGGTGGCTGGGGTAGCTTGGCCTGGGATGTTACAAAAAAGTACACTTTGAATGAGAGGGGCTCCGACCTTATAGGGCCAGCCATTTCTCTATCCATGGGCCACAGCCCATGTACCCCAACCAAATCCTCATGGCTAGGAGGTTGTTCATGAGTCTCGAACACGAGACCTCACGCTTTAATAAGCGGCTTAACGCCCACTTGTTACCAATTGCGCTGCAGCACAATTGGTATCAAGGTGCTTAGGCGCTTGATAAAGGGTGGAGAGGTCGCGTGTTCGACTCTCACCAACAACCTACCCATTTGGGGGAAGGGTTGGGGTACACGGCCTGCAGGCCTGTTAAGGATGGCAGTGTCGGGGTGTCTGTCAGGCCCGTAGTCGGCAAGGTCAGGCACCAACATAAAGTGTATTTTTTTGTAATACCTCAGCCACTTGGGCCGACCCATCACAGGGCTGCAGCCCATACACCCCAACCCATCCTTGTTGGCTACTCCAAATTAATGGAAGCCATTTCCAAGAGGTTGTTGGGAGCGCTCGAACTCGAGACCTCTCCCCTTTATCCCCTCCCCGCAAGGAGTGGATACCAATTGCGCTGCAGCACAATTGGTATCCACTCCTTGCGGGGAGGGGATAAAGGGGAGAGGTCTCGAGTTCGAGCGCTCCCAACAACCTCTTGGAAATGGCTTCCATTAATTTGGAGTAGCCAACAAGGATGGGTTGGGGTGTATGGGCTGCAGCCCTGTGATGGGTCGGCCCAAGTGGCTGAGGTATTACAACCCTAATAACTAAAGATAGGGAAAATAATCTAAAATAAAATAAAATAAAACAACCGGAATAAGAGAAATAAAGAAAATAGGAAATAAAATAAAGTAGTAAATCTTCGGACGAAACAAGACGAAAAGCCCGGCTCGCGTCTGATGCATTTTACGCGATCGCGCGTGATTTTCCGCAATCGCGGAAAAGTTCTTGTAAAGCCTCGCGTGTCTTCTGCCTCCGACATTTCCGCGACCGCGGCACTGGCATCTGCGACCGCGGAAAACTCACTGTTGCACTTCTCTGCTTCTTCCTTCTTCTCTTCTCACGTGGCATGTCTCCATCTTCAATATATCTTCATTTAGCTCTTCTACGCCACCAATATCATACTTCTTCTCCTCAACTCCATACTACACAATTGTGCTCTAAACTCATCCAAATGGTATCCAAAACACCGATAACAATCCCTAGTTAAACCCTACAAAGTAGCACTGATCAGTATGTTCAAGACAAAGATGACCGACCGTTTCTTTTTCTGTGCTATGAGGGAGGAGAAACATAATGAGTTCCTTTACCCTAAGACCGATGGGTTGAAGGTGACTGAGCTTGTAGCTAAGTTTAATCACCTGTTGCAATATGCTGGACCGGAAGTGTCGAGCGAGGAGCAGAAAATCTGGCATTTCCATGAGTGGATGAACCCAGACATCAAGTCATTGATGGTGCGCCACGGCTGCTCTACTCTGGAGTAGTATGTGGATGCTGCATACAAGCTTGAAGCGACTCTAGAGGAGTCGGCAAAGAAGCGCAATCGCTAGAGACCGGCGCAGAGCCAGCCTCAGGCTAGTAGGTTTAAACGACCCGCACCACCGTCGCACTTTGCCAAGTCTGGTCGGGCAAGAACTGAGGTGACGCAGTCAGGTCCTACTCAACGCTCGGGTCAGGGCAAGAACCTGATTCAATGCTATAACTGCGGAATGCCAGGGCACAAGAGCAATGAGTGCCCAAAGGGCAAGAGAACGTGTTTTGCATGCGGAAAGGAGGGGCATCTGCAGACTTTTTGTCCTCAGAGGAGGCAGAAGGAGGCTGAGTCGCAGCAAGGGTCAGTTAGCCATAACAACCGACCCCGATTCAAGCCTGTGGGAGCTCCTAGTACCTCGATGCAGACAACTGCTCAGAATAAGGGGAAGGCCCCAACTGCTCCAGTGGGTCAGGGTCAGCGGCTGTATGAGATGCGTGAGGCTGACGGACCCAACACTCCGATTGCTCAAGGTACTCTATACCTTCATTCTACATCAGTTTGCATATTGTTTGATTCGGGTGCTACTCATTCCTTTATTTCGGAGAATTGTGTGAGTAAGTTAGGGTTAAAGTGCAATGAATCTTGCAAACCATTTGTGGTGAATCTTCCCAATGGTGAACAATTAGTAGGGACCAAGCGTTTGTCGGAATTTCCAATTACTATTCAAGGTCGGAAGTTCGAGGCCGACTTGATCTGTATAGGCATGGCTTCATACGACATCATTCTCGGGATAGACTGGCTGACACGTCACGGGGCGGTAATCGATTTCAGCTCAAGGACAGTGACAGTTTCATTTGGGGGCCAGTTTGTGTGCAAGTTCAAGGGTCGTAATGACGCTGATAACGGAAAGTTCATCAATGCGATGGTTGCGTGTAAGCTACTTCGACAAGGTTGTGTCGGGTACCTGTGCTATCTGGATAAGCCCAAGAAGGATGAGACTTCAATTCACGATGTTCCTGTCATATGCGAGTATCCGAATGTTTTTCTAGATGAGATTCCCGGTCTACCCCCGAATCGTGATTCGTGACGTAGAATTCACTATTGATCTAGAGCCTGGAACCTCGCCGATTTTAAAGCACCTTATCATATGGCTCCAGCGGAGATGCAAGAGTTGAAGAAACAACTTGAGGACCTACTCGAGAAAGGATATATATAAGGCCGAGTGCATCGCCTTGGGGCGCTCCTGTCTTGTTTGTCAAGAAGAAGGATGGTTCGTTCAGACTTTGTATCGACTATCGAGAGTTGAACAATGTCACTATCAAGAACAAGTATCCTTTGCCAAGGATAGATGATCTTTTGGATCAACTGCAGGGAGCAAAAGTATTTTCCAAGATCGATCTGAGATCTGGTTACCATCAGCTCAGGATTCGTGAGGAAGATATTCTGAGGACTGCATTCCGGACGAGATATGGACACTACGAGTTCGTAGTCATGCAATTTGGGCTTACCAATGCTCTGGCAGTTTTCATGGATCTGATGCACAGATGTTTCCACCAGTACTTGGACAAGTTCATGGTGGTATTTATCAACGATATCCTGATCAATTCTCCGAGCGAGGAGGCTCACGAGGAGCATCTTCGTATCACTTTGTCGTTCCTTAGACAAAATCAGTTGTATGCAAAGTTGTCTAAGTGTGACTTCTGGATTAAGGAAGTGACTTTCTTAGGTCATGTGATCAATGAGAATGGGGTTATGGTTGACCCTCAGAAGATCGAAGTGGTAGCCGACTGGAAGCGACCTCAGAACGTGAAGGAGGTGAGCAGTTTCTTAGGACTTGCAGGGTATTACAGACGGTCCGTGGAAGGGTTCTCTAAAATCGATCTACCCATGACCGGGTTGCTCCGCAAGGTCCATAACAAGTTCATATGGGACGACAAGTGTGAGGCAAGTTTTCAGAAGTTGAAAAAGTGCTTGACGCCCGCACCAGTTTTGGCGCTACCTGAAGGAACTGATGGTTATGTGGTCTATAGTGACGCTTCATGTAACACCCCCAAAACTTAACCCTTTTGGAAAGGTATTACCGCCAGTGACCCCAGTGTTCCTTACCGAGATCACCCAAGGCTTTACCAAATAAATACAATTTATGAAATGCAATTGATACACAAAGATCAAGCATTAAATTCCAAAACATAACATTGTTGAGGAAACAAGAGTTACGGGATTACAACCCAATCCCGAATAGGTCAAAACATAGTTTAAACCAAACACAGCGGAAGACTAAGAAAGTAAGTTACAATCGGAGTTATTGTCCAAAGGATCATAACCTGATTAAAGAAATAATTAAAAACATTCAAAAACCACCGCCGACTCCATAGTCCTTCTAATCTTCTGAGCTACTTCATAACTGATGTGTCGAATCAAACGGATGACACCAGCCAACCATGCAAGGGAAAACATTGGTTGGTTAGTCTAAATGAATAGACTAGCAAGGATACAAAGCAGACTGGTTCGAAGCAGTCATATTAGGTTAGACTCATCGCTTCTCGGATAATAACCGATAACGGTAGTCAACCATCATATTCCTACTGGAATAAACAAGAGGTATGCACAAGAGAAGATTCTGGAAGACTGAATCTTCACAGAAATCGACTCGAAAGAAGACTCTAACGGAGATGAGTCTTTAAGGAAGTAATGACAAATCTGGAATATTACAGAATCATTCAACAATGATTTAAAACTGACTGAGATGCTTCGGTTCACGACCAACCTCATCGCCTATAGCGAATCCAGATTGGAAAGAGAACGTACTACATTCAAGTCAAGACGAGTTTTCCTAGCTGCACTGAACTTAGCTGCACTACTCGCCCAAGGTGTATTAATTATGTGCGTCAAGGTAGCACTTATCTGATTTATGTTTCAAAAACACACATCACGTTATAGACTTTTACATGTATACCCCACCAGTGGGACGACACATCTTAGTATACGTTTCGTCGAGAGTGACGTATACCGAAGGGTTTGTGACACCAGCTAAGTATCCTGTCTCTACACACATGTGTAAGAGACCGATCATGATCATAGAATAGTACCAGATGGGGACGAGCCATCCCGATACCAGATTATAAAGAAACGACTGGATAGAGTCCGAGTAACGTTCCTATCTAACAGTGCTAACTAAACAGTTACAGCACCACAACATTTACAGGATAAATCCACATAAAGGCCCGAAAGGCGATCACAGATAATAGCGTTGTTCTAACAGATATACAACCTATTATATGATTTTCAAAACAGTTTATCAAAACCGTTTCCAGACAAACAGAATATTCATTCCAAATTAATTACTCAGATAAACTACTGATAATTAATGTAAATATGGAACGAAAGAGCAAGAGCGAACCGCCACTTGCCTTACTCCGCAGAATAGTCTAAAGACGTCAACTGGATTCCGGGCTCGACACGGTATAGTTCCGACAGCACAACAACCTTCAAGTCGACCCATAAAAGGAACCCTAAGTTAGATCCGATATACACAGTACGAATCTAAACACGGCAAAAGAACACGAAAGGAAAGACGCCATGACGACAACCGACCAAGCCAAAGCCACGAAGGCATTCTGGGCACTGGCGGCGGTCGCCGTATTCATCACGGCGGTCGCCGTGAAGAACACGGCCGACTGAAACGAGAGAAAACTCACCCCAAAACACGAGCGGTTCGGCCTCCTTCGACTTGCTTTGGCTTCTAACCTCCAAGGCTAACCAAAAGCTTCACAAAGGCACTCTGGAAACACACCACGACACCTCCGGCGAGCACAAGAAAACCGACGAAAACACAACTCACTTTGAGGGAGAGTTTTGGCAGCGATTCGGGGTTGTAGATGACCCAAAACCCATGCCCAAGCTCGTCTATTTATAGGCAAACCCCAAGGAGTGATCTGCAAACCCTCAGACGCGGCAAACGACGCAACGGCGTGCCTCGAACGACGCCGGCGACCGGCAGGCAATGCCCACTGGACAATCACGGCGGTCGCCGTAATTTTGCATGCGGCGGGCACGCGGCGGTCGCCGTAAATGCGGCGGTCGCCGTCGTTAGGCCTATCGCGGCCAGCTAGAAGCTGACACGCTGACATCTCGGGCCCAACCACGGCGGTCGCCGTTTCTGAACGGCGGTCGCCGTTTCCCCCTTTTCCCGCCCATTCGGCTTTGAACGAGCTTGACGATAAACCGGGATAAAAATTATCGTACGCGAACGACAATTAAACTCCAAGGCATGATGTCTGTATATTATTTCACTGAGAAAAATATTACAGATACAGAGCACATTACAGAATGTCTCAAGCTACCTGAATTAAATCCGACGTACACAACGGGTACCCGGGAAAATTCCATAATTCCCAATATAACCTTACAAAATTACGGGATATCACATCTCCTCCCCCTTACAAGAAGTTTCGACCCCGAAACTTAGGTCGAGAATAACTCGGGAAAACGCCTGAGCATATCTGACTCGGTTTCCCACGTCTCCCAAGTAACTTCTTCGGTCCCTGACTTGGACCACAGCACTCGTACCAAAGGTACGATCTTGTTGCGCAAATGCTTCTCTCGATGCTCCAAAATGCGCACGGGCAACTCTTCATAAGTACCATTAGCTTGGATCTCGATGTCCTCGTTGCTAAGTACATGAGACTCATCTGGTACATACTTTCTGAGTAAAGACACGTGGAACACATTATGCACCGGGTGAGCTGATGGTGGCAACCCCAAACGGTACGCTAGAGATCCCACTCTATCCAGAATCTCGAATGGTCCCATGTAGCGAGGGTTAAGCTTCCCACGCTTACCAAATCTGAAAACTCCTTTGGAAGGCGACACCTTGACAAAAACATTGTCACCGACCTCGAACTCGACAGTCCTGCGCTTCCGATCTGCGTAGGACTTTTGTCAACTCTGAGCGGTCAACATTCTTTGTCTGATCAAAGCAATGTCTGAAGCCGTCCTTTCGACCAACTCTGGTCCAAGCAGAATTTTGTCGGCATTATCGTCCCAACAAATCGGAGATCTGCATCTGCGACCATACAAAGCTTCAAACGGAGCCATCTTGATTGTAGCATGCCAGCTATTGTTATACGTGAACTCAATCAGACTCAAGCTGTCCTCCCAGCTAGTCGGACGATCGAGCACACAAGCTCTAAGCATATCCTCCAGAGTCTGGATGGTCTTTTCAGACTGGCCATCTGTCTGAGGATGAAACGTTGTACTGAACCTCAACTCGGTTCTCATAGCCTTATGAAGTTCCTTCCAGAATCTTGACATGAAACGGCCATCTCGGTCCGATACAATGGTCTTAGGAATGCCATGTAAGCGGACAATCTCCTTTTGGTAAACTTCGGCTAGCTTCTGGGTTTCCCATGTGGTCTTGATGGCTATGAAATGAGCACTCTTCGTAAGCCTATCCACAATTACCCAGATAGCATCTCTCTGACTTCGAGTCTTGGGTAGCCCAGTGACGAAGTCCATGGAAATGTCCTCCCATTTCCATTCTGGCACGGGGAGAGGTAGCATCTCACCACCTGGCCTACGGTGTTCGATCTTGACCTTTTGGCAAGTTAAGCACTTTGCCACAAAGTCTGCTACGTCCCACTTCATGGTTGGCCACCAAAACTTCTTCCTGAGATCCTTGTACATCTTGCTAGAGCCAGGATGCACAGAATAAGCAAATGAATGAGCTTCTCTCATCACCAACTGACGAAGACCTTCTGTGTCAGGCACACAGATCCGATCCTGAAACCAAAGTGATCCATCATCCTGAACCACAAAACTGGGAGCTTTCCCATCCATCACTTCACTGCTTAACTTTACCAAGATGATGTCATCGACTTGTTTTTCTTTGATTTGATCCAGCAGTGTAGCCTGAATCTCCATCATACTCAGGTACCCTCTACGCTGGTCATACAAGACTTCAATATCGCATGACTCTTGGTTTAGCTTGGTCTGAGCAGTAAGCAACGCAACCACAGTCTCGTGCGTTGTCTTCCGGCTTAGTGCATCAGCTACTACATTAGCCTTGTCCGGATGATACAACAACTCCATGTCGTAGTCCTTGAGCAACTCTAGCCAGCGGCGTTGTCTCATATTTAACTCCTTCTGAGTAAATATATACTTGAGACTTTTGTGGTCGGTGAAGACTTGGCATCTTATACCGTAGAGGTAATGCCTCTAAATCTTCAGCGCAAAGACAACCGTTGCTAATTCAAGATCGTGGGTCGGATAGTTTTCTTCGTAAGTCTTGAGTTGTCTAGATGCGTAAGCAATGACTTTGCCTCTTTGCATCAAAACACAACCAAGGCCACACTTGGAAGCATCACTATAGACCACATAATCGTCATTCCCCTCTGGGAGTGCTAACACGGGTGCCGAGGTCAACCGTCGCTTCAACTCCTGGAAACTGACCTCGCACTTGTCATTCCAGACAAACTTCTTGTGGACCTTGCGAAGTAGATTGGTCATAGGTAGAGCGATCTTTGAAAATCCTTCTACAAACCTTCTATAATACCCGGCAAGTCCAAGAAAACTGCGCACCTCTTTTACGTTCTGAGGCTGTGTCCACTTAGCCACAACTTCAATCTTTTGGGGATCAACCATAACCCCATTTTTATTGATCACGTGGCCTAAGAAAGCCACTTCCTTCATCCAGAATTCACATTTAGACAATTTAGCATAAAGCTGATGTTGTCTAAGGATCGACAAGGAAATCCGTAGATGTTCCTCGTGGACTTCTTTATTCGGAGAATAGATCAAGATGTCGTCGATGAAAACTACCACGAACTTATCCAAGTACTGGTGAAAACATCGGTTCATCAAATCCATAAGGACAGCTGGAGCATTTGTAAGCCCAAAAGGCATCACTACGAACTCGTAATGACCATATCTGGTCCTAAACGCAGTTCTAGGAATGTCCTGCTCACGAATCCTGAGTTGATGATATCCAGATCTTAAGTCGATCTTGGAGAACTCCTTTGCTCCTTGCAACTGGTCCAACAAGTCATCAATCCTAGGCAAAGGATACTTGTTCTTGATCGTCACCTTGTTCAACTCTCGATAGTCGATACAAAGTCGGAACGATCCGTCCTTCTTTTTGACGAATAAAACCGGGGCACCCCACGGCGATGCACTCGGCCTGACATAACCTTTATCAAGAAGATCTTCAAGTTGATTCTTCAATTCTTGCATCTCAGCCGGAGCCATCCGATACGGTGATTTGGAAATCGGCGCCGTACCAGGCTCGAGATCAATTGAAAACTCTACGTCGCGGTTCGGGGGTAATCCAGGAATTTCTTCCGGAAAGACATCCGAAAATTCCCTAACTATAGGAATATCAAGAACCTCAGGTCCATCCCCCTCGGGCGAATCCAAGTAGCAAAGGTACCCGACACATCCTTGTCGTAGTAGCTTAAACGCAGCCATCGCATTGATCAGCTTGCCGTTATCAGCGTCATTTCGACCTTTGAACTTGCACACGAATTGGCCCCCGGATGACACCGTCACCGTTCTTGAACTGAAGTCGATCACCACCTTGTGACGCGTCAGCTAATCCATATCGAGAATAATGTCGTATGTAGCCATGGCTATGCAGATTAAATCTGCCTCGAATTCCTTACCCTGAATGGTAATCGGAAAGTCGAACAAATGCTTGGTTCCCACCAAACGTTCTCCATTAGGAAGATTAACGACGAAAGGGTCGCACGAATCATTGCACACTAAGTCTAACTTGCTAACACAGCTATCCGAAATAAAGGAATGCGTAGCACCAGAATCAAACAGAATGCACACTGAAGTAGAGTGAAGGTATAGAGTACCTTGAGCAATTGGAGCGTTGGGTCCATCTGCCTCACCCATCTCGTACAAGCGTTGGCCCTGACTTCCAGAAGCAGCTGGGGCCTTTCCCCTGTTCTGAGCAGTCGTCTGCACTGAAGGGCTAGGAGTCTCGGTAGGCTTAAACCTAGGTCGGTTGCTCTGATTAACTGACCCTTGCTGCGACTCTACTCCCTTCTGCTTCCCCTGCTTGTAGAACTTTTGCAGATGACCATCACGTCCACACCCAAAGCATGGCCTCCTCTCCTTCCGACACTCAGTGCTCTTGTGCCCAGCAGTACCGCAGTTATAACACTGAACTGAACTCCTGGTATGCCCTGACTGCTGAGTCGATCCCCCTTGCGTTATCTCTGTCTTAGCTCGGCCGGACTTGGCGAAGTTAGACGGTGGCGCAGGGCGATTAAAACCACCTCCCTGGTTCTGATTCTGCATCGACTTCTGTCGGTTGCGCCTCTTGGTCGACTCCTCGAGAGTTACCTCCAGCTTATAGGCACAATCCACATACTGCTCCAAGGTAGAGCATGTGTGGTGCACCATTAATGGCTTGATATCCGGGTTCATCCACTCGTGGAAGTACCAGATCTTTTGAGCCTCGTTGGTGATCTCGGCAGTGGCGTACTGTAGAAGATGGTTGAACTTAGATGCCAACTCGGTCACTCTCAGACCATCAGTCTGAGGGTACAAGAACTCTTTATGCTTCTCCTCTCTCATAGCACGAGAGAAAAAGCGATCAACCATCTTGGTCTTGAACATCGACCAAGTCAACACTGGGCTCTCAGCCAAACCAGTGCTCTCCCACCACTCGCTAGCCTCCTCCTTCAGCTGAAGAGACGCGATATGGACCTTCTCGGCCTCCGTACACTCCACGTTCCTGAACAACCTCTCCATATGGGAGAACCAATGAGTCACTGTCACTGGCTCCCCTTTCCCGTTATAGCAGTCGGGTCTCATGGAAGTAATGGTCTTAAGAGCGCGACCATAGCTGTCCCTCGCCCTAACGGCAGTCTCCTGAATCACAGGGTTTCTGGGTTCCACAACATCAGGAACCGCTGCGTGAATAGGCACTTCTTGTGCTTGAGGCGTACTTGGTCTCAAGACATCTGTAATAGCCTGCATCACGATCCCACGGATTGCCTCAACAGCTACGGCGTCAAACAGCGTCGGCGCCTGGGTCTGATCCTGACCTTCACGCCTCTGCTGGACGCGAGACTCAGACTCGTGTTCATCCTGAACACTTCTTCCTGCTGGTCTGGGGTTTTGGCTAGTCCCAGCACCGGCTCGAGTCGAATTCCTCGTGCTTCTTGGGTTCACCATCTATTTACCGATCAAATTCCAAGCATTCAATACATTAATATTATGCAATATACTTATGCAATATACCAACGTAAACAAATTACTCAGAATAGATCAACTTGGTATTTTATAGATGAACCTTCGAATTCTTACACAAGTTACGCATAAGTTTATCATTCGAGCGTTAGGACAACATTGCTCGAAGATATAAGTGTTTCTCAGAGTACTTGCCGCAATACTGAAATATTACACAAAGTACAACTTGGAATACTAAGAAACGAACTACTACGATAGGCAACGCCACTCCTCCTCAAGGCGTTCCAAAACGTCTATCATACGACTGGCTACTCGTGCATGGTCTCTTCGGGCTAGGCTCACCATCGAGCTCTGGCGATGGGTTTCGCACCCTGCTTGACCCTGAAGCACATAGTCCTAGCTCAGCCATAGTAAAGTATGGGTCGTCCATGACTGGTCCTCCTATTCCAGCCCTCCTCTAAGTACTGACGATCAGCTCATCCCTCTGACGCTGCTGTTCTGCGGAGATTACCTCGCTCTGGCGGAGAATCTCCTGCAGCTCGGATTCCGACCTCCATCTCCTTGGAGTAGGGATAGGCTGAGATTCCATGTCACTTCTCCCAATACCGTACTCGGTATACAGTGCCTCCCAATCAGCTTCTGACATGGGTGCGTACTCTGGCACTGGTGACAATCCTGTACCGGGCTCCTGATTCTGCCCTCCAAGGTCCAACTCTGGATCCTCTTCTGGATCATCCTCTATGGGATCCTCATCCTCGGGATCATCCTCGATGGGATCCTCATCCTCGGGATCATCCTCGATGGGATCCTCATCCTCGGAATCATCCTCGATCATATCCTCGTCCTCGACAGGATCTTGCTCAAGCATCTCTTTTTCCTCGTCCTCGTACTCGATCTCCTCGGGAATTGGTCCCAGCAGAAAGTCGTCTTGGTAAACCCCTTGTTCATACCTTGACAACTCGTCTTCCTGCTCCCATTCATGTACTCCCTCCACCCTTGGTGGTGGCACAGGTGCAGGTCTAGGGACCATAGCATTCCTGGCTACAAGGACAACCGACTCGGGGAGAACGTGCTTGACGTCTTCGGGTGGGCTACTCGGGCCTCCAACCCCGAAACGTCGCTGAGGTATCGGAAAATCTAGCCTCGGCTAGTCCGACTTGGCGTCTTTCGACCCCCTACCGATAGAAAAGCAGACACCCATCCTATCGAACAATAAGGAAGGAATTAGTCTTTCTAGACATAGAAGCAAGCTTACTATATCAGACTATAAAGAAGACACGACTATGAACGGTGTTTTTAAATTCTTTTCAGAATGAAAATTCAGAGCCCTTTTAAAGCATTTTGAAAATGAATAAATGGTTTATAAAAATTCCAAACCCGTTTTAAAACCTTTGGCTCTGATACCACAACTGTAATACCCCCAAAACTTAACCCTTTTGGAAAGGTATTACCGCCAGTGACCCCAGTGTTCCTTACCGAGATCACCCAAGGCTTTACCAAATAAATACAATTTATGAAATGCAATTGATACACAAAGATCAAGCATTAAATTCCAAAACATAACATTGTTGAGGAAACAAGAGTTACGGGATTACAACCCAATCCCGAATAGGTCAAAACATAGTTTAAACCAAACACAGCGGAAGACTAAGAAAGTAAGTTACAATCGGAGTTATTGTCCAAAGGATCATAACCTGATTAAAGAAATAATTAAAAACATTCAAAAACCACCGCCGACTCCATAGTCCTTCTAATCTTCTGAGCTACTTCATAACTGATGTGCCGAATCAAACGGATGACACCAGCCAACCATGCAAGGGAAAACATTGGTTGGTTAGTCTAAATGAATAGACTAGCAAGGGTACAAAGCAGACTGGTTCGAAGCAGTCATATTAGGTTAGACTCATCGCTTCTCGGATAATAACCGATAACGGTAGTCAACCATCATATTCCTACTGGAATAAACAAGAGGTATGCACAAGAGAAGATTCTGGAAGACTGAATCTTCACAGAAATCGACTCGAAAGAAGACTCCAACGGAAATGAGTCTTTAAGGAAGTAATGACAAATCTGGAATATTACAGAATCATTCAACAATGATTTAAAACTGACTGAGATGCTTCGGTTCACGACCAACCTCATCGCCTATAGCGAATCCAGATTGGAAAGAGAACGTACTACATTCAAGTCAAGATGAGTTTTCCTAGCTGCACTGAACTTAGCTGCACTACTCGCCCAAGGTGTATTAATTATGTGCGTCAAGGTAGCACTTATCTGATTTATGTTTCAAAAACACACATCACGTTATAGACTTTTACATGTGTACCCCACCAGTGGGATGACACATCTTAGTATACGTTTCATCGAGAGTGACGTATACCGAAAGGTTTGTGACACCAGCTAAGTGTCCTGTCTCTACACACATGTGTAAGAGACCGATCATGATCATAGAATAGTACCAGATGGGGACGATCCATCCCGATACCAGATTATAAAGAAACGATTGGACAGAGTCCGAGTAACGTTCCTATCTAACAGTGCTAACTAAACAGTTACAGCACCACAACATTTACAGGATAAATCCACATAAAGGCCCGAAAGGCGATCACAGATAATAGCGTTGTTCTAACAGATATACAACCTATTATATGATTTTCAAAACAGTTTATCAAAACCGTTTCCAGACAAACAGAATATTCATTCCAAATTAATTACTCAGATAAACTACTGATAATTAATGTAAATATGGAACGAAAGATCAAGAGCGAACCGCCACTTGCCTTACTCCGCAGAATAGTCTAAAGACGTCAACTGGATTCCGGGCTCGACACGGTATAGTTCCGACAACACAACAACCTTCGAGTCGACCCATAAAAGGAACCCTAAGTTAGATTTGACATACACAGTACGAATCTAAACACGGCGAAAGAACACGAAAGGAAAGACGCCACGACGACAACCGACCAAGCCAAAGCCACGAAGGCATTCTGGGCACTGGCGGCGGTCACCGTTCTTGGCGGCGGTCGCCGTATTCATCACGGCGGTCGCCGTGAAGAACACGGCCGACTGAAACGAGAGAAAACTCACCCCAAAACACGAGTGGTTCGGCCTCCTTCGACTTGCTTTGGCTTCTAACCTCCAAGGCTAACCAAAAGCTTCACAAAGGCACTCTGGAAACACACCACGACACCTCCGGCGAGCACAAGAAAACCGACGAAAACACAACTCACTTTGAGGGAGAGTTTTGGCAGCGATTCGGGGTTGTAGATGACCCAAAACCCATGTCCAAGCTCGTCTATTTATAGGCAAACCCCAAGGAGTGATCTGCAAACCCTCAGACGCGGCAAACGACGCAACGGCGCGCCTCGAACGATGCCGGCGACCGGCGGGCAATGCTCACTGGACAATCACGACGGTCGCGGTAATTTTGCCTGCGGCGGGCACGCGGCGGTCGCCGTAAATGCGGCGGTCACCGTCGTTAGGCCTGTCGCGGCCAGCTAGAAGCTGACACGCTGACATCTCGGGCCCAACCACGGCGGTCGCCGTTTCCCTATTTTCCCGCCCATTCGGCTTTGAACGAGCTTGACGATAAACCGGGATAAAAATTATCGTATGCGAACGACAATTAAACTCCAAGGCATGATGTCTGTATATTATTTCACTGAGAAAAATATTATAGATACAGAGCACATTACAGAATGTCTCAAGCTACCTGAATTAAATCCGACGTACACAACGGGTACCCGGGAAAATTCCATAATTCCCAATATAACCTTACAAAATTACGGGGTATCACACTTCAAAGCATGGGTTAGGATGTGTATTGATGCAAAAGGTAAAGGTTATTGCATACGCATCTCGGCAATTGAAGACCTATGAAGCAAACTATCCGACGCATGATCTGGAGTTAGCGGCTGTGGTTTTCACGCTGAAGATTTGGAGGCACTATCTCTATGGTGTCAGATGCCAGATCTTTACCGACCACAAGAGTCTCAAGTATGTGTTCACTTAGAAGGAGTTGAATATGAGGCAACGTCGCTGGTTGGAGCTACTCAAGGATTACGACATCGAGTTGTTGTATCATCCGGGCAAGGCTAACGTGGAAGCCGATGCGTTAAGCCGGAAGACGCCGCACGCGACCGTAGTAGCTCTGCTCACTGCTCACACCAAACTTCACCAAGGATTGTGCGAGATTTATGTCCTATATGATCAGCGTCAAGGATGCCTGAGTATGTTGGAAATTCAGGCTACGCTACTTGATCAGATCAAGGAGAAACAGGTTGATGATGTGATCTTAGTGAAGTTAAGCAGTGAAGTGATGGATGGGAAAGCTCCGGGATTCGTGATTCAAGATGATGGATCATTCTGGTTTCAGGACCGAATCTGTGTGCCTGACGTAGTTGGCCTTCGCCAATTGGTAATGAAGGAGGCCCATGCGACAGCTTATTCTGTACATCCAGGATCCAGTAAGATGTACAAAGACCTCAAAAAGAAATTCTAGTGGCCCAACATGAAGTGGGACGTAGCAGAATTTGTGGCCAGATGCTTGACTTGTCAGAAGGTCAAGATTGAACACCGTAGACTAGGTGGTGAATTGCAACCTCTCCCAGTGCCAAAATGGAAGTGGGAGGATATTGCGATGGACTTCGTCACGGGGTTGCCGAAGACTCAGAGTCAGAAGGATGCCATATGGGTGATCATTGGCCGGCTCACGAAGAGTGCTCATTTTGTGGCCATCAAGTCAACTTGGGGAACCCAGAGGCGATCAGAAGTTTTACTACACGAGATTGTCCGATTGCATGGTATGGAAAAAAACCATTGTATCAGATCGTGATGGCCGATTCATGTCGAGGTTCTGGAAGGAACTCCACAAGGCCATGGGAACTGAGTTGAGGTTTAGTACTGCGTTTCATCCTCAGACGGATGGACAGTCTGAGAGGACCATCCAGACACTGGAGGATATGCTGAGAGCTTGTGTACTAGATCGTCCGACCAGCTGGGAGAATAGCTTAAGTCTGATTGAATTCACGTACAACAATAGCTGGCATTCTACCATCAAGATGGCTCCATTTGAGGCGTTGTATGGCCGAAAGTGCAGATCTTCGATTTGTTGGGATGAGAATGCCGACAAGATTCTGCTCGGACCGGAGTTAGTCGAGAGGACTGCCTCCAATATTGCCTTGATAAGACAGAGGATGCTTACAGCTCAGAGTCGATAGAAGTCTTATGCTGATCTGAAGTGCAAGAATGTCAAGTTTGAGGTTGGTGACAAGGTGTTTCTCAGGGTGTCGCCATCCAAAGGTGTGTTTAGGTTCGGCAAGTGTGGGAAGCTTAACCCTCGCTACGTGGGATCGTTTGAGATCCTTGACAGAGTTGGATCTCTAGCATACTGATTGACATTGTCGTCGTCGGCGCATCCGGTGCATAACGTGTTCCACGTGTCCCTGCTAAGGAAGTATGTGTCGGATGTGTCTCATGTGCTGAGTTATGAGGACATCGAGATTCAGGCAAATGGTACATACGAGGAGAGACCTGTGCATATTCTCGAACGCCGCGAGAAGCACTTGAGGAACAAGGTGGTACCATTAGTACGAATCCTCTGGTTCAAGTCAGGATCTGAGGAGATGACTTGGGAAACTTGGGAGACTGAGTCTGATATGCTTAGTCGTTTTCCCGAGCTGTTTTCGGCCTAGTTTCGGGGTCGAAACTTTTTTTTAAAGGGGGAGGTATTGTAATAAGCCCTAAAAGTCCCAACTGACGTTTTGTAAGAAAGACGTATTGGGCAATTTCTGTAACCTCTGTAAAATCCTTTTAAGGTGTTGATATACGTTTATTGAGAAAATGGGGTCTTAAATTATTTATGGAATGCTAAATGGGTAATTTAGCATGACCTCGAACAAGACCCGCGGCCAAGGACCCAGAGACACGAGCGCGGCAGTTCCGCGACCGCGGTTAAAAAAACTGCACCCGCGGTTTCGCCCAGGGGCAAACCGCGATCGCGGCTCTGAAACCGCGACCGCGGTTTTCTCTGTTCGTCTTCTTCGCCAGCTTCTAGAAGACCGACGATCGGCTTTCTCCTCGTGCTCCTAACGCCAGGGGAGTTGGATCGATTGGTTTGTCGGTGTGGGGTGAACTCCTGCTCCTCCATGGCTATAAAAGGGAGTCGTGACAGCATCTTCCTTCATCAATCTCAAGTTCTATCTCTCTCCCTCATTTAAATTCGTGTCGCCGGAGTTGTTGCTCATTGCCGGAGTTTTTAGTAGTCGTCGGAGGAGTTGTTGGCAACCTTGTGAAGCCTTAGAGTGGTGGTGATACGCGGTGGTGGAGAACAAGCCTCGTCGTCGTCGTCGGTAAGGCTTCGAAGCCGCCTAACCTCGTGTCGGGATGGAGACCCGCAACCGCGGGTTTGGCCCAGAAAACCGCGACCGCGGTTATGCCAACCGCGACCGCGGTTATGCCAACCGCGACCGCGGCTTTGTCCAGCAAGCGTGATCGCGGCCATGGTAACCACGACCGCGGCTCATGCCTTTTTCCCTTCGTTCCGTACCTTCGTTTTGTTTCGTATCTTCGTTTCGTATCATATCTAATTTAAGGCTCCGCTTTATGACTCGTCGTCGTAGGAATCTGTACTCAGATTCAAGTTCCAAATCTCGAACCCGATCTCTTCGTTCGTCAAAACTAAGGCAAGTGATGGTTCGCTTTTGTTCATTATTCCATGTTTCCCTTGATTATCAATTAATTGATTGTTAATTAAGATGGGATAAAAGTTGTTGTTTTCTGTTTGGGAACAAATTTAATAAAACAATGTGTTAAAATATGAATCTATAATAGGTTGTATATATTGCTAGAAACAACGCTATTATGTATGATATTACCGTAATGGTTTTGGTGTGGATTTATGTATGAACTTACATGTGTAGTTAGAACGAGTATTCGTAGGAACGCTATGTACCTTGCGAGGTCTAGCCGTTTCTTTATAACTGGTATTAGGAGGATTTTACCCTAGTACTTTCTAGTCATGACCGTACCCTTATTCAGGGTAGGTGCACTCAGCCGGTGCCAACAATCGGGATTTATTCCCATAAATATCTCTCGTATAGAGATGATGTGGATTAAAAGTTGTAACATGAATGTACGTTTTGGAATTAAGAAGATAAGTGTTGTTATATACATAATTAATATACCATCGGGCGAGGAGTACAACGTGGAAACCGCTCGGACTCTTGTTAGAGTAAGTCTTCTTTCCAATCTGGATTCACATTGCGCGGTGAGGTTGGTCGTGGACCCAAATAATCAAGGTCGTGTTTTAAACTTGTGTGAAAACTTAACGTTCCCAAATTTGACGAGGCTAAAGTCGTTATGCCTAATCAAAGTAAACCTCAAAAACCTAACTAAGTATAGTAGGCAAGCAAGGGTCGAATCCCACAAGGAGGTAGCAATCTTTCTAAGTGCAACAGTTGTATGTCAATAGTAACAAAGGGGGGTTTTGGTTTGTTTCAATGTAACAAAGTAATTAAAAGTAAAGGATGTAATCAATTGATGAGAAGTAACTTAGCCAGACAAATATCCACCATTCAGTTTGATTGGTTGATCCTAGATTATCTCAATTCCTTCCTATGAATATTCATGTCCCTATTTTGAAATAGTTATCAGTCCAACTAGTCCTGGTAACCCTAACTATCAAATGCACAAGAAACTATCAAGATTTAATCCAATAGCAGCAGTAAGCATAGGAATTAACCAGGATACATGAAACACTAACAACCCATAGCATTTAACACGTAATCAATTCTCTTCACAATAAACATTCACAACTAGTTCCTGTAAATCGTGGTTGCTACACAAGATAAGGGATTTCAACTAGAAATATCCAAACCCTAGCAATAGACAATTACTAATATCAACTAGTTGATCAGGCCAGTCAAATTAGCAAGAATCAATGGGATTAAGCACAAAGAGAAGAGATTTAATCAAAGGAAAGGAAATAGAGTTATAATCTCACAACCAAATACAAACGAAGGCTTCAATCGTCGGACTAAGCAATAGTTGCTTAGTTCTTCATAGTCTTCAAAACTTAAAACTCTAAGGGAAAAACTGATGTAAAACTTGAATAATTGTTGTAGAATGAAAAGTGGCTGCTACTTAACTAATAAGAAAAAACCTAGCAAACCCTAACTAAAAAGATAAGAAATAATATCTAAAAGGAAATAACGAAATAAAAGAAATATAAGAAAAGGAAATAAGATAAAACGAATCTTCGGACGAAATCCCGCTCCCGCGTCTGTGAACAGTATCCGCGACTGCGGAAAAGTTTTTGTAAAGTCTTCGCGTCTTCGTGTTTCCGCGACCGCGGCTGGATGATCTGCGATCGCGGAAAGTCTTATGTTGTTCTCTTCAGCTTTTTCTTCTTGCGGTCTTCTCGTGGTGGCTTCTTCTTCAACTCCTTAAGTCTTCATTTAAGCTCTTCCAAACCACCAAATCACATTTCCTTCTCCTCAACTCCATTCTCCACATTTTGCTCTAAATCCATCCAAATGGTACCTAAAACTCCGGTAACAACTCCTAGTTAAACCCTACAAAGTAGCGTTGATCACTAATGGTGAGGTTGAACGCTATAAGGCCCGGCTTGTGGCAAAGGGATACAATCAAGTGAAAGACAAAGATTATAAACACACTTTCTCTCAAGTCGCCAAGTTCACTACCGTCAGGGTTGTTCTTGCTTTAGCAGCTTCTAAGGGTTGGGATCTTCATCAACTCGATATTAATAATGCTTTCATGCACGGGTTTCTTGACGAAGAAGTGTTTATGACTCCTCCTCCTGGATATTCTAAAGCAGCTCCCGACCAGGTTTGTCGTCTCACTCGTTCTTTGTATGGGTTAAAACAGGCTAGTCGCCAATGGAACATTGAGCTCACCAAGCACCTGCTTCTTTTGGGTTTTGTCCAATCCAAACACGATTATTCTTTATTCACCAAATCTTCATCTCATTCATTCACTGTGGATCTCGTTTACGTGGATGATATGTTGCTTACGGGCACTTCTCTGACTGTTATTGATCATGCTAAGCAAGCTCTTGACAAGGCTTTCACCATTAAAGATCTGGGTATTGCCCGCTATTTTTTGGGCATGCAAATTGCGCGTTCTCCGTCTGGCATCCTCCTTAATCAGCACAAGTATGTACTTGATATCCTCACTGATGTTGGTATGTTGGATTGCAAACCCACTCGCTCGGACATTGCTTATACTGTTCAGCAGCTTAGTCAATATCTCTCGTGTCCTCGACTCCCTCATTGGCAAGCTGCCAAGTATCTTCTTCGTTATCTTCAAGGGACTTTCAACATCTCTTTGCAATATTCTGCACAGTCACTTCTTAATGTCTCTGTTTATAGTGATGTTGATTGGGGCAATTTCTATTTCTCTGGCAAGTCGCTTACTGGCTATTGTGTTTTCGTGGGTTCATCCTTGATTTCCTGGAAAACTAAGAAGCAACAAACTGTTTCAAAGTCTTCCACCGAGAGTGAGTATAGGAGTATGTCCATGGCATTGGCTGCTAGTGAACTCGTATGGGTTCAAGGATTGTTGACTCATTTGGGTGTTCATATTCCTCTGTCGATTCCTCTCCATTGCGACAACAAATCTGCTCAGCATCTCGCAGCCAACCTTGTTTTCCACGAGCGGACTAAGCATCTTCGAATAGACTGTCATTTTGTTCGAGATATGGTACAGGAGGAGTTTCTCAAAAATGTTCATGTGCCTTCTAGTCTTCAATTGGCTGACTTATTCACTAAGGCCTTGGGTGGTCATCAACATCGTTTTCTTGCTTCCAAGCTTGGACTTGTTTTTCCCATCACAAGTCCAGCTTGAGGGGGGCTATGGAGGATATCATTCTGTTAAGTTTGTAATTAGTTGTAAGCTGTTAGTGTGGGGCCCACTTAGTTAGCTTAGTCAGCAATTTGTTAGCTTACCTTTCAGTCATAGCTTAGCCTATAAATAGAGTTTGTTAGCTTGTAAATATGTGAGTGAATACAATCAGAAATATCTTTGTCTTCTCCTGGTTACAAGAGTGAAACACAATTAGATTTTCTTATGATCTTGAATCTTCAAAAAATCTAATATGAAGTCTCACTTGATTTGCTAATAAGTGATAATCAACATCTGTGACCATGATCTCGAGTTCACTCCGTCTTTAAAAAAAAAAAAACAGAAAAAAAAGCAAGAAATTGTTTATACGAATTAAATGAACCATATATATACTTCGATACGTCTCAAATGTTTAATCATAACACAATTAAGCTAGTTCTCACTCACCAACATTCAACATATAACTTAACCTTATTTTTCTTAGATATTAAATATTCACGTACATACCCGCGTGCCAAAGTACATAACGGTCCGTATCTTATATTAATGATAACCCCGTCACTAACTCAAAAGGCCACATATTTTTCCACTTGCACATATTATATACGTATATTATTTATCCAAAATGGACCCCCTTCCATGAACAAAGAAACTTGGGAACTTGGAAATCACAAAAGTTCTGCTCTTAAGACAAACTATATAGTATAAAATGTTAGATATATATATGGGAAAGTCAAACCATTAAATATTGATTTGATTCATGTTAAGGCTGCCAAATGATTAGCATTCCTTATGGAGGAAGCACGAACAATTGCCCTAGCCTTCTGCTATGCACAAAGAGTGAAACAGTGTCCACTAATTAAGTGTGCCCTACCTAGCTACAATTTACAAATTAATGCGTGATTCCCTTTATCCCTACAAAAATGGCAAGTTGGGACGTCTTTGCTTCATCATATATTTGGTAGCTTCACTAGTTAATCAAGGTCACGGGTTAATCTTTTTTCATATAAGAAAATGGTTCAAATTACCAAACGTATAGTAAGGTTCCGTTCGGCAGAGTTTTTTTGCACATGAACGAAGCTTCTTTTTTTTTTCATCTTCTTATTGAGTGTTTGGCAAAAAATTATTCATCTAGCTTAACAAGCTTATTGTAGATGAATGTAGCTTAATTTTGTTGATTTTTTTTATGTGAACCCCCAACATTATGGAAGCTTAACCAACTTAACGTAATTTTTTACCCACTGGTGCCCTTAAATGAACACATAAAATAGCTCGTAACTATCATTATGAAATTATATAAACAATTGTATCATGAAATTATGTACACAGTTTTATCAGTATTACGTATCGATCTCCTCAATTAGACTTTTATCAAAAATTTAGTATTAATTACAATTGATAATTTATTGATCTATAAAAGCTCCAATTTATAGACGAACATGAAATCGAAAACGAGCAATAGATTGAAACCAGAAGTAGATGGATTTATATTTAATTACCCATATACATATGGATGAATTAAAGTGAAACTATACCAGCATCGACGTTCGTGAAGATGTTGATGTGTGAGAGATGAGGAGGCGGCAATATAAAATATAGAGTTAAAAAGTACTCACATGGATCAAAATACAACTTTAATTGTATATGCGCCAAAATATAGATGTATTATCATACCATTTTCGTAATTTTATTACTATTACTTAAAAATTATGCTCGTAGTACCGAACATTCAACTAGCTTTTAAAGATAAATTAAGCCAGTGAATCCAGCTGCAGCTCCAGCTACTCATTCAGCTACAATTTCAGCTACTTATTCAGCTTCAACTCCAGTTTCAGCTCGATATGCCGAACGAAGCTTAAATTAAGAAATCGATAAAATCCACATCCATATAAATCGACATAAAAAACAAACATAAAAAGGACAAACTACGGAGATCGAATACAATAAAATAATTAAATAGACTAATTAAGCGATGTAAAGAGTAGGGTAAGCGTACAAAGCACAAAAAGGCAATAAAAAGAAAATAAATTTTTGGTGAAGAAACTATAAAATTGTTCTCCATAATATGTGAAGATCGGTTGAACGGCACCCAAACTTTATAGCTTATAAAATCTGTTTTAATTCTAAGTAAGGGCATAGGTTACTAAGAGGCTAGATTTGAAAATATTCTCTTAGATTTTACTACCCTGTTCCATTTTTTAAAGCTTTTATCTACTAGGGGTTTATCATTTTTCAATGTGTGGATAATTGTTTCCAATCGTAAGATAGATTATCATTAAGGGTGCGTTTGGATTCTTAAAATAATGCATTAAAATGTATTATCTTATATTAAATTGATAATTTAATACAAGATAATACATTTTAATATATTATTTTGAGTGATCCAAACGAACCCTAATTCTACGAAGTTAAATACGCTTCCACTTACATTAGCTATGTTATATTTTAGGGGTGTTTTGTTTCCAGTAATTGAAAACAGCATTGTATTGTTTGTTATAATCAGCAGGGAAATATAAATAGGAGTTGTAACACCGTGCGTGGGCAGCGCAGAGATAGCCCATACTGATGGACAGGAAGTAGGAGGCCCAAATTCGGCCCATATTATAGAATCGG
This sequence comes from Rheum nobile, assembly GCA_027886185.1. Lineage (NCBI taxonomy): Eukaryota > Viridiplantae > Streptophyta > Magnoliopsida > Caryophyllales > Polygonaceae > Rheum > Rheum nobile. Next base: position 377,379 of record WOAB01000616.1, on the reverse strand, counting down.
AGGCCCATATGTTTTTTCATCTCCATGAACTATCATCAACTGCAAACATAAGAATGTTCAGATGTGGGCCCAACAGGCTCAGACATCTGGATACCCGACTCATATATATATCCATCCAGAATCCACTGCTGATCCGGGCCACCCGAACTAATGCTAGGTTTTGTTAACTTGAGAGTTTGAGAGAAATTAGTGTGTATTTGAATTCAGCAATTTACCGATTATAAGTAACTTAATGACATGTTTTTACCTCATAATGAAATAATCCTATCATCGTGAAAAGTATAAACTTCAAGAGATAAAAAGTTCGTTAACATGTTTTTCACTCGATCATAACCCTATTTCCTAATGTGTGTATCAGACTCTCCATCGATGTATACTTCCACTCTATACGTACTCTCGACACCTTAGCTAAGATATTTATTGTGTTTACAATTATGGTTTGAGGTCGAAATCTATGTTACAATATAATCTTGTTATAAATATAATATAGTTGCCTATTAAATTTACTACATATAAATAATATAATTAACTATTGAAGTATATTAATTCATCGTTTACCTTCTTTTTATTTTTTTAAGCATAACGTCATTTACCTTCTACATTAAAAGGTGCACACAGTCACAGTAACTATAAAAACGGGTAAATTTCACAAATACATTAGCAAGTTAAAGGAATTTTTCATAAAAACGCCTCTCAATTAGGTTTTCTTTCTAAGATTCACCTTTATAGCTATCTGAGCTTACTTAATTGTGAATTTCACATTTGAACGGTGAGAAATCCAAGTCTATTATATAAGTAAATGAATCACTCTTTTCATTGCCAATCAGAATTCAACTCCGTTGGACTTGACGGTTTGGCCCATATAAAGAACTCCCCGTAATAATTAGTGGTATCATGGCCAATGCATGGTTCAGCTTGAGACCTGACGTGATTTGTGAGGATTCATATATAAGTGAGGGAGAAAATTCTTGGGAGTCAATTATAAAACCCAATATATAAATAATATTAAACTTAAATATCGAGCTTGGGAGTTGGGGCATATGAACACCTCCCCGCAATAGCTAATTGACCAAACGTATTTAAGAATAAATGGAAAGAAATTTGCACAAAGAAGATTATGAGGGAGGGCTCTTTGAGATAAAAACCTGATTTATGGGAGAGCTTATAAAAAAATATCTATAATTTATGCTAGTTTTGTGTAGCTTACCCTAAAAAATCATAAAAGAATATGTAACACGTAATAATGGAGGTAGCCGGCCAGTAATAATGGAGGGGTGGACGTTAGTAGGTGGTGCAAACTGCAAAGTGTGATGCTGTGCGGCCCCTGAAAGGGGATTCAGAAGATGTATTATTATTATTATTTTTTTTTTTATTTTATTTTATTTTGAAAAAGGTAAATATATTGCATGTATAAAACATAAGATGTATTATGATTTGCCAAAACGTACTACCACCTTTGCCAGCACAGCACAAATTAACCTAGCTAGCTAGCTAGCTAGGACGTGGGACACAAACCCCCATTTAGATATGCACATTCATCTGTATACACTTTTCAACAGCTAGCTAGCTGCAGTAAAATCCCATTTGAATTGGGAATCATTCATTGTATCAGGTATACTAGCAGCTAGCTAGCTGTGCTGGAGTGGGAAGTATACACGTCTGCTCTTAACTTGCTTGCTAGAAGAAAAAAAAAAAGGGTTTTATTTAGGCTTTTATATTTATTTATATGCTTGAGAGAACAAACTTTGTACTAATTAGCTACTAAGATATATGCAGGCAATTCCACTTTTAAGCTAGTATACAACAAAATGCAAAAAATATATCAAGGGCTTGTGAGTTAAGTAAGGTAATTAGTGGAAGGAGAAAGTTATTAACAATTGATTTAGAACATGTTTAATGATGGTCCTTTGATTGAGTTTCTTAAGACATTTAAAATAATTCAGGAAAATATTAGAACATTGGGTTGAATTAAGAAATGAGTATCATGTCGCTGATATTCACTTATTATCATTGTTTTAATTTTTTCGAAAATTTATGACATTGTTTCTTTTTCTTAAAAAACCCCGTAATCACTACATAATAGAATTTCAGATTCAGTCAACTATAAATTCATTATAATAATTATATGAAGAAGAATTATCAATTCACCTATAACGAATGTAGGGTTTTTTTTTCCTCCTCTGACGATCTACATATATATATCTAATGTATACATTACGTACTACTATTAAACATGAGTACATATATACATTATTATACACATATATAACTAGAGCAATTATCGCAAATTAATGTCTTCCAACAATTAAAGTTACAACTAATAGTTTAAGGGCGGACTCATGTTGGACAGCCCCCAATGGGAATTTTTTTACAAATATTTTTGTTATTTTTAAAATTACTTATGTATTTTTAATTTTTTAAAATTAGAGATATTTGTTATATATAACCTTAAAAATATAATTTTATCCAAATTTACACACAAATCCTTCAAAAAAATATACTATCTCCTATATCTCTCTATGTTTGATAGTTTTGGGGAGAAAACAAAAACGCAGTAGCTCCGGACATCACTCCTACAATTTTTCACATGATTTGGAGCCCGTTTCCGACGATCTATAATCCCTATGTGAGTATGTGACCATCTACATTCAACTTTGTCTAAGAGCCAAGATAAATCAATTTTAAACTCATCAAATATCTCCTTATTTGTGTTAAATTTTTTGAAATTTAAATAAGGTTTATGGGTTTAGAAATTTTAAAATCATTTTTTATACAAAATAGGACAAATTGGTTGAAATTATGCAAAGAAAGTAGTAAGTTGGATTAATATTGAGAAAATTCGATTTGGAGTTCGAATATAGGGTTTGTCATATGGAATTGAAGTTGTTTGTGCAAGATAGACTTAGTGTAATCATCAATTTGTTTAGGCAATGGCTAAATGCACGCGGTTTCGCGTCTAAATGGACGCGAAACCGTGCGCGTAGCTTAGCAGCACGGTTTCGTGCTGCTAAGCTACGCGCACAGGGATAAAACGGGCATAAACCTGTGCGCGTAAGCTACGCGCACAGGGGAAAAAAATATCATTTATCCATGCGCGTAAGCTATGCGCACAAAAAAAAAATCTTCCCATAATCATGTAGAGAATTTCAATACGAGTCCGTGCATATAAAATGCGTCCAAAACGGACATCGTTTACCCCTCCAAAAGCCCAAAAAATAAAGCCTTTCTACCCAAGTTTTTTACAATTTGGCACGGCATATAGCGCATTGTAGTGAAATTTTTTGGTATTTTTTGCATTTTTCTACTATAATTTTGTATAAAACTTTAATATGAGTCCGTACATAGACCTGTCAAAACCGACCCAACCCGAAAGAACCCGAACCCGACCCGAACGTCACTTGGTCAAGAAGGACCCGAACGCAAATTCGAGCTCGCAGGTCCCCTTTAATTTATATATTTTATTTCATTTATATTAATATTTTAATATACTTTATTAAATAATAATATAATATTAATTATATTTTTATAATTATTTTATTAAAGTTAAAAATCATAATAATAATCATAAGAAAATGACATGTTCGACCCGCCGGGTCAACCCGAACCCGCCCGACCCGAAAATTTTACCAACCCGATATGACCCGAACCCGACCAACCCGACCCAATTGACAGGTCTATCCGTACATATAAAATTCATATAGTTATACTTATGTATTATAGTATTTCATTAAATTTCGTATAGTTACACTTATATACTATAGTATTTCATTATATTTCATATAGTTACACTTATGTACTATAGTATTTCATTAAATTTCGTATAGTTACACTTATATACTATAGTATTTAACTATATTTCATATAGTTACACTTATGTACTATTGTAATTCATTAAATTTCTTATAGTTACACTTATATATAGTATTTCATTAAATCTAGTATACTTAGACTTATATACTATAGTATTTCATTATATTTCATACAGTTACACTTGTATATTATAGTATTTCATTAAATTTCATATAGTTACACTTATGTACTATAGTATTTTATTAAGTCTAGTATAATTAGACTTATATACTATAGTATTTCATTATATTTCATATAGTTACACTTATGTACTATTGTAATTCATTAAATTTTATATAGTTATACTTATGTACTATAGTATTTCATTAAATTTCATATAGTTACACTTATATACTATAGTATTTCATTATGTTTCATATAGTTACACTTATGTACTATAGTATTTCATTAAATCTAGTATACTTAGACTTATATACTATAGTATTTCATTATATTTCATACAGTTACACTTGTATATTATAATATTTCATTAAATTTCATATAGTTACACTTATGTACTAGAGTATTTCATTAAGTCTAGTATACTTAGACTTATATACTATAGTATTTCATTATATTTCATATAGTTACACTTATATACTATATTATTTCATTATATTTCATATAGTTACACTTATAAAATACTATAGTACATAAGTGTAACTATATGAAATATAATGAAATACTATAGTATATAAGTCTAAGTATACTAGACTTAATGAAATACTATAGTATATAAGTGTAACTATATGAATTATAATGAAATACTATAGTATATAAGTGTAACTATATGAATTATAATGAAATACTATAGTATATAAGTCTAAGTATACTAGACTTAATGAAATACTGTAGTATATAAGTCTAAGTATACTAGACTTTATAAAATACTATAGTACATAAGTGTAACTATATGAAATATAATGAAATATTATAGTATATAAGTCTAAGTATACTAGACTTAATGAAATACTATAGTACATAAGTGTAATTATATGAAATTTAATTAAATACTATAGTACATAAGTGTAACTATATGAAATATAATGAAATACTATAGTATATAAGTCTAAGTATACTAGACTTAATGAAATACTATAGTACATAAGTATAACTATATGAAATACTATAGTATATAAGTCTAAGTATACTAGACTTAATGAAATACTATAGTACATAAGTATAACTATATGAAATATAATGAAATACTATAGTATATAAGTCTAAGTATACTAGACTTAATGAAATACTATAGTACATAAGTGTAACTATATGAAATTTAATGAAATACTATAGTCCATAAGTGTAACTATATGAAATATAATGAAATACTATAGTATATAAGTCTAAGTATACTAGACTTAATGAAATACTATAGTACATAAGTGTAACTATATGAAATACTATAGTATATAAGTCTAAGTATACTAGATTTAATGAAATACTATAGTACATAAGTGTAACTATATGAAATTTAATGAAATACTATAGTATATAAGTCTAAGTATACTAGACTTAATGAAATACTATAGTACATAAGTGTAACTATATGAAATATAATGAAATACTATAGTATATAAGTGTAACTTTATGAAATATAATGAAACTCTATAGTACATAAGTGTAACTATATGAAATATAATGAAACACTATAGTATATAAGCGTAACTATACGAAATTTAATGAAATACTATAGTACATAAGTATAACTATATGAAATATAATAAAATACTATAGTATATACTATATTATATAAAGTTTTTATTCTCGATTTTTGGCTTTTTGGAGGGGAAAACAATATCTATTTTGGATGAATTTTATATGTACGGATAGACCTGTCAACTGGGTCGGATTGGTCGGGTTCGGGTCAAATCGGGTTCGGGTCATATCGGGTTGGTAAAACTTTCGGGTCGGGCAGGTTCGGGTTGACCCGACAGGTCGAACATGTCCTTTTCTTATGATTTTTATTATGATTTTTAACTTTAATAAAATAATTATAATAATATAATTAATATTATATTATTATTTAATAAAGTATATTAAAATATTTAATATAAATGAAATAAAATATATAAATTAAAGGGGACCCGCGAGCTCGAATTTGCGTTCGGGTCCTTCGGGTTCGGGTCCTTCTTGACCCAGTGACGTTCGGGTCGGGTTCGGGTCCTTTCGGGTTGGGTCGGTTTTTGACAGGTCTATGTACGGACTCATATTAAAGTTTTATACAGAATTATAGTAGAAAAATACAAAAAATACCAAAAAATTTCACTACAATAATGCGTTATATGCTGAGCACCAAATTGTAAAAAAAATGGGTAGGAAGGCTTTGTTTTTTGGGCTTTTGGAGGGGCAAACGATGTTCGTTTTGGATGCATTTTATATGCACAGACTCGTATTGAAATTCTCTACATGATTATGGAAAGAAAAACAAAATTCGATTTTTTTTTGTGCGCGTAGCTTACGCGCATGGATAAATGACATTTTTTTCTCTGTGCGCGTAAGCTACGCGCACAGGTTTATGCCCGTTTTACCCCTGTGCGCGTAGCTTAGCAATACGAAATCGTGCTGCTAAGCTACACGCACGATTTCACGTCCATTTAGACGCAAAACCGCGTGCATTTAGCCTTTCCGTTTGTTTAACATCAGGCTAAATTTTTCTCATTCATAAGAAAAATAGAAAAAATTGATGAGATTTTTTGTTTGTATTATCTAAATCCGTATGGTTTTCATTCACGTCGGGCAAGGTAATGAAATTTGTCCATTATCACTTTAGAGCTTTTGCATTTAGCTATTTGATGTCGAGTGAATAAAATAATTTTATTCGAGACTATTTAGTGGACATTTGTATTTTCCTCTTGAGGATTTTTTGCGCTAAAATCTTGGCTGTCTATTATATAAAATAGGTGCACTACTCTATTAAAAAAATTGGACTCGGTCACTTGATAAATTTAGGGTTGAAGAAGTTATTTAAATTGTTGAGAGAAATATCTCAAGCCTAGAACGAGCTACATACCACATATATACAGTTGAAAAGGATCGAGCAACACGATTAACAAGCTCACGTGTCATCCACGTCAGACATTACTAATTGAAGGATACACAGCTGCATATGAGCTGTAAAGTACACATGAGCTACTCCCTCCGTTCCAAATTATAGTTTTTCTTTTGACTTTTAATATTATTTATAGTTGAAGAGAATTTTTAAGATTTCTTTTAATATATAAGAAAAAATATAGTTATGTGATATCTTGTTTGATTCGTCTCAATAATTATTTTGACAATATAAAAAAAATTATAATTTTTATTAATATATAATTAGAGATATTAATAATATAAAATACAAATCGATAAACAAGATAAATCAAAAAAAAAACTATATTTTGAGACGGAGGAAGTATGATATACCGAAACTCCACCGGGTGTATTATCTTCAACGTGTATCAATTAATGACTATTTCAATTTACAAATACACACTCATACAAAATTGAAAACAGATGGATGAAACTGAGTTTCCTGTATTTAGCACGTACTATTCACTTCACGTACGGTACGTACGAATACCCAAATGGGCCAAATCGCAACGTCATATTAATTGAAGAAAAATTAAAAGACAATTACCAAAAGTCACTAGATATTTGTATTAAATTACAAGCTAAGGGTGCAGGTAATTAATTGATAACTTTTACAATCAGTTAATTAGGGGTTAAAAAAAAACTTGTGTGGTACATCCAATTATACAAAAGTAAAGAGGGAAATAGACAGGAACAAATCAAACAGAAAGTTAAAGGAGGGAGTGAGAGAGAGCAGGTGACAGCATGATTGCACCTTATGACTGCATCCAGCGCCCAGTGCAGTGCAGTGCACTGCAGTGCATATACACTCTATTTAAAACACACTCAATTCAAAGTTGAAACTCTCCTCATTCAATCATATATTAATATATATTGTCACAAATCCACTTACCATTAATTGTTCCATCTCTGCATATATATCTTAACCGTATACACTCTAATAAAACAGTCACACAAAACTCACACTCATATCGAGTGGGTCATATATTATATAGGACAGTATGGAGTATAATTTTGTCTAATTCAATTGTAACCAAATTTACAATGACCAATTAACCTTAGCCAAAATGCTTACAGCTCAAGACAAAACATTGTGAACTCCAAAGTCTCTTCGCCCCCACCACTACCACCATGGGCGGATCTACGGGGGCGGCCGCCCTCACTTCTCCCGGCAAATCCCTTATATATATATATATGTCGAATTTATGGTTAAATCTCCTTTGAATTTTCAATTTTTATTATATATACATAAAATGATAAGTAAATGACAAGAAAAATGTATTGGCTTAGTGGTATTTATTTTGAAACTTGTGTTATTAAGCATGTTTATTTCTTTTTTTTTCATGTTTTATTTTTTTTATTAACATAAAAATTAAAAATCTTACATTATTTAAATAATTTTTCAAAACGTTAAAAAATAGAGTATATATTGTATGAATTAATCAAATTTCAAAAGGTAAATCTCATATTTTTTTTAGTTTTAAAATATTAATAAAAATATTGATTTGTTAAGTGAAAAATATATAAAACTCGCCCTCCTTCAATTAAATTATAGATCCGCCAGTGACTACCACCACAATTTCAGCTCATCCATTTTCATAATTTGTACGTACAACTCATTACCAAATTAATGTATTTGAATAATATTAAAAAAAAAAAGATATTTCATAGGAGATGTTAAGCCAAAGAAGATTCAACAACTTGTATGTTGTTCAGAGATTCAACAGAAAGAACAAAGATAACAAATTTAAGTTGAATATTATATGATCAGCGGCGCCACAGCAACAAATAATTAATTTAATTGCTTTTTTCAGCAACTCCCATAAGAAATTTCACCTGGGTTGACAGACAAGGCGGTTTGGGAAATCTGTGAGCACGAAACCCTAAAATCTGTTCATCTCAAAAGCATGTAATTTATAGAGAAACTACCAAAATCTATGTACCCGTACTATATCTACAAACCCCAGGAAAAATATCACAGTTCAATTTATTTTAGTCCACAGAAATGAAACATAATAACAATAACAATAACAATAAAAAACAACAGATGCAGAAGAGAAAATGTATAATTTAACCAAACAAACTGAGAGATGGAGGAAGGAAGAGATGAGAGCCATTAATTGCTGCTGCAGCATCATCAAGATTCTCAACATGGCCTTGCTTGTTTCAAACAGCCATATATATATAATGGCTAGAATGAAGCAAGAGCTTTTAATTTCATCCGAAATTAACAAGTATGTGAATCTTGATGATGCTCCAACTGAAATCAATGGCTGATTAATTTGTTTGATGCTCCTCTTGACTAACTCTTTCTTTTATCTGTTTCAACACTTCACAAACACACCAGAGAGAGAAACAAGAGGAGGAGCTCTTCCTAACCCTAACCCTAAAAAGGGGCACCTGAAAAAAGTAAGGTAGAGAAAAAAGGGAGACTCAGAAATATTCTTTGAGGATAGAAAAGGGATTTAAAAAAGATTAGTGACCCATGTTTTGAAAAAAGCTTATTTTTCTTAAATTTAACAAAACAGAAAAGAGATTAGTGTCCCTCTTGGCAATCAGAAAGGTCATAAGATAGGAATTAAGCCCCAAGAAGAGAAAAAAACAGAGGAAAGTTTTGGAAAACAAAAAACGGAGAAAGTGAACTGAACAAGAACAAGAATAAGAAGAAAGGGTAAACAGGATTGGGGCTTAATTTATAGAGAGGGATGGGTGATTTGTGTGATGTGTTGGAGATAAAGCAAAGCAATGAATGTGATGCGAGAGATATTAGGATTGGTTGGTTCAGAGAGAGAGAGACCCACACTTTACCAAAAAAAAAAGAGAGAGAGACCCACATCAGTTGCACATCGCGATCCAATGTACCAGATTTACCAATTAAATTAACCCCTTTTTTTTTACAATTTGTTACTGCCCAATATGGGTGTCCGATCAGGATTTTCATTTTATTGTTTGAAAGTATGTAGAATTTTCCAAGTGGGCAATAAATAATACTCCGTATTCAGAAGGAAAAAGATTGATGATTTATTCTGCGTTCTGTACAAGTTTGTAGGGGAGCGTGTTTTTTTTTTTTTTTTTTTTTTGAAATTGACATCTGATTTTAATTTCTGGTCATACACACCACCCAAAATTCTATTCAATTTCACGCTCCAACTTAATTTAATTCACTAGCTATATAGCTCTTTGTAATTTCGATCTTTTTAGCTTAGCTTTTAGGGATTTTAAGGTTTCTTGTTGAGTTCTCTAATTTTCCATTTTTGGGGCCTTTTTCTTGCCCAGAAGATTTCTTATTTCTTACTCTTGACCTAAATTAATGCTGCACCTAGCTAGCCATCTACCTTGAGAATTTAATTACGAATTTCAAATTTACCTTGAGAAAGTTCCCTTGGTCTAACATTAATTAAGATATTAAACTTGAGGATATACTTTGGACTAGATGTGAATGTAGTATATAGCTCTCGGGTGTGGTTAATAAAATGTGAAATTAAAATATTATTGAATATTTATAAAAACTAATAAAACTTAATCTTTTGACACACATGGTAATAAAGTTTTTGTAGGATTAAAATTGAAAGTATATATGTCAATTTGTATATAAAAATGTAAAATAAATTAGAAATTTCATAGATATAACTTCATAAGAAAACACTTAAATTAGATTTAAGTAATGAGAATGATTAATTATATATAATTAACTAAAAGGTAAAAAAATGTTAAATTATATCACATATTTATTTGAAATATTCTTTTTATATATATTACCACTTTTGCATCATAAATCATATATGACCAATTATATTTTCAATTGCATGTTACCAATTATTTGAATTTATGTATTTAAAATATAAAAAGTCACATAACTAATAATGTAAATATATATTATAAATACTTTTATTTGCAAATAAGAAGAAACTAATAAGTTAAAATATACATTATAAAAACATTATTTACAAATAAGAAGAAACTAATAAGGTAAAGTTATAAATAATCTATGGGATAATAATGTCTATTATTAAGGTAAGTTATTTTAGGTAAGAGAATAAAATACGTAAATATAAAAATTAGGAAAGAATAAAATTATAATTGAATATTAATATTTATCTACGTCGCATACCTTATGAGATGACAGATAAAAAAGATAATTAAGGCTTTAGTATAGTATACACTAGCATAGTACCCGTGTCAAGCACGAGATATGATTTATTAAATATTTTTAATTATATGACTATAAAATTTATAAAGTCAAAAATATTTTATGGTACTAAAAAATGATTAATTTTACACATTAGTGTTCATAAAAAATGTCATAATATAGAAAAGACAACAATAACCGAAAACATTCACCATTACTATCCAAGCCAAACTTTGATGTTAAATATAAATTATATTTAGTTATAAGTTTTGTATAATGAACTTTTTCATAGGATTTTTTAGTTATCTTCTTATTATAAAAATTAAATTGATATTATATAATAATATTAATCAAGGTGAAAATATTTTTTGTATTTAACTAATTTCAAGATATATTGTTCTTTGGATTATCGGCAAATCAAAATAGACCAGGTCAACCTTTTTTTTTTATTGTTAGCTCTAAGAAAATTTTGAGGCGAATCATTAAAAAACAAAGTTTCTATGTATATCTCTCTTAAAAAGAGGAATTTAAATACATATATATAGAGAGAGAGTGATGTATATATATGTAGCCAAATAAAACTATCAATTGAAAACTAAAGTAATGAAGAAAAAAAAACATTTCATAGAAAGTGAAATCTTGTATAGACGTATAAAAAAAAGTTATCTTGTATAGACGTATAAAAAAAGTTTATATATTCTCATGTAATCGATAGCATTATAGTATGAATAATTCACAGTCAAATATTGAGATATATATAATAATAGAAAATAAAGAAATAGATTCTTTCAAAAATATACTTACAAATTTATATGAACACCATATAAGAATTATAGCCTCAAAATTATGAGCTAGTCTTCATGTGAACGATAGACCAAGTTGGATTATGCATGTTTTCGATACAATGGAGACCTCATTCGAAACAAAAATATAATTGACGAACATGCAAGACTTTGACGTTGTTGAATAACAAAATAATTATTTCTTTGTTACCCATTTCTTATGGTATTTTAATTATATCCGAGGAGAGTCAAAATATTTAACATGATATAAGAATATAAATTTAGATATTAAAAGTAATTAATTTTTTTCTATATGCAATAAGTAATTAGAATTTAAGGGTTTTTATCAATATTATGTGTGATATTATAGAGAGAACAAAATCCACAAAAATCTCAACCGCTACTTATAAAATCTAAAAGGAAACTCATACATGAAAAATATAAAAAAGGGAATTTGGCAAGATATTCCAACTTAAATACGTTTTTACATAATAAATTTTATGTAAATATAAATTATTATAAAAAATATTGTTAATGTGGACGCAACATTTTTAATATTTTTTTTTTGTTTTTATAATTAAACTTATTTACTTAGATAAAGTTGAATATATAATGAAATCGAATTTACTATTATAATTTTATTAAAAGACTGAATAACGTGGCGGATGATGATTGATTAGTGATGACATGTAGGTGAATTAAACGTAATGTTGACACGTATGATTTATGCATCTTCTTTAGTATATATATAATATAGAACAATTTTTCTAACCTATGCCCTAAGGATAATAGGGCATAGATTTAGATCCTATACGTAAAAACTTTTGATTATGTGTTAATTTTTTTAAATATTTTATTTTTTTTTAAATGGATTCACCTTTTTTTTTTTAGAATTTATATTTCTTAATAGTAATTCTTAACTTATGCTCTTAGAGCATTAAGTTAGAAAAAACCGATAATCGAATATAGATATAGATAGATGAAACAAGATATACTATGATTTTATTTCACTTCTTTAAGGTTTTAGCAAGTGCTTTTTTATATTACGAAAATAAGTGTGCAGTAGTAATGAGTAGATAGATTGTACTATGTTAAAATTGTATATTCATACAGGTCACCTTTTTTCGTTTTGAAACCCCTACCCAAGAGTTTTTTTATAGATCTTAGTTACTTTAAGTCGTTTATGCTCTATTTAGTACCAATTCAGATTAAAAATATCTAGATTGCACTTTAAGTTTAATTATTCTTTACTTTTAGTTTATCCAACTAATTTATATTTTTTATAAATGGGAAAATTTCAACAAACCTCCCATATAATATAGGACTCTTTTTTTACGAATTTTAATACTTTATTTTTCCCGTGAAAACATTCAAATTCATCATTTTGTTTAAGAACAGGTGATTCTATTTTCAAGAAGCGACTTGGTCAGACGCATAGCAAGAACTCCTAAGTCTTTTATTTCTCTAAAAGTGAAGCTAAAAAATAAATATTCGTATTTAGTTATTTTTAGTGTGTTTCAATGGAAACACAATGACATTTTCATGTTTAGCAATATTTTTTAAATTAATAATTTAATTTTGAAATTTTCTTTTATCAATTTTATTTTAAAAAAATATTTAAAAATAATTTTCAAATTTAATTTCTTAGCATATCCTCATAAGCAGTTCATATTTTTCCTTCACAAAACATAAATTTCCAATTAGCCTATAAACTTTCACTTTTTAACGAGAAAGATAGGTAGCACAAATCCAATATATCTAGGGACATTTTATATGATCTTTTGAATGAACTAGAAGATAGCTACCACGTACGTCATGAAAACGGTCAAAATTAATTATAGCATAAAATCGTTTCATCTATCTGTTTCTATACTACTATTAAAGTCGTAATTATATTTTTTACGTGTCATTTATTTATCTATTTATCTTTATTCTATTTATAATTTATTTTATCTTTTATTTATACAAAATTTCTAAATTATCACTCCAAAATATTTCTTATTGTACATGATAATTCTGCACTTACCAAAAACAATATTATCATACTTAATTAGTGTCCATAATATAATATGTACGTTAATAGTCTGTAAACTCCATTATAAAGATATGTATATAGATAGATGGTCCGTAAATAGTTAACGTTATACGGTTCATCCACCAACATACATATAATTATGCACTTACCAAAAAATTATTATCATACTTAATCAGTGTTCATGATTTAATAAGGGTAAATAGATTGTCCGTAAACTCCATTACAAAGAATACAATATGTAGTTGTATTTTAGTGCAGTTTTATTTTTAATCATTATATAAAATTCCTAATTTATATTTTCTTCTATTAATATAAATTCACAAATCTACCTTCAATTTTCATCATACAATACACTTTATAAATTATTTCAATCAAGAAATTATATTTCCGATACATCATGTTAATTTTCCAATATAATTCTCTTTTATATTTTACATACTATAAACAAATTTAAATTTATTCTTAAAAATATATGGTCATACCCGTGCAAGGCACATGGACACATGCTAGTCTATATATCTATATATATATATATATTAAAGCAGAAGCATAAATCCTACGTGTCGTCACCACATTCAATTCACCTACGTGTCATTACTCATCCAATCATAATTCGCCACATAATCCTGCCTTTGAAAAAAATTATAACATAATTGATTTTTTTTGCTTGGCCTCCCTCTCCACTCTAGGAATAATGGTACCAAGGCCGATAGAAAATATTAAAATATCAAATAATTCACAATAATGGTACCAAGGCCGATAGAAATATAATGGTACCAAGGCCGATAGAAGAAGAAGTCGACAACTGATATACTTATTCTCCTTTTATCGACGCCATCGCACTAATTGAAATTTCAAAATGCTACATAGCTCCGATAATGTATGTCTTCATATGACGAAAAAGACTATTTCTAATGAACATGTTTCGATGTATAAACAAGACTTGAATGTAGATTTTAATATCATATTATTTTAAAAATAATAATAAATCAAATCTCGTGTTTGGCTCGGGCACTATGTGCTTAACTATAACTGCATTTTAATTTCAAAATTAAGGGTTCGTTCGGTATGTCTTATTTGGAGACTTATCAGGGCTTATTTCCCAGATCAGCCATGGAGGCTTAAACGGAGCTCTGAGACTCGTTCGGTATGTAAGTCTCTTAAGGAGGCTTATCTTGACTGAAAAATGGGCAAAAATTATAGCCTCAGTTTGAAGCTTATGGAATTATTTGAGGTGGCTTATCCTGAATCTGGGCATTTCTACCCCGATAGTTCTCTTCCTCCTCGAGCAAGCGTCGACCGGTCTTCTTTCGAAGGCAACTCTTCTTCCTCCTCGTCGAGCTCAAAGGTATGTTCCTCTTCCTCCTCACTGATCTTGTTCTTGTATTTCCAGATCTGTAATCCTCTTCGACAACATCGAAGCTCCATCGCCCACTTGTTTAGGGTTTTTCCATATCTTCTTCCATGTTCTTCCTCTTATATCTTCTTCCTCCTCTTTGCTCACAGAAGCAATTTCTGGGTGCGATTTCACTCTTCTTTTATCTCTGGTTTTGGTCTTCTTTGGGTCTTCGATCCTTCACCTCGTCCAGCTCATAGATTTAAGTATATTTGTGATTTTTTTAGGTTTCGTTTGATTAGGATGTTGTACAAGTTCGGTTCTATGTGCGATTTTAGGGTTTCACATATTTTGATTTTGGGGATTTATTTAGGATATGGGATTTGTGGACTAAGGGATTGGATTTGTCGATTTAAGATTGGTTGTTATTGTATTTTACACGTTGTGCTAATTGTTGAAATTGGTTGAGGAATGTTGTTGCTCGGGACTCGACTATTGCAAAGGCCATTTCACATTTCTCTAGTAACTTATATATGTTCCTTTGCTCATTGTTATGCCTATTCTGCTGGTGTTGGTTAGCTCATATTGTATATTGTAGGCTCATGAATATTGGATTAGCATTAGCTAAATTTTTGTGTAGAAAATATCTTTGCTATGTGTTTTATGCAATGCCCTGACATTAGTTAAGTTTTAACACAAATATTGCTACTTTTAGTATTATTTCATTCTTGTATCACTAGAGATCAGTACTTAGCTTGGAACAAATACCGTGGATTTTAATTTACAAACACCTCAAACAAAAATTGGAAGCTCTAAAAAAGATCCATCCAAAGCCTTTTTGACAAAATAGATAATGGATCATGTCCAGGGGATCAACAATAGAAAAAATAGAAAGTGGGTATATTTGGTAATTGGTATGTGGCTAATTGCACTTGTTTTATAAATATCAAAAGAATTGCATCTGGGTCATGAGTATTATATATGGTGAAGAGACTTCTTCTATTGGTTTTGAGCTTTCAGGAGTTGATATGTATGAGCTAATTGGTGTCTCTTTGTTTGAGGAAGTAGAACTTGATCTGCTAATTGAATCCTGACTTCTGAATAATGCTAGTATGCTACCTACAAAGTTTCACTTTTTTGTGTATGAATGGAACTATTCTGCATCAAATGCTCTGAGGAACGATGAGGACAGGCTCTGATGTGTCCTTGTCTCATGTGACAAGTCGAATTGTCAAAGGTGACGACTTTTGGATCTAGTCTTGGTTGAGAAGTCACTCGTCTCCAGTATTCTGCTGTGGAACGTGATGATGATGATCGCGAACGGAAGAACGCGATGAATCGATGGCGATGGAAGCGATTGATGGAGGGATGGAAGCGGTGGCGGAAGCGATTGAATGGAGGGATAGCTGACTTGAAAGAACAAGTCTTTGGGTGTCATAGCGTCGACTGTGGGTGAAGGAGATGCAAAGATAGATTGGCTTGAGAAGATCAAGCAGTTTGACGTAGCGTCGACGGCGGAGGGAATGGGGATGAGAGGGATATGGGTGACGTCCGATCAAGGGAAGGATGATTTAACACTCGACTTTAAACCTTGAACGTAAGAAATAACATTAACAAAGTCGGGTATAAATAGGGGGTGTGAGACGTCGGATGGGCCGAGTCGAACCTCGTGGGCTAGCCCATGTAAGCATGCAAAAGGCACAAACCCTAAAAGATAGAATGACTAAAAGGAAACTATCTAAAACGCTGTAAATAAGGAAAGTATCTAAAGCAGACTGGAAATACCAAATATAGATAATGTCTCAAAAAGAACGCGTAAAACTCATGAACGCGTTAATGGCTTTGACGTGATCATCACGTGAGACGACGACGTGTCACAGTCTTCAGAAGAACGCGTTCTTTCACTCTCGATGGTGGCGAGGACGACGAGTCTTGGATTGTCGTCTGGGCTTCCTTGACTGGCGACGGCGCGTGCGATGAGAGACGCGATAGCGGCGGCGATGGCCTTGGACCTAGACCTTGTCACTGGACCTTCTGAGCGTAGGCTTGATATGTAATATCCCTCATTTTTAGTAAGGGTATTTGGGTAATTTTCCCATCCTTCGATCGATAAATTTTTCTCTTTCAGTGGAGTTGGATTTTCGGTAAAATCTTTGCTCTCCGTAATAATTCGCTGAGTGGAATAAATTACATTCAATGTAATTTCAGGGCTTAGATATTTACGCAAGATAATTGTATAAGATATTTACGCAAGATATTTGTGTAAGATATTTACGCAAGATATTTGTGTAAGATATTTACGCAAGATATTTGTTGAGATATTTGTGAGATATTTGTTGAGATATTTTATATAAAATATCTAGGCTATATATAAGCTCTCTCTCTCTCTCTCTCTCTCTCTCTCTCTCTCTCTCTCTCTCTCTCTCTCTCTCTCTCTCTCTCTCTCTCCCCCAAGGCCTTCACCGGAAAGCTTGAATCTCGTCGGAGTTTCGAAGCTCTCGTCGGTGTTGTCGCCAGAGATTGGTTGGTGTTGGTGGTGCTCTCAAGGAATCTGTGGTCTCAAATATGTCCATGCGTTGAGCCCGGAAACCCATCGTTGTCTCCAAGCCTTGCTAAGCTTTCATCGGATCTAAGGCAAGGGGCGGTTCGCTCTTGCTCATCCTTCCATACTTCCCTTAATTATCAATTGTTAGTTGTTAATTAATTTGGAATGATTTACTGTTTATGTCGGGAACAGTTTTGATAAATAATTTGATGAAAAGAATATGATGTTATAATAGGTTGTATATCTGCTAGATCAACGCTATTATAGACATATGTTGCCTGAAGGACTTGTTCGTGCACTGCCGGAAATACCGGGCCAGTTCTGTAATTTTGATAACGTTAGAGTTAAGCTCAGTAAATAGTAGACTTTCATACGAGCGTCTGGAACTTCGCGGAATTGGATTCCGAGTTGTATAACTAAAGTTATGGCCAAAACCATATTGAATGCATATTCGGGAATATTCTGCTGTTCGGATTTGGGCTAGGGCAATTAAAGTGAACTGTTTAATTAGCTCGAGTACTGTGTGTTAATTACCGTGATGGTATTGTTGTGAATTTAATGTTGACTTAATGCTAAAATATCACGTGGATTTGCAGGAACGCTAAGTCCAGGTAAGGATTTGTCGTTCTACTATATCTATGTTTAAGTTGATTGCCAGGATGGCTTTGATGTGAATAATTACTGTGTTGAACTGTTTAGTTAGCACTAGTAGTTATAATATTGTTGTGCGTGAACTGTTTAGTTAGCACTAGTAGTTAGAAACGTTGGACTCTTTGACGTCCAAATCGTTTCTTTATAATATTAAATGGTGTGTAGGGCGGCAAAACCCCTAACATCATTCTGTTGGTCATGACGGTGTAGGGCGGCAAAACCCCTAACATCATTCTGTTGGTCATGACGATGTAGGGCGGCAAAACCCCTAACATCATTTTGTTGGTCATGACGGTGTAGGGCGGCAAAACCCCTAACATCATTCTGTTGGTCATGACGGTGTAGGGCGGAAAAACCCCTAACATCATTCTGTTGGTCATGACAGTGTAGGACGGCAAAACCCCTAACATCATTCTGTTGGTCATGACGGTGTAGGGCGGCAAAACCCCTAACATCATTCTGTTGGTCATGACGGTGTAGGGCGGCAAAACCCCTAACATCATTTTGTTGGTCATGACGGTGTAAGGCGGCAAAACCCCTAACATCATTTTGTTGGTCATGACGGTGTAGGGCGGCAAAACCCCTAACATCATTCTGTTGGTCATGACGGTGTAGGGCGACAAAACCCCTAACATCATTCTGTTGGTCATGACGGTGTAGGGCGGCAAAACCCCTAACATCATTCTATTGGTCATGACGGTGTAGGGTGGCAAAACCCCTAACATCAATCTGTTGGTCATGACCTAACCTCTTATACACGAGTATAGAGGTGGTGCACTTAGCTGGTGTTACAAACTTGGGATTTAGTCCCTCCGATGTGCGTCACTCTAGACGAAACGCATATCAAGATGTATAGGATCCATGGGATATGTACATTTAAAAGCTTATAACGTGTTGTGCATTTGAGAATATCATAAGATAAGTGCCGTTGTCGCACATAATTAATATATCTTGGGCGAGTAGTGCAGCTAGGCGCTAGTGCAGCTAGGAAAGCTCATCTTTACTTTTAGTCGCTCGAATGCGATACCGTAATTCTGTGATATACTATATGTGCGTCACTCAAGAAGAAACGCATACTCAAGATGTATAGGATCCTTTGGCGATATGTACATTTAAAAGCTTATAACGTAATGCGCGATTTGGAATGAAATAAGATAAGTGTCGTTGTAGCACATAATTAATAAGCTTTGGTAGTTGTATTAATTTGGGTGAACATAATTGTCACCCTAAGGTTTAAAGCTTTGTAGCTGCTCTTAATCATGTTGTAAGCATTAGTGTGGATAAAGTGTTGTGAAGGAATAATTGATTAAGGGAATAATTCTTCAGGAACTCGTTTTCCCTATTGTGGTCTTGAGTAAGACTGTGAAATCCGGAGTTAGGATGGTCAGGATCATAAGTAAAGTATGACCCATGTAGGACCAATGGTTAGAGCTTTTGGGAAAGCCAAGTGTACGAAATCATAGGTATTCTTTGGGGAGATCTAATTGAGATTCGTTTGAAATAATATAAGGAAATAATGCGATTAAGTCATGGATGGATAGTCGATGGTGTACGGAATATAAGGATTTAAGATAGAAATAAGTCGTTTAAAGACAGTACGAGTCGTTGGACTCGATAAGTGAAATTTCCAGAGGATGAAGAGTTATGACTCTTGGGAACTGTTAAGGATGGACATCTTGTGAGTATGTCATCTATAAGGCTTAAGGTGCAACTCTTTGAAGAAGATTAAGTTGTAAAGTTATTGTGTTAAGAGGTGACCACTTAAATAGAAAGGTCACAGTTTAAGGATAGGATATGTTGATGATCCTAAGGTAATAAGAATTCAGTAAGAATTATTACATGATGTGTAGTATGGAGATAAGGTTGTGAGATGATGAAGTGATTAAGGATAAATGTGTGGAGTTAATGTTCTAAGAGATTAAGAGTTATCTCTTATAAGTGAGCTTGTGTTATAAGCATTATAGTAGGTGAATCATTTTCAGAATGATATCTTAAGGAATTAAGAGTAATATCTCATGAGATACGTTTCGAGGAACGTAGAAACAAGATATTGTGATTGTTCTTGAATTTTAAAGGATTTATGTTAGAATTTGGCATAAGGGCCAAATTCGATGAGAATGAGTAATGGAATTGTGGGAAGTATCTTTAACGAAATTGAGGTTGTAAGATTCGAGGTTATTAAGGTTAATATCTGATTATAAGAAGTAATGTGTGAGCTCGGGATTTCTCATTTAAGGAAATGAGAAATGTGTGTTCTCCTATTTTAAGTTAAGTGCGTTGTGAATAAGTTAAGCGGTGAGGTCGGTTATGAACCGAAACACCAACTTGTTTTTAATGTTTGTGTGTATTAATGTTCCCAAACATTCATCATAATTTTCCTATAAGGCTCATTTCAGTTGGAGTCTTCTTTTGGGATTTATTGTTGTAAGACTCGGTCTTCCAGAATCTCCTCTTGATCATGCCTTTTCATATATTCTAGTAGGAGTATGGTGGTTGACTATCATACTCGACTGTTATTCGAGAGACGACGAGTCTAACCTAATACGACTACTTCAAACCACTCTGCTTTGTGCCCTTGCATGGTCTATTCATTTAGACTAACCAACCGCATTTGTTATCTGCTTTGTTGGCTGGTGTCATCCGTTCGATTCGGCACATCAGATAGGTTGTAGGTCCAAAAAGGCTAGAACGACTATGAAGGCAAACGATGTTTTGAAGAGTTTTATCCAGGTTAAGGATCCTTGGCGGGTGATCATTGCAATCAAGACCCTATTGTTTTGTGTAAAGACTTCCGCTGTAATGATTCTGATTATGTATTTCTGATGTATTTGGTTCATGGATGTAATCATAAAACCTTGGTTTAAATGGAAGTTATGATATTTTGTATCATAATGGTTGTTTGATGATTTATATCAACTGGTAAAGCCTTGGGTGACATCGGACAGAACGTCTGAGGTCACTGGCGGTAATGCCTTTCCAAGGGAATATTTGGGGGTGTTACATGATAGGCGTTGTCGAGGCGCCTAAACAAAATAATCTTAAACAAACCTAAACAATTAGCAAAGGCAAGCAAGGGTCGAATCCCACAGGGAGGAAGTAATCTTTCTAAGTGCACAAGTGTATGTCAAAAGTAACAAGGGGGGGTTTTGGTTGGTTTGATTCAAAGTAAATAACAAAGTAAAGTAAAACAAAGCAAAGATATAATCAATTTGGGAAAAGTACTTAGCCAGACAAATATCCACCATTCATGAGATTGGTTGATCCTAGATTCTCTCTAATTCCTTCCTATGAATGTTCCTATTCCTTTTCATAAGTTATAAACAGGACATACAGACCCTGAGAATACTAACTATTAAATAACTATGAAAACCTCACGCGTCCATTCAATAGCAGCAATGAGCATAGGAATTTCGATAGATACATGCAAGAGTAGCAAACAGTCATACTATTGCATGCAATTAATTTTCCCTACAATAAACTAGTCCCAAACAGTTCTTAGAATATTGCAGTTGCTACACATGAATTAGGTAACTCAAACAGTAATTACCAAACCCTAGCAATAGACAATTACCAATAATAACTAGTTGCGTCCAACAAGTGAAATCAGTAATAATCAGTGGGATGAAGAACAAGAGAATCAATACATTCAAAGGGAAAGAAATAGAATTAGAATCTCACAACCGTATATCAAATGAAGGCTTCAATCGTCGGACTAAGCAAAAGTGCTTAGTTCTTCATAGTTCAAAAGGGAAAATAATACTGAATAGAAAAATAACGACGGATAATGTGATGATTAACAATGAAAGGGAAACTAGGTTAAATAACCTAACCCTAAAGCTAAAGTGAAAAGATAACGAAAGTAGTCTAAAAGGAAATAATACTATAAGGTTCGAAATAATATAAAAATAAAAACCGGAAAAGTGAAAAATAACAAAACTCGGAAAATCCTCGCGGGTCGCCTGGCGTGTGCTTCCGCGGAAAGAAATCCGCGGTCGCGGAAAATGGATCTGTGCTCCCGACTTTTGCAATGCTACAATTTTCCGCGGTCGCGGTGGGGAATCCGCGGTCGCGGAAATGTCTTCTTTCGGCTCCACGTTGTTGACTTCGCCGCGGCCTCTTCCCTTCTTCGCCCTTGGTCGCGGCAACTCGCGGATCATCTCTTCTTTGATCATTTGTGTGGCTTTTCTTTCTATTCTTCTTCGTCTCCTGAGGTGGTCTACTCCTCGTCTTCTAGATGTCTTCAATTAGCTCATCCAAACCACCATATCCACACTTCTTCTCTCCAACTCCATACTCCACAGTTGTGCTCTAAATACCTACAAATGGCGCCCTAAACACCGGTAACAACTCCTAGATAAGCACTATAAAGTAGAGCTGATCAAGGCTCATGGCTTCTTCCTCGTCTTGGGCCGTCATGGGAGGCAGGGTCACATCACCCTCCCCCACTTGGCTGTGAAGCGTCCCCGCTTCACCATCATCAAACTTTGGCTCAACATATGGTGTTAAGTCCGCGACGTTGAAGGACGCGTGAACTCCGAAATCCGGTGGGAGCTCGAGTTGATATGCATTGTCCCCTATGGCTTTGACCACGCGGAAGGGACCATCTCCACATGGTGCCAATTTATGCTTTTGCCGCGATGGGAACCTCTCATTTCGCAGATGCACCCAGACAAGGTCTCCGGGGGCAAAGACGATGCGGCGGCGACCTGAATTCTTCTGTCAGGCATACTGTGCGGCCCTCCTCTCCAGCTATTCCCGGGTTCGTTGATGAAGCTTCTGGACTTGCTCAACGCGATTGGAGGCTGAGACATGCATTGGGTCTCGGAGAGGACGCGGCGACAAATCCAATGGTGTCAAGGGGTTGATGCCATACACCACTTCGAATGGTGTCAACTTGGTCACTGTGTGCCTGCATCTATTGTAACAAAACTCGACAATTGATAGTAAGTCCTCCCAACGCTTAGGGTTGGCTTTTAGCATCGTGCGAAGGAGGGCTCCTAGAGTTCTATTTGTGACCTCCGTTTGGCCATCGGTTTGGGGGTGGTAGCTAGTCGAGAATAGGATCTTGGTTCCTAGCTTTCCCCAAAGAGTTCTCCAAAAATGACCAACAAACTTAGAATCCCTATCACTAACTATGGTATGCGGGACTCCATGAAGACGAACCACATGCTCAAAGAATAGATCAGCAATCTCACTAGCACTATGGGTAGTCTTACAAGCAATAAAATGTGCCATCTTAGAAAACCTATCTACGACCACAAAAATGGAGTCTTTACCTCGTCTAGAGAGGGGCAAACCCGTGATGAAATCCATAGACAAATCTTCCCAGGGGGCACTCGGAATGGGCAAGGGAGTGTAGAGGCCGTGAGGACTAGACTTAGCTTTGGCTCTCTGGCAAGTCACACAACTTCTACAAAACCTAGTCACTTGGTGAGTCATCTTAGGCCAAAAGAAGTGTTCTCTAAGCGCGTCTAAGGTTTTCCGAATCCCAAAATGTCCACGACTTGCGTGTGCTTCCTCAATCAATAGGAGCCTAATGGAGCATGTAGGAATGCATAGACGACTAGCCTTGTACAAATAACCCCCAGAAAGGTAAAAGGTCTTAAACTCACGCGATCTCAGGCAATGCTCAAGAATAGGGGCAAAGAAATGGTCACTAGCATATAAATCCTTAATTAAAGCAAAACCCAAAATTTTAGTTTGCACATGAGTCAAGAGAACATACCTGCGAGATAATGCGTCAGCAACAATGTTATATTTTCCTTTCTTGTGAACAACGACATAAGGAAATGTCTCCAGAAACTCCACCCAGTGAGCATGGCGGCGATTGAGGTGAGCCTAGCTCTTCAAGTAGCTCAACGCGGCGTGGTCGTTGTGGATGACAAATTCATGCGGCCAAAGCTAATGTTGTCATGTCTTCAGCACGCGTACTAAGGCATAAAGCTCTTTGTCGTAGGTGGGGTAATTGAGTGTGGCTCCTGTGATCTTCTCACTGAAGTAGGCAATCAGCCTCTTCTCTTGGTGTAGCACACCACCAATGCCTATGTCTGAGGCATCACACTCCACTTCGAAGTGTTTGGTGAAATCTGGAAGCTGGAGCAAAGGCGCTTGGCACAACCCGTTCTTCAAGGCGGAGAAGGCGCGTTCATGGGACTCAAGCCACAAAACTGTGCTTCCTTTCTTGGTGAGCTCATGTAGTGGCGCGGCAATGGAAGAGAAATTGCGTACAAAACGCCAATAAAAGCCCGCGAGACCTAGAAAGCTTCGCACCTGTGTCGGTGTGGTAGGCGTGGGCCAGTCCTTGATGGCCGCGATCTTCTCATTATCAACGCGTAAACCATCGCTACTCATAATGTAGCCCAGAAAGTTGGTGGACTCAGAGCAAAATGAGCACTTTGCCAGATTGGCAAACATGCGCTCTTGTCGAAGGCATTCGAGCACTTGGCGAACGTGATCGACATGGTCTTCTAGGCTCCGGGAATACACAAGGATGTCATCGAAATAAACGACAACAAACTTGCCAAGGAAAGATCTCAACACGTGGTTCAACACGCGCATGAAGGTGTTGGGCGCGTTCGTGAGCCCAAATGGCATGACAAGCCACTCGTAGAGCCCATACTTCGTCTTGAACGATGTTTTCAACTCATCACCTTCTTTCATTCTGATCTGGTGATAACCACTCTTCAAATCAATTTTGGAGAAGAGTGTCGCGCCATGAAGTTCATCAAGCATATCATCAAGGCGGGGAATAGGGTGCCTATACTTGACTGTGATCTGGTTTATGGCACGACAATCAACACACATTCGCCAGGTGCCATCCTTCTTGGGCACAAGGATCACATGCACAACACAAGGGGAAAGAGATTCCCTTACGTATCCGCGATCCAACAATTCCTGGACTTGGCGTTGTAATTCTTTGGTCTCTTCTGGACCAGCTCTATACACAGCGCGGTTGGGCAAAGAA
This sequence comes from Rheum nobile, assembly GCA_027886185.1. Lineage (NCBI taxonomy): Eukaryota > Viridiplantae > Streptophyta > Magnoliopsida > Caryophyllales > Polygonaceae > Rheum > Rheum nobile. The sequence goes on along the minus strand of WOAB01000616.1, from coordinate 352,016 downwards.
GCACCTGGCACAAGGTCAATTTGGTGCTCAATGCCTCTCAAGGGAGGTAATCCTTGTGGCAACTCATCGGGGAATACGTCGGTGAACACGACAAGCAAGTTCGCGATCTTTGGTGGCAAAGGCGCGTTCGTCGACGATTCAGGGATGCATGGGGTTGGCACAAGCAGAAAGCAAGGAGTCTTCCCAGTCAAACAAGCAGTGAGGTCATTGGGCCGTGTCAAAAGAACGCGTTGCTCACAGGTGCCTTGCAAAGGACGCGCTGAGGGCAACAAATCGTCTAGCTGTGGGGCACGCGGTGTCCCAGTGGTGGCGTTGTGTTTCTTCTTGCCATTGACTGGAGAAGGCAAGTGTGACCAGATTTGGACATAGTGGACGCGGTCTCTATGGCCTTCTGGTGATCGCGTTCTACCTGGTCCTACAAGATCTCATGGGAAGACATTGGATGCAAAGTGACGCGCTTCCCGTGGTAATTGAACACATAAGTGTTCAAATAGCCATCATGGAGTATGCGCCTGTCAAATTGCCATGGGAGCCTAAGCAAAATATGGGTGGCGTCCATTGCAATGACATCACAAAGAATAGAATCACAGTATTGTCCTATAGAAAAAGAAATTAAACATTGGCGAGATACTGTGTTACATGGACTAGAAGAAATCCATTGGAGGGTATAAGGTTGTGGATGAGGCGTCGTAGGCAATTTGAAGTGGTTGACAACCTTCTCATTCACAATATTTGCACAAGATCCTCCATCAATAATAACACTCAAGGAAGTTGTTTGGACTAGAGCCCTTGTGTGGAACAAGTTCTCTCGTTGATCGCTTAAGTTGGCTTCCTTGACGGTAAGGAGACGATGCGTCACCAAGCTCAATGGTGTGCCGCGTGCACGTGGGTTCGCAATCATACGCGTCTTCATCCTCGTCAGCGTTGCCTTCAGTGATCGCGTCAAGTGTGGCCTCCTCGTCTTCACAAGATTCATAGCCAGCGGCGGCTGTGGAGAACAACACCTTGCGAGCATTGGGACAATCCTTCTTGTAGTGGCCTCGTCCACCACATTTGTAACACTCAATATCACGCGCACGATCGTTGGACACTGGGGCCTGTCTTGGCGCGGTCGGACGCGGTGCGGTGTTTGGTGTCGTGGGCTTTGCCTTGGGGGCTTGGCTAGACGTTGCTGTGGTAGATGCACCAGGGCGAACAATAGTATAAGGGAAGCCACTAGTGTTAGAAGAATACCGTTGTTGGCCAGTGGAATAGGTGTAAGACTTTCGGTGAGATAGTTGTGCATGGATTTGCATCGCCGTGTGGGTGAGTGTGTTCATGTCTTTGATGGGCAAAATCTCGAGTTGATCACGGATGTTGGTGTTCAAACCACTCAAGAATTTTGTCCTCAAGGTAGATGGTGCAACATAGATGTTGGCCTTGTAATACATGTCTTCAAGCTTGGAAAAGAATTCGAGTGGAGTCATCGATCCTTGGCGAGCCAGGGCAATGTCCAATCGCATTTGATTCCTGTAGTCTGGAGGCACATATTTCCTGGTCATTACGTAGACTAATTGATGCCATTATGTGACTTGTGCTCTGTGGCGTCGAATGCAATCATCTTCAAACCTATGCCACCACACGCGGGCGGCTCCTCGGAATTTAAGCATCGCGGCATCGACATGGTCCTCAGGTGGCACACGATTATAGCATAGGGTGTACTTTGTAGCCTGCACCCATTCAAGAAACACAGAGGGGTTGTATTCACCATGAAAATGCTCGATTTTTACCTTGACATGTGGTCACTGGTATCGAGGCTGGTCTGGGGCTGGGTTGAACGCATTGTTCGGTGCAGCGTCATAAAGAGGGTTGTCAATGGCGCACAATCCATGTGGTCGATCGCGTCCAACTTGGTGTCTATTGCGTTGTTCGCGATTTTCGCGGACAAACTCATCCATGGGCGCGTAGGCGTCATCGCGTTGACGTCTGCGTGGCGGGCATCGTAGTTGTCACATCGATGATCTCTCTATTGAACATCGCGGTGCTCTCCGCCAATGTCACGAATGCGTTCTCCTCGGGGTCGGAGACGCGGGGAAGGTATCCAATCTGATGGGTGATCCTGCAATTCAATGGGATCTCCAAGAGGGGGGTGGAAAAAATTAGGATTGACCATACCTGAGTCCTCGATCTCTTCGTCATCGTACTCGTCGAAGTCGTCTTGGACATTGGGCGTGATCAACGCGTAGCCATCTGATCCGTAATGCGGTTTCGAACACTCTGGTGTCGAAGATGATCGCGTACATCATGGCTGCGTTGTTGGGTAGGTGGTGTCCTCAATTGATCATCGCGTCGCGGTTGTCCAGTGTCGCGGCGACTTGGTCTTCTCAGCGTCGCGTCGGCTTGGATAGCTTGATGACGTCGGTCATCGCATATGGCTGAATCCGGCACGCATTTTTGGGTTCTCCTAGAGGCATACTTGTCATCAAAGTTGTAAGGTTCAGAGTACTCACCTTGAGAGTCGTCGGCGTCGCGGTCTGAGCCGTTGTCGAAGCCAACAGGTGTGGCTCGTGGCACATAGCGATCCTTCTAGGGAACGAAGCCTTGGCGGCTCTCAATGATACTCTGCATTCTGTTTAGTGTTGGTTGAGGTTGAGAAGTGGAAGGCATAATTCCCTTGCCTTTGTCCACTCGTGTCTTGGATGGGACCGCGTTGGTGGCTCCAGGTGGAGGCGACGCGTCCATAGCACTTAGCGGTGGGGGAGTTGGAGTGGGCGCGGGCGGTACCACTTCTTGTTGGTTGGCGCGTAGAGTGGCGACCTCCTGTCGAAGAGCCTGGATCAAGATCTAATCTTCGGACAACGCCATGATGGGATCGCGTGGTTGGTCCTGTGGTGGTTGGTCTGGAGGTAGACCCAACTGCTGGGGTTGTGGGTTGGTGTTGGTGTTGTCGACTTCGCGTTCTTCTGCACTGTGGCCAATCTGCATGGTGCCTATGACAAGACGACCAGACATGGGAGTAAAAATGAACCAAAAGACAACAAAGAACAACAATCAAGCAAATCACTAGTCAAGTCACAAAGTTCACGTAGGTAGGGCTTGTTTGGCTTGCCGTGAGGGCGGCTTGGCTTGAACAAGAGATGGTGTATCAAGCAAGTTGCAATCAAACAAACAAGAACAAATTGAAACCCTAAAACAAACGTAAACTGTTGGATCGTTAGAGTTACGTCTGAGGGAACAAAGGCTTTGTTCCCACAGAAGGCACAGCGGATTAAAAACAGCAAGAAAGATAACGAACGAACTCACGATGTATAGTGGAAACGCTGATTAGCAAAACTAGCTTCTTAAGGAAAAACCACTACCTTCAAGCTTCCGTTTGAGAGGATTTTGAAGCGTGTACTTGTCTTATTGATTTCTTGTTCGATTACACTTGTATCCTGGACTTCGACCTCTAAACAACCAGCTAGACTCAAAGCCTCTTCTACAACGATGAATCTGAACTCAACCCTCAAAGACTCACACACACTTCACTCTCTTTGTTTTCTCTTCTTCTTCTTCTTTCGTCGTTCTTAGTCGTAGTTAGAAATGAATCCCCATTTCACCTAAATACAACTTCGGCTAAACCCTAATCAAACAAGATAAGATTATTCTTAAAAACGGATTACTAGAAGATAGGATTTTTTTATGTGAAGAGTAATATCATAACCGATCATATTGATTAAGGAAGGAATTCCTTAATTAATCTAATCGGAAAGGATATCAAACTTCTCTCTCCAATTTCTTATCTAAGGAAAGATTCCTAGGATAACATAAATCAGGCTTTTCTCTCTCCGTATCTTCTCAATCCGGCTTGATCCTTGGAGCCAAAGTCTTCAATCTTTTACCGCGTGTGCTTTTTGATTTGTTTCCATAATCAACACGCTGGATTTCTTCTTTCCATTCGCAGCTTCGATTTCGTTCGTCACTTCAGTTCCTTGAGAGGTAACAAAGCACATGAACAGAGCTTTGTTCCCTCTGCGATTCTTCGCTGCAATGGTTTCCTGAGATAACTATCTTTGTTCCTGAAACACTTAGTACCCATATCAGTTGAATGTTTGTTACCATCAAAACCTAAGGAATTCAACATAAACAAAGCAACCTAATTAGCAAGAAAGTACCTTCTAGGAAGCTTGACCTAGACGATGGAGAGATTTAGAAGATGAGCTTAGACCGATGTGGGTTAGGGTTGCCTTATTTTGGCTTTCCCTAACTTTGGAACCTTTTTTTTTGAATATCTTTTCGATATCTTTTTTTTATATAATATCTGAGATCTTATCTTTTGATATTTTCGGACTTGCAAAAGGAAATAAAATAAAAAGGTCTAAGTAACAAGAATATCACAAGTGTGATTGTAGAGATAGGAGAGAGAAGATAAGATTTGATGATATCTTATTAGAAAATTGGTTAAGAACCTAAAAAGCAATATCCAACAAACAAGGAAACTCTATCCACGCATGAAATAAGGAAACAAAATATTCTAGCATGCAAGATAACAAATTACTTAACACACCAAAACTTGGGGAACAAGAAAAAAAATTTGGCCAAGGTAGGACCTTGAAGAAACCGAAGGATGAGCAAAATATGGAAATTTTATGGTTTTTCGTGATCTTTTAGTAAAGCAATCGATGGGGGCCAAGAAATTTGTGAACAAAATTGAAACTTGAGTTCGTGACTTACAAGACTGTTGGGCTCTGATACCAGTTGATGTGTCCTTGTCTCATGTGACAAGTCGAATTGTCAAAGGTGACGACTTTTGGATCTAGTCTTGGTTGAGAAGTCACTCGCCTCCAATATTCTGCTGTGGAACGTGATGATGATGACCGCGAACGAAAGAACGCGATGAATCGATGGCGATGGAAGCGATTGATGGAAGGATGGAAGCGGTGGCGGAAGCGATTGAATGGAGGGATAACTGACTTGAAAGAACAAGTCTTTGGGTGTCGTAGCGTCGATTGTGGGTGAAGGAGATGCGAAGATAGATTGGCTTGAGAAGATCAAGCAGTTTGCCGTAGCATCGGAGGCAGAGGGAATGGGGATGAAAGGGATATGGGTGACGTCCGATCAAGGGAAGGAGGATTTAACACTCGACTTTAAACCTTGAACTTTAACTTTAACGTAAGAAATAACATTAACAAAGTCGGGTATAAATAGGGGGTGTGAGACGTCGGATGGGCCGAGTCGAACCTCGTGGGATAGCCCATGCAAGCATGCAAAAGGCACAAACCCTAAAAGATAGAATGACTAAAAGGAAACTATCTAAAACACTGTAAATAAGGAAACTATCTAAAGCAGACTGGAAATACCAAATATAGATAATGTCTCAAAAAGAACGCGTGAAACTCATGAACGCGTTAATGGCTTTGACGTGATCATCACGTGAGACGACGAAGTGTCATAGTCTTCAGAAGAACGCGTTCTTTCACTCTCGATGGTGGCGAGGACGACGAGTCTTGGATTGTCGTCTGGGCTTCCTTGGCTGGCGACGGCGCGTGCGATGAGAGACGCGACGGCGATGGCGATGGCCTTGGACCTAGACCTTGTCACTGGACCTTCTGAGCGTAGGCTCATGGCTTCTTCCTCGTCTTGGGCCGTCATGGGAGGCAGGGTCACATCAGGCTCGGACGAGGAGGACAGGCTCGGAACGATGCTCTGAGGAAGATGGGCTCGAGGAAGACGACGGACAGCTCCCGCCGCTGCTGGAGGAAGACGAGCAAGCTGCTGCCCAAGCCACTGCTGGAGGAAGACGAGCAAGTGAGCTGGTTCAACCCTACAGAAAATTTTGGGATAAATGTATCATGTGCAATGCACATGATACCCCTCAATTTTTTTTATTAAGGACAAATTTGTAATTTTTGTGTAAAATTAAGTTTCAAGAAGTCATTTATATCGAACAATTATTTATGCTTCAGACTCTTACATTCAGCTTCAGTCACAGTATAAATCAGCACACAGCTTATTTTCTTCCAATCAGCTTCAGCACAGTTTAGCCCATATTTCAACTTCAACCCTAATAAGCCTCAGCTATACCGAACAGACCATAAATACGTAGTAGTAGTCAACAAGGAGTTGATCGAGTACTTCACAGAATTACGTATCTTTTCGGTTCCACCAAAAGTAGGTATATCGTAAATTCGTAATATCTCCTTGGCCACAAGTGTGCAAAAAGGAATGATATCATCAACCACGTACGTGTATTAAAATGATTATTTAATTCCCCATCAAAATTAATTAAGGGTCAATTTCTTCTAGCTACGGCTTATAATGATCACTATAACTCGCCATACTCTATCGGTTCAACCATTAAATTGCGATAGACATTACTCCGTGTAATTCTTAGTCTTTCAGAAATCAAGGAGCACATGCAATAATTCTAGGCCTTAATTTATTTGTGTGGAGATTATCTCAGATTAAAAATTGAGACTAAACAATATTTATTGTCAATTAATTTTAAAATTAAACTCCATCAAACTGATTTACGAGACTTATATGCACGTGTACACCCCAACCAAAATATATCCTGTTTATCGAATAACCGAACTTTAGCAATTTGGTACGTGTTATTCTAGCCTCGTAACAATGCCTTGAGGCCCTTGAGGGTGACCATCTAAACACGCTCTTAGTAATTTGACATCCAAATACCGTATTTGCACCAGTTAATTGGCTTATTATTAAACTAGTTTCTAAGCTTGGCATACCAAACACAATGTTACAACTTACATTAACTACAAACTATTTGATTAATTTAGTAATTGGTACAAACAAACACAACCCGAAAGTACATAACTTATAATCAAGGAGATCAATGCGACAACCATCCACTTGATTACCAAGAACAACAACCCTAATGGTCTCCAAGATTACATGCCCACTTCATGTTGTACGAGCTTGTATAAGGTTGTTAGGATATGAATTTTCAGGAACTCTAGTTTTCTTGAAAGTTTCCTCTTTCAGTTTTTATAGTTTTGACGATGACAAATACTTTGCTATTAATGTTTTCATATGTCTAGCTGAACAGGGAACTCGGGATCAGGAATGCAGAACAGAGACCAAGACGCCATAATTGGGAACTGGCATAGGAACTGAAGAATGATGAAGCCACGCTAGCTGGAAATAGATATCAAGAGCGGCGGCTGGCTTATTAGGGTAGACCTTTATCTTAGAGAGAGAAGATAAGGATATCCGTGTTTACATATTGTTAGGGGATTATTTGTATATATTTTATGGAAACAAAATATGTAAAATCGTAAAGGATAATATTTGATAACAAATGTTATATTTTCCGATTTATTTTTGGTTATTTTATTTGTACAAATCAACCAACTGTAGATCATGATTCTGCACGGTTGAGATGTATATATAAATAAAGTAATCAAGCTCTCTCATTAAAAAAGGTATTCACTCATTGTTAAAGGTGAAGAAATCAGAGTTTGTTCTTGTGAGAAGAATTGTGTAAGTCACTTGTTTTTTGTGCTTGATTAGGTCGAACTAGGTAGAAAATTTTAAGTGTGTCTTAAGTCTTTAATCTGTATGTTCTATTCTAGTTGATTGTAATCGAAGCTTAATAAAAGAAGTAGACTTTGAAATCCTCTTGAAAGAGATGTAGTTGGTTTTATCCTGCATAACTAGTTGGTTATCAAATGTTTTCACTCTAAGGAACTAGTCTTGAATCTGTATTATTACATATTCCGCTGCTAAGAAATTGAACTATCAGTTTTCTTTGATTTCTAACACGTGCGATCCTACAAAGGTCATCTTGAAGATTATTTCCCAAAGAATTCGAAGTGTTGCACGTACATGACCTACTCATGCATTTATATTACTTCTGTTATATGGTGAATTAATTTTCGAGCTTATAATATAAAATCGATAGACCGAACATTTTCTACCAAACCGGTCCAAAAGTTGGCGTTTGAAAATCAGTTTATTGAATTGGCCGGAAGTCTCGAGAAATAAATTAAGCTTAGTATACAAGCTCATATATTATATCTGTGAGCTACTACATTCATTGATAATTGATTTTTATCGATTTGTAACCTTATCGGGCTTGTGCATTAAGTTCTATAGGCATGTTGCATTTGTGTATGCACGACTCCGTGTTTATCAGTCCACCAAGCGATGCCTTAGTCATGCAAGTCGGCAGCTGGTGCATACAGGGGTGGAGGTAGGTTATGCCCCCAATGGAATTTTTATAAATATAAAAAATATTTTTAATGTTTTTTACAGTTTTTTTATTTTTTTTTAAAATAATTTATATAGTTTTCAATTTTAATAATATTTTTTATAAAGTTTTGTTATGTATAATTCTTAAAAATACTAAAAATAACACAATTTTATCCAAATTTACACATAATTTTTTTAATAAAAAAGTATTATTTTCTCTATGTATATCCTTGTTTTGCTAAAATTTTCAAAATTTAAGAATTAAGGATTTGCAAATTTTGAAAAGCAATTTTTTTTTTAAATTTGTTGAAATTACGCAGTGAAAGTAGTCTATAATCATAAGATTTATTTAAATTGTATAATTTTGTGTAAAGTAAATGATAATATTTTACTTTGCATGATTTTAGTCCCGCTCATGCCTCCACCACCGGGTGCATCTATCTATATCTATATATTAAAGCTCTCCCCTTTTGAGCTCTTAGAACGCTTCTGGACCCACCATATTTACATGTCATTTTTTATTTTTTTTATTTCACTTTAAATAAAAATCGTTTATCAAATCAAAATTTATATATAAATATTTAGATTACAATTACTTCCAAAACCAACCAAACTTTAAAGTGACAAATAACATTGTAAATAAATTTAATCATCAATCTATATATCTATATTAAAGTTGACTCTTTCTAAGCCACTAGAGTGTTTTTAGACCCAAGTTGTTAAGGTTTTTATTTATTTATTTATTTATTATTATATTAAATAATCAGCAAAATATAAATTAACAAAAAGACCTTAACAAAATTTGTAAATTAATTAGCTCTAGATTTTAAAATCTTATCAAATCTTGACCAAAATCTCATCAAACTAACTTATTTTTTGCAATAAATGTTAATGTAATTTTCTATTTGACGGAATTGTAAATGTGATACATATATTTTTGTTAATGCAACAATAATATTAATTGACATTTAACATCATCAAAAAAAATTAATTAATTAATTTAAATATTAAATATTGTATAAGGTTAGGTTATATACTTAACTTTAGATACCATATATTTTAATGATTTTTTGGTAAATATCACGAATTAGTGACAAACTATTAGCAAATGAAGAGATCAAAGAGGATGAATGGAATGGAGGAGAGAGAGAGAGAGAGAGAGAGAGAGAGAGAGAGAGAGAGAGAGAGAGAGAGGGTTCGAATGGAATGCTTTCGGTAAAATGACGAAGGGGACGAAGTTGATCCGTCTGTGACGCGCGGATTGCTTCTGTCCGTCACAGACGGATATACTTGGTGCGTCACGGGTGAAGCAGTGCGGTAAATAGCAATTTACCCGGTGCGTGAAATAACAAGGGCCAAAGTTAATTAGTATATTCACATAGCAACAAGATTAGTGAACCCACGTAAGTTAATTAGTAACAACCTTTAAATATCATATTTTTTGATGATTTTTTATTTACTTAGAATACATTCACATTTTGAAATTTAAATAAATCCACGTAAATTTGATAACATTAAAATCTTCACTTGATAGATTTCACATTTCCAAGATTTAGTTACAAATTATTTATAAACTTGAAATAATTGATGATGATCAAAAAATATGTATGAAAATATCAATATATACTATTTGAAATATAATTCAATTGGGTTTTATTTGATTCTCCAATTGAGTTAATTTAGTATATTAATAATTACAAATAAATATAAGTGCACAACATATATATAATAATAAAACAATGAGTAAATTAATATGGTTTTATTTTCAATAATATCATCTCAATGTCTAAAACCTGAATTTAATATTACAAAAGGTATAAAAAAAAAGCAAACAAATATAATATTCTATCAACAAACTTAAGAAGTTTTAAAAAGAATATAGATCTAAACATATCATCAGTAACATATTGTTGAAAGATTGACAAATAACATCGTACTAACCTATTTTAATTGAAGAAAAAATAGTATATTTCAATTAATAACTTCAATCCCGTATACTATTTCACTCTAAATATACAAAAAAAAATGTTTTTGATAATTGGATAAGTAACATATACAATCGTAATTTTTACATATAGTGAATTTTTTTCCTATAATGTTAATATATATAAATTCAATCACTTTCTTTCTTTTAGTATGTATATGTTTGGAGAAAATCTAATATAACTACATGTCAATATGTTCTCATTTCCTGTATATCTTATCTTTTATAATCACGTAGTCATTAATTTATACTCATGTGACGTTTATTCGTATACTAAAATTTTCTTTCATAAATATAAGTCGGCTCGTACATGGCACGAGGGTTTAAACTAGTTCGTCATTAAACTACTTCATGACCCGTGAAAGTAGTACGTGAAACCAACTACTAATTAAAAGGTAGATCTAAATACCCCACGTACACAAACGGAGGAGGATCCATGGGTCCGGTGATCCCCCTTTCCCTGGATCAAGTCATATATTAAAAAAAAAAATTAAAATAAATATATATATATTAATGTTGTGTATGCAAATAAAAAGAGTTATTAACTCAATTGGTTATGGAACATGAGTTTAACCCAAAGGTTTGGGGTTCAAGTCTCCCATCTCTCATCTTTTGTATTTTTTTTAGATAAATAACAATTTGTGTCCTTTATTTTTTCTTGTATACAAATGTTTGTATTTCCTATTTTTTGTCCACAATGATTATGAAATAAGTAAAAAAATTTGTAAGGTAATTGAATTATATCTTATTTAAAATTCTCACAATATATTTGATACTAACATTTTCTAGGTAGTTCTCCTTACTATTTGTCCAAAAATATTTTCAAAATTGCAAATTAGTTAAAAATGTTTTTCCAAAACATAACAATCCACCTAGTATATAAGATTTGTAAAAAAAGTTATACAAATAGTAACGTGATTAATACTAAACAATATTATATAATTTTTCATAAACGGTTTTGTGACCCCTCTTCGAACAATTCCTGGATCCGCCAATGCACAAAACCGATCCGAAAAACTAGATGATGGACGCGTGGCTATAGGTGAGGACCAGTGCGCCAAATCGGATTTGGGTCGGTGTATGCATCCTTTCGAATGTCGATTTGAGGTTTGTTTGGATTCTCTAAAATACTGCATTAAAATGCATTATCTTGTATTAAAATCCTCATCCCCGCCACGGGGAAGGAAATGAGGATTTTAAACGGGGATGGGGGCAATTATATCCACCGCAGGGATGGGGACGGGGTTGGGGATAATGGTCCCCGCCCCGCCCCCGTCAGGGATCCCCACCCCCTTCCCCGTTGGAAGGGCCGGAGGAGCTAAATCCACTATCCACCATTACTTAATTTGGACTAGAATTTCAACTTCGCTACTAGTATTACTTGTTGGTTTTTTAAATGATTAAGAGTATTTACTATTTTGAGTTGTTTACGTATTGTATGGATAATTTATGTTAAACTATCTTTTCTATGCTTATATTTGGTTGAATATATTGTTAGTTAGTTGGTCTATACCACGTTCTTGGTTACCTATGCTTACGTTTTGTGATTTGTGAATGAACTATTTTCTAATTAGGGTTATATTACGCATGAGAAAAATTAGCGAGGATGGAAAATCTCCGCTGAGAAATTTAATTGGGGAAAATTAACGGGAATGAGAATTTCTCGATGAGGACGGGGATGAGGAAAATTTTAAACAAGAAACGGGAATGAGGATGAGGACGGGAAATGCAATTCTAAACGGGGATGGGGAGGGTATTCCCCGCCCCAAACCCGCCTTGTTGCCATCCCTGATTTTAGGAATCCAAACGGACCCTTGGCCAGGAATCCCAATTATCCGTAACTTTGGTAGGCCCTGGGGCGAAACAAAAATCAAGGCCCAAAAAAATATACCATATAATTATTTTTAAAAAAATTCTATAAAAATGGGGTAAAAGTATGTAATTTGACTAAAATATGTTGACCGACTCACAATAATATTCATAGGAAGATTTGTCGAGGAAATGAAGTGAATTTTTTCTTATGTACAACTAAACTGAAAATTTGTCCATATGCAAAACTAAGTGAAGTATTTTGGAAATAAAATGTGTGAGATATAAAAAATCTAAGAAAGAATTCTATTAAAAATCCTTATATATTTATACCATAAAACTAGCCCCGTATTTACAACATTAAGTGAAAATTTTATAAAATTAAGATAGGTGATATACAAATAATACAAGTATAAAAAAATTATCTTGTATTTGATAAGGTAATATACCAACAAAATAGTTAAAAAATAATATTAACGAACTAAAATATAGACAGTAAAAGTTAAGTTTTGAAGAAGAAAGAGGGTCCATTCACGTTAAAAAATGATAGGAAATCAAAAGCTTAACAATTTATTTTTTAAAATAAAATAAAAAAGGGCCTACAATTTAAATTAAAAAATAGTAAGATATAAAGATTAAACTCACAACCTTCTTAATTATACAGAAAAGAGTTACACTCCTCTACCATTGAATCAAGTATTATTTTATGTACTAATATTAAAAAAAAACATATAATAATAATTTAACATTAACTTTGGACCCCCTTCTCCGATGGATCCTAGACGGTCGCCCTTGCCATCCCTAATTTTAGGAATCCAAAGGACCCTTGGGATGGGGCGTTATATTGAAGGTACAGCTAGGCAGCGGTGCAGATCGAGTGAGAGATGACTGGAGGGCATGCATCCAACGTTGCACACGTACGGACTGGTCCCCCTAGCTAGCTAGCTTATATATATATATATATATATATATATATATATATATATATATATATATATATATATATATATATATTGGGCGGACGTTGTATTGTATACATATTGTGATGTTGTATGTGTAGTGAGTTGTGGTTGGTTTCTAAGTTGTTGCATGTGTTTGGTAGAGTACATACGTTGGCCCATTAATTGTACATACACATGGAGTACGTATATATGAATTATGCAGCTTGTTTGGTTTCTTTCTGTATTGGCCCCCTTTCTGATCTTCGCTGATTCTTGAGAGCCATTCACACATGCACTCTCGCTTTCTACTTTCTCTTTAATAATAATTTCCACACGCAATTGTCAATCAACTACTTCAAACACAGGGACTATATATATATGGATATTCAAGAGATACTATTACTAGTTTAAGGCACTATATATATATAACTTATTAGCTACACAATCTTTGACCGCCCACTTGCCTCGTGCTCATCCAACCACTTATTAATCTATCAAATCTAGCTCATTTAAAAGGGTATTAGTGAAACCCTCATATATATATATTTACCTCATCCTAATTTAGCTTATGGAAAAAAGCCCCTATATATATATGGAGGATTAATCCGGTGTACGTGAACGGCGCACATTCCAATATAGTGATAATATACTCCCTCCGATCCTATATAACTGTCGTTTTGAGTAGAAAATTTTGATCGAAATTAACCGACGCTTCTTTGTATTGGAACTCCTCTATCCATCTCGTTAATGAGATGCACTTTCTCGTACATATATTGGAAATACTCCTCTTTTTTACAAGATGGATTGGTGAAAGTTAATATTTTGACGGCTGTATGCCTAGATCTTTTGTTTTCAATAATTAAGTGAGATGCCTAATGCAGGCTTTAGTTGCTAACATTAAATTAGAGGTGTATGATTGTCTCATGCTTTTATCACAATTATGAGGAGTTTTAATTAACTTCCATCAAAATTATTCTTTTCTTAAATTTTGTGCACATGTATAAAACATCACTTATATACGATCGGAAGGAGTACAATTCACTATTGCTATGATGCATATATCCTCTTTTTTTTATACCAGTGATGAGCATTTCTATACATCTACTAGGCACATTTTAATTACATATATTAGTATAGTTATGATGACTAATCTTTTTACACAGTGATACACGTTAAGACACGTATATATTATTCGTCCTTTCCTCATATTTTTTTTGGGTGGAAAAGTCGTCCTTTCCTCATATTGAATGTGCCTCGTAACTAGTATATTTTGAGTGTATCTCACAATATATCTTGTAAAGTGTTTGCGTGGAAAATTTGGTTCTCTTTTGATGGATTCAGGAAATTAACCAACTCCTGTGACACCAATTAAAATTTTGATTTCCCCGCCGGGGTTTCGGCAATTAGTGAAACACACCACACCAATTTATCCTCAGTTTCAAAAGTGATGTGTATTTAATTAGGGTTTATTAGAGAGCTAGCCACGAGATCGATCTACTGGCTACTGGCTAGGAACCAGTGATCACCAAGTTGAATTTGAGTTAATAAGTTTTATGTTTTTTATTCGCCCAATAAAGTCACACTTTAAAGCTAGCCATCGAAACCGAAAACCCGGAATTGGAATATGTGAGTTAATTCATTAGGTTTGGGTCAAGTTGAGAATGAATCAGATCACATTTACAACAAGTCCAATCCAAAGAATGGGTGGGGATCACATATATTGCTGATCGAGTACGTCTCAAGTTGTTGTAGCTGCTGAATTTATGTATTTATAGTTATTTTTTTCAAATTATAGGTAACTTCTTCAAGCCTGGTTATAATGGGTTGGTTGGTGATCGATGCTGATTATATGACATGATTTCTGCCGCTCCTCTCTTTTTTCCATTGAATCATATGTGACATTTTTCTTATGTGATTTAGTGATTAGATTAACATCAATCTATGTATTCATATCATCTAATACTTTTTATACATTATAATTTATAGTACTCCTCCAGAACATAATCCAATTAGGTTCAATAAATAATTTTTTAAAATATTACTTTAAATCAAAGTTAAATATGTTACATTTCAGTTTATCTTGTAATTTTTGGCCGGGTTACTCTCTTTACCCCTTAAAATTATAATTTATCATTTTGTCTAACAATAATATCATTATGCCCTAGAACAATATATGTAGCTTATTGTTGTTAAAATCCATTAAAAGTAGTTTTGAAATACCGATGACGTCAAATCCAGGTGAGGAGCTGTGGAGGATTTAGGCGAGATTTGACAATTTGAAGCTCCGGAGCCCCAAACCTAACTTTACAGAGCCTGACAAATTAAACAGAGTAGACTCCACCACTCTCTATGTGGACACCTGTCACTCTTTCATTGGTCAGTACATCAGAATAATCAATGTGCTTCAGCTTTAGTATTCGATTACTGCTTCTCCTCCTCCTTCTACGTCACCCTCTTTCACCCGTCAATTATCTCAGTATACTACACACCTTCAGTTTTTCTTTTCTTTAAAATTTAGGACGATTTAGATATTCTTTTCGTTTCAGGAATGCCTTGCTTATACATCGTATTTGTTTAATTTTCAATCTTTAATTTACAAGTTAACATTGTCAAGTGTTCTCTAGAACAATGGCTCATTATTTAATGTTGAATATGAAAATTTCTCCCAGAGGTAGTTTTTGTTCTTGCATTTAACACCACGAAAAGTTAGTTTTGAATAAAGTTTAGTTGTATTTAAGTATATACTCCCTTAGTTTGATAATAAGTGTTGTTTTACGCATTTATTTTTGTTAATTAAGCAATATTTTTCATTTTAAGATTTTAAATAATTATTTATTAATGAGTTATGAGATATGTTATTAAAAACTACATATATTGTCACTTTTCATGTAATTCTCTTTACTTATTGGTTTGAGAAGAGGTGAGTTATTATTATTTTACACACTTTAGAAAAGTTTCTAGTGTTTTAGCTTAAGCATTTCTTAATATTTGTGTCAAGAGCTAAAATGACAAGTATTATTACTCTCTCCGATTTAAATTAAGTATCGTTTTAGCACTTATTAACTTTATACTCCCTCCGTCTAATATTACATGTCTTTTTAGACTTTGACACAATATTTAAGAATTTAAAAACTAGTCTAAAACACCCTTATTAAATTGTTAAAAATTAACTCTATAACTTCTTGGGTGAATAAGGGCCCGTTCGGCAAAGATGAAGAAGGAGATGAAGTAGGAGATGAAGGAGGAGAAGGAGATGACGTTGAAGCAAATGGTTAATGTTGGGGGGGGGGGGGGTGACATTAAGGAGGAGATGAAGATTAAGTGAGAATTGAAGCAAAATTTGATACTTCAACTCACTTTCACTCTTGAATACCGAACGGACCCTAAATCACATTAATAACTAATAAGTAGGGATAAGGTTGGAAAAAAGTGGCTAAAATAGTTTAAAAGACAACTATTTCTAGACAAAATATTGAGACTAGAAAGACATCTAATATTAGACAGAGGGAGTATGTCGTTTTAGGATTTTTAGGCAATTAATTAAGAGTAAGTTATGAGAATTGTTATTGGAATTTGTTTTTTGTTGACTTTTTTTCTCTTCTAAACTCTTCATTCATGTAACACCCTCAAATATTTCCTTGAAAGTATTACCGCCAGTGACCTCAGACTTCACATCTGAAGTCACCCAAGGCTTAACCATTCATTCAAAACATAAAACACACTGATAATACAAGATATCATAATCTTTATTTAAACCAAAGTCTCGGAATTACATCCGTAAATCCCAAATTCAACAGAAATACAGAATATGTTTAATACAGCGGAAGTCTTTTAAATAAATAACATAAGGGTCTTGATCGAAGCGATCACCTGCCTAGGATCTTCAACCTGGATAAAACTCTTAAAAATTTCATCTGCCTTCATCGTCGATTCTAGCCTTCACGGAACGGAACTCTACCTGATGTGCCGTATGATACGGATGACACCAGCCAACCATGCAAGGGAAAAATAACCGATTGGTTAGTCTAATGAAAGACTATGCAAGGGTAAAACAGAAAGGTTCTAAGTAGTCGTATTAGGCTAGACCCATCGCTTCTCGAATAAAAGTCGATGACGATAGTAAACCTCAATACTTCTACGGAAGGATACAAAACAGAATGATCAAGAGAAGACTCCTAAAGATCGAGTCTTATCGGAAACGTATAAAGAGAAGACTCCAAGAGATTGAGTCTTAACGGAAAGTATGACAAGTGTTCGGGAACATTATAATTTCACACAAGAGTTTTAAAAATGACTTGACTATTTGGGTCCACGACCAACCTCACCGCTCAGTGCGAATTCAGATTGGAAAGAGGACTTACTCTAACCGAAGTCCCGGGCGAGGTTCCAAGTTGTACTTCTCGCCCTAAGGTTCATTAATTATGTGCATAACGGCACTCATCTTATTTAGTGACAAAACATACAATTACGTTATAAGCTTTTATCATATAAATATATCATCTCGATACGAGAGATATCTTGGGAGCGTATCCCGAAAGAATTGGCACCAGCTGTGTGCACCTCCCCTATACTCGGATAGGGGATAGTCATGACCAGGGAAATGGTGTTAGGGCTTGGTCATCCTATCCACCATGGTTATAAAGAAACGGCTAGACCTCGCAAGGTACATAGCGTTCCTACGAATACTCGTTCTAACTAAACAGTTAAAATAACACAATAGTCCACATCAATGCCATTCTGGCAATATATATATATATATATATATAATAGCGTTGTTTCTAGCAGTATATACAACCTATTATAATATCACTTTTTAATTGTATCATTTATAAAATCTGTTCCCAACGAAAACAGTAGTTCATCCCAATTTAATTAACAATTAAACAATTGATAATTAATGGAAACACGGAATGATAAGCAAGAGCGAACCGTCACTTGCCTTAGTCTAGACGAACGATTGAGTAACGACGGGTTTCTGGGTCCGGAACGGGGACGAAAATCGGATTACAGATTCCTACGACGACGACCCACAACGAAACCCTAGGTTAGATTCGACAATAAAATAGTACGAATCTAAGGAAGAACGAACGGAATCGAAAGAACGAAAGTCCCGCCCGAGACCGGCAATGCCCAAGGCCACGATCGCGGTTGCCCAGGCAATCCGCGGTCGTGGTGGCACTGCCGCGGTCGCGGGCGTCGAGAACGAATGTCCGCGAGTGTCAAAGGCAGCGGCCGCGGCCGGCCTTGTCACTGCCGCGGTCGCGGACATGAACTCCGGCAACCCAAAATGACGAGGAACTCACCGGCCATGACTCCTTGGGGTTCGATACGAGGGGGCTTCGCTTCCGGCCTTCTTTGCGCCTCCAATGCAACACACTAAGGCCACCACGAGAGCTCCGGCGATGCTTCGAGGATTCCGGCGAGAGCTCGAACTCCGGCGACAAGAAAATCGAGAGGGAGAGAGTGAGGAGAGATCTGATTTCGGTGTGCCACAACTCTCCCAAGCTCACCTCTATTTATAGCCCAAGGAAGGAGGCCAGCCCCGACAAGATCGACGGCCGATCAGAAAATCGACGGTGACACGGGCGACGAGGTTCGACGAAGACGAAGAGTCGCGCCTGTGCTCTTTCCGCGGTCGCGGTGAATATTCCGCAGTCGTGGAATATTCAAATTCCCTGCTCGCTGTGCATGATTATTCCGCGGTCGCAGAATTCCCCTTTTCGCGCCTAATTGCTCGGGAAGAGGTTGGGCATGGGTTTTCAAACCCCGGGTTAAATATATTTGTACCCGAACAATTATTCCAGGCTCCGAAAATACGTCGAATGTATTTTATTTCACTCGGGGAAATATTACAGAGATCAAACACGATACAGAAATTTAGAACTTCTCTGAAAACGACACGATAACAGAACGAGGGTTGGGTAAATTACCCAAATACCCTTTCTAAAAATGAGGGGTATTACATCACCTCCCCCTTAAAAGAAGTTTCGACCCCGAAACTTGGCCGGACAAAAAAAAAACGAGACGTTACATCACCACCCCCTTAAAAAGTTTTCGACCCCGAAACTAGGCCGAAAACAGCTCGGGAAAGCGACTACGCATATCAGCCTCAGTCTCCCAGGTTTCCCAAGTAACCTCTTCAGATCCAGCTTTGGACCAAAGAATCCGTACCAATGGTACTACCTTGTTTCGCAACTGCTTCTCGCGGCGTTCGAGAATACGCACCGGTATCTCTTTATAGGTACCATTTGCCTGAATCTCAATGTCTTCATAGCTCAGCACATGAGACGCATCTGGCACGTACTTTTTCAGCAAGGATACGTGGAACACGTTATGCACTAGATGCGCTGACGGCGGCAATGCCAAACGATACGCTAGAGACCCTATCTTGTCAAGGATCTCAAACGGTCCCACATAGCGAGGGTTAAGCTTCCCACGCTTGTCGAACCTGAACACACCCTTGGATGGCGACACCCTGACAAATACCTTGTCACCAACCTCAAACTCGACATTCATGCACTTCAGATCTGCGTAGGACTTCTGTCGACTCTGAGTTGTCAACATCATTTGTCTAATCAACGCAATGTCCGAGGCAGTCCTTTCGACTAACTCCGGCCCGAGAAGAACCTTGTCGGCATTCTCATCCTAACAAATCGGAGATCTGCACCTTCGACTGTACAAAGCCTCGAATGGAGCTATCTTAATGGTAGCATGCCAACTGTTGTTGTATGTGAACTCAATCAGACTCAAGTTGTTCTCTCAGCTAGTCGGACGATCGAGTACACAAGCTCTCAGCATATCTTCCAAGGTCTGGATGGTCCTCTCAGACTGTCCATCCGTCTGAGCATGAAACGCAGTACTGAACCTCAACTCGGTTCCCATGGCCTTGTGGAGTTCCTTCCAGAATCTTGACATGAATCGACCATCATGATCCAATACAATGGTCTTTGGTGTACCATGCAAACGGACAATCTCGTGTAGGAACACTTTCGATAGCTTCTGGGTTCCCCATGTTGACTTGATAGCCACGAAGTGAGCACTCTTCGTGAGCCTGTCAATGATTACCCATATCGCATCCTTTTGACTCTGAGTCTTTGGCAACCCTGTGATGAAATCCATAGCGATATCCTCCCATTTCTACTCTAGCACTGGAAGAGGTAGCAATTCACCACCTGGTCTACGGTGTTCTATCTTGACTTTCTGACAAGTCAAGCATTTCGCCACAAATTCCGCTACATCCCACTTCATGTTGGGCCACCAGAATTTCTTTCTGAGGTCTTTGTACATCTTGCTAGAGCCTGGATGTACAGAATATGCTGACGAATGGGCCTCCTTCATCACCAACTGGCGAAGGCCATCAACGTCAGGCACACAAATCCGATCCTGAAACCAGAGTGATCCATCCTCCTGAATCACGAATCCGGGAGCTTTCCCGTCCATTACTTCACTGCTTAACTTTACCAAGACCACATCATCAACCTGCTTCTCCCTGATTTGATCAAGTAGCGTAGCCTGAATCTCTAGCATACTCAGGTATCCTCGACGTTGATCGTACAAGACTTCGATCTCGCACAATCCTTGGTTCAGCTTGGTCTGAGCAGTAAGTAGATCCACTACAGTCTCGTGCGGTGTCTTCCGGCTCAATTCATCGGCTATAATATTAGCCTTGCCCGGATGATACAGCAACTCGATGTCGTAGTCTTTGAGTAGCTCTAACCAGCGACGTTGTCTCATATTCAACTCCTTCTGAGTGAACACGTACTTGAGACTCTTATGATCGGTGAATACTTGGCACCTTACACCATAGAGATAGTGCCTCCAAATCTTCAACGCAAATACTATAGCTGCTAACTCCAGATCATGCGTCAGATAGTTTGCCTCATAGGTTTTCAGCTGCCGAGATGCGTATGCAATAACCTTCCCTCTCTGCATCAATACACACCCTAACCCATTCTTCGAAGCATCACTATAGACCACATAACCATCATTCCCCTCCGGTAGCGCTAACACTGGTACGGAGGTCAGACACTCCTTCAACTTTTGAAACTGGCCTCGCACTTGTCATCCCAGACAAATTTCTTGTGGACCTTGCGGAGCAAACCGGTCATAGGTAGGGAGATCTTAGAAAATCTCTCCACGAACCGTCTATAATATCTAGCGAGTCCTAAGAAACTGCACACCTCCTTCACATTCTGAGGCCGCTTCCAGTCGGCTACCGCTTCAATTTTCTGGGGATCGACCATAACCCCATTCTCATTGATCACATGGCCTAAGAAAGCCATTTCTTTGATCCAGAAGTCACACTTAGACAACTTTGCGTACAGCTCATTTTGTCTAAGGACTGACAAGGTGATCCGAAGATGTTCCTCGTGAGCCTCCTCACTCGGGGAATAGATCAAAATATCGTCAATGAAGACCACCACGAACTTATCCAGGTATTGGTGGAAACATCGATGCATCAGATCCATGAAGACTGCCGGAGCATTGGTAAGGCCAAATGGCATGACTATGAACTCATAGTGGCCATACCTCATCCGGAAAGCAGTCCTCAGAATGTCTTCCTCACGAATCCTGAGCTGATGGTAACCAGATCTCAGATCGATCTTGGAAAAGACTTCTGCTCCTTGCAATTGATCCAACAGATCATCAATCCTCGGCAACGGATACTTGTTCTTGATCGTGACCTTATTCAACTCTCGATAGTCGATACAAAGTCGGAACGATCCATCCTTCTTTTTGACGAACAAAACTGGAGCGCCCCAAGGTGATGCGCTCGGCCTTATATATCATTTCTCAAGAAGGTCCTCGAGTTGTTTCTTCAACTCTTGCATCTCAGCTGGAGCCATCTGGTACGGTGCCTTGGAGATTGGCGCGATACCAGGCTCGAGATCAATTGTAAACTCCACGTCACGACTCGGGGAT
This sequence comes from Rheum nobile, assembly GCA_027886185.1. Lineage (NCBI taxonomy): Eukaryota > Viridiplantae > Streptophyta > Magnoliopsida > Caryophyllales > Polygonaceae > Rheum > Rheum nobile. The sequence continues at coordinate 330,185 of WOAB01000616.1, read as the reverse complement.
AAATCTGGAATCTCTTCCGGAAAGACATCCGAAAACTCACGAATGACCGGGATATCAAGAACTGAAGGCTCATCTCTCTTGGGTTTATCCAGATAGCACAGGTACCCGACACAACCTTGTCGGAGTAGCTTACACGCGGTCATCGCATTGATGAGCTTGCCGTTATCAGCGTCATTACGACCCTTGAACTTGCATACAAACTGGCCCCCAGATGACATTGTCACAGTCCTTAAACTGAAATTGATCACCGCCCCATGACGCGTCAACCAATCCATACCGAGAATAATGTTGTATGGAGCCATGGCTATACATATCAAATCTGCTTCGAACTTCTTACCCTGTATGGTAATAGGAAATTCTGACAGACGCTTGGTTCCAACCAAATGTTCACCATTGGGAAGATTCACAACGAAAGGCTCACAAGCCTCGTTGCATACTAATCCTAGCTTACGTACGCAACTTTCCGAGATAAAAGAATGGGTAGCACCCGAATCAAAAAGCATACACACAGAAGTAGAATGGAGGTATAGAGTACCTTGAGCAGTAGGAGCATTTGGTCCATCAGCCTCACGCATCTCGTAGAGTCGCTGACCTTGACCTCCTGAAGCAGTTGGGGCTTTTCCCTTGTTCTACGCAGTTGTCTGCGTCGAAGGGCTAGGAGCCTCCACTGGTCTGAATCTGGGTCGGTTGTTATGACTAACGGACCCTTATTGTGACTCAACTCCTTTCTGTCTCCTCTGCGGACAAAATTTCTGCAAGTGCCCCTCCTTTCCATAGCCAAAACACGTCTTCTTCTCCTTCGGACACTCATTGCTCTTGTGCCCGGGTGTGCCACAGTTGTAGCACTGGATCGGATTCCTGCCCTGACCTGAACGTTGCGTATACCCTCCATGAGTCATTTCCGTTCTTGCCAGGCCAGATTTGGCAAAGCTAGACGGTGGCGCGGGACGCATGAACCCACTCGCCTGAGGCTGGCTCTGTACCGGTCTCTGGCGATTGCGCTTCTTAGCCAACTCCTCTAGAGTCACCTCCAATTTGTAGGCAGCATCCACGTACTGCTCTAGAATAGAGCACCCGTGGCGTACCATCAATGGCTTGATGTCTGGATTCATCCACTCGTGGAAGTGCCAGATTTTTTGCTCTTCACTGGACACCTCCGGCCCAGCATACTACAACAGGTGATTGAACTTGGCCGCAAGCTCAGTCACTTTCAATCCATCCGTCTTCGGATAGAGGAACTCCTTGTACTTCTCTTCCCTCATAGCTCGAGAAAAGAATCGGTCAGTCATCTTCGCCTTAAACATTCTCCAGTTCAGTCTGGGGTGATCAGCTAGACCGGTGCTTTCCCACCATTCACTAGCCACCTCCTTCAGTTGAAGGGAAGCAATGTGCACCTTCTCAGCTTCCGTGCACTCGACGTTTCAGAACAGTCGCTCCATGTGCGAGAACCAATATGCCACTCTGACTGGCTCTCATTTCCCATCATAGCTGTCAGGCCTCATAGAGCTTATGGCCTTCAGTGCTCGGCCATAATTGCCTTTGTTTCTGACAACTTCCTCATGAGGTACATGGACATCGGGCTCCTCGAACGTAGGAACCACAGGAGGAATTGGCACACCTTGTGCCTGAGGCGCAATTGGTCGCATAATATCGGTGACTGCTTGCATCACAATCCCCCAAATAGCCTCAATTGCCGCAGCATCGAACACCACTGGAGCGTGGACCTGAACTTGGTCACTGCCCATAGGATTGTTGTGAGAAACAGACTCGTTCTCATCCAATGGGTTCGCGGCATTCCTCAAATTCTGTCTGGGGTCGTTGCTTGGCCCAGCACCAGCACGAATGGTATTCCTTGTGTTCACCATCTGTTTACCGATCAGATCCCAAGTATTTTGCAACATTAATATCATCTCAACATGCATAACGTATAAAATCATCTTAGAATATACCAAACTTGGTAAACTTTCATTGATGAACTGAAACTGAGTTGAAAGGGACTACATAGAAAATTTCTCCCCAGCGACAAGGCAAAATTGCTCGGAGACTACAATTCTATCTAAACGAAACAACCGAAATACTAGAAAAGAAACTGTTAAACTTAACACTGGCCCCCATCATGGTGCCCTGAAAAGCTTCAAATAATCGGGAACTCTCATGCACTGCTTCTTCGCACGGGGTCTATCATCGGGGTCTGGTGTCGGACTTCTTGACCTACTTGGCCCTGGAGCACACGGCTCATCTCTCGGCCTCGGTGCCCTCGGCCTTTCTCTAGGCGCGGGAACACTTGGTCCAGTCCCATCAGATCCCGGTGAATAGCCAAACTCCTCCAGAAATCCTGGTTGGAAGTCTGCCCGGTCCACCACATACTGTGGATCAAGTAGCAACATTGCTTGGCGGATATACTCCTGGAGTTCGTGGACGTTTCCACGCATCCGAGAGAGACCGAGTTTTGTCTCGTATGTCCTCTCCTCAATGTCATATAGGGTGTTAGACCAACCCTCCTGAAGTTCCTCCAGCCTTTGGGGCCTTGGCCTGGCCTGCTGAGTCGGGACCACCCTTGGTGTACCCATTGACTCCCCCGGCCTTGCCCTCCTACAAGCATGCTCAACGGCCTCATCCACCAGACGACGCGCCTCAGCGGAAGTCATCTGACTCTGGCGGAACGCCTGTCGCGAGTTAGGACTCGACATCAGCCTCCACTGGGTGAGAGTAGACTGTGAGTCCTCTGATGTATCACGTGGCCCACTCCTTCTTCTGGCGATACCTGCTTCGCAAAGCGCCTCCCAAGAGGCAGGAGACAATGGTGAATACTCCCGCTCAGGTGGCAACTCTGGACTCGGGAAGATGAACTGCATCCCCGTGTCCTCACAATCTACCAGTAAGTGCTCTAAGCCATCGGACTCATAGCCTTGCTCCTCGAGGTCCTCCTCAGGGTCCTCCTCCTCCGGATCCTCTTCTGGGTCCTCTTCAGGATCCTCCTCAATTTCGAAGTCGTCGTCGTAGTACCCTCCAAGGTATTGCGTCGGCTCCTCCTCTTCCTCCGTGTCTTCCCTTGGGTCCGCTTCAGGTTCCACCTTGGGAACCTCGGACCTAACAGACACCAACACCACCGACTCCTCGAGTACGGTCTTCACCTCCTCGGGTGGACTACTGGGCTCCCCGACCTCAAAGCACGGCGGGGGACCCGGGAACTCAAGCCTAACTGGAGATGGCGGGGCCACCTCAGCATCCTTCTGGTTCCTTTGATGAGAGATAAATGCGTCCATAACCTGCGGGGCGACGAGAAGAGAGTTAGTCTCTAAATATAGAAACGAACTTACTATATTAGACTAGAGAGAAGGCACGACTAGAACGGCATAATTTTTCAAGCGACACATTTTCTAGTAAAGCATGATTTCATTTGGAAATTCAAAAAAAAAATCGAATGAGAAAAAAAAATTCTTAGTTCAAAACGAGTAAATGGTTTATAAAAGTTTTGTTCCTAGTAAAACATTTTTGAAATCCCTGCCCGAAAAAAATATATTTTGTTTCTAGTAAAACATTTTAAACCCGTTTAAAAAAAATCGGCTTTGATACCATAACTGTAACACCCCCAAATATTTCCTTGAAAGTATTACCGCTAGTGACCTCAGACTTCACATCCGAAGCCACCCAAGGCTTAACCATTCATTCAAAACATAAAACACACTGATAATACGAGATATCATAATCTTTATTTAAACCAAAGTCTCGGAATTACATCCGTAAATCCTAAATTCAACAGAAATACAGAATATGTTTAATACAGCGGAAGTCTTTTAAATAAATAACATAAGGGTCTTGATCGAAGCGATCACCTGCCTAGGATCTTCAACCTGGATAAAACTCTTAAAAACTTCATCTGCCTTCATCATCGGTTCTAGCCTTCACGGAACGGGAGTCTACCTGATGTGTCGTATGAGACGGATGACAACAGCCAACCATGCAAGAGAAAAATAACCGGTTGGTTAGTCTAATGAAAGACTATGCAAGGGTAAAACAGAAAAAGTTTTAAGTAGTCATATTAGGCTAGACCCATCGCTTCTCGAATAAAAGCCGATGACGATAGTAAACCTCAATACTTCTACGGAAGGATACAAAACAGAATGATCAAGAGAAGACTCCTAAAGATCGAGTCTTATCGGAAACGTATGAAGAGAAGACTCCAAGAGATTGAGTCTTAACGGAAAGTATGACAAGTGTTCGGGAACATTATAATTTCACACAAGAGTTTTAAAAATGACTTGACTATTTGGGTCCACGACCAACCTCACCGCTCAGTGCGAATTCAGATTGGAAAGAAGACTTACTCTAACCGAAGTCTCGGGCGAGGTTCCAAGTTGTACTTCTCGCCCTAAGGTTCATTAATTATGTGCATAACGGCACTCATCTTATTTAGTGACAAAACGTACAATTACGTTATAAGCTTTTATCATATAAATATATCATCTTGATACGAGAGATATCTTGAGAGCGTATCCCGAAAGAATTGGCACCAGCTGTGTGGCACCAGATGTGTGCACCTCCCCTATACGAGAGATAGGTTCATTAATTATGTGCATACGAGAGATATAGGGGATAGTCATGACCAGGGAAATGGTGTTAGGGCTTGGTCATCCTATCCATCATGGTTATAAAGAAACGGCTAGACCTCGCAAGGTACATAGCGTTCCTACGAATACTCGTTCTAACTAAACAGTTAAAATAACACAATAGTCCACATCAATGCCATTCTGGCAATATATATATATATAATAGCGTTGTTTCTAGCAGTATATATAACCTATTATAATATCACTTTTTAATTGTATCATTTATAAAATCTGTTCCCAACGAAAACAATAGTTCATCCCAATTTAATTAACAATTAAATAATTGATAATTACTGGAAACACGGAATAATAAGCAAGAGCGAACCGCCACTTGCCTTAGTCTAGACGAACGATTGAGTAACGACGGGTTTCTGGGTCCGGAACGGGGACGAAAATCGGATTACAGATTCCTACGACGATGACCCACAACGAAACCCTAGGTTAAATTCGACAATAAAATAGTACGAATCTAAGGAAGAACGAACGGAATCGAAAGAACGAAAGTCCCGCCCGAGACCGGCAATGCCCAAGGCCACGATCGCTGTTGCCCAAGCAATCCGCAGTCGCGGTGGCACTGCCGCGGTCGCGGGCGTCGAGAACGAATGTCCGCGAGTGTCAAAGGCAGCGGCCGTGGACGCGGCCGGCCTTGTCACTGCCGCGGTCGCGGACATGAACTCCGGCAACCCAAAATGACGAGGAACTCACCGGCCATGACTCCTTGGGGTTCGATACGAGGGGGCTTCGCTTCCGGCCTTCTTTGCGCCTCCAATGCAACACACTAAGGCCACCACGAGAGCTCCGGCGATGCTTCGAGGATTCCGGCGAGAGCTCGAACTCCGGCGACAAGAAAATCGAGAGGGAGAGAGTGAGGAGAGATCTGATTTCGGTGTGCCACAACTCTCCCAAGCTCACCTCTATTTATAGCCCAAGGAAGGAGGCCAGCCCCGACAAGATCGACGACCGATCAGAAAATCGACGGTGACACGGGCGACGAGGTTCGATGAAGACGAAGAGTCGCGCATGTGCTCTTTCCGCGGTCACGGTGAATATTCCGCGGTCGCGGAATATTCAAATTCCCTGCTTGATGTGCACGATTATTCCGCGGTCGCGGAATTCCCTTTTCGCGGCTAATTGCCCGAGAAGAGGTTGGGCATGAATTTTCAAACCCCGGGTTAAATATATTTGTACCCGAACAATTATTCTAGGCTCCGAAAATACGTCGAATGTATTTTATTTCACTCGGGGAAATATTACAGAGATCAAACACGATACAGAAATTCAGAACTTCTCTGAAAACGACACGATAACAGAACGAGGGTTGGGTAAATTGCCCAAATACCCTTTCTAAAAATGAGGGGTATTACAATTCATTGGTTTAAGAGTGTTGTGATTATTTAGTACGTGAGAAGATTGAGGGAAAATGTAAAATTCCTATGTTTTCAAATATTGTGTTCAAAACTAAAATGTCACTTATTTTAGATCGGAGATAGTATTAAAGGGAGAGTATAAAACCAAAAAAATGGAATCCAGACTGTTTGGCTGATTCTAACCCCAAAAATATAAGACATACAAAAAAAGGACAGATACGGAAAAAATGAAAAAAACCACCAGAAAATATAATTAAGTCTAATACTGATAGATCTACGAAAACGAATGGTGAATCTAGTTATGGGTTCATTTTTCGTAATAATAAAGGTGAACCTTTGAGCATTTTTGGTGAAAAATATGGTACATCGACTCCTCTTAAAACTGAAACCATAGCGGTTCGAAATGATTTAATTAAAGCACACGAAATGGGTATTCCTAATATCCAACTGGAAAGTGACAACCTTATAATAGTTAACGTCCTGAATAAGATCTGGCACTGTCCATGAGATATTGAAATGTTAATTTTTGATATCCTTTGTTTATTACAACTGTTTTCTTCAGTGCAGACTGTCATGTCTTCCGATAAACAAACGTTGCAACCGATTGCATCGCGAAGCTGAGTCAACAGAGTTCCTTGGAAGATATTCAAGCAAATTTAGAGCTTTTAGTTTTTATCCGCAAGGATGCTATAGACTGAGAAACCGTGATTTTTGTGGTTTTCCGGTCTAATTTTTACTGTATCAAAAAAAAAAAAAAAAGGAGAGTATAAGGCTATGTTCGGCGCAGGTTATAGAAGGTTATTAGAGGTTTGTATTATTCAAAACTATCTTTTTATGTGTTTGATAGTACAAGATTTTTTTAAAAGTTAAGGTTTTAAAAGGTTTTTGAGGAGGTTAAATAATAACCTTCTAAGAGAAAGGTTATCGAAACTTTTACAAGGTTATCATAATTTTATTCCCAAAATATCAAAAATTTCATACTAGTGTTATTTTTTTTTAAAAAAAAAAAACAATCCTTATAGTAATTTTTATTTGAAATATATTAAAAAATTTTGTCTCAAACAATCAAATAGATTTCTACAAGATTTTGAAAGGTTATAAAAAAATCTCTAAAAAATCCTAACCCTGTGAAAAACCTTTTAAAAAATCCCAACCTCTTCAAAAATTTTATTTTATCGAACAGAGCCTAAATCTCTTCTTCTCCAACCTGTTGTCCAATTTGAGATAGGACCCATCACTAAGTAGAAGACAGTGGTGAGAGTTGTGATTGAATCCATTGGGCCAGAAAAGTGTGTCAGAGGCAACAGATGGGCCCATCACGGAGTAGACAACAGTAAAGAGAGTGGGGGAGTAAGGAAGCATATGGGCCCAGTGGGCCTGCAAGTGTGTCAGAGGCTACAATCCTACTCCATGGGCCCAAGCAGGAAAAAGTAGGCAGTGGGAATAAAAATAATATGGCTCCAGTGGGCCTGTAATTGTGTAAACAGACATCTTTCTTACTTAATGGGCCCAAATTACTACCTTTTCAGCTTTCCAATGAAAAAGCCCATATTACGCCCAACTAGCCATGTTTATGATCCCTTTACAACTTTCAGTTCCAGAGAATCCCATGCTACTTTTTCTGTGATTTAGAATTTGTTTGATAAAAATATATTTATAAAGTCTTTTTTATTTATAATGTACTTTTTAGAAAAAAATATTTTTTTATTTATAATATACTTTATAAATATATAACCAAACAAGGCCTTATTTCTTCGGTTTTTTCGAGAATGTGTTCATGTCACATGCCAAGAAGTTAAATTTAGAAATTATTATTGGTTTTTTTATTTAATAATCCTGAGATATTGTTTAATTCACGTGATACCCTAAAATTTGGTATATTTCGCGAGTTAACCCTGAGATTTATATATATTTCGTCATATATCCAAAACATTTTCTGTAACTTTACACCGTTAAGTTGATTAAAAAAGAAAATCTTAAAAGAAAATAATATCCGTTTGACTCTTCTCAACCTCAATTCTCCACTGAACCTCGTTCGAGTCTCCACTCACCGGCGGCCGTCGTCTCCTCCCGCTGGCGGCCTTCGTCTCCTCTCGATGGCGGCCTTCGTCCCCTCTCGCCGGTGACCTTCGTCTCCTCTCGTCGGCGGCCTTCGTCTCGTGCATAAATCATCTTGCACAAGTAGGCGTCCATCGTCGGCAGCCACAAGCAAAAGTCACCAGTGTCCTTTGTTGCCTCCTCTACTTCAAAACACCATCCAAACACAAGTAAGTTCTTTTGATTTAACAATTTAAGGATTTAAGGACTCAATTAGGGGTTTGGGGATTCAATTAGGGATTACTGATTTGGGGATTCATTTTACTATCTCATAATGTAAATAAAGTGTAATAACAAATCCGCTCAAATCTACCTCAATCGTTCAAGAAACTAAAGCTTGGACAATAAAGACAAACGAAAAGCGAGTTCAAACACCAGGACTTGTTTTTGCAATTCGAACTAAGTCCTACGTCTGCGGAGTCCTCAGGAGGGGAGGCTCACCCTTTCACTAGGCAACTCAAGGTCAAGAACAAATTTGGTTACAAGCAAGCATATAGAGAGCAAACTAAGGAAACAACACAAGAGAAGAAGCGGCACACAGGCCAAAAGAAGAAGGCGAGATAAGAAATGTCCACTGAAAGGACAACCACGGAGCTTGGACACAAGCGACTCTTCAATCTCTCTTTCTCTCTTTCTGTGACTTCTCTCTCAACCTTCAAGCTACAACTTCGAGCAATAATGGAGGAGCCAAAGTTCTGCTCTCAGTGAAGGGAGCTCTCTAGGGTTTCCATCGGAGCAGGAAGAAAAGCAGCTTCAAGTCACACGACGCTTAGGGCTACTTATATACCTCTACCCCATTAACCCAAACGCATCGTTTCACCTGTGGAGGCCAGTGTCTCCCATTTCAGCCAAGTCCAGATAACAGAGGAGGCCCACAAGGATAGATAGGCCCATTACAAGTGAAAACGAGAACAAAGAGCAAAACAGGCCCAAGGCCTTAGCCAGAGCATCATGTGAGGCTGCAAAGTGACTAGAGCCAACATTGGTCAAGTCACTCGAGCCCACACGTGCCTCTATGGCTAAGCCAGCCTGTTAACCTCTTTGACCCTGCATTGAATCCTAATCTATTCATATGTGATGCTTGTAATAAACCAATATATGTTCTAATTACAACAACTTAGGATTAGATTACATAACATGAAGATGTTTATTTATGTTAAAACACTGATTTCATGTTGTAGCTTTTTGGTTGGACATATGACTTAAATTGTACAATTCGGCTATTTGAGGGCATCTGCCGACTTCTGTTTGTGGCTGTCGGCGAATGACGATTACTTATGCAAGACAATTTGGGAAGGAGATAAAGGCCGTCGGCGAGAGAAGACGAAGGCCTCCATTGAGAGAAGACGACGGCCGCCAGAGAGAGGAAACTTGAATGATGTTCAGTGGAGAAGGTTGTCGAAGAGGACTCTCCAACTGAGGTTGAGAGGAGCAGAGCAAGTATTCTTTTTTTAGATTTATTTTATTTTTTAATCAACTTAACGGTGTAAAGTTATAGAAAATATTTTGGATATATGACAAAATATATATAAATCTCAGAGTTACCTCGCGAAATATATCAAACTTTGGAATACTACGCGAATTAAGCAATACCTCCTCAGGTGAAAAAACCGAATTATTTTCAAACTCATCGCGTGATGGGTTACAATCAAGCAGCGGATTTTCGTGTGCTATTACGGCTTGATAACGACATTTTAAGAAATGGGTATGAGGTTTCGAACCCAATATCAATTGGATAGTGGAGTAAACCCTTAAAACCAGTTTACAACATATTGTGAACACCAATTAATTGGGTACCTGTTATTTGCAATTTCAAGACTCGTAGCAAAATGCAGAGAATTTCAAACATGAACTTAAACAACAGCTACTACAAAAAATTGCAACGTTTTCCAGGTATTGAAAAGGAGCCGTGCAAGGCAAAATCCAGTGTACAACATATTGTCAACACCAACCATTTCTACATAACCAGTTGCAGCCTGCCTTCACACACAGATTGCTTTTAACATGACACGTGGGACAACTACTCGCAACAACCACAATTATCTCCTGTATTATAGATTGAACAAAGTAGAACACGAAACCCCAATAAATCAACGATAGAAGATGGAAAATATGCTCCAACAAATTCGAGTTAATAAGCAATCCAGATGACCAAAGTCATAGATACAATAACAGTGTCACATTAGGGTAGCTCAATGAATTCAACAGCAGAGAACTTCTGTGTTAGATTTAACAGTGCTCTATCCAATTATCATACCTCAATTTCCATAAGATTTGTCCTAACAAAGATAGGTTAGCGTTACCAAATCCAAGTTGTACAAAATCCACATGTTCGCTCAAGAACCTGTAAAATAGAAGAACAATTAGCATGATTTAGATACATGTCACAAGTGAATTAGCATGATTAAGACGACAATGAATTCGATGACATTGACATGGAATGGAATCTTGCCAAATAAAGGAAGAATCATGTCAAATGGCAGCCTTCCAACAAGAAATGGCATACACAATCCTTCCTTTCCACCCTTGCAACATCCAATGCCCGTCTATATCGATAGCAAAGTCCTTGTGGTAACACGACGTCATCCTCTCCTTCGCCTTGTCCACAATCTCCCCATCCAAAGGCAGCTGCCTTAACCCGACCCTCTCGTTCCGAGCCTGCCATTGCTTGTACGTCTCCGGCCGTTCCACCCTCTCCACTCCCTCACACGCAATGACGTTCATCGCCTGCCTCCCGAAGATCTCTCCCTCGAGAATGGCCCTCTCTCGGCTCTCACGAGGAGCCACGGCCTCTAGCATGTCGAATAGAGTCGAGTAGTGGAAGAGAAGCTCCCGAAAACGTGTCGTGAAGAAGGGTGCACCAAAGGCACCATTCACTACACCTAAAATGAAGACTTTGGGGTTGATTTTCTTGATCAAGCTCAACACAATGTCCCTTGGACACTCCACCATGACGCTCTCGTCCTGCACGTGGCGGAACCTGTACATACAGTTGACAACGAGCACCTCGTCCTCCTCGATCTTGAGATCCTCCACCGTCACGTTTTCCCACCTCTTTGCAACGGCATTGAACTCGAATGGCACCCCGAATCTCTCTGCATACCTTGCTAAACGCTCGCCCGTCTCCTCAATCCGTTTGGCAGGGCGAAACCCGGGTAGTGGAAGGTCAATCCCGGTGATTCTCAGCTTAGGAGGACCATCATCCCTATTCGAAAGGTGTTGTAACAGACAAGGCCATTGGAACCCGAAAACAATCCCGAGATCAATGATATGCACCCGCTTGGCGTTCTTTGCAGCACCCATAATTGTCCTGTTTGAGAAGAAGTTAGAGAGCTTCTTATATGGGCATGTAGCAAGGAATAGATGATAGGCTCTCAGTAGATTCGCAGCAGACGTTCTACCGGTCATGAGGAACGTGTATATCGGGCTTCCAGCACCCGCCAAGCGGGCTTCAAGCCCATCAGCAAAGTAGTGAGCCATTCTCTGATTCCCATCTCCATTAGGAGAAGAGTGTTGTCTAATCTTCTTTAGCAGCTCATTTGCACCTAATTGATCATTAGTTGCAACTGCTTGTGCACACAGGGTTAAAAGAGAGCTTAAATCCACCACATCTTTCCTACATCCCTTCTTCTTACCGCGCCCCTTTGGTTGACTCATCTGACCATTTTTGTTCATCCCATCCTGCAAAGATTGTCTAAGAGCAGCTTCGTTCCTACCATGGCTACACAGCAATACCATATCATACACTTCTTGCCTCTCATCGGCTTCCTCTGAAACGGCACATTGCTTCCTACCTCTTCCTTCCTCACACACAACATCCTCTGGATGTCTATGCTTCTTGCTCGGCTTCTGATTCGCCTCGAACTTCGTTCCTGACCCGACAACATACAAAGAGTTGTGATTTGGAAGGAATCTGTTTGCTACTTCTACACCCTTATTGAACTGGATGACAGAATGGGAATCCCTAGAAATATCAGGAACTTTAACATGGCTCCTGGGAGAATCTGATTGCCCATCAATCACCACATTTCCCCAGTAATTACCCACCGAATTAAACGGCGATGACCAAGATTGAGTAGGGGAAAGATCAGGCACCCTACAAGAGCTTGAGGAAGTGCTGAAACACATCTGATTATCAGGCATCAGTGTGTTGAATCCACCAAGACTATGATCTATGTTAAAGCAATCAGAAGGGTTGTTTTGTGGAGGGGGATACTCCTTTCCTATGGCTTCATAAAGGGACTTCTCTGTGGCCTCAAGAGCTGAAGAAGACGCTTCATAAGACTCGAGTTTCTCTTCCCCATCTTCTTCCATAAGCACTTGGTTAATGTAATTGAGTACCAAATCACTGAAATCGTACTCTTCTTGATTGTCTCCCTCGAAGCTCCCACCAAGAGAAGAAAGGGGCAAACTCAGATTAGGGTTTACAGTTGGGGCTATCAGATTTGGGTTCATATTCAAATCCTTCAATCTTAACCCACTGAAAGGATCCTGACTAGATAAGCACAAATCCATCTGGTCATAGAAACTGATTCCTTGCAGAGATTGGTACAATTTCTCCATTGCTGAATCCACAAGCGTATATTTTAACTATCTCCGAAAACTGATTATCAAAAGATTGACAACAAAATCAAGCAACATGCAGGCAATTACACCAGCAAGCAGTGTTCAACCCATTTCTCATACGGAAAGAAACAAGATTACAATTGATGAAATTAGGACATGAAAACTGATGAGCAAATTGAATAAAAATACGCAGCAAGGAAAAAATTACATAAAAGAGAAACTCAGAAAATAAATCACAAGAAATAAACCCCTAAGCAGAGCTGAGAAGTAGATTGGAGGAGAAATGTTGTGATACCTGAACAATAGACTGAATTAGTGTGGCTTAAAATAAGGAGGAGATCCTCTTGAAATCAAAATGGTGTCCTTGTCGCACCAAAAACAATGGTGTCATTTTTTTGTCAACTCCTATGCTCAAAATAAATTAGAATTGCTGTGCACAGAACTTCATCATGCTTGTTTTTATTGGTCATAAATTTAATCATTGCTTGTGTAGTGAATTGTATTGTGTATTTGTGTTACACTATCACACGGTTTTTAGCAATAAATTTAATTTTCCTGTCACAATCGGATTATTTACTTAAATGACACACGGCAAAATTATAATGTTTTCAAAAATTTATATAGCACTCGAACTTAAAATCTTTAGTTAAGGAAGAAAAGGTTTAATTATCACATAAAGTAAATTAATATAGTATTTGATAATAAGAAGGTTAAACGTTAATTACAACTGAATTGTGATAATTTTTTATGACAATAGGGAATGCTAACTTACAACTGAATTATGAAGATTATACTGTATTTGACTATAAAAATGTTAACATATTATTGGCTAAATTAGAGCTAATGACATCATACTTTCTTACTTGGTTCTTAAAATTGGAAATTCCACCAAAAATAAAATAAAATTTATGAAAATTCTTTTCTGACTCCTTATCCACAACGGAACGTTTTAATAGGTACTATTCAAGGATTTCATCTCATTGTGTCCTCTGTAATTTTACTACTGAGGACTCCAACCATCTGTTTTTTGGTTGTCCGTTTACTTCTATGTTTATTCAACTATTTCAAAACCTTATCGCTCTTACTTTTAATTTTCATATCACTGATGATTTCTATACTAATATGGAATTCTTTCACTCCACAAATAAAGATATTATACCTATAATTTTCCTTTGGTGGCATATCTGGAAAGATCGAAATGCTTTAATTTTTCGACAAGTTCCTATTCAAATTCAGCAAACTGTAAACCGTACATACATCTCCTACAAAGACTGGATTGCAAGCTTGTCACAAGCGCATCACTCCACTACCACTAAAAGGAAACGCTCCAATTAGTTTTCCCAATGGCGAAAACCACCTCCTAACTGCATAAAATTAAATTTGATGCATTCGTTAAACAAAACGGTTCTACACATATTGGATATGTTTTCCGAAATCACTGCGGTGAGGTGGTCTTCTTAGACCATAGGCAGATCATCTGCTCCTTACCTATTAAAGTTGAAGCGCTTGCCGCTCTTGAATGCCTTCGTAGGGCTATTTCGCAAGGCTATAGGCATATAGTTCTTGAAGGAGATAATCTCTCTGTCATTAATTCTATTCGTGCAATTTGGAAAATTCCCTGGGAAATTTCAACAATAATCCAAGAAATTTGCACATTGTTATATGGTTTGGATTATTTTCAGGTTCATCGCTATTATCGTGAATCCAATAAAGATGTTGACTTCCTGGCAAATTCGAATATCTCCCCTACTATTCTACGGAACGCTATTTTGGACTACCTGCAGCCTCAACATGATTATACACAGTTACAAAGATTTCGAAGTCGATATCTAGATTCGACCTCTAGTATTTTTTCATCTTGTAAATCCTTTGTAAAAATCATTTGTTGTGATGATTTGGGTATGCCTTCTGATTTATAAGGATATTATTTGTTTGTCTGTTAAAAAAAAAAAAACAGCTAATGACATTGACATGGGTTGAGATTAGGAATGTAACACTTACTTATTCATTAAAGTATACATGTGACTCCAAATGTATACTAATCTTTTAATGGACGAATCTTTATGCGTTTGTTGGGTACTAGTTTCTGCGGGGCATTGCAAAATAATAAGCTATATATCAGTATGCAGTAACCTATTGTTTTTAAAATCCTTTTCTTGATAAAGTTAAAGTTACATCTATATATATATATTTAAATCAATATATATTTAAAAGTTAGCTTCATTGTACAATGAATGCTAACTTTTAAATGGTAAATAAAGTTTACTATCTGCTGAAACAGGTCTGAAGTCTTTTTGTGATATTCTTACAAGGCACAGATATTGAAACGGTCCATTAAAGACTGGAATAATACAACTCCAATAAACAAAGAGACGAAAAGGCTGAGAAAAAACTTCAGTTATGAGAATTAACGGAGAATATGAAGAGGTTGATCCTTTCACCTACGCCATCATTCATGTTATTGCTTCACCTCTAAACACTGTTGGTGGTCCAAATCTCCTGCCCTCCTCCGCACCCTTCTTATCGTCATCGGCGTCATTGAGATTTGCGGGCGGGTATAGACGATTGATCCTTGAGATTTGTGGTTTCTGGTTTGGTGATAGGAAATGCTCGAATGCCTGTCGCCGGCTCTCTTCGCTTCCCGTTCCTCCATAAACTTATCTGCTTCAACAGAGCTATGAGCTCTCTTTCTCCTCCTCCTGCACCTCTTTCTCCTTCTCGATCCATGGATTCTCGCTCCCAACCTTCTTCTCTGTTGCTACTTTGTGGCAAGTCTCCTTTTGAGAACGAGCTCGCCACCTCGTCGAAGAGAGAAGAGGCTCTCAACCTCTCTGATCATGCCGACTTCCATGTTCGCTTGTACTCGGAGCTCCAAAACCCTAGCGAGGAGGAGGTATCGTTTCCAAGTGAGAAACTTGAAGAAACCTCTTTTATATTTGTTAGGTTATTCCTTCATTTTTCCCTTTTTGGTTTTGATGTGTAATTACATGTTATTTGCTGTGCAATTGCAGAAAATTTTGCGAGCTTCCCATTGGTTCAGTTTGTGTCGCCGATTTTCAGATCAAAGGAAGAGGACCCAAACCCGAAAACCAATGGGAGCAGTTGAATTACAAAGGCTGTCCCAGTCCACGTTCTGGTCATCGCATGGTAATTCTTGTCTTCAATACAATACTTCTGCACTCTTAACTAAACTGTTTAGCTCTATGAAGGAAAAGAAAAATAATATGGACTTTTGCAGTGATTGTTAAATTAGGATATAGTACTTCTGAAATCATTTGTTATTTTGATGTGGTCTAAAGCAGGCTAAAGTATGTTATAAGCAGGCGTTGTCGGTGAAACATAGTTCTATATGTTTATGCCTATTAAAAATCTACTCTTTATTTGCAGGTACTATACAAGCATAAGATCATTGTTTTTTGGTGGATTCTATGACACTCTTAGAGAAGTGAGGTTGTTTTTTTATCTCAATTCGAAACGTTTTCCATCTTATATGGCTCTTTCATTTCTTGATATCTTCTATTTTTTTTGCATAGGTACTACAATGACTTGCATGTTTTCGATTTAGATCAATTCAAGGTAATAATTTCTTTGTTATCCTTTTTGTTTGATGAAAAAGGAGCCCACTTTATCCCCTGGCTTTAGTTATTACGTAATTTTTGAATTTTTTTTGTCATGTCACGAATTGCAGTGGCAGGAAATAAAGCCACGACCTGGCTGCATGTGGCCTAGCTCAAGGAGTGGTTTCCAGTTCTTCGTGTATCAAGATGAGGTTAGTAAATGAAGAAAAATTCTTTTCATGGCTGCATTTGGAATAGAAGTTTTAAATACCGTTGTATACTTCATTTCCTTGACAATGGTGAAGTCTGAGGTCAACGTTTAAATTGCATTTATGGCTTCATTTCTATACATCTTTTTTGCTTATTCCCCCCTTTTGTAAATTGCGATTTGTTGGCATAACTTATTAAGTGGAGTTCAGATGTCTCTAATCCCCTTTCTTCAGTGACTTGGAAGCTATATGTACTTGTTTCAAGTAGCAACTTCAGTGACTGAGTTCTTAACAAATTCTTTATGTGGTTCTATTGCAGATATTTTTGTATGGTGGTTACTCCAAAGAAGTGAGTGTGGATAAGGATAAAAGCAACTCTGACAAAGGAATTGTCCATTCAGATATGTGGTCTCTTGATCCTAGGACCTGGGAGTGGAACAAGGTTTCTTTCTCAATAGTTCAATTTCTGCTAATGACATACTGCTGTAATAGTTCAATTTCTGCATGTCTTATGCGATTCACTTATCATTTTCAAATGGTGAACAGGTAAAGAAAAGTGGGATGCCTCCTGGTCCCCGTGTTGGTTTCTCTATATGTGTCCATAAGAAACGAGCTGTCCTTTTTGGAGGCGTTGTGGATATGGAAGTTCAAGGTCAGCTGTTTTCCACTCATCAATAGGTCTAATGTCTCTGTTTGATTTAATGCTACAGGCAACTCTACCCTATTTGAGTTTGATTTTTCAACTCCTGCTTTGGCATCTATTTTCTCTTCTAAGGTTTGCTAATATATTGTTAAAGGTACCATGTCATTTGCTTTAGAAAAAAGATCTGCATTTCCTGTAGATTAGTAGTACTCAGCTGGAAGCTTTGGGTTGACAGTTGCTTTCTTTGTTTGCATTCTCAGGTGATGTCATGATGAGCCTGTTTCTAAATGAGTTGTATGGCTTCCAGTTAGACAACCATCGATGGTTAGTAATTTGTACCATGTCCTGCTATTTTCATTTGTTTTCTTAGTTAGTTGAATACCTGCAGAGAGGGAAAGTTATTGTAACTTTTAGGTAATAGTAATACCATTGAATTTGCCTCTTTGCGTTTTTATCATTCCTATGTACACTGCATATTAATGTAATTACATTAAATTTGCTTACCATGTACACTGCAGATTAATGTTGCTCTGTTGACAGAACTCTGGAAATTATGAATCCTTAGCTGTAAGAAATAATTGTTAACTTTTTTGGTTACACTTACAGGTACCCACTGGAGCTACGCAAGGAGAAGTCAACTAAAAATAAGGTAGCTTCATCCAGAAATAAGGTAGCTTCCTGCTGTAGTTTCAGGATACTTGCTCTATATCTCTTCATGTGAAGAAGGCATCATTTCAGGAATTTGTTTTGCCCATGACACAAAAGCAAAAGAATCTATACTCTTTGCTTGATCTGCTTAAAAATAAAAGTTTTAATAGTATTCCTGAATTATGCCTCTTTTGTTCATCGGCTTGTGCTTATCCAAGTTGTAATTCATGCAGGTAAGGAGGGAGTTGAATGACCCTGAGAATGCAATAATTGGCCCCTTTGCTGGTAAGTAATATAGTAAGAAGATCCCATACAGTTCTACATCAAACGATACTGAAATCCACTCAATGTTAGGCTTACCAAAGATATTCAATTTGCATTGTAATCTCTTGCTTAATTGGAAAAAAAAATCATCCTTGGGTTCTATAGGTGAATTGATAGGAATGGGTGTTTTGTGGAATTAAACTTAACACATTGTAGAATTTCGTTTCTTAGTTGGGACTGCTAGAAAAACTAAATTATACTATTTTACATTAAGAAGTTGTGCCAATGGCACATTAACATATAAGTGTAAGTTGGAAAACTACCAGTAATAGATAGCAACAAAGGTTTTCAGATTTCGAATATAAAGTGCATTATTGATTTGGAGTTTGAAGTTGTGGGTTTGCCTGATTTTGGTGGGTTTTGGGTCGAACGGTTCAACTTAGGGCGTGGAATGTTGCTTATTGATGAAATTGAGTCCTCTCTCTCTATGTGTATGCATGCTTGAGTTAATTTGTGATGCTATGTTTGAGCAAATTTGGCTCTTCCTGCTTCTTTTTCAGAGAATAATTGTGATCTTTGTGGTTGCTGTGATGTTGCATTTTGAAGTTCGTTGTTGATTGGTGCCTAAAATTGTGCTGAACTAAAAAGCCCTGTATAGTACACTCCAAGAAGTTGGTTAGTGTTCTTTGCTTTATTTGGTGGCACCTACTTTCTTTGGGTAGAATTTTGATGAATCCTAACCAACCATTCTTTGCAATGTGACGCTCTGTACTTGGGTTTGGTAATGGTTTCTTTGCTGATTTAGGAATGTTGTCATTTCCATGACTTCATGCTTTGACATTGGTGCCCTACTAAATGTCTCCCCTCCCCCTTGAATTGTGCAGTGAGACGCTTCAATGGGAAGAGGGGGGCATCGAGAGTGACGTCGTGCGTGGAGACCGAGTTGCGGGGGGCAGGGAGCTTGCAGCCGAGGAAGTTGTAGAGGCGACGATTGACGGTGAAGTCGGGTCGGCGGGCGAGGTCGACGACGACGGAGAGGATTCCTATCTGAGAGGATTCAATCTCTCACCTCTCCCCATGCTGGAGATATATTGATACAGGAGGATACTAGAGTGTTTAAGCTTCAGGTTAAGCTTTTTTTCAAGTTAAATGTCATAACCATTTGAAAAGTTCATCATCTCGGGTACCTTTTTCTTAGACAAATTTGCACACATTTTACTGTCGTAGAAGTTGGTTAAGCATCTATTACTAATTCTGTTTTGTTTTTGGTGCTTTATTTTTGGAAGCCAAAAGTCGATTCCCTTTCTCAAAGCCAGACGATTGATTCATATCAGAACGCTGCTGTTAAAGTTGAATCAACTCCGCCCAATCAAGTAATCAGATGCTCTCTTCTAAACTCCTTTTTCCTTTAATACTTAATCGCAGTTAGAAAGTTGGAAACAATAATGTTGTACTTGTATACATCCTTCTAAAGTTATATGTGCAGATGAATGTTGATGGGATGAAAAGTGTTGATCAAATGGTTTTGGATTATCCGCAGCAACCTTCAAGCTTGTAAGGCTGCCTTGATTCCTTCCTGTCATTTTTACCGTCACATCTATTTCTCTCCACACATGTATGTAACAATTCCTCGCATTAGGTTTGGCAGTTTCTTTTTCTACGTTAACCTGGATTCATCTCTTCTGACAAACCTTCATTCTTCCTATTTGCCTGGAAGAAGCAAGCTGTGGAAAATGCTTATCTTGCCTATAGCTGTAATACCTCCAATTTATACCGGAGATATTACATGCCAGTGACCTCAGACTTTATCGTCCAAAGTCACCCCAGGCTTTTCCAGAACGATTAAGCTTAAAAACATAACATAATTACATATTAATTGAAAGATTAAACAGCGGAAGACTTTAAATTACACATCGGAAGACTTTAAAGAGTCAACTTAAAACATGGCTAAATTATGAAGATACATTGAAGTAACACTTTAACAATCTTAAAACACTTAACAACTTAAAACACTGACTTTTAAATCTTCGTCTGCAAGCTTCTTATCCTTCAATAGGTTACTTAAACTCCGGGAATCAACTCCTGATGTGCCGAAACGGACGGACGGCACCAACCATGACGATGCAGATAACAAAAATACAGCGGGTTAGTCTACTGAATAGACTAGAAAGGGTACAAAGCAGAGTGATTCGAGTGATCGTGACCGTTTACTATCATTGTCCCTCGAATAATAACCGAATGGACGATATATAACCCGGCACTTTCACGGAATGATTAAGCAATTAAGATATGCACTGAAGAGAAGACTCCAACTGAAATGAGTCTTATAGAAAATTATGACAACTGTTAAGGAACATTAAAGTTACACACACCAATGATTTAAAAGTTGACTGAGCTGCTTCAGTTCACAACCAACCTCATCGCATACAGCGAATCCAGATTGAAAAGAGAACGTACTATGATCAAAGTCGATACGAGTTTTCCTAGCTGCACTATAACTTAGTTGCACTACTCGCCAAAGGTTTATTAATCATGTGCACTCGGGCACATATCTTATTAAATTACAAAACACACTTACTGAAACGCGTTAATGTTATTAAAAGCGGAACAAAGCTTAAATCTCAGGGTGACAATCATGTCGACCCAAATTAACACAACACACAAACACATACACGCACGTGCACACACGAGGCTTAACATTATTCCGAGAACAACGGAGTTATTATTATTACACAGGGTGATCTTACGTTCACCCAGATTACACTGCCACAATGCTTACACTTTAATTTACAGGATGACAGTTACGTCTACCCTAATTGCACTAGCTAAGTGCTTAATACACAGGACTGCAATTATGTTCATCCAATGGCGCTTGCAAGGCGCTTAAACACTTAAGAACCTTAAAGGTGGATAAGAAGCATAGGTCATGACCCTTAAATTAATATTCGGAAATTATCCCGAGGAATATTATGATTTAAAGAAACGACAAATCCTTATTTGGATTAGCGTTCCTACGAACATTAAGTTATAAAGAAACGACTAATCCTTACTTGGATTAGCGTTCCTACGAACATTAAGTTATAAAGAAACGACTAATCCTTACTTGGATTAGCGTTCCTACGAACATTAAGTTATAAAGAAACGACTAATCCTTACTTGGATTAGCGTTCCTACGAACACTCGTGTTAAACAGTCTAACACAATAATTAATCACATTAAAGCCATCCAGGCAATCAACTTAAACATAGAGATAATAGAAACGGCTAATCCTTACTTGGATTAGTTTTCCTATTAACCCACATGCTATTCTAGCATTAAGATTAATTTCACAATAATACCATCACGGTAATTATTACATATAATAGCGTTGTTCTAACAGATATACAACCTATTATAACATTACTTTAATCACGTTTATTTATGAAATTAGTTTCCAAGCCAAAACAACAGTTCACTCCAATTTAATTAACAATTAAATAATTGATAATTAATGAAACATGGAATGATTAAGCAAGAGCGAACCGCCACTTGCCTGAATCCGCAGAGTTTGAATGAAGCCTAACGACGACGGGATTCCGGGCTCGACACAGGAACAGATCTGGCACACAGATTCCTTCGAATCGACCCACAAAGAAACCCTAAGTTAGATTCGACAAACAATATCGATACTACGAAAGGACGAAAGGAATCGACGTAAACGAAACCCGAACGAAGGCCTCGGAAGCCAACGACAACTCCCGGCCACAACCACCTCGCCGGCGGGCGCCGTAACAATTCCGGAGGGCGCCGCCTTAAATACGGCGGGCGCCGCCTCAAGCACGGCGGGCGCTGCTCCACCACGGCGGGCGCCGCTCCACGGCCTCCCTTCTCCGGCGATCGCCGCATCACCACGGCGACTGGCCTCCTTCATCATGGCGGTCGTCGTTCACCACGGCGGGCGCCGTTCCTGGCGGCGGTCGCCGTCTCCCTGGCGGCGGTCGCCGTCGCTGAACAGAAACTGAAAATACGAGGGGAAATCTTACCCGCGATGCTCGATTTGGCTCGTCTTTCGCCTTGCTTTGCTTCTAGGTGTCCGAGGGTCTCCAAGGCTTCACTTGGCCACCGAAAACGACACCAAACGAGCCTCCAACGATCCACGAGCCTTCCCGGAGATAGTGTTTTCTTTGAGAGCGTTTTTTAGAGTCGAGAATTTGAGAGCGCTTCCGCGTCTTTCGCACCCTCTTCCACCCTCACCCAACACCTCTATTTATAGAAGAAATTAGGGTTCCTTGCCTCTTGGACAATATCCAAACCCTTTTGCCCCTTGGACAATGGCTCTTGGACAAAAATCTTTGGATAAAGAATCTTGTACTATTGCTCATTAGATAACAACTCTTGGGCAATAAACTTATACCAATCTTAATCCGCGTTAACAAAAGTCGTACACGAACGAGTACGAACTTCCAAAACATGTCGACTGTATATTATTTCACTGAGAAAAATATTACAGATACAGAGCACATTACAGAATGCCTCCAACTTTCTGAATTAAATCCGACGTACTAAACGGGTGTTCGGGAAAATTCCAAAAATTCCAAAAATAATCCTTACAGAATTACGGGGTATCACAATAGCATAATTTTGAAAACAGTCTAAATTTTGTCTTCCAGGGAAGAGGACAAGGGTGTGCACAGGGATGAGATTGCTAAACACTTGAAGCTTTCAACACAGAAGAGTATGTAAGAGCTCTCTCCCATACCCTCTGCTCCACCTCAAACAAAAGTAAGAAAGTATGATCATAAATGGTTTTTGTTTTTTCTTTCTTTCAGGGAATCCATCACATGCCTAGAGGAAGAAGGCTTGGTTTATGCCAAAGCACCTATCATCCCTCTTGTGCAAGATCTGCTGGTTACTACATGATTTTTCGTATTGTTGGTTGTAGAGGCGGCGGTTGATGGTGAAGTCGGGTCGGCGGGCGAGGTCGACGACGACTGAGAGGATTCCTATCTGAGAGGATTCAATCTCTCGCCTCTCCCCATGTTGGAGACATATTGATCCAGGAGGATACTAGAGTGTTTAAGCTTCAGGTTAAGCTTTTTTTCAAGTTAAATGTCATCAACTTTATCATTTTTTCTTCATTGTCATCACTTTTTAAAATATAATGCTATTTTGAAATAAATGGATTTAGCTGAAGCTTAATTTTCTATATTGATTCAAAACTTCAAAAATTCAGAAGCACATGAATATTGCAGAAAGCGCTGGAGAGGTTCAATGGACAACATACGGTTCCTAACGTCTTTATTGGTAAGAAATCTTTTATCTCTTGATAGTTGGAAAGTCTTAATGAAGTATTCATTTCACTGCCAATCCATGTGCTTCTTATTGCTTTATGTATTCTGGTTAAAATTCTAATATTCAAAATTTCATTTGCTTGATTAGGTGCAAAGCACATTGGTGGATGTACAGGTACATGACTCAGAGCATCCTTTGACCTGATGGGCATGAAAGTGCTTAATTCCATATTCTTTACACACTATAAAAAATTATATCTGCTTTATTATGATAATTATTGGTTAATTATCATTTAATTTCTGTATGCAAGGCTGATTCCATTGTAGTGGATGACACAAAGATAACATTTGAACTTTACCTTTCACTGATTGGTGCAGATACTTTGAAGCTTTACCAAAATGGAGAACTTGAGCAACTGTTGACCGAGGCTAAGGCCAAGAATCCATAGCTACCTTCATAGTTGCAGATTTATGTGAAGAACAGATTTGGTCATAATTTTTCCATTGCCATGAACAAACATTTCAAATCATTCATGTACACTTGACCATTTTGTAAGAAATGATGTTTGAAACATCAATCATTTTTTATTAGACTAGACTCCTTTTGAGTCTCGGACTCCCACAATGCTATGTTGCGAAGTTGCAATTCAAGCAACCCCAATTTCCATGACGGAGATAATGGTGTGTTTGCAATTGGCCGGGTTAATTAGAAGTGATGATTAACTTTGCGTCTTCATAATTAATTACCAAGTCAAACAGAGAATATATTGAGGTTGTTTAGCTTATATATAATTTATCGTTGAAAATTTGGAGAAGAACAAGTTAATAATATATTTGACATATTCTTTTATCTATTAATTTAGTTTTATCACCTATGAAATCTCTTAACAAAGTGAGAATTCTTAAACAACCAATTTGAAAATGATATTTTGTTGCAACCCTCAAAGTGAGAATGTTCTACCAAACATATCGAATTGAACTGAAACTTGCGAATGTAGACATAGCTATCGCCCGTGCGAAGCACGGGCTTCGATTTCTAGTATATTTAAAAGTTAGCATTCTAGGTCATTGAATGCTAACTTTTAAAGATGAATTCGTTTTTTTTTCCATTTCATACCTTATTTATTTAGCCAAAAATTTAAACAATTTCTCAAATCCAAAAAGTACTAAAGTGACAATTTCATATATTAACTATTATATTGATAATCTATAATCTTCTATATACTATAAAAAGTTTTTGATTCACAAATATATACAATTACTACATGATAATCAATTGAAAAGTCTTCATTTTCATATCGTTGTATAACTCTTATATTTTCACGTTAAATTTTAAAAATAGTTCAATTTATATTTCTATTAAGCATGAAAAATAACCATCTATCTATGTATATTTAAAAGTTAGCATTCTAGGTCATTGAATGCTAACTTTTAAAAATGAATTGGTTTTTTTTCCTTCATTTCTTGCCTTATTTATTTAGCCCAAAATTTAAACAATTTCCCAAATCCGAACAGTACTAAAGTGACAATTTCATTTATTAACAATTATATCAATAATATATAATCTTCAATATAATATAACAAGTTTTTGATTCACAATTATATACAATTACTACATATTAATCAATTAATAAGTCCTCATTTTCATATCGTTGTATAACTCTTATATCTTCACGTTAAATTTTCAACATAGTTCAATTTATATTTCTATTAAGCATGAAAAACAACCATCTATATATATTTAAAAGTTAGCATTCTATATCGTTGAATGCTAACTTTTAAAGATGAATTAGTTTTTTTTTCCATTTCATGCCTTATTTGTTTAGCCCAAAATTTAAAACATTTCTCAAATCCAAAAAGTACTAAAGTGACAATTACATATATTAACTATTATATTGATAATCTATAATCTTCTATATAATATAAAAAGTTTTTGATTCACAATTATATACAATTACTACATATTAATCAATTGGAAAGTCTTCATTTTCATATCGTTGTATAACTATTATATCTTCACGTTAAATTTTCAACATAGTTCAATTTATATTTCTATTAAGCATGAAAAACAACCATCTATATATATTTAAAAGTTAGCATTCTATATCGTTGAATGCTAACTTTTAAAGATGAATTAGTTTTTTTTTTCCATTTCATGCCTTATTTGTTTAGCCCAAAATTTAAAACATTTCTCAAATCCAAAAAGTACTAAAGTGACAATTACATATATTAACTATTATATTGATAATCTATAATCTTCTATATAATATAAAAAGTTTTTGATTCACAATTATATACAATTACTATATATTAATCAATTGGAAAGTCTTCATTTTCATATCGTTGTATAACTCTTATATCTTCACGTTAAATTTTCAACATAGTTCAATTTATATTTATATTAAGCATGAAAAACAACCATCTATCTATATATATTTAAAATTTAGCATTCTAGGTCATTGAATGCTAACTTTTAAAGATGAATTGTTTTTTTTTCATTTCTTGCCTTTCTTATTTAGCCCAAAATTTAAACAATTTCTCAAATCCGAAAAGTACTAATATGACAATTTCATATGATAACATCTATATCAATAATATATAATCTTCTATATAATATAAAAAAAAATTGATTCACAATTATATACAATTACTACATATTAATTAATTAATAAGACCTCATTTTCATATCGTTATATAACTCTTATATCTTCACGTTAAATTTTCAACATAGTTCAATTTATATTTCTATTAAGCTTGAAAAACAACCATCTATATATATATTTAAAAGTTAGCATTCTAGGTCATTGAATGCTAACTTTTAAAGATGAATTAGATTTTTTTTTTCCATTTCATGCCTTGATTATTTAGCCCAAAATTTAAAAAATTTCTCAAATCCAAAAAGTACTAAAGTTACAATTTCATATATTAACAATTATATTGATACTCTATAATCTTGTATATAATATAAAAAAAAATTGATTCACAATTATATAGAGTTACTACAAATTAATCAATTGAAAAGTCTTCATTTTCATATCGTTGTATAACTCTTATATCTTCACGTTAAATTTTCACTTTATATTTCTATTAAGCATGAAAAACAACCATCTATATATATTTAAAAGTTAGCATTCTAGGTCATTGAATGCTAACTTTTAAATATGAATTATTATTTTTTTCATTTCTTGCCTTATTTATTTAGCCCAAAATTTAAACAATTTCTCAAATCCGAAAAGTACTAAAGTGACAATTTCATATATTAACAATTATATCAATAATATATAATCTTCTATATAATAATAAAAAAATTCATTCACAATTATATACAATTACTACATATTAATCAATTGAAAAGTCCTCATTTTCATATCGTTGTATAACTCTTATATCTTCACGTTAAATTTTAAACATAGTTCAATTTATATTTCTATTAAGCATTAAAAACAACCATCTATATATATTTAAAAGTTAGCATTCTAGGTCATTGAATGCTAACTTTTAAATATGAATTAGTTTTTTTTTCCATTTCATGCCTTATTTATTTAGCCAAAAATTTAAATAATTTCTCAAATCCAAAAAGTACTAAAGTGACAATTTCATATATTAACTATTATATTGATAATCTATAATCTTCTATATAATATAAAAAGTTTTTGATTCACAATTACTACATATTAATCAATTGAAAAGTCTTCGTTTTTATATCGTTGTATAACTCTTATATCTTCACGTTAAATTTTCAAAATAGTTCAATTTATATTTCTATTAAGCATGAAAAACAACCATCTATATATATTTAAAAGTTAGCATTCTAGGTCATTGAATGCTATATATTTAAAAGTTAGCATTCTAGGTCATTGAATGCTAACTTTTAAAGATGATTTTTTTTTCATTTCTTGCCTTATTTATTTAGCCCAAAATTTAAACAATTTCCCAAATCCAAAAAGTACTAAAGTGACAATTTCATTTATTAACAATTTTATCAATAATATATAATCTTCAATATAATATAAAAAGTTTTTGATTCACAATTATATACAATTACTGCATATTAATCAATTAATAAGTCCTCATTTTCATATCGTTGTATAACTCTTATATTTTTATGTTAAATTTTCAACATAGTTCAATTTATATTTCTATTAAGCATGAAAAACAACCATCTATATATATTTAAAAGTTAGCATTCTAGATCGTTGAATGCTAACTTTTAAAGATGAATTAGTTTTTTTTTCGATTTCATGCCTTATTTATTTAGCCCAAAATTTAAAACATTTCTCAAATCCAAAAAGTACTAAAGTGACAATTTCATATATTAACTATTATATTGATAATCTATAATCTTTTATATAATATAAAAAGTTTTTGATTCACAATTATATACAATTACTACATATTAATCAATTGAAAAGTCTTCTTTTTCATATCGTTGTATAACTCTTATATTTTCACGTTAAATTTTCAACATAGTTCAATTTATATTTCTATTAAGCATGAAAAACAACCATCTATATATATTTAAAAGTTAGCATTCTAGGTCATTGAATGCTAACTTTTAAAGATTAATTGTTTTTTTTTTCATTTCTTGCCTTATTTATCTAGCCCAAAATTTAAACAATTTTCTCAAATCCGAAAAGTACTAATATGACAATTTCATATATTAACAACTATATCAATAATATATAATCTTCTATATAATATAAAAAAATTGATTCACAACTATATACAATTACTACATATTAATTAATTAATAAGTCCTTATTTTCATATCGTTGTATAACTCTTATATCTTCACGTTAAATTTTCAACATAGTTCAATTTATATTTTTGTTAAGCTTGAAAAACAACCATCTATATCTATATCTACTTAAAAGTTGGCTTTCTTGCCCTCATTAATGATTCACTTGAATTCTCTTCAATTATTTTGCTTTACAATAGAGTTGAACAATATGTTTTGCCCTCAAATATTGGGCCAGTGAATGATATGAAAAGGCAAAAAAAATGCAATCAGATATTGGGCTATTAAAAATTGGGTCACACATGCATGGACGACCCTACTATATCCCAAATGGAATAGGCGTCAACTGCTATGTCTTTCATCTCTCACAATTAACACATTTAAGTATATGAAGATGAAATAACATCAAAAAAAAAGCTTAAGTCAAACGGAATTTTAACCCAAAAAAAAAAGGAAAAGAAAGAGAGTCAAGTCAAACGATTGTACCACATTACAACTATATTTAAATCACAAGAAGTTCAAAGGTTGTACAACATAAAACGGCAAACAACAAGCTTTTTAACAAAAAAAAAAAACAATTGAAACGGTTGTACCACATCATAGCTATATTTAAATCAGACGTTCAAATTCTATTGTCGTAACCGTTATACTATTGTCGTCCCCTGGTAATCCAGCCTTAGTGACGACCCCAACAATTTAATCATTGGCAGTCCAATAGCTACATATTTAAATCAAAGTTTGTACATCACAAAATAAAAAAAATAAAAGCAAGAGTTAGAATCATATCCCACAAGTGAAACGGTTCTACCACATTATAGCTATATTTAATATATAAATTACATTAGCATTACACTTATCTCATCTCTTCCTATATATATATATATATATATATATATATATATATATATATATATATGATATCTGACCACCCCACTATTCTTCGCTTCGCTGCTTCATCCTTCACACATAAATAATAATCATGAAAGAAACTATATATCACAAAACCAATTAACCGAAGGGTTTAACTATAACATGTTTGTCGCAAGTGGGATGCCTTCGACAGGATCAATTATATATATATCATCACATGCTTCATTCTATCCGATAACATGGTACGTAACCAAAGCAAGGATATATTTGGTTTAATTTTCTCTCTAATTCATTAAATAACTGAAAGTTACAGACAACTTTATGTTGTCATCTCTAGAGTGACAGGGGCTGCACGAAATAAAGTAAGTTGACGCAATGCATAAAGCATTAAATCATGTATAATAACGTAAAATTTTCTATGTAATTCAGTTATATTGTGTTTATTTTTATATTTTGCTTTCAACATGGAGTAGTGTTTAATAATCTCATACTCACTATCTTGCTGACATTATGAGGACATGCAAATGTGTTATACTCAACATATAGAATCATTTGGACAAGTATATTACTGACTAAAAGGGAAGCAATTCAAACTCACCTTTTTAGATACACTTTCTTCTTCCAAAATAATAAGGCAACCTCTACACATACAATTGGGAGATAGTGGGCAACACCTTAAAAAGACATGGTCGTTGAAGTAAGCATAATTATTAAGTTAAAGATGTGAATGAGGATTCCCGATTGTCGATGATGCAAGTATATATCCACCTCATGGTAAACTATCCTTGATTATATGTATTTGGATCTCTTTAGTAGTCTACACATGCATGCACTAAATACTTACATTTATCGATTTAAATTTATTAATATAATTGTCTTTTAATTGAGATAGATTAATTTTATGTGAAGTTGTCAGAGAATTGGATAATCTAATAGCACTATTGAGGCATCGATTGTTTACATCATGCACGGGTAGCTTTCACTAGAAGGAGGACAAATACAATTGATTGTTAGTAATGAATAAAGCAAACTATTTTATGCACGATGTAAACCCTTAAACTTTTGGTAGCATAAATTCAACTAGGTTTGTATTTTTAGTTCTTTTTTTGTACTAATCGATTTAGGTAGATGTGTTGTTATTTTGGTTAAGGGTGATTTTTGTTGTTCTATTTTATACATATTCATTTTACACTCATCATGTATATACACTAAATTTGGCCTCATTTTTCTTGGTCTAGAGGAATTAATCAAGGATGAAAGTCGAAATAATTAACATATACTCACTCTCACATATGAAATGTACAATGAAGAAGTTATGAATTATAATTTCGCTAAGAAGAGTAAACATGTACCAATAAAATAACTAATGTAGTTTTATATAAAATATAACAAGGTTTAAGAATATGCAGAGTCACTAATTATTTCTATTACTTATAAGAATAGGAAGTAATGACTAATATATTTTAATTAAAATGATATTTGTCTAGGAATATGTAAAGTCAATGTGACCAATAAAACGATATATATTCCAGACCAAAAAAATAAAACAATATATTAATGAATATTAATAACTAAAGCATAACAAAAAACATTATTAAAAGGCAATATATTTGTAAGATAAAGGCAACAGTTAGAAATGTGGAGGGTAGTAGAGCATGAAATGAGAGTTGTTATAGGAAGTTTCTTATAAATACTCCAGTTCAAGCACAACATATACAACATATAATTAGATAGGAATTTCTAAAATATTCTTAAAGGAAAAAAAATGCATCCATACAAAAAACAACTACCGCCTTAATTCAAAATTTAAATTGAACTTCTGACCAAAAAAATAAATAAAATTGTACTTCGTACAATCATAGAATTTTATACCTAAAATACTTAGATATTACATAAAATACATATCAAACAATATATCATTTAAGATAAAACATGCAACAACAATCCATATATTACAAATTCACATTTAAACCGCGACAATATATACACAAAAGGCCCGTGCGAAGCACGGGCTTCGATTTCTAGTATCAAATTAATAATCAGGATTAGATTAAGATTTATTGTAAACGATATACAACCTACACTTTATATCGTAAGATCGATTATATTTTATATATTCGTAGTGTCAACTTATGAACATTTTTTTATAAGGTAAAAATTAGGCCGGAACTCACAGAAGAGTCGGTTTTTCAGTCTATTGCATCCTTGCGGATGAGAACTAATAGCTCTTGATTGGCTTGAATGTCTTTCAAGAAACTCCACTAGCTCATCTTCGCATGCACGTACTTAGTCAATAAACTTGGAATTGAAATATTATTAAATATTTATGAAAAACAATATAATAAATTATAAGCTCAAGCTCTTGAAACATATGATGATAAGGTTTTTGTATGGTTATCATTAAAAGTATATACGCGGATTTGTACATAAAAATGAAAAATAAATTAGGAATTTCATAAAAATAACTGAATATGAAAACAAATAAGTTTAGATTTAAGTATTGAGAATGTTAATTATATAATTACTTAAAGGGAAAAAATGTTTAAATCTTAATACATATTTATTTTTTATATATATTACCACTTTTGCATCATGAATCATATATTAACAATTATGTTCAATTGTATGTTACCAATTATATAAATTTAACTATTAAAACTGTAAGAATGAATTAATGTAACTAATAAGATAAAAGTATATTATAAATAGTATTATTTAAAAATAAGAAGAAACTAATAAGGCAAAAAAAATATAAATAATCTTTGAAATTATACTATCAATATAACTAAGGTAAGTTATTTTAGGTAAAAAGTAAGTAGATAAGTAATGATATATGTAAATATCAAAATTAGGGAATGATATTGTACTTTGAGATTTGTCTATGTGGCATAGCTCACAGATTGACACGTAAGCACTAGTACAAACGACTTATCTAATACCAGAAGGAAGGATACCGATTGCGTAAAATCGGTATGGAACTTGGAAACGGATACCGGTTATTGGACAAAACCGGTATCTGCGGGAAAAAATATTTTTTATACCGGATATTAATATAACCGATATGCATGTGCGGTGTAATAAACAGGCAAACGTATTTTTTTTAAGCCAAGGCAATCAGGGGCGGACACTTCGAACCCTAAAAAAACTTTTACACCGGTCAGCCGCTCCATTCACGAAGGCGCGCGGAAGGTCAGGCGGCGATCTCCGTTCTCCACGCGAGTTCGCCACGAGTCATCTCCCGCCCATCATCTATGCTAACAACAAGGAGAAACACCCGGATTTCGCTTCCCCGGCCACCGACGCCAACATGGAGGTCGAGGTTTCACCCAGCGGCTGGAGCGGATGAGGAGCGACAAGCACACCGCTGAGAGGATGCTCAGGCTGAGAGATCGCGTTTTCGAGATTCGATTGCAGGAGTTGATGCTCATAGGCGAGTTTTAGAAACAGCTGGAGGTCGGCCACGACCATGAAGGCACGAACCACTACTGTCTACCAAGTACCAAGGCGAGCGAGCAGTCGATCGAGACGAGGCAAGACGACGATCTCCATTGTTTTCTTCATCCGGACTATCAAGGTAATTTTTTCAACTTCCAGATCCTGCTAGTGTTTATGCGTTTCCGTGTTCTAGTCTTCTAGATTGAGATTTTTTAGATTCAATTATTTTTGGGGATAAAACTTCGTGTATCTGCTGGCTGGCGGCTGCTGTCTTTAGGGGTGTGCATCCGGTCCAGACCGGACCGGATTTTTTGAAAATGGTGGACCGGAGACCGGACCGGTCTAAGACCGGATTGGACCGGACTTTATTTAAAAAAATAAATTAATTAAATTCTTATTTAAAATCTAAAAAAATATCTATAAAACATATATACTCCTAACTTATTAAACTAAAAAATATCTATAAAAAATACATATAAATCTCCAAAAAAAACATATAAATTAAAATTAAAAAAAATCCGGTCCACCGGTCCGGATCGGATTTTTTCCGGGTTTGGACCGGACCGGACCGGATTAAGGGAAAACCTTGGATCGGAGACCGGACCGGAATTTCACCGGTCCGGTCTTTTCCGGTCCGGGCTGATTTTGAACACCCCTAGTTGTCTTGCTCGCTGCTGGAGCAGTGGAGTTTGCTGCCTTGCTGGAACAGTGGAGTTGCTGGTGTTTCTTCCTCAGCCAAGTCGAGCATCATTCTATTCAACATAAGTTCGGTTTGCTGGTGGTGGAGAGTGGTAAACTTGAGTAGTTTTGTGATTCTGACTTCATTTGTTGCCTTAGTGCTTGTGCCTTGTTGGTGTTGTTAAATTGGTTCATGTGTCAGAAATCATAATGAAGCAAAATCATTTAGCTTGTTATTTGTTAATTTTTGTTCATGATTTCGAGTTTGATTTTTAAGTTTGTAATCCATGTATTGAATTCATTTAGTTTAATATTGAAGTTGTAAGAAACTAAATTTTGATTTATTGTTTAGAGAATAGTACCACAACATAAAAAGCATGGCTGGGCACCTCTTTATTCTCAAGCTTGTCATACTGAATTTTGTGATTAAATTAGTGTCCTTTTTGGTACGCTAATTAGCTCATGTGTCCTCTTTTGAAAAAAGTTATTATCTGTTGCTTTTGTTTGAGGCATTTCTGTACAATTATTATATAGTAGCTGCTGCTGTAATTGTCTGCTCTGCTTGTTAATTTCTTCAGAGGTTCAGAAAGAAAAAGTGAGTTCTTGTTTATAATATGACTTTGGTCTCGTGGAGGGCTGTAATGTTTGATTCCTAAGTTTTGGTAAAGATTATGGTTTCTGTGTTTATGTAAAGTCATGTCATTCCTTGATTATACTCTTCTAATTTTGCAGAATAAATGAGTCACCCAATTCAGACCCTTCTTCCTTGGATACTTTGGCTGCTTCTGTTTCTCTACCCCTTTATCAGCAAGCAGTCGATTATGATGAGTTGTCTATGCAGGAATTCATTCTTTTTGATGATAGTGTCAAGGTAGTTGACCTACTAATTCGTTATTAACATCTCCTAGCTGCTCTGTCAAGCTGGTAGCTCTTACGCTTAGAGCTCACCATTAACCTGGAGTCCTATTATTAGGATACCTTTTGTTTCTTACAATCGCTTGTCGGATTTCAATTAGGTTGATTATTTGATTCAACTGTGAGCCAACAAGATTAGATATGCAAATCTGTATGTTTGGACTGACAAGTTCCAACTAGTCCTTACATGTGTCATTTTTCTTGTTGTCTAGGATCTGAAGAATTTGAGAACTCAGTTGTATTCAGCAGTAGAGTATTTTGAACTTTCTTACACCAACGATGACCAGAAATAGATGTAAGTTGCATTTTGGTTATTACTGGTTGATGTGCTTCTAATGCCTGAGTTTTAGGAGTATTTTTCCAAATATGCAGAGTGGTTGAAACGTTAAAGGATTATACTATTAAGGCTCTGGTGAACACAGTGGACCATTTGGGTTCTGTGACGTACAAGGTTAATGATGTCATAGATGAAAAGGTTGAAGAGGTATCAGGGACGGAGCTTCTTGTCTCATGTATTGAACAGGTATTGTGCCTGTTCATTTGATTTTTTGTTCATGTATTGAATTCAAATTTTCAGTTAAGCATTCTTTCTTGCCAAATTTTTGGGTGAAACATGCGAGGGACACATTCTACGCTTGTTTAGAGAAAGAATCCAAGAAGCGAGCCACTGAAATTGCTTCTGTGGGACTCCTTTACCCGGTCGATTGCAAGAAATCTAGGGTTCAGTATGAGAATGCATGTCGACCTTCTTGGGTAATGAATTTAGGTTTCAAACCATTTCTGATTATTGGTGAATCCTTCAGTAGCTTATCTTGTTTCGATTTCCCGGCTTCAATCTGTGTGTTTGAATTTGTGTTTGGTGCTGCGTAGGTGAAGCACTTTGACATGCAGTACTGCTCTAAAAAAAGAGTTGAAAGACTCTTGGATGACAATGATTCCAAGAGAGGTGCGTTTTCTGGAGGATTTTTATTTTGGCTATCCTCATAATTGCATATGTGAAGAAGTGCTCACTTTAAGCCATCCCTTAATTTCACATTCATACTTTTGTCTAGTTTCATGACATGAGGATGTTTATTTTTTGGTTCCATCCCTTCTGTTGGCAGTTGTGTAAATGGTAATAAACATAAATTAGAGGATTTTTTCGTAAATACCGGTATCCTTGTGTAAATGGTAATTATTCA
This sequence comes from Rheum nobile, assembly GCA_027886185.1. NCBI lineage: Eukaryota > Viridiplantae > Streptophyta > Magnoliopsida > Caryophyllales > Polygonaceae > Rheum > Rheum nobile. The sequence continues at coordinate 295,137 of WOAB01000616.1, read as the reverse complement.
ATATATATGCTTATGAGCTTCTATTCTCTGTTTTTCCTACACAACTTGTACTCATCACAAATTTATTATCTTGCTCTTTTTTATGTCTATGTACTGTCTTCTTTATTTTCATACATTGTTAAGACAATTATTGCATTTTCATAGTCAGATTCTCAACTAGTGTATGTGAGTGCTACCTGCTATATTTTGATGTGTCATTGTTTTCCATTTATAAGACTAATGATGTTGTTTATAATGCTTAATGTAGTACTTAGCACATTCATCGCGAAGATACAACAAGGAGCATATCTTGGAAGTAATAGAGAAATGTCTTCAATATATCCAACCTATTTTTGAGTTGGAGTTGAACTTGCCCACAACATAGGAGCTAAAAGCATAGAGTTGAAGTTGAACTTGCATGCCCCCCAGCATAAGAGCTAAAAGCATATATGTATGTATGTTGAGAGAGCTTTTTGACTATCTATAACTAGTATATTTTGTTAACATTTTATTATATATAATTTATATATGGATTATTTGATGTGATTTTGCTCTACACTGTTGTAGCATTTTGTGTGAAATACAATGACGTAAACAAGTGGTATAATATATAGCTGAATGGGTATTGTAAAAAAATATTTAAAAAAATAAAAAATAAATATCATACCGGTTATTTTAATAACCGATATATAAAAAATAAATTAGCTTTTGAGAAGATCACAATGTCATCCGCAAATGCCAGAAACGGAATGCATTACACCGGTATCTTTCTCGGTGCTTGTAAACAACGGACCCACATAAATATTTAAACCATTAAGAGGACTTCAACATGGTGACCCCCTTTCGTCTTTCTTGTTTATTTTAGGATCTGAAATCCTTGCTAGAAAACTCTAAAAAGTTTCAGAAAGACCTCGAAATCCTCTAGGATTTCAAATCACTCAACAAGGAACACGAATTCCGTTTCTGGCATTTGCGGATGACATTGTGATCTTCTCAAAAGCTAAACAAGAAAACTGTAAAGAAATCAAGGATATTATTGATGAATATTGCAAAATCTCAGGACAAAAAGTAAATTTTCATAAATCGGCTTTTCAAGTCACAAAAAAGGTTACCAACCAAAAGAAATTAGCAATACAAGGTACTCTCACAATCACAAATATGATATCTCTCAAAAAATATCTTGGTTTCCCTATCATTAATGGTAGAGTCAACTCGAATACCTTTGCTGACCTCTTAATTAGCATCCAACATCAATTATCTAAATGGAAAGCAAACTCTCTTTCCCAAGTAGGAAGAACAACACTAATAAAAACCGATCTGGCATCTAGACCAAACTATCTTATACAAAGATTTATGTTACCTACACACACACAATGAACTTGACAAGTTAAATAGATCATTTTTTTTGGAATAAAGACATCTCCTATAAACCTCTTATAGGATGGAAAAAAATATGTAAACCAACACAACAAGGAGGTCTTGGATTGAGAAAATCAAAGAACGTGAATAAAGCCCTACAATTCAAATTACTATGGAAAATCTTAGCAGAACCGAATAATTATTGGGTTAGAGTTGTTACTGAAAAATACTTGAAAACAATCCATATATTTCATTACAAGAAAAAAAGAAATTGCTCTTGGCAATGGTCCAAAATGATTGAACTCATGGAAGAGTTCAAATCTCGACTAATTTGGCAAGTTGGTAATGATAAAACAATCAAAATCTGGACGGATAATTGGGTCTTGAACACCCATTTATGTGATATCATAAACACACAATCAATCCTGAATAAGGATGCCCTGGTAGCTAGAGCTGTCAAAAAATTACCGAACCCGTTTTACCGACCTGACCGACCCGCTTTTGGACCCGACCCGACCCGACCTGACCGAAATTTCTGATAACCCGAAGTTACCGAGACCGAACCCGACCAACCCAAACCCGACCCGATTAACGAATAAATGTGGAGTATTAATAAAATATAATATAAAATAATATGATAAATGACATATAAATAATGATAATATGCTTAATATCCTAAAAAAACATTGTTTTACTTATATAATTTTTTATAATGTAGAAATTTATAAATTAATAAATAAAAATAAAATATGATTTTGGTCTACTAATATCAATTACATTAAAATAATTAATAATATTATTATTATTTTAATCCATTATTTTGACATATTTAAATTAGTTTTTAACTATTTAATAATATTTAAATAGTGAATAAAATATTTAAAAAATAACGCTCTTGACCCGTTGGTTAACCCGAACCGCCCGCTGACCTGTATTGACCCGACCGGCTTGACCTGTTATCCGAAATGACCCGACCCGTTCTCAACCCGAACCGAAAATAACCGAATCGAACCCGACTTGACTGACCCGATTGACAGTTCTACTGGTAGCTGATTTTATGTTGCCAAATAAAACCTGAAATAAGGATTTACTAGAACAATGTTTACCACATGATTTAGCCAAAAAAATAGCATCGATCCCAATACCCTTAAATGATATTTATTATAGAATATACTGGAAAACTAATAAAAATGGTTGATTTTCTACGAATTCTGCTATGAAACTAATTAACAGAAACAAGAGATATAATGCATATGATTGTTCATGGATCTGGAAGATGGACACATATCCCAAAGTTAAAAAACAAATTAAATTTATAAAATGATCGATTACTTTTTTAATACTAGATGACCGAAATTTGGTAAAAGAAAGTGGATGACACTCGTTTGTTATATAAAGTATAATATTTTGTAGCCTAGCCCAACCTACCCAAACATGTTAAATAAATAACTTACCTTAAGATCCATTGTGTTGTCGACACCAAAAAAAGATCCATTGTGTTGTATTAGAAATTCGAATTCAAAATATTAATACATGGACCAACATCTAGTTGATCTAATGGGTATTGGTGTTAGATCTCTTAAGCGTTCTATTAAGAGGTCTCGAGTTCGAGTCCTTCTGACAGCGTGTTTTGGACAATCAGAACTCGATTCGGACGTAGAGTGACAATGATCATTCGAACCGGACGAATGATCTAAAAAAAAAATATTAATACATGTTAGATAATTAGGATTCAAAATTATGTAACATGTTTTAATACACCCTAACATTACCATTTACGGATTTCAAAATTATTAATTTGGTAAAATAAAGTGGATGACACTCGTTTGTTATATAAAGTCAAATATCTTGGTAATGTTAGAGCCTAATAAAAGTGAATCAAATTATTAATTTATTAGGCTCTAACATTACCATTTACGGATTGACAAGCAAATATGGGTAGTTTGCCGAGTGTGGGTCACGGCCCATATATTTTGTACCCTTTTTTTGTCATGATTTGGCCCCCTTCGGAACCTCCATCTAACCATTGGGTTCGACCTTTGATTGGTTGGATTAAGCTGAATGTTGACGGGGCTTTCGGAAGGTTTGTTCATGCCTTTGTTTTCTCGAACATCTTTGGCAAGGCTTTAACTGCTGAGCTCAATGCCAGCTTGTGGTTGAGAGTGATTCTTTGGAGGCTTGTCGTCTGGTTCAGGCTCTCGTGCTCTGGTTACTCATCCGGACTATTTTCTAATTCAGCACACCCGACGTACCAATAATGCCGTGGCGAATGAACTAGCTAGCTCAATTGTCTTTTGTTGTCTCTGAAGACTTATTTAATTTTTATGATATTCCTGATTGTATTAAGGTCTTGTACGAGGCGGACTTGTTATCCTTTTTTGGGGATGGTTTGATTTCTGGCTAATAAAATACTCGTCTGGGCTCGGCCCGTATTATTTGTCGTCCTTGGGTTAAATGACCCCTTAAGAGGGGTGTAATAGTAAATTTAGGATCCTAATTATACAAACTAGTTACTTGACCCCCTAGGTCATTAAACTATCTTCCACATGCTCTCTCTCCTCCCACTTTCCATGGCCACCGGGTCCCGCGTCAGGATCGACTGCTCCACGCTCGAGAGGCTCACGAGGGTCGACGGTAGAAGCGGGAAGAGGTCGAGGTTGAACTACGAGAGGTTCCTTCTTTCCCCCGCCGGCGGTTCCCGTTTCTCCTTCGTCCGTCGTCCCTTCCAGCCCCGCCGAGCGAAGCCGAAAGAAGCTCTCCGCCGCTGCGATCGCCGGCATCGTCGTAGCTTCTGCCGTTGCTTTCCTCATTCTCCTCTTTTGCCTCGTCTTCTGCCTCTTTATCCGCCAGCGAGGGAAGTCGGCGAAGATTGTTTCGTCGGAGATTCCAAGAGCGAGTAAGATGCGCTTGGCTATGGCGATCTGTAAGTTCTCCTCTTCCTCAGTCGGATCTGTGTTGGTCACTGTAATCAAGTAATCAATGGAACCGGTGGCCAGAAGGACTCGCCGATGATCTGAAGAAGCCATATTCAAGCGATACCAAGAGTATAAGAAATCAAAAACCTGCTCCCATCGAATCAGGTCACGGCGGTGATGCTTCTCCTCCGACAACCCTAGGATCTACTAGATCGTCGTCGTTGGCGCCCGATTTGGTATCGACATATTTTGCGCGTTCGATTTCTGCAAATCGCTCCCCTATTCTTCGTAATGTGAAAAAAGAGGAAGTGGATGAGGATGTTACTGTATTGCCGAAAAAGCAGGGCAGTGGCTATTCTTTGCCTCTTGTGGTGATTTCGAGTTCATCAGAATCTGAGCAAGAAGATTCAGGAGCTTCGTGTTTCAGATCCAGCAGGAATTCCATGAACTCGTGGGGACCACTTGGGGAGAGGAGGGTTACATGAAGATTCAGAGGAATTTCGGGGTTGAAGGTGGGATGTGTGGCCTTGCGATGGAGCCTTCTTACCGGCTAATTAATATTCATCACTCTAATTAAACTTTTGAGCTATTCGCTATTTCATTTCACATGGTGGTGGAGGAGAGATACAATTTCTAAATGTCCATAGAGACATAATGTAGTTAAACAATTGTCTTCACTTCCAAGAGACATCTGGGGACAACTGTCCCAATAAAGGCACTTCAAAGAAGTCTCTCGGACAGTTTCCAACTGTCCCGAAAGAGAAAGTATTGTTGAACAACTGTCCTTTAAAAAGACACTTTCAAAATGACTTTGGGGACAATTATCCCTAAAGAGGCACTTCAGAAACGCATCTGGAACAGTTCCCAACTGTCCCTAAACATACAATTTCCAACTGTCCTTAGAGAGAATATATTGTTAAACAACTGTCCCTAAAAAAGACACTTCCAAAATGCCTTTGGGGATAACTGTCCCTAAAGAGACACTTCAAGAAGCATATGGAGACAGTTGGAAATTGTCTCTTTCAACTGTCCCTAAAGAGACAATTTTCAACTGTCCCTAAAGAGAAAGTATTCTTAAACAACTGTCCCTAAAAAAGACACTTCCAAAATGTCTTTGGGGATAACTGTCCCTAAAGAGGCACTTCAAGAAGCATATGGAGACAATTTTCAACTGTCCCTAAAGAGACAATTTTCAACTGTCCTTAGAGAGAAAATATTGTTAAACAACTGTCCTTAAAAAAGACACTTTCAAAATGCCTTTGGTGACAATTGTTTCTAAAGAGGCACTTCAAGAAGCATATGGGGACAGTTTTCAACTGTCCCTAAAGAGACAATTTTCAACTGTCCGTAGAAAGAAAATATTGTTAAACAACTGTCCCTAAAAAAAGAAACTTCCAAAATGCCTTTGGGGACAATTGTCCCGCATGTTAGAACAATAGGAGATGACGCTTGTAATTTCGAACTAAAATAACCTGCGCGTGTTATTTATGTGAAAATTGAGCCCAATTTTCTCTATTATTTGGGGTAAACACATGTAAATTTGAGGGAGGTGGATAAATATTCAACAAGCGGTGTGATTATATTGTGGGCCAAATCATGACAAAAAAAGGGTAAAAAATATATGGGCCAAATAATGGGCCGTGACCATGCTAACCCACATATGAGTGGCACTTGGCAAACTACCCATATTTGCTTGTCAATCCATAAATGGTGATGAATGAGACTCTTAATTCTTAAATATGTGTTATTAGTATAAATAAAATTATTAAGACAGAAAAAATATTATTTTTGTAGATCCTTCGGCCACGCCGTCAGAAGGACTCAAATTCGAAACCTTTGAATAGAACGGTTAAGAAGCCTAACGTCAATACCGACTAGACCAATTAGATGTTGGTACAGAATAATTATTTGAAATGTTATACGGAGTATTATCTTTCTTATGAATATTTGTAATAGTTTAGTGTTGCTGATCCAAGATAGGTTTACACAGAAAATTGAAAGTAGATTTTACGCTAGAAGAATCATACTCGTAGTGCAACCTTAATTAATATCATATACGTAGTGGGCAACCTTAATTAATATAAGCCAGTTTCTTTGTACACTATAAAAATTATCTTCGTATACTACACTTTGAAACGCAAAATTTTTGCTTAAGCTATATACCCGTGTTTGAGTCTAATTTAAGCAAGGATCCTGCGTTTCACTAAGAAAAAAATTCTTCAAAATTGCACTTTTTTCCATAATCATGTAGAGAATTTCAATACGAGTCCGTACATATAAAATTCGTCTAAAATGGACATCGTTTGCCCCTCCAAAAGCCCAAAAATCAAAGTCTTCCAACCCTTTTTTTTTTACAATTTGGTGTCCAGCATATAGCGCATTGTAGTAAAATTTTTGGTATTTTTGGCATTTTTCTACTATAATTTTGTATAAGATTTTAATACGATTATAACTATACGTTAGAACCATAATATATAATTATAATATATAACTATAGTATATAACTATACAATATAACAATAGTATATAACTATACGATATAACAATAGCATATAGCTATAGTATATAACAATACGATATAACAATAATATATAACTATAGTATGAAACTATACGATATAACCATATTATATAATTATTCGTTAGAACCATAATATATAATTATAGTATATAACCATATTATATAACTATACGATATAACAATAGTATATAACTATACGATATAAAATTTGTATATAACCATAGTACGTTAGAACCATAATATATAATTATAGTATATAACTATACGATATAACCATGGTATATAACTATAGTATATAAATGAACGATATAGCAATAGTATATATACAACTATACGATATAACAATAGTATATAACTATACGATATAACCATAGTATATAATTATACGATATAACAATAGTAAATAACTATACGATATAACCATAGTATATAACTATTCGTTAGAACCATAATATATAATTATAGTATATACTATACGATATAACCATAGTATATAACTATATGATATAACAATAGTATATAACTATACGATATAACAATAGTATATAACTATACGATATAACAATAGTATATAACTATAGTATATAACAATACGATATAACAATAGTATATAACTATACGATATAACAATAGTATATAGCTATAGTATATAACAATACGATATAACAATAGTATATAACTATAGTATATAACTATACGATATAACCATAGTATATACTTATAGGATATAACCATAAGATATAAGCAAATTGGATATAACTATAAGATATAACCATAGTATATAACTATAGGATATAACCAAATTGGATATAACTATAAGATATAATCATAATATATAATTATATGATATAACGATATGATATAATCAAATTGGATACAACTATAAGGTAGAAGTATATAACTATACGATATAACCATAGTATATAATTATACGATATAACAATAGTATATAACTATACGATATAACCATAGTATATAACTATTCGTTAGAACCATAATATATAATTATAGTGTATACTATACGATATAACCATAGTATATAACTATACGATATAACAATAGTATATAACTATACGATATAACAATAGTATTAGCTATAGTATATAACAATACGATATAACAATAGTATATAACTATACGATATAACAATAGTATATAGCTATAGTATATAACAATACGATATAACAATAGTATATAGTTATAGTATATAACTATACGATATAACCATAGTATATAACTATAGGATATAACCAAATTGGATGTAACTATAAGATATAACCATAGTATATAACTATAGGATATAACCAAATTGATATAACTATAAGATATAATCATAATATATAATTATATGATATAACGATATGATATAATCAAATTGGATACAACTATAAGATATAACCATAGTATATAACTATAGGATATAACCATAAGATATAACCAAATTGGATATAACTATAAGATATAACCATAGTATATAACTATAAGATATAACCATAAGATATAACCAAATTGGATATAACTATAAGATATAACCATAGTATATAACTAAACGATATAACTATAATATATAACCATAGTATATAACTATAGGATATAACCAAAGTATATAACTATAGGATATAACGATGTGATATAACCAAATTGGATATAACTATACGATATAACCATAGTATATAATTATAGGATATACCCATAAGATATAACCAAATTGGATATAACTATACGATATAACCATAATATATAACTATAGGATATAACCATAGTATATAACTAAATGATATAACAATAGGATATAACTATAGGATATAACCAAATTGGATATAACTATAATACATAACCATAGTATATAACTATAAGATATAACCATAGTATATAACTAAAGGATATAACCATAGGATATAACTATAGGATATAACCATAAGATATAACCAAATTGGATATAACTATAAGATAGAACCATAGTATATAATTATAGGATATAACGATATGATATAACCTAATTGGATATAACTATAAGATATAATCATAGTATATAATTATATGATATAACGATACGATATAATCAAATTGGATACAACTATAAGATATAACTATAGTATATAACTATAGGATATAACCAAATTGGATAAGACTATAAGATATAACCATAGTATATAACTATAGGATATAACCAAATTGGATATAACTATAAGATATAACCATAGTATATAACCATAATATATAACTAAAGGATATAACCATAGGATATAACTATAGGATATAACCATAAGATATAACCAAATTGGATATAACTATAAGATATAATAATATGATGTAACGATATGATATAATCAAATTGGATATAACTATAAGATATAACCATAGTATATAATTATAGGATATAACGATATGATATAACCAAATTGTATATAACTATAAGATATAACCATAGTATATAACTATAGGATATAACCATAGTATATAACTAAAGGATATAACTATAATATATAACCATAGTATATAACTATAGGATATAACCATAGTATATAACTAAATGATATAATCATAAAATATAACTATAGGATATAACCATAATATATAACCAAATTGGATATAACTATAAGATATAATCATAATATATAATTATATGATATAACGATATGATATAATCAAATTGGATATAACTATAAGATATAACCATAGTATATAAGTATAGGATATAACGATACGATATAACCAAATTGGATATAACTATAAGATATAACCATATTATATAACTATGAGATATAACCATAAGATATAACCAAATTGGATATAACTATAAGATATAATCATAATATATAACTATATACTATGGTTATATCATATAGTTATATACTATTGTTATATCGTATAGTTATATATATACTATTGATATATCGTTCATTTATATACTATAGTTATATACCATGGTTATATCGTATAATAATTATATATTATGGTTCTAACGTACTATGGTTATATACAAATTTTATATCGTATAGTTATATACTATAGTTATATACTAGTGTTATATCGTATAGTTATATACTATAATTATATATTATGGTTCTAACGAATAGTTATATACTATGGTTTAATCGTATAGTTATATACTATTGTTATATCGTATTGTTATATACTATAGCTATATGCTATTGTTATATCGTATAGTTATATACTATTGTTATATTGTATAGTTATATACTATTGCTATATACTATATTATATACTATAATTATATATTATGGTTCTAACGTATAGTTATATACTCGTATTAAAATCTTATACAAAATTATAGTAGAAAAATGTCGAAAATACCAAAAATTTTCACTACAATGCGCTATATGCTGGGCATCAAATTGTAAAAAAAAAAGGTAGGAAGACTTTGTTTTTTGGGTTTTTGGATGGGCAAACGATGTCCGTTTTGGACAAATTTTATATGTACGGACTCGTATTGAAATTCTCTACATGATTATGGAAAAAAAGTGCAATTTTGAAAAATAAATAAATAGTGAAACGCAAGATCCTGCGTTTCGCTTTAAAAAAAAAAACTGAAACGCATGTATTTTGCTAAAATACATGCGTTTCGTTCTAGTACAAAAACTCAGTTTCTGAGTACAATTTAGACTCAAACGCGAGTATATAACTTAAGCAAAATTTTCGCGTTTCAAAGTGTAGTGTACGAAGATAATTTTTATAGTGTACAAAGAGCCTACGTGAATATAATGTCAGATAAAAAGTGAAAACCTTAATATTAAAATGAATTAATATGGAGTTACGCTCGAAAAAAAAATTGAATATGGAGTAAAGTGGAAGATAATGTCTGTAGTACGTACTGGGTTGAATATTGCTAGTACATCGTGCCGACCTCCTCATGCTAATCAACTCAAGCCACGTGTGACTTTAGTAACTACTCCGTATAATCAGCCAAAATAGGCCTTTTTTAGTCCGATTAGGCTTGCAAAATCGCAAATGACTTACGACTACTCCAAAGTTTGAAGCTGATATGGTTAAGATCGCTGTCTATGTAGTACATACAAGCAAACTTCTGACTTACACTGATTTGTTTTTATTTTATTTGTTTTGGGGAAACTTGCAAATTAAACATTATCAATTATTAGCTTGATCTGAAACTAGCTTTTTTAATGTATATTTGTCCGTATTATTCCCATAAAACGACCGAAAACGAACAGGTACGAAATTTGTAAAAAAGGATGGAACGATCAATCAATTTAATCATTCACATGGTAGAACGCGGGGATCGTAATTTGTGGCTGGGCTGGACTATATATATATATGTAACAAATTTCCCTGTGGTTTACGTATACATTACTCAATCTACTTCACGTACTCGAATTAATTGTTAATATACACATCACACACGTTTTCATCAAAACGACACTTGACATCAAAGTAAAGACCCCTATTCAAATTCCAAGAATTATATTGTAAGGTAATTTTTCTTATAACATCATTTCCTTAGGGCCGTGGAATCGTTGGGAATAAGATCGAAATACCGACATCAATTTTAAACAAATATAAATATATCCGCTAAAAAATTATAATAACATGATGATTATCTGACATAGTATCTGACGTAAATATTTCATATAATTCACCAACTAGTCATCATTGTCCATTGTCCAATAAAGCGTGGATAATTTAGATTTATACTGCAATGCATAAATCTGATGGTTATTAACATTAATTAATTTTATTTCATCACTTGTTCATTGTCCAATATAGTTTAAATAAATTCAAAAGTAATGTACAGTTAAAACTATGATTTCATCCTGGTTCAAAACATCATGGCCTCTTACAATTTTCTTTTACTATATATATAAGACATATAAATTAAATCTGAAGATTAATTAATTGTAGTTGCAACAAAATGCTGAACAAGTAAAAAATCCAAATAAATAAAGAAGCAATTTATTCCTCAAATGTTAAGTCTTTACAAAATGAAGTTAACATCAGCAAACAGATACAAACGGAAATCCTAGACCTGAAGCGACGCTGCTCGCTTATCCTATTCAAATAATTTACAGAAACAAGTGCTAATTCCTTACCACTTTGGCTACAAAAGGGATCATTAAGACGCTGTAAACTACTACGAGAATGGGAGAATTAAACTACAATTTTTGCTATAAATGGCTCTATACTTGTCAGCAGAGCTAAACAAGGCCTGGTCACACCTTATTATAGTTTTTTCTACCCTTTTATACAATACATGAAAACAACAAAAAAGACAGAAAGAAAATTTGTACTGAAATTTTGAGTTAAGCAGCAACCTTCAACTGGAGCGGCTGATGCTTGCCCTGGTTCTGAGACCAGTGTGAGTGGGCAGCCAACACCCTGTCCAGGAGCTCTTGGGGCACAGGCTCCCCCCTCCTCTGCTGTGGGGAGATTCTCGCCGTGTGGACCAGCGTTTTCCACTTGTCCTACGCCCCAATAAAAAAATAGATGATTGAGTTAATGAGATTATGGGGTTGAATTAAGCAAAGTAGCCAACTAAGAGCATGTGATTACTGATTAATCATCATCAGATTTCGTAGATCAGGATCGATCCAATCCAATCCAATCCAAGACCCTTCCCATGTGAATCATTTGCCTCCCAGGATTAAGCATAATTGTTTATGAACAATGATAAGACAATGTACCAAATATATCTTAATATAATAGTGAGGCTAGAGGCCAGGGAGGTTAGAATATTGCCAAGAATTGGTCGGCCAATCAACAAGGACTTTGACAGATGCATATCTGTAGCAAGTCCTTAGATAGGATGTCGCTTTCCAGTGTAATGGGGATAGATAAATGACTGGAATTGTAAAAGACGAAAAATATCTATATTTATTAATGATCATGTGGATTGGATCATGAGATTATTAGAATAAAAAGGAATCAAACAAAATTTGACACTGGATGATGTATTGGAGTTTGATCAGGCAACCCTTCTGACATAAATTGTTGGGAATGAATTTCACTTCCACACATCCAAATCATATCACTTATGGAAGCTGAAAGTCAGATGCTTAAAAGAGGTAAAAGTCTTACCTTTAGATCCACGTAAGTTCGGTGCTTTGCGTTCTCAAAGGCGCACAGCTTAACATCACGCCACCTGCAAGTTCAGAACAGCACTTAGCTGAAAAATCTGATGCATAAAGTAGTCAAGAAAATATCCTTAAGGATGACTAGTAAGTGGTTATTGTACCTTCCCGTTCCAAGTTTTTCCACTGCCTGAACCAGAGCCTCCACTTCAGACACAGTGAAGGGCCTCCTGGTGCGGCGCTGTCCAATTTCAGAACACCGGACTTTTGGATTCGCTGGCACTATAGCTAGAGCTTCTATTTTCTCTGGAACCGGGACAAGTGCTTTGGAATCCGAAAGTGGTTTATTCTTTAGCTTGGGAGCAGAGAAAGGCACCAAAGCCTGACAAATTGTACCTGGCTCAGTCACTGAAGTTTTATCTGTTGTGTCAATGAGAGACAATTCTTGTGCAGAATTCAGGGACCTAGATATAATGAAACAAGTAAAATCACAATCCATATAATGATACTTTTGAGGCATATTTACAGCGTGTATAATATAACTGACAAAACAAAAGCAAAACTAGATCAGATATATCACCTATTTACAGAATCTTTGGGCGAGTGACACGCAGGTAAAGAAGAAGGATCTTCACGAGGAGGATTTGGGGGCAGTTGGCTAGAGCTGCAAGGCTCTAATATAAAACCCAGGTCGTCCAGATTAACATTTTCGGATATACCAGTCTGCAGTAATGTTCTGCTGTCATCATGAATCCTGTTTCCATGAAGAAGCACCCCTACATGTAATCCACCCCCAAGAACCGCAGTAATTGCATCCATAACTGCTTCCTATGAAAAGATTCGAAGGAATACATGATCAGATACACTGGATAACATAATGAAAGAGTGCAACTGAAATACATGCAGTGATTAGATATCTGAATTCATATGGGGAAATGGCCAAGAACACAGCTAGATGTTAACAGGTGATGACAATTTTGACTATCAATCATGAGAAATATATATCAGTAACTAAAATATGGATGTTGAGTACCTTCAATGAACCAACAGTAGTACTCTCCGGGACCTCAAGTAAAAGCTCAGGCACTATGAAGGACTTAATTGAAAGCTTCACTGGTGGATCAAGAAAAACATAGAGAATAAGATCCTCCATCACAGAAGAGCAAAGGCCAGGCTTAAATAAAAGTTGAATAATCAACTCATTAGAAGCCGTAGTACCATGAGAATTTGCTGAATCAAAAGATTGTTGGCATTCCATGCTTGAAGATGGTATCATGTTGCCTGCATGGAAGAAGTTAACTGTTAAAACAAACGAATTTGGAACCGGAAACATGAATGAAAAATTGTTTGCCGTGAGAAATAAACCTGCATGAGGTTTTGTAAGAGAATCACTCCTATTATGGACCCCCTTCTCACTTGACTTAGATACACTTCCACCATTTGTGCCTCCATTACGTGTAATTACAGTGCTTTGGTCAACCAGCTTCCTCTTCTTGAACGGCGTATTATGCTGGAATCTTTCACGGTCACAGCAGGATTTCCCATTGGGGTAAATACAATTCCTTTTGCCACCTGAAGAAAAAAATCATCAAACAGTCAATTTCAACAAATGCATAGATTTACCGGAAAGAACATCAAGCCAGATAGTAAGCTACAAATTACATGTATTAACAGCAGTTACCAGAAATAAGTTTAGAGTCCTTCAATTTAGGACCTGATTCCCATTTTGTGGATGTCAATAGCTTTCTTATTTGACGGTCTGCAACACATTTTGGTGATCTGTATGCCTTCTTTTGGCTACAAGGATCACATAAGTGAGAAAGAATGTCGTCATCATCTCTACCATCTACTTCATTATCATTCCTATGCTTGGAAAAAGAAGCATCATGAACAGAATCCCTGAAAGGCACTAAGTCAGCTTTGTCACCGGAGTAGATTGGCGGAGACAGTTTCCCACAAGATTCCACCCGATTCTTTGAACTAAACTTGTCAGCTATGCCAAGGACTTCACCTGTTCCCCTATTCACATCTTGACAAGGTCCTCCTCTGTCACTTACACTATCTACATAAGGACCAAAAGACTCCCCACACTTTGGGGAGCCTCCATCCGTTTCACTAGAAAGCTTTTTGCATTCATCTTCACTTCTGTGTACAAAAATGGGTTTCATATCAAACCCCACCTTAGCAGAGCAAGAATAATCTGAAACAGCTGAGATTTGTTTTAGCACGGCTCCATCTAAAGCGTCTACTGCAGCTTCCTTGTTGAAATCTTTTTGAGTGCATTTCCTCAAACAAACAGAAGAGGAAACACCACTTTCCTCAGAGCTTCCCTGATCCTCGTGCTCAGTGCTTATTGCCTCATTCAAATGATGCTGAGGCTCCTCTTTGTAAAGTTGTCCACTGATGTTGTGATTATCCACTACCACTGCAGCATTGCTGGAAGCAGAAGAGCTATCACTCTCCTGAAGCAACTTTCCAGCTACAGCAGCCAGCAGCTCAAATGCACACAGTTGGCCATCATCAAGTGTCTCCTTACACAAGCTCCTCTTCTAGAATCAACCAGAAGGGGGGAGAAGTATCAGTAAGGAACATAATAACTGCAATGTAGTACGCATCCTAGGAGCATAATAACTGCAATGACAATAATTTGAAAATGCTAGGGGATATAATATCTGCAATGGAGCACATACCCTTACTGATCTGCGAGCCTTGGGTACTTTTGGGGCATCAAATCCAATGAATCCACATTCTTTTCTTCTCTTTGACACCATTTTAAATGAAACTTCAGGAGAATCCTCAAGAGGAAATTAGATTAACAGCCTACAGCATCAAATTTTCTCAAAGTCAGCAACCTCCAAGAACTAGCAGCACTTACATAGAACAATAACACATTTCACAGAAGCAACCAGAATTCCAAAAAAAGCTCATTACTAAAAAGATGCAACCAGGATATGAGATTAAAAATATTGCTTGCAGTGTTATAGCAGATGTAACCAACAGATTTCCAATTTTGGAGTCAGATACAAAATTGACCTTAAAATCTAAACTTTGACAGAAATTTTCTCCCCCAAGCTGCAGGTTAAGCAAAACAAGAAGAGGATGAAGATCATCTTTATCTAGAAGAGCCAAAGTGTCTTTAAAAGCTTGATCTCTTCTCCTGTCTGTTATTCTCAATCATTTCACCCCTCTCTCATGATTGCTTCAAAGCTTACGTGACAAGTTTGCAACATAAGAAGACCATTAAGAAGTATGGAGTAAAAACAAAGATAGGGAGAAAAAAAAATCACGGAATTCAATTTTCATTCATCCGCTGATCAAAGCTCAGATCCAACAACGTCACAGCTACCAAATCAGATTTCTTTTGCCCACCGAAAAACCAAACCAGATCTCTCGATCATCAACCACAATCCAAAAACCAAAGCACACAAAATTCCAGCTACGATACCAGCAGAATCCAGATTAGGAAGACCGTTTTTCCATTCTCGAAAAGGCAAGAATTTTTTTTTACCAAATTAAAATATCCACCGCTCCAAACAGAAAACTCAAAGCGAATTCAACCTGATCATATCAGAACCAGCAATCCAATCAAAACCGAACTCAGGAGAACCAAAAAAAGAAAAAGAAAACACTAAAACAGTTCACCACGTTCAAAATTAAGAATGAAATTCAAAATCTAACAAACAAAACTCACCTCCCGGAAAAACGATCTCCGATCGACTTCTATCTACAAGATGAAATTGAATCGGCTATATACAAACCAAAAACAGAAAGTAATAATTATGTACAGAATTCGGAATTTCCGATCCAAATTATGCTTGAATTCCAGTCAAGCAAAACCTCTCCAATCTTTTCTTTTCCTTCTATTTATGTCTCTCAGCTCTTTCAATCAACAAACCAACAGCCATGGCACCCCATTCTCTCTCTTGATCGCAAATTCTCTTTCTCTCTCTCTCAAAACCGCAATACAAATGTGTGGGGACACGGACAAACACACAAAAAACCCCGGGATATAAAAACCACCCAACCCTTGCTAAAACCCCTCCCCTCCGGTCCTTTGAAACTAAATCATTATTATTATTTTCGATTAAGAAAAAAACTAAAATATATCCCAGCCACAAAACCGAATCATCCGGTGGACGTGGGGGTGGTGTGTGTGATGGCTACCGGCTGTGATAGGTATCGTGACGCAGAGAAACCTCCGTATACCACTTCTTTTACCTTTTTTATTTTTAAGAAGGAAATATAGAAATCCGGTTCTAATCCATCTACCAGACTACCACTACAAATTCCTAACCTCTTCTTCAATTTGGATAACTAAGCTTTGCCACGTGGCCCCCAGTCCTGTCTCTGAGCGGCTGAGCCCGGTCCAAAGTCACAAATATGTAACCCTTTTTATAAACTTTCATTTTATAAATATGTTTATTTATATATTTCGAAAACGAGAGATGATATATTGTATTATTAAAAAGTAAGTGTTATTTTAGTTTCTACATAATTATTTAGATATATTACTATTAAAATATTATAATTTTTATTTTAAATTTACGATGTATAATATTTTAACCGATGAATAAGGATAATTTGTATATACATTATCAATATATATCTTTTAATAACACATAATATAATTCATCAATAAATTATAACATAAAACTCTTGACAAATATTTTTTAGTGAAAGTTAAAAGCTAAAATAATACTACTTTTTTTAAGGGATGAATATATGTTAATTCAATTCACACATAGAAACCAGAAATTAATATAGCAAACACGTATTAAAATATTGTAATTTATTAACAAACATTTACGTCAAGAAAATAAATTAACTGATAAACATGATATATAATTGGATCATTCGATTCGTCTTCCAATATGTATTAAAATTTGAATTCAATGATTTAAGATCTTAAATTTAACGGGATGGGTTATTAATAGCAACTGTTTTGAGTAGTTAATTCTAGAAATTTCTCCATAAATATGGATGCACAGTATAAAGTGGAAGAGGAAATTAATATAAAAAAGGTGTATTTTTTTTTTGATAAGATAAGAATTAAACCGAAAATCACAGAAAGAACGATTTCTCAGTCTATAACATCATTGCGGATGAGAACTAAAAGCTCTAGATTATTTCTAAAATCTTCCAAGGGACTTCGATGGGCCTGCTTCGCAATGTAGTCAGCAACAGTGTTAGTATCTCGGAAGACGTGACAAATCTGCACTGAAGAAAGCAGTTGTAAAACACAAAGGATATCAGAAATTAAAATTTCAATATCCCAATGACAGTGCCAGATTTTGTTCAAAACGTTAACAATTGTAAGGTTATCGCATTCAATTTGGATGTTGTTAAAACCTAATTCATAGGCTTTGAACAATGCATTCCTGAACGCAATGGTCTCTGTTTTTAGTGGGTGGATATTTCACATTTTTCACCATAGAGGAATAAGGGTTATCCTTTACTATTTCTGAAAATGTAATCATAGCTAGATTCTCCATTTGTCTTAGTGGATCCATCCATGTTAATTTTTATAATGTTATCTGGTGGTTTTTTTTATTTTTTATTTGGTCGTCTTCTATTGTTATTATATTGCTTTTGTTGATTTTCCTATACTTGAATAGTCAAGATTCCATTTTTTCGTCTGTTGTCAATTATGGATTTGGTTTTTGATATAAATAGGTACATCCTTAATAGGATCTATGTCATTGTCTGTCTTTCCAAAGCTTTATTGGTTTTTATAGAACCATATTCTCCATCAAGAAATCAGTAGTTCTAAGAATTGTGATTTTTTTGTTTTCTGTCGGATTTCCTCAATTAGTTCGTTTGTTTTTTTATTTCCAATGTTAGTTGATCTTATAATCCCAGGAGTCTGGGGATTAATTTTTTCAATGGTTTTCAAAGTATGATTACAAAGGAATAAGATATGATTCATATCTTCAGTTTGTGCCCTACAACGAATGCAACATTGAGGGAGTGCAACTCCTTTTTCAGCTAGTCTTGCTTTTGTTGGGAGACCATTTTTCGTAATTTTCCAAAGGAAATTTTTAACCTTAGGGTAGGTGTCCAATTTCCAGATCCAGGAGGAATCATAAGTTGTATATCTTTTATTTTCATTAATCATATTCATGACGGATTTCGTAGAAAATCAATCATTTTTAATGGCTTCTCAATACATTCTGTCATCAATGTTATTGGTTGGGATTTGTATAGATATAATTTGTTTAACTGTGTCATCCGAAACATGTTGTTCAATCTTTTCTTTATTCAATATTTTGGCTGGCAAGATGAAATCTGCAACCAATGTATCAATGTTCTGAATTTGTTGGGTATTGATGATTTTGTTTAAGGGACTTTTTAATAGCCATCTATTTGTCCAAAATTTTATTGTTTTACCATTCACGACTTGCCAAACGAGCCCTTTTTTGAAATCCTCCAAGATTTCAATCAGTTTGGACCATTGCCAAGAACAAATGCCTCGTTTTTCATAATGTAGGATATGTTGTGTTTTTAGATATTTTTCATTTATAATTTTAACCCAACAATTTTCAGGTTCAACCAGATTTTCCATAATAATTTGAATTATAAGGTTTTGTTCATGTCTTTCGATTTTCGTAATCCTAGTCTGCCTTGTTGTGTTGGTTTGCAATTTTTTTCTCATCCTATAAGGGGTTTGTATACGGGGTCTTTATTCCAGAAAAAAGTTTGATTTAATTTGTGAAATTCATTATGAGTATGTGTAAGAAGCATGAAACTCCGCATAAGAAAATTCGGTCTTGATGCAAGGTTGGCTTTAATCAATGTTGTTCGTCCTGCTTGGGATAGAGAGTTAGCTTTCCATTTTGTTAATTGTTTTTGTGTGATGGTTAAAAGTTCAACAAATGTATTTGAACTAACCCTTCCATTGATGATGGGGCATCCCAAATATTTTTCAAGGAATATCATATTTGTGATTGTAAGAATTCCTTGAATCATTAATTTTTTTGTGTTTGGCACTTTCTTTGTTACTTGAAATGCTGATTTATGAAAATTAACTTTTTGTCCAGAGATTTTACAATAGTCATCCACAATCTCCTTGATTTTCTTGTAGTTTTCCGTTTTTGAGAAAATCATGATGTCATCCGCGAAAGCCAAAAAAGGAATCCGGGTTCCATGTCTACAAATTTGGAAGCCTATTGGTTTCCAAGGTCTGTGAGATGCTTCTTGCAGTTTTCGGACAAGGATTTCAGATCCTAAAATGAATAGGAACGGAGAGAGGGAGTCTCCCTGTCGCAATCCTCTTGTTGGTGTAAAAATTTCCGTCGGCCCGTTATTGACAAGAACCGAAAAAGAAACAGTTATTATGCATTCTGTAATCCAATTGATGATTTTTTTGGTGAAAACCAAAATTTTCTATGATTTTAAGAATAAATCCTCATTTATTATATCATAAACTTTTTTCATATCTAGTTTAATGGCTATAAAGCCTTACTTTTCTTGTTTTGCTTTGAACGAATGAAGTATCTAATATGCTATTAAAATATTAGGTGTAGTTGATTTATGTAGACTTTCCCCTTATTATATGCAGTTTGGTATGACCATAAACCTATATATTTTATTCCAGGGGGTTTCCCCCAATTTACCAACGTTCTCAAATACAATATTAGTAGGTCAAATATGGTTACCCTCAATTAACTTGATGACGTTTTCTTCTTCTTTGAAAATTTTCATAATCTTGGTCTCATGAGAGTTGAGATAATTCATTATGTTTTCCTTATTACGTACTCACACTCACATATAAGAGTTTCTTCATAGCACAAATTCATTACAAAGTCAAAATGAAAAAATTGACTTTACACGGTTATTTTTAGACGGAATTCATTATATACCTATAAAAATATGTAAAATTGAATATGTATAAAAATTAGACATATATCCATTAAATTATAAGAAAATCTTGTTTCTTATCCTTCACATATTTATAATTTGAAATATATAATATAATTATTTTGATTAATGGTAAATTGTAAAAATTACTCATAAAATATGGGATTTTATAAAAATACAACTAATTATAAAAACTAAAAAAAGTAAAAAGAACTCTTTTAGTGGTTTTATTTCAAAATAAACTTAATGATAAATCATAGAAACCCTAACATAACCTTTCTTATTATACACATTTTCGTTTATATTATACCATTTTCTTTTTACCCTCTCATTCCTTTATATTATATTGGTTTCTTCAAGACCTTTTGGTTAGTGTTTACTAAAGATATCCCCTTAAAATGATGATTTGAGTAATTTTATATGTATACATGAGTGACTTTTATATTAAAAAAAAAAAGTCTCCCGAAGTGTGACGGTTTCATATAATTTTCATATATTTTTGGATATTTATGTAAAAAACACTCCTTTACAGATAGTTCTATTTACATAATTTATCCCTTTTATAATTATATTATTGTTATTCTTGGATAAAAACATAATCGGGATAACAATTCAACAAATTTTATTGATTGGTAGATATATAACCATTTTTTCAGTTTTAATGTGTACATATTCAATTAACTAACTTTTTTATGGATATGTAACCATTTCTCTCAGATTTGTATAAGTAGTGTGACTATCTTAACTATTGTGCTAAAATCATTTGCTATTATCAATGAACTGAGAAAATTAATGGCTGACCAAATAAATACAAAATAAATGTTACTTAAAGAAATTTATACACCAGAATTTAAATTCATGATCTTTTGATTTTAAAATACTAATAGTAATCATTGTACTATGTTTAGTTACCACATACAGAGTAGTTAAATAGACAAGTAACATACTAAAGCAGTAGCCATAGGAGTATAAGTATACATTTAGGCAAAAGCTATATGCAAACCAATTTCTGTCTATATGCAAACCAAATTGTGCGCTTAATGTAAGCGTACGGCTTTAGTGCGCTTACATTAAGTGTACAAGGGCATAATGGTATTAAAAAAAATGTGAAGGGATAAGGGGCAAAATGGGAGAGAAAGCGGTGCACCTAAAATAGGCGCATATCTGTGCGCCTAAAATAAGCGCACAGATGTGCGCTTATTTGACGATGCGCCTCGTCTTCCTCTTCCCCCCATTCGTTCAACCCAAAACCTTCCTCCCTCCTCTCGAACCAGCGGCGGCGGCGACGAATCCTAAACCTCCCTCCCTCCCTCATTCTTTTCTTCTCAATTAATCACAAATCTGACGATGGAATCTTCTTCCCCTCCACTTGGCGGCCCAATCCGTGACTCCAGCGGCGGCGGTGGCGAGCTCGTGGCGACTCCAGCGGCGGCGGCGAGGTTTGGCGGCCTGGCGGAGGAGGCCGGTGATGCGCGGACAGAGGTGGTGGTGATGCTCGGCCAGGGGTTGGTGGCGGTGGTGGTGGCCCGATTGGTGGCGGTGGTGGCGGTCTCGGTGGTGTATGGGTGGCGATGGAGGAGGAGGACGATGAAGAGGACTCCACAATCAGACGACGAGTGAGGGGTGGTGGCAGACGACCGGCAACCCGATCGACACCCTTGTCAGACGTGTCGGTAGACGTTACCGTCACTCCCACACCGATAGGCATCCATCAGGTATAATTTTAATTTAATTAGATTTCATTAAAATTTAATTTCATTAGATTATTGATTTTAGAAAGAAAAAATATATAAATTTGTTAGAATTTAAAATATATAATTTGAATTACGAAATACAGTATTTTAGGAAATTTAGAATTGAAAATACAGGATTTTAGAATTGAAATTATATATTTGTTAGATTTTAGATGTGAATTTAGGTTGATAATGTTGTTAGAATTATGCAATCTATTTGAGATTGAATAATGTTGTGCAAATGAAAATTTTATTATTACCGTACGTAAAATTTTATTGAAGATACGCAGCATTGAATTTAGATTATTAGGAATTAGATTTGATTAGAATTTAAAAATACGAAATTTAATTTAATTTATATCATTCTATTTCGATTGAATAATAATATATTCAAACAAATACGCCTTTAATATGAAATATAATTTATGTCATTCTAATTCGATTTGAAAATATGAAATATAATGTAGTTGGTACGAGAGTCTTTAGGAGGTTCCGAGGGGATGACACATCCGGCTCCGGTAGCGGACCGACGTGTCGTTCCTCGGAAACATATATCAGACACCGTCCGTCGGCGCGCTACTATGGTACGAGCCGATATCATAGGTGACACACCCGCGGTTTCTCAGCCTCCTGTTCAGACTGAGGATGATACCATGGAGGATGTGTGTGCTGAGGATGCACCAGTTGATGAGGAGGTGCATCAGACGCAAGAGATGTTAGATGACGACGAGGACATCGAGGGAGAGTTCAGGGTCTCTTTTGAGCCGATTTTGTCGACGGATGAGGTCGACCCTCCAGCCGCACCCCCTCTTTCCCCTCTTTTTGCCCCCTCTCCTGTTGGTCCATCCCCGGTCGAGGCCGATGATTTTGTCCGCTCTCCAGTTGGTTCCCCTCCACCCGCTCCTAGCTATGCACCTCCTCCTCCTGGTGCGCCCGTTTTAGGCCAGGCTGCGTGGATGCCAGGAGGGCCACGAGTCCCTATCCTCCTACAGGGTTACACGACCCACATTGCCAGGGCAATTTGGGACGTGACCCCTCCTGGCCCTCCTGTCCATATTGCTGCCCCCATCCTCCCGATAAACCGACGCAGGAGAGGTGGAGTTGGTAGAGGATGTCGAGACGTCGAGGAGATGATGCTCCAGAGGAGGATGCTCTGGAGGAGGCTGCTCCAGAGGAGGCTGCACCGGGGGCTCAACACCGCCAGGATTTGGTACGTATTTAGTGTGTAGTCCCGTTTTAATTGAAATTTTAATTTTTATAGATAACTTATACTGCTTGGTTGAATTTTCAGGACCGCAAGGTCTTGAAGGTCCACTTTAACGTCGGCTGGACCTCTCCCCTCGAGGAGTTTATCAGACATGGGCCAGACACATGGTTTCAGCTGGCAGAGCGTAGCGGTCTCACCCATCTACGCACTCTAGGCACTGGGGCAGTGGATCCTGTGTTGGTGTCTGCTTTTGTCGAGAGATGGCACCCTGAGACATCCTCGTTCCATTTTCCATGGGGCGAGATGACCATTACATTGCATGACGTTTATGAGATTCTCAGGGTGTCGATTGTCGGGAGGAGCTGCACGGGTCTGCTTGGTATAGATCTGATGCAGAGGGTCGCGCAGTTCTTTGGGCATCCCGACACGACACAGGTGCATAGATGGTACAAGGACGGCGGCATTCCATTGGACTGGCTTCAGACGGAGCTGGAGCGGAGGATGAGGGCGCCGCAGGAGGATCAGAGCGCCATAGCTACACTGTATCTGTTCCTCCTGCTCGACAGTACAGTGATGGTGGACAAGTCTACGTCGGCGATCAAACACAAGTGGTTGGCGTTGCTGTTCGACCACCGACCGATACGCATGGGGAGCTGGTATATTGGCCTTGCTATACAGGAACTTAGGCCAGGCTTCCAGACGAGATGCACAGGGCATTGCCATTTCTGGCATACTGTTGAGGGTAAGTAATGTCATTTTATTCTTATCGTTTTTATTGTAATGTTATAAATTCGTTTTTATTCTTATCGTTTGATCCTGATTTACAGTCATGGATATGGGCGTATTTCCCCCATTTTCGTGGACATTATGTCATGGACCCTGCTGCCATTGGCGCTGATGCTGCTGCTTTCAGAGAGGGCCAGGAGATTCCACAGGACAAGAACCCTAGTCGTTTGGTATGTATGCGCCAGATTCTAGACAGCATCAGATATGAGGAGGTAATCTGTTTCTTTACATTAATAGTTTATTTTATAATATATAATAACGTAAAATACTAATATCATATAAATTACATGTTACAGGTTCAGTGGTTTCCTTTCGCTCGGGTATCATTCGACCGGCCGGAGTACGCTCCTTCCATGTTCAGAGGTATCATCCAGGTCTGTGACGTACAAGAGCCTTATTTGCCGGACCGCGTCCTGCGACAGTTCAGGCACGTGCAGGGGATCCCAGTCTTACCTCCGCAGCCCATAGCAGTCACCCATGCGTTCAACCTTCGTCATTATGACGTCACATTCCATGCTGATCTATTGGGGGCATGGGATGAGGATCCGAGGCCTCTGATCCGGATAGACGATCCACCAGCCACGCAGTATTGGGATGTGACGGATGACTACCTCGATTGGCTGGACGAGTATTCTCACGTGTTGGTGGATCCCAGATCCACTAGACAGGATCGTCCCGCCGGCCCTGTCCATCCCACACCTACTGTGGACACTCTTGCGGTATGTTTAATTTGCTTAATTCAATAAATGTTTATTATTATTATTAAATATTATATATACATTCTAATGGGAATGTCATTACGAATGCAGCGGAACCAGTTGGTTGCAAGTGAGCTCCGTGCATATTTAGCCAGGCCGATGGATAGGAGCGTTATTACCGTCGAGGAGGTTCGGACATTCATGGGGCGTCTATTGCATATGTTGACTCATGACACTCCTCCGATGGCCGCCCCTCTACCTCGTGCGTCTCAGTCACAACTTTTTACGGATTCTACACACGAGGCTGGGGAGAGTAGTGGTAGTCAGCCGGGTGGCGATTAGGGTTCTTATGTATGGTCGCAAACTATTATGTAGCACTTCTAAATTATGTACATTTTATATTATTTGATACTTTTCCTGGATGACTTATCGTAATTTATGTCGATTTTCCACAAATCAAGATTTTCGGGTTACAGTTGTATATTATTTCGTATAAATTCTACTAAAAGGGATTAATGTAACCATATTAAGAGTGCTGGCATTGGGTCCAAAATTAGGCCCAACATCTGTGCGCCTAGAGTAAGCGCACTTGTGCCCCTATATTAAGCGCACCTATGCGCCTAGAGTAAGCGCACATATTGGGCCTAATTTTGGGCCCAATGCCTGTGTAACGGTCGACTACAACGGGAATAAATCTGATCGTTTATGCGCTTAATGTAAGCGCACAAACGGTCAGATTTATTCAATCTTATGAAAGGTGACTATAAATAGCCCATTTCATTCTCTTTCTCATCCACACACAAATTGTAAATCCATTTCAGATCTGAAATATCAAGTTTATGGCTTCCACGTCGAGAAATGTTATAGAACTCAACGGCGACTCAAAGCTTGTAATAGGTCAGCGTCCCCAAATCATATATCTTGTTACCATATTCAGAGCTTAGGGATGATATGTATTAGTGTTTGAATACTATAGGGTAATGTATTTCGGATGACATGTACTGTACTACTACGCATTAGAAATATAAATTGTGTTTGAACTAATAGGGTTTGAACTAATAGAGCTTAGGGATGATATGTATTAGTGTTTGAACTAATAGGGTTTTGTATTTCGGATTACATGTACTGTACTACTATGCATTAGTAGTACAGTATAAAACTTCATAAGACTTTGTCATATCACATTATAACTTCAAATGACTCCGTCATTTTACAGTAGTATATGATAAGAGTGATGCCTTCCTAAGAAACAGTGTCAATTCATTGGTGAATACTATACATTCGAATTCCTATCGTACTTCATTCTATAGCGTAACTGTAGAGTTCGATATAAAACTTCATAAGACTTTGTCATATCACATTATAACTTCAAATGACTCCGTCATTTTACATTAGTATATGATAAGAGTGATGACTTCCTAAGAAACAGTGTCAATTCATTGGTGAATACTATACATTCGAATTCATATCGTACTTCATTCTATAGCGTAACTGTAGAGTTCGATATAAAACTTCATAAGACTTTGTCATATCACATTATAACTTCAAATGACTCTGTCATTTTACATTAGTATATGATAAGAGTGATGACTTCCTAAGAAACAGTGTCAATTCATTGGTGAATACTATACATTCGAATTCCTATCGTACTTCATTCTATAGCGTAACTGTAGAGTTCGATATAAAACTTCATAAGACTTTGTCATATCACATTATAACTTCAAATGACTCCGTCATTTTACATTAGTATATGATAAGAGTGATGACTTCCTAAGAAACAGTGGGCCTCTATCGTAATTCATATTATATGTTGTGCGCTTACATTAAGCGCACAACTGTTGTACGCTTAATGTAAGCGCACCGAACATGGGCCCAAATACAGCACGTGGGCCTGTATTTGGGCCCATACCTAATGAAATCTGACCGTTGTGTGCGCTTATTGTAAGCGCACCAACGGCCATTTCTCAAACTCCACAATTTCCCGCCTATAAATACCGAAGCCAATTTTCATTCTCTTCAACTTACTTCTCCGGTGTCTTTGACTTTTCCGATCTCAAGTCACGCTTGAAGATACATCTTTGGGTAAGCTTATTATTCTAGTTTCTTTCGATTTATTAACCCTAATTTATTATATTAATGGATTAATGATATTTGTAGGAAAACCAAAGCAACAATCATGAGGAATTAACCAAAAGAGACTCGCTCACATATAAAGTTATATTACATTACAAACTGCCTTAGAGTTTTACATGAAGTATATGATAAGAGTGAATCAACTAAGCCAAATAATCTGGATTCAGACCGGCTGCCTTGCGGCATTCCCTAAACTCTTGCAATTTCGAATCATACACTTGTTCCCACCACATGATTCTTGGATCGCAGTGTCTTCGCCACGCATACGTAATGGGTGGTAATGGAGAGTCGGAATTGAGCATCACCTATACGAATACAAACAAAAAATACGAAATTAGTATATACTATTTTGCAAATGAAACATCAAAGTACGCATACATAAACAAAACATTACCGGTATCCAGTGGTTGTGATCCCCTACGTGTGCTATCCCCGTCATTTGTAAGGGAGGTGTGCAACATGGTCCAAGCGGCCTAATTGGTAAGCACAATAAAGGGTACTGAGATATGACGATCACAACAACATTATACGCCGTGGCAAACACTAAACCCGTGAATGGTATGTCAAGCCAATACTCCGGGCCGCAAGGGCTCTTCACATAGTTAATTTGAACCATTAGATCGTCCCATGTCCCTGGTCGTGTAGCCTCTAGTATCGGCTCCCACATTTGTCGGTTGGCACACAACTCCTTTGCCATGGCATTGCGAATCAAGGGATATTGACCCTGACTCATCCCCATAAGCACAGCCAAAGACCGATAACCACAATGTCCGTCTGCATGTACATCCATAGCACCATTAATGTACCCAAACCAGAAGTAATCTATATTCCGAACCCCAAAGTCCACCCCATGATGAATCATGGGTTCTTCAGGCCACTCCTTCGACGGACGGACTCCAACATGGTCGGTCTCGACGTACACCTCCTCCTTTTGTGATTCCTCTGGTTCCGGCTGGGTCGGCATGTCCTCAGCGTTGAGCACCACGACACTTGCTTTCTGGGATGACCTGGCCCTTTCACCTTCTCCTTTGCCTTCTCGGACTTCAGTAGGTCTTCTCTTACGTGCTCATGCAGACTCTTTTCCCTAGTCGGCGACCCATTTGCCTTGTTCTTCGCACCACTTGGCCTTCCCTTTGTACAGATGCCCATCGGCTCCATAAACGTACTCTATTTCGGATGCTCCAAGGCCATGTACAAATCACTCACTTGCCATGTCGTGGCTTGGCTCAAAGTTCGACTTTCCAATCTCGACCACATCTCACGCAATCTCAACTCTAGAACGGACATCGGAACACTGTCGTCAGCAAGCGCAAATGTTGTTGGATCCTCTTCCCAATGCAAGTCCTTCCAAAAGTCGTGAATGTCGTCTGGAGTGAGAATTGTCCTCGTAATGATGGAGTTTGCAATATCGTGTACGCACGGCAATCCAAGGCAGTCTCTCACCCAAGGATCATCACATACTTCTGAATAGTCCTTCTTGACTAACTTATCATACATAGCCAACAACAAATCAAAGAACTTATCTGACACTCTATAGAAGAGTCTTGAAAAGACCATTTGGGCAAGCGCCGAAAACCCTGGATCGTTGAACTCCATTGGTCTTGTAGACAGTGACTTGTTCATGGTCGCCTTAATCGTGTCGATTTGAAGAATGATTGCATGGTGGATCCTCACGATCACTCTGTTAAATCCGCCTCTGCTAGACCCCACAATACCTTTCAAGACACGATGCATCCCCTCAACCCTATCAAAACAAAAAACATTTATTGCCTTAGCACGACATTGGAACTCATAAGTACAAACAATTAACTACACATTGTTCAAAAGATACCTGTTTGAAGTCCTCGTGAAGAAGTGAAGGGTGGAATCCGTCCAAGCTCTTACTATGTTTTCCTTGTAAGGAGTGAGTCATTCCCTCTCGACGTATCCAACAAGGCCGCTCTTCCACGACGTCCTCAATGCTCTGAGCCTCTCCTCGTAGCTTTCCTCGGTGGTCGAGCAAAAAAGACTCCAGCACTGGTTTGTAAACGTATCGACTCTGGTACTGTTTTTTATAACCTTGTCGGCATGTGCCTTGATGTTGTTTCTAATATGGACCCAACACAAGAGATGTCTTACCGGAACGTCTTTGAAAACTATCTTAACAACTTTTATGAGAGCCTTTTCACAATCGCTCATTATAGCCTTTGGCATTACCCCCAACTCGTCAAACAAGTTCCGAAGGGCCCTCAATATCCAATGGTAATGGAAAACTTTTTCTGCTCGGGTGAATGCGTACACAATGTTGAACGTCTTGTGAGTGCACGTAAAACCAACAATCTCCACCAACGGCATTTCATATCTATTCATAGACATAAGAAATTAAAATAGCAATATTTAGTGAATATAACTAATCAAATTGTAGCACATACCAAAATATCTAACTACTATTAAAATGTATTACATACTTATTTGTCTTGTATGTGGCATCAATGATCACAACGTGCGGGAACTTCTTCAGCAACCGTATCGACTCCGGGTGAGCAAAAAACAAAATCTCTACCTCGTCCCCTTTCTTCACATTCCTAAGAGGATAGAAAAGATACCCGTTGTCTTTCAAAAATTGAAGGGACCACTGAGTAACTGTCAATTCACCACGATCCTCGAAATGGAGCTTCTGCAAAAAGTTGGCAACCTGCTTCATTGATGTTACATTCCCCGGAAAGTCTTTTCTAAAATGCGAAACAATCTCTTTCGGAGTCTTCCGAGAATCGCCAAATTTCCTAGCTATGGCCTTCTCTTCCTCGGTCATTCGACCCATGAATGCATTCCCGTGAAAGCTAGTCTGAAGCTTGTGGTTGTGGGTGCCATGTATAACATCCAATACCCAGCTTGATGTAAGAAACCTGTGCTCGCTTTTCAAACGACACCCATACAACTCGAACTTACAATCGCACTTCTTTGATCTGCGTTTTCGAATCCTTGAAACCGACAATTCCGGATTTTCTACATTAACTTTCGGCCTCCCAGATCTAGGATCACCATATCTATCGCATGTCAAACTAACTAAATACGCAGTTGAGGCACGTTTCACCAAAACTATCATTAACTCTTTTGCTCTAGCTCTCGCCCATTGAATCATTTCATCCATACTCTCCCAAATTAGGCCACTTTGAAAATGTCTCGTATAATCTTCACCATATATTTATTTTTAATTTATGATTTATTATACTGTCTATAATTAGAACAAACTAATAATACAACAAATTTGCAAAGACACTAATTCATAGCAAATTTACATACTTTAAAATAGAACCTATAGATTATGAATTAAACACTAACCTTGAACAAATCGCAATCATCTCCTCCGTCTTCGGAGTCCGAGTCGCTCCATTCTT
This sequence comes from Rheum nobile, assembly GCA_027886185.1. Classification (NCBI taxonomy): domain Eukaryota; kingdom Viridiplantae; phylum Streptophyta; class Magnoliopsida; order Caryophyllales; family Polygonaceae; genus Rheum; species Rheum nobile. Next base: position 264,526 of record WOAB01000616.1, on the reverse strand, counting down.
CGTCCACTTCTTCGTCTTCTCCAGCTTGTATCCAATCTCGCACCTCATCATCAATTTGCAAATCCATTTCAATGTTGTGATGATGTGGAAGAATATGGTGTGGATGGAAGATGATAGTGTGGATAGTGTGACAATTTATAGAGTAAAAATCTGGCCGTTGCAATCAGGCCGTTGGTGCGCTTAGTGTAAGCGTACCAACGGTCGGATCGTATTACCTTGTACGCTTAGTTTAAGCGCACAAGATAGTACAAGGTTTGGCCTTGTGCGCTTATAATAAGCGCACAAGGTATCCCCTTATCCCTTCATATATTTTTTTATACCATTATGCCCATATGCGCTTAATGTAAGCGCACCAAAGTCGTATGCTTACATTAAGCGCACAATTTGATTTGCATTTAGACATAAATTGGTTTGCATATAGACTATGCCTATATTTAGTGACTATAAAGCAAAAAGTTCAATAACATTAATTGCATTCAGCTGGATTTCAATGTTACAAATATTGTGGAGATAATATTATCTTATGAATGGAGCCGAAAAAAAATACAAGTGAGTGTATAAATTGGTGGTTACAAAACTATTACTAATTGACTCTAAAATTAAAATTTGTAATTAAAGTTTATGAAAAAAAATTACTACAATGGAATGGATTAAATACGCCACTTGTTTATAACCTTTAATTCATCCAGAAATTCACCATTGTTCAACTTGAAGCGACCTAAAAAAAACTTAAACATAAAATTTGAACCAACATGAAGCCATGGAAGCGGGTCCACACTCTAATATACAAGTTACACTTACAGCCGTGATGGAATTCTTAACTTCAAAGCCATCTACAATTCTTCTCCTTTTTTTATTTGAAATTTCCATGTGGATTGCTTCAACTATGAAACTTCCAATAACATTGCGTGAATAGTTGTTCAAGTATCTCCTTTAATATCCAAGCTATAATTTTTTCTTAATGAAAAGTGAACTAAGAAACATTGGCTCGAATTCTCTTTTCAAGTTGTTTATCCCATTCATTAATTTCATTCCCACGTGATTGTCCATTGAACTAATTAGGCTGAATTTATTCAAGTTTTGTGAAGTAAGTAAATGGATGTATTACTAATTTACTATAGTGTTTACTATAATCTTGTTTAGTCTAATATTTATAATGTCTTTATTTATAAAAATATTTTTTTTTTAAATTTCTAAAGCTATTTTTTTCAAAAAAAAAAATTAATTTTTTTTTATATAAATACTCTCACCAAACAAACTCATATTAGGCGAATTAGACAATGTATTTTTGTCCCTTTAAATCATGCTTATGTCTTTTGAACTTTTCAGTGACAATTTTTTTAAAAGAATATCTGAAAATTTTATTTATATGATTTAATAGACAAGAAAAGTCAAAATAATATATGAGTTATATCCTTAGATAAAATATATAACAAATAATGCTTAATTAGTATATGAAAGATGCAAATTGTTTATCACAGTCGGTCATTCAAAACTCAAAACCCTACCATCCAAACTGTTCAATTTGAATTTACATCCCTTGCTTTTGTTATGTGAACTTCACGTAGATATTCTATCTTATGCCATGTTTGGTTAGAGGTAAGGGTTTCTTTGGTGATAGCGTTTATAAATATTTGTTTTGTTGATAAGTAGTTGAAAAATATGATTGTTTAAATAAATATATTTGGTAAAAAATGATTTTTATATATATGTGTATTTTATTAAGAAAATGTGAGTAATAGGAGAAAAATAAAATAATATCATTACACGATTAACAAAATCTATAAAAGTAGATATTTGTAAAAAAGTGTTTATAAACAAAAAAACTAGTTATTCCAAACAAGGCCTAGTCATTCAATTTTAAGTACGGAGTATTGTTTTTTGAGCTCACACCTTATGTACAAATAATTTCATTTATATATTTATATGGACAATTTATGAATAGATTAAACACCTTATTATAAAAATATTTGTTAAATTTTATTAATATGGGAATCTTAAATTCATTTTAAATGGATTTAACCTTTTATTTTAGGATAACCAGCTTACAAAAGAGAGTGCTTAATTTCTTTTTTAATTACAAATATTGAAAGACCGATATAGCAACTAGTAATGGAGTTTAGTGTCAAACGACCGATTAAATGTTAGTTATATATTTAGAAATTTTAATATTTGTATCGGCTTTAAACATTTCTTTTTTTGTACCAATTTTCTTACAGCAAAATATTAATCTATACCCATATTAGAAATACCGATCTTATATTACATAACATATCATATTTTGAGAAAATGAATAATATAATTGATACCGTCGATGTCAACAGATCTTGCCGTGATGACCGTGATCGGAAAACATTCAGTATAAATGAGCCCAATTATTAAGCGTATGGGGATTGACTTAAAATACTATTTTTGGGCATTACAAGTTTACAACTTGTAATTCTTTTTTCTTTTGATAAAACAACTTGTAATTCAACTGTTAGTATATTCCTCTTGTCTTATTTTTTTAATAATCCTCTGTCTAATTAACCAAATTACAGAAAAATGGTTGAATTGTTCGATGGTAAGCACGTATTTACAGTTGACTAGTCTGATTATCCCCTGAAATGGGCTTTAGAACTGGGCTTGTTAGCCCTAAGCCATATGTGGTATTTTCGGCCCAAAACAGAAAATGATCAAACTGTTCAGGCTTCGAAGCCTCTCAAAATTGATGACCGTAGCACAATCTGTACACAAGAAATTCGTTTTGAAAATTTTCGATATAGCCTAGCCTTATTATGAGTTGAAACAATTGAACTGTAATCTCATTTCAAAACGACAGTGTTGAAAAAGAATCAAAATCAGCGACGAACTACTGGAAACGAAAACTGGAGAAATTTAAGGGCTCATAGTTCAAGTGTTATGAGAAATCACAGCGGGAGGAGAAACAGTGAATTACTTCCACATTCAACAAGAGAAGAAGAAGATGAAGAGACGCTAAAGAAAAGACCAGAAGAGCCAAACCCTAGTTTCCGACAATTCAGAAAAAAGAGGGCGGCGAAATTCATCGCCATTTCTTCTTCGCCTTTCCACATCTTCCATCTTCTCCAACTCCAAATCGAATGAAACGGAAGAAACGCACACAATCCGCCCGCTCTACCATCTCTATTATAATCACTGCCCACAAAACAAGGGTTTAGGGTTCAAGTTTAAGAGGAGAGGAAGCGGAAACTGAGCAATTTATACTAGAACGAGAATTGTCAATGGACAATAAAACATGGACCATTCAAGTTAATTGGGCTTCATTGAGCCCAAATGTTCTTTATCCAATAAACTCTGGGCTTAAAATTGGTGACAAAATTAGGAAGAAAGCTGCATAAAGTTGCAAACTTTTTTGTGATCATCTGTAGCTAGCTTCCGCACAGATACGCATTGGGTCTCCATGGAGCAAAGAAGAGGTGCGCAGCATTGAATCTGGGCGTTCTTGGTGACACGAGATTCAAATCCAGACTATGATTCGTGTTGTATTTTCCATGGCTGCTTCTTATTCTTCTTCTACCATCATCATCATCATCCAAGATTTGAGTTTGACGCCTGCTGTTGCGGTGGTTGAGGGTGAGTTTAAGCTTCCTGACTCTGCGTTCTAGCCACATTATCTGCTCCTCCGCCACCGCCAACTCCGTCAACAGCACCTTTACCTGTCACATCCCCAATTTCATCATTTCAATTGAACTACTACTACTACTGATCAGCTACTAAAATACTGATAATTCCGAAAACCCATAACTGAAATTGAATTGTAAGTTGAAGTTGAGGTACCTTAAAAGGGAGCTCAGGAGGAAGGCGGTGAAAAGAAAGAACAGGGCCCTTGATAGCCCATCTCAACACACTGTTCACCCTCAACTCTCCATCTAGCCTTTCTTGCAACTCTTCTACCTAAACAATTACTGTATTAATTACCATGGAAACCATTTAATTAATTGAAAGAAATAAGCTATGTGTAGTAATATAATTGAATTGAACCTCGTTTTCAAGAGCGAGCCTTCTTAGTTGACCTTCACTTGGTCGCATCAGGAACTCTTCAAACTTCATGGTATCCTTTTTTGGGGTGGAATGTCCATCTTGATTGATGGCTTTTATACACGCCGCCGTAGAGGGGAGGTTGAAGGGGTGGTGGGTGGAGTAGGAACTAACGAAGGTCCATTTTGGCGGTGGAGGATTATGGTTTGTGACTAGTGAGTGGGGAAGTTGTAATTGCATAATTCAGCAGTTAGTATTCTTAGTTGCTGCTTATTTTTTGCTTTGGTTGTTAACTTTGATCATTATTTAATTAGTTTGGGCACTTTTGAAAGTATTTGACGTTATCCGGCCATGAAATTTTGGTCAATCTACACGAGCATAAAAATCATTGCAATTTATTTCAACCTTAGGTCGTTTTAGGATTTTTAGGTAATTAATTAAGAAAGAATTATGAGAATTGTTGTTGAAATTTATTTTTGTTGACCTTTTTTTTTTAATTCTTTATTTATTGATTCAAGAATGTAGTGATAATTTATTGTGTGGAAGATTGAGGGAAAATATAAAATTCTAGATATATTTACTATTTTTTTTCAAATATAGTATCTTAGGTTAATACAATATTTGTTTGAGTTGTCTTGATAATACTAGACTATAATCTTGGAGGTTATATAAATTGGCCAGTCTACATCAAACCGATGATAATGTGTTCCACTTTTGTGATAAGATAAGATAAGATAGTTTTGCTTATCTATTTGAGTATATTATGGAGCGAGGGGCTAATTAATGGAGGACGTGGTGGCCATTATTATGTTTTAAGCCAGGACTCAAGAAGTTAGAGTCCTAACTTAGGACACTCAATTTCATCAACATCTTCTGTGGTTGACTTGTAACACAACATTATTTGTATTTTGTAGGAATAGTTGATATATAACAGAATAACAGATTGACTATAAATAATTTGAAGTCGTAGGTTAATAGGGTTGGTTCGCCTGATCAATACTCAACATGGAAAGCCAAACCATACTCTCCATAGTTCAGTTTAACCAAAACACAAGTTTTGATTAGTTTGTCATTATTCATAAACCAACCAAACCAAAATGGAGCGACACTTCATTGGTTCAGTGGGTATCAACAATGAGTTTTTTAAATCAGATTTTAGTCCACTTTAAAAAGGTAATGTTTTCATCGTCATTGTTCCATACCAGATTAAATCGATTGGTCAAAGTAAAAACAGCATTGCAAAATGGACGTAGAATTAGACCTTTACGTTACTTTAAAATTGAAGTTATAATCGACCTGGTAGTTAAACACATGGATTAGAACTTGTTATTTGAATATTTAGATGTGAAAGGTGAACATTTTATTAAAATTTAATTCAAGGTTTAACCTGCCCAATCAGTCAGATTGTTCTTACTGTATCTTTCTTTGACATGAAAATTCAGTGACAGTGGCAACTTGGAAAGCCTCCATTAATGCTGCGACAGAGGATTCCGGCAATCATCGCCGTCAAAGAGTGCCGCCGGGTCAGAGTCTTTCCGTCATTTCCTTATCTTCCCCGACACTTCCCCGCAGATCCCACGTGGTCCGCTTCTGAAACGAACTCCTACTCCAACAACCCACCTCCAGTTCGTTCAATAATCTACGACTACAACGTCAGATTAAACCGTCTGGGCCAGTGCAGAAGCCGGGTCCGAGACGCCCGGAAACTGTTCGATGAAATGCCTCAGAGAGACGCCTTTTCCTACGCTACCATGATATCCATCTATCTCAGAAGTCACGACCTCCCCAGCGCGGAGGAACTCTTTCTTAATATTCCCGAGGGTGATCGGGGCGTGGCTGCCGCGACGGCGATGATAAGCGCGTATGCTAAAGCGGGCAGATTGGAGGATGCGCGGATGGTGTTCGATGAAATGCCTCATAGGAATGTTTATTCCTGGACTTGTATGATGTTTGGGTACTTTGCTAATGGACAGGTTGAGGAGGGTGCGAGACTGTTTGATCAAATGCCCGTCAAGAATGTTGTTTCGTGGACTAATTTGGTTCAGGGCTATGCTCGGAATGGACTGATCGATAAAGCGAGGACAGAGTTTGATCGAATGCCAGAGAGGAATGTTGTATCCTGGACAATTATGATGGAGGGTTACATTGATAATGGCCGGATTGATGAAGCCCTGAAGCTATTTGAAAAGTTTCCACATCGAAATCAGTACACATTCCATGTCATCATATCAGGGTTGTTGGCAAATGAGAGAGTTGATGAGGCTATTCAACTGTTCTATTCAATGCCGAGTAGAAGTTTGATCTCTTGGACAGCGATGATCACAGGGTTAGCAGAGAATCAGCTAATCGAGTTAGCAAGAGAGTACTTTGATCACATGCCCAACAAAGATACACCTGCGTGGAATGCAATGATCACCGCCTATGCTCATGAAGGACTCATGGTGGAAGCCGAAGAGCTGTTCAATTTGATACCTGAGAAGAACGTCGTTACTTGGAACGCAATGATTGAAGGCTATGCTCGAAACGGGAGCAAACATGAGGCCTACAAGCATTATAATCTCATGCTAAGATCCTGCTGTCTGAGGCCAAACTGTAATACAACATTAAGCCTGGTGATCTCGTGTCAATCCATTCTCGAGCTCGCTGCCTCCCATTCCCTCGTATTAAAGCTCGGATTTGGAGTCTACACGGTACTTGCCAACGCCTTCATCACTGCATACTCAAGGGCAGGGGATAACACCTGTGCTCGTATCGCTTTCGAGACACTGGAGAGCAAAGACATTGTTTCATGGAGGGCAATGCTGTTTGCATGCTCGGATCATGGATACGCTAAACGCGCTTTACAAACGTTTGCCAAGATGTTAACTTCAGGAGCCAAACCAGATGAACCCACATTTGTAGCCCTCCTCTCAGCCTGTTGTCGAATAGGATTGGTCGAGAAAAGCAAGAAGATTTTCGACTCCATGAGACCCGTCTTTGGGGTGGAACCGAAGAGAGAGCATTACACGTGCATAGTTGATACCTTTGCTAGATCCGGGAGGCTGGAAGAAGCCATGGAAATCATCAGGAAAATGCCTCGGAACGAGGTGGATGGAGTTGTCATTGGTGCACTGCTCAGCTCGTGTAGGTTGCGTGGGGATTTAGAGGCGACTAGATTCGTCAGCAAACAGTTGATTGATCACATTGAAGCTGATGATTCAGCAGGCTATACGCTGCTAGCTAATACATCTGCAGCCTGTGAAAAATGGGATGAGTTTGCACAGGTAAGAAAGGAGATGAAGACAAGGCAGATCAAGAAGATACCGGGTGTTAGCCAAATAGACGTTAGGGGGCGAATCTGTGTGTTCTTCTCAGGAGACAAATCTCGCCCTGAGTTGGAGGAGGTTCATAGATGCCTCAAAAACGATCTTCAGCCGCCTGTGGTATTACTCGAAGGAGTATTAGCTTAGTTCAATGTGGCAAATTGGCAATACAAAGATGAGCAAAACAATAGGAGTTCATGTGATCAAGTGCAGGTAACAAAGCATTTTTATTGAATGTCAAATTGTGCATCTCATGAAGGTTTTGAGATTGTTGTATATTGATGAAGTTATGCACTTTTTGTATACATTTTTATGAAAAACAGAACAAGTTAAAAAATATCTTTGATTGGGCAACATTACCTCCTCTCAAATGATATTTTTTTGCTTCAGTTAATTAAACTGTATATGTGAAATTGTCTTTCATAGCAGTGTAACAGAGAACTGCATTTGTGGTCCAGCAGAGAGTTCCTTAGAAGATATTCGAGCAAATCTAGAATTTGTAATTCTCATCTCATCCGAAAATATGCTATAGACTGAGAAACCGTCTCCTATGTGGTTTTCAGTCTAATTTTTACCTATTCAAAAAGAAAAGAAAAAGAGAACTGCATTTGCTTGTCAGCTCATTCCTCAGGAACACATAATTAATTCAACTGGATTGATTCTCTTCCTCTTCCTCATCATCTTCAATCCATATAGTATATGTATATATGAAGTGGATAATATAAAAGTTCAAGAACAAAAATTCATGTGATCAAGTGCAGGTAACAAAGCATTTTATATTGAATGTCAAGTTGTGCATCTCATGAAGGTTTTGTGATTGTCAGTTTGATGAAGTTTTGCACTTTTTATCCAAAGGAAATGTACATGCTGAGTTTGTTCTAAATTGTATACATTTTCATGAAAAAACAAAACAAGTTAAAAAATATATTTTCTTGGGCAACATTATCTCCTCTGAAGTGATATTTTTTGCTTCAGTTAATTAAACTATATATGTGTTATATTGTCTTTCATGGCAGTGTAACAGAACTGCATCTGCTTGTCAGCTCATTCCTCAGGAACACATAATTGGATTGATTCTCCTTCTTATCATCTTCAATCCATATAGTATATGTATATATGAAGTGGATATATAATATAAAAATCACAAATATCTTGTCGGACAGTGTTGCATCACAATGATGATGCTGTAAATTGTATATATAGATTTGATATTTATGCCACCTTTATAGCTGTTCTATCTAAAAGGTTCATGGATCACCTGTTCTTTGTTGTTGGTGGGTTTATAAAGTGATCGTAAAGATCAAATACAGGCCATGGGTTTCAAAAAATACTTTTGATCCGGCACCAAAAGAAAATTTGAATTAACATGATTACAAATATATATATATATATAAATTACTTTGCATCCGACTTGATCAGATCTGGATATATATGCAATATTCAATTCAAATTATTGGACCAGATCAAGTTAGCTGTGAGAATGGGTTTCCTCCATGCGGACAATTTGAATTTCACCCCAAGAAAAAAAGCGCGTCCGACTTTTTATTGTTTACTAGAGTATTGTAATAACAATAATAATTGCACATTTGCACTTGATTAATAATTAAGTTTAAAATTATGAGCAATTATCTACATGTAATCTGCGAATTATGCGCCAGATAATTGTGCTCGTTGATTAAAATTATGGTACACCTGTCCTTTTCTAAACTAATTCACAGCTTAATGTAGATTATACATTTATCGAATTAATTCATGTTAGGCTTGTTTTTGTAATGGAAAAGGTTTTAGAAGAAGGGAAAAAAATCATGTTATTTGATGAATTAGCCTGTTTTTTGGCAGGTTATATCAATTTGGATGATGTAACAAGTTGGGGTGATTCAGATTTATCGGCTTCATCAGAATTACTGTGCGGCAATTAGCTTACATTAATATAGATAATTAGATATATATGAATTTATAAATAAAAATGATTATAATGTTGACGTAAATGTTTTACAAAATAAACAATGGCGTATAAGATATAACTGATCTGATCTGAAATATGGAGTAGTCTTCGTGTTTAATATTTTAGGTAGTAAATGGAAGTCAATAACCATGTTCTTGTCCAGATTGGTCTTTCTAAATTTATATGAATTTTATACTTGTAGGCTGTAGCATTAAAAATAGGGGTTTGATACCTGTATTATACTATTATTTATTAGCTGATATTAGGTTGCTTTAAGGATTAATATTTTTTTGAATTTTCACACGACTAGGTTGGATTTCTTGACCTATAATTTGAGATAATATATAATTTTTTGAGCAATTTGGGGCTGATAATTGAATGTGCCATAAGTTGCGTAGGGAAGGAATACATATATACTACTCCTACAATAATAAGTCAAAGGTAAATAGTTGAGATAATTAAACAAGATAAACTCAATTTGTTTAATTTTGTTTGTGGTCCAAACCGGAATATATTGAATTCAAACTTGCTGCAAAACCTTCAGCAGAGAAAATACGATTTGAATAATGAATTTTAGGAGACTTTTACTAGGCGGCCCTAAATCCCTAATCGTTATACGAAGTACTATAATTTTGTTCAGATGATACATTTAGATACTACATCATATATTCAGATATTAGATCGGACAAAACTAATTATGATACAATTTAATGTTTATCGTATTTTACGGTGGCAAATAAAAGGTTTGTTTGACACAGTATTTAAAAAGACGTATTTTATTGTCTTTTTATGTTTTCATATCATTCTAATTTTAAAATTATTTTTTACAAAAGATGTAGAATTTCTTTTATAAAAATATCCACCAAACAAATTAAAGGAAACTTTGTTTTAATTTAGTGGGTGAAGTACTGAAGTGGTTGCACTTCGCAGTCGTTTAATTAGAAGGATTTTTGTTGTTGTTGATAATATAAGATATGGTTTTGTTTTTTAAACATTAATGAGGAGATAAGATTATTACAAAGAAGAGAGAGAATCGAACCTCAATATCACCAGTTATTAGATAAAGTAAACACCAAAAAGGCTTGACAGTATGATCTGGTTGATGCAACAAAAGAATGTGAATGTGTGACGAATTAGTAAAGATGGCCACACATAAATAAATAAATAAAAAACAAACAAACAAACAAAAGAGCGTGACGGATAAGTTAGGTGACCATTAATATTAGGTGACAAGTTGGGTGATTTCACGCAGCAAGTTCACCTAATTAGTAATTAACCCGCCACTCAATTATTTACCACCCAAGCTAAGTAAAAATATACTTGAATGAAAATTAATCATGGTTTACTTTTTAACACATAGTCGAAATTGTCTTTCAGCGCATAGGGTTTTCACGTAACGTCAGGAGAGACTCTACACGTTACGTGTCGAGGCTTCTCACGTAACGTGGGAACATGCTCCACACGTTACGTGAAGAGCCTCCCCGGCTTTAAAAGTCAAACTTCTTCTTCTTCCTCCCCTCTACCCTAAACCGCCGCTCACCTCTTCAAAAATCTCCATTTCCACGTTATGTATCTAGTTTGTCTCCTCGTTACGAATCAACAAGATCCGCACGTTACGTAGATCCAAATCCTTCAAAGGTTAGTAACATCCCATAACTTGTTAATTTTTTAGTTTTTTTGTTAGTTTTTGTAGATCCATATTGTTTTAGTGTAATTTCGAAATAGTTATTTGCATTTGATGTTTTTGTTCTTGCATTTGATGGTTAATTTTGAAGTAGTTATTTTGTATGAAATTGTAGAAATTTGATAGATTTGTATGAAAGGGTGTTTAGGGTTTTTGTTGGATTTGTATGAAAATAGCCAAATGCAAGTGGTGTGATTAATGGTAGTTTTGTTGGATTTGTTTTAGAAGTGTTAGTTTTGTTGAAAAAAAGCTTCACCGAAATCTGGAACGGCGCCGGAATGTCGCCGGCGACATTCCGGCGCTAAGGAGAATTGTAATTTCACACGTAACGTGTAGACTGTGTCCACACGTAACGTGTGAAATTACAGTTTTGAGATACCCGAATTCAATTGTATCGAAATTGAATTTTGTATTTTAGGTATACTCGGAATTGTATATTTTGAGATAAAATGATTTATTGTTGTAGATGGAGCCCATTGAGAGAACGAAGCGTAGAACCAGATGAAACCTCATTCGGGACGTTTCGTTTCAGACTGAGGAGGAGGTAAACCGTAGGGTTGCGGGCGATAGTCAGGATGCTGGAGGATACGGGCAGGCGGACAATGTTGACCCCCTTGTGTTGCCGTTTGTGCCATCGTCATCGTTTCTTGTGGCGAGTGGTCGTGCAGACTCGGACCCGCAGTTGTACACAGAGTACAACGTGAGCCCGCTCCATGGTTATTCTGATACGATAGATCAGAATAACTATTATGGCCCTCAATTTAGTCTGCCGCCCCAACATAGCCATTACCGTCATGAGAGCCCGACGTCCCATCAGAGCCCTCACCTCCATCAGAGTCCGCTGTCCTATCACAACCCTCACCTCCATCAGAGCCCTCACATCCATCATCACAGCCTCGTATATTATCAAGGCGGCGTAGATGATCAGATGGGGTACAACCCATGGGAGAACTCGAGGCTCAACCCGAACGCACCTGATCCTGTGATAAGTAGCCTTAATATATGAAAATATGAGCGTATGATAAAAATGTAATTACTTATCATTTGTAAAAAAAAATATAGGACAAGGATAGTCAAGCTTGGGCTCCAAGAGGTCAACCTGATTATGCGGACGAGGAGCCACAGGAAGCCACCTCTTCGCAGGCAAGACCTCTCCGAACGAAGAAAAAAGGGAGATATGACCCTGAATTGCAGGTTAGAGTATATGGAGGTCCGGAGATTCCCGAACTTCTGAAGGGTTTTGCCAATCACGTGGCATACACCCTTTATCAGCGCATTGTAAGTTGCATGGAAAACCTTATTCTTGTAATTTCACATTTTAATATAAATATGTCAAATCGATTGCTTACACTGGTTTAAAATGCAAATATTTATAGCCTGTGCCACCGTTGAGGTTTCAGCAATGAGGCAAACAGACACGCGCATGGCGTTTGCAGTTGCAAACGCCATGGGGTCAACTGGCATCTGGATCATGCATGTGTCATATTTCGGATGTGATACACGAGCATGTGCACGAGACGCTGATTGGTGCGTTCGTTGAGCGTTGACAACCTGAGACCAGCTCGTTCCATATGCCATGGGGAGAGATGACCATAACTCTCCATGACGTATTGTTGATCCTTGGGCTAAGCATCAACAGAAAAGACTTGGCACCTCCACGGGGTTGGCAAGAGCAGTTGGGTGTGACTGATTTGAAGAAGGCTATGGTGGCGGAGGCACAAGGATTCTTTGAGTTGCCTGCTAAGGATGTGACATCTGGTACCGTAATTGTTGATTCGTTCAAGAAGCATTGCTTAGAGCTGAATGACGAGCATTGTGCGTCTGGGTACTTGCTATACTTGTTGGGCTCTTGTCTCTTCCCGGACAAGTCCCAACACAAATTGTCAATGTACTATACGGGATTTGTCGATGATCACTCGTGCACCATGGATTATGCATGGGGTGCTGGCGTTCTTGGCCACATGTACCGCAGCTTGGGCGAGTGCACAAGAAAAGATGCGAGATTGATGTCCACGTGCTATACTCTGATTCAGGTATTTTTTTAATTATAAAAACTATTGTTTGTACAAAATTTTATTGTTGTAAATGTAATTATTCAATAACATGGATTGCTTACGAAAATTGTCTTTCAGGCGTGGATATACCAATATTTCACCATGTTCAGACCTGTAGAGAGTAGAGACTGAGACTCTGATCGTGCGGTCCCATACGCTCGTAGATGGGACCTTTCAGTGAAACCCAACCCAATGAGAAACTACAGATTGGAGCTCGATATGATGACTGTGGACATGGTAAATGCATATATTTATGTTTAGATTGATTGGATGTCGTTCGGTACGATTGATATGTATGTTTAGGTTGACTTTGATTTTTAATTATTTTGTATCCTATTATGTTTAGGTTGATTGGGAGTCGTACGGTACGATTGACTTTAACGATGTGAGCTTCGCTCCATCGCGCTTCCATGGAGTTATCTCGTGTCTTTGGATAACCGAGCCGTACATGCCAGACCGTGTGGCGAGACAGTTTGCCCGTGTACAGCAGATTCCAAGAGCGCCTATAGTGCCTAAAAGGGCTTGGAGAGGAGCAAAGATCAACAGCTACACAGTGGAGTACGACAGAGCTCGATTTGCATGGGATGCGCAGAATGTACATTCCATGACTCTAGATGCGATGGGCCCTCCTATCCAGCAAGGCCATGACCGTAGCGCTGATTACATGGGCTGGTACCGCCCACGTACACATCCATTCGTCAACCCGCCTACCATTGAAGACGCGACACAGGTATGAAATTGACTAATTTGTAGGTTGTTTAATGTCCGGTTAACTCTATCTATATTTATTATACATATCAACGTTTTTGTGTTGTGTACAGACCTTCGAAAATTGCTACAATGATCTTGAGCCACATCGCAACCATGAATGTGAAGATGTAGCAGAGGCGATACGCCGGTCAATGGAGCGAATGTATCCCTTCCTTCCCAATTACTGAGAAAGATGTGAAGACTGTTTTATGATTAAACTTGTTTCGTCTTATGGATTTCATTGAACTTTGGATTATGGCAACAATGAATGTTATGACTCCTATTTGATTGTTTGTTATGATGTTCTTGAGAGTTTATTCCCAAGTTTAAGATGTCTTTAGTTTCTATCGATTTATTAACCCTAATTTTTTATATTAATGGATTCATGATATTTGTAGGAAACCAAACACTATAACAAATAATGACATCTTCATCCAAATCATCAACAAACGCAGATAGGCTATGCTATTGTAATTTGAAAGCCGTTGTCCGAACTTGGGATTTGCAGTGGAACTACGGAAGGAGGTATTGGGAATGCCCAGAATTGGGGTGTCGTTTCAGGGAGTGGATTGATCCAATGTACGAGGATAGGGCACGCGCGGTTATTCGACAACAATGGCAGAAAAAACAAGATCTTGTTAAGGAAAATCAAGATCTTGTTAAAGATCTTGATAACATTCGTAGGTATAACTTCAATCTACTAAATCATATACGTCGTAGGTGATTAATGTCGTATCTTTTGTGTAATGTTGTTTATGTACTATCAAACTTTGTAGGGAGCAAACAAATTTAGCAAAGCAGAGATATCATATGAAGCGAACGTTTACCAGAGACTATCCTAATTTCTTCAAACGCTGAAGCAATGTCATATATTTTCTCTAATTTTTTCTAAGTTTATGATCAATTTGTATTTTTGTTTGTATTGTGTGCTAAATGTGGTTGTAGTCAACCAGCATAATGAACAATTTGTTTTGTCTTTTAGGTTGATGATAATTTTGTATTGTTCTTATAAAGATTAGAGAAAAGTTGGGTTATACAATGGGGTAACCCTCCGATAATGCCTATTTAGAAACAATAGTATGGTTCATACACAACATTGAAATACAAATAAATACTATAAATAAACAATAGTATGGTTCATACACAACATTATAATGTTATTTAATCAAAAAACCACACGTTAAGAGAGAATCAGATCCACACGTTAACGTGTGGATCATAGCCAAATGTAACGTGTGAAACTATTTTTACCTCACGTAACGTGGTGAGCCATGTCACACGTTACGTGAGGACCATATGCGCTGAAAGACAATTTTGCCTATGCGTTGAAAAGTAATCGTGTATTAATAACCGGTCACTCATTTATTAAACGGGAAAGCTTTTTCCACCGGCCACATGGCCTATTTGCGCCGAGAAGTGATGGGTCAGTGGCGCACGACACTCACTGCCGCGCGGCAGTGAGTTTCGGCCGGCAGCCGGCGGTGGATCGGTGCTGGTCGGCCGTGGGTTCGGCGGTGGATCCGGTGGTGGGTGCTGGCCGGCGGTGGGTCCAGCGACGGGAGCTTCGGGCGCCGCGTGGAGGGAGTTCGATCTGGCGTCGTTGCGCGGTGGTGGTATCGGGAGTTCGATCTCGCCGGTGATGGACGATCTCGCTGTTAATGGACGTTGGTGATGGGTTTAGGGTTTAGGATCTAGGGTTTAAGATTTAAGATTTAGGGTTCATGATCTAGGGTTCATGGTTTAAGATTTAAGATTTAGGGTTCATGATCTAGGGTTCATGGTTTAAGATTTAGGGTTCAGGATTTAGGGTTTAGGGTTCAAGATCTAGGATTTATGGTTTAGGATTTAGGGTTCAAGGTTTAGGGTTTATGGTAGAATATTCGGTGGATTTCAATCAGAATTATTGTTGCGTCCGGTGATGGACAATCTCGCCGGTGATGGACGATCTCGCTGTTAATGGACGTCGGTGATGGGTTTAGGGTTTAAGGTTTAGGGTTCAGGGTAGAATATTCGGTGGATTTCAATCAGAATTATTGTGGCGTCCGTGAATGAATTACTTTCGGTGGATTTCAATCACAATTTTTCGGTGAATTTTAAGAACCCGACTCGATCCGAACCTGACTCGATATTTTTTAAGATTCGATATAATTTTAAATTTCAATATTTTTTAAATATCGAAGAAGAACCCAACCCGAACTCAACCCAAAAAATTGTACGACTCGATCGATCCACCACCGACCACCTCCGATTCACCGCGGGCACCCCACCTCCGGCACCCACTGCCGCACGACACCCACCTCCGCACGGCAGCCACTGCCGCGCGCCAACCGGCACGTGTCAGAGACACTGTTCCGGTGTAAATAGTATTTGCCTTATTAAATTAATGATTCTGGACCGATAAGAATCATTAGATGAATAATAACTATCCTTATATGTGCGCAAATGTGTTTCTAGTTTTAGTTACTTTAAGCATATTATACAAAATATATATATAATACACTGTTCTGTTAAAATTGCTTAGTGATCATGATCATACTATACTAATAACGAGATTATAATATAAATGCTGATTGATCACATATTACCCCGAAGCTTCCAGATTTTTTTGTGCTCAATAAATTCGAAATGGGGTTCCAGAGAAGACGATTATGCTATGATTTATTTATTATTGAATACACAAAGATGCCTTGCACCACAAGGACTTTTTATTTTGGAAAATCTTTACAAATTGACGATTTTGTCCTCCTACGCATTAGCCGTATCCTCCACTCCATCGCATTGACAACTTATGATATCCCGTATATAAATGTAACATGTTCTTTATAATTTAACGCCTCAATACGTACATGTTAGTTTAGCTAATTTATAAGTCTTGTAAGGTAATTATTAATTGATTAATGTTTTCATGAGAATTAATTTTAGGATGAGAAGTGAGAAATAACATGAGACATTAGATGAGGGGATAAAGAGCTGAGATTAGAAGATGCAAATTTTAAGTGTAAAAATACGATGGTAAAATCTGTAATTTTGGCGATTTTTTTTATCATGATCGCCCAGATTATGAACATGACTTTTCGTTGACATGAACATGTTATCTGTGAACATGACTGCTCAGATAATGAACATTTGGTGTCACTTGATGAACGTTCGCACGTTAAGGACACTTCGTATCGAAACCCCCCTCATTATTAATTAGTGTACACCTTATATATGTCCCGGTATTCTCTCATCTTTGCCATCAAACAAAATCATATATTATATATTCTACGTTTCATTGATTTTTGTCTTAGAATTTGTGTAAAAAAAAATATTTATCCTTGGGTTTAAGGTTATTCATGTTGGTGTTTCAAAGTTATTTTTCTTTCGGTTGGTGCCCTATGGTTTTGGTCGGGTTTGTTCGCTTCATAACCAAAGTTTTCCATATACGTATCATTCTGGTTCGAATTGATCAAATCTAAGCCTACCACCAACACTCAGTTGATCTAGTTGTTTGACATTATACTCCCTTAAGCGTTCTATTCAGAGGTCTCGAGTTCGGTTTCTGTTGGAGGCGTGTATGAAGACACTGATGTTGGGAGGGGTCTATCACTTATTGTGCCAACAGTACACCGATCTAGACGTAGAGCGGCTCTGTCCGATCGAATCAGGCGACTAAGACCAAAAAGAAAATATAAGCCCACTATAGTGTTCCTAACCCTCAATTTAATAGGATTCGATTTCTAAAACACCCAAATTCATTCCCGAATATTCTCATTGAAAACCCAAAAATTCACGAGAAGATACTTCATTGGACTTTAAATTTCTAAGACATATATTAATTTGTAATGATTTAAAGAGATGTTAACACATGCATAAATTGATAGTTCTTTTTAATTTTCTCTGTAAATGTTATTAGCTAGGTTTGAAAAATGTCATAAGCTAAGCGGATTAGAAATTCAAATATCCTATCATTTAATTTAGATAATACTCCGTATTGTCCAAACCATAAATAATTCATAATAATTTCAATAATGTTTAGCTTCGTAATACTGTCCAAATTCATATACGCTCTTCCTTTTACCAAGGTTTTCAAATTTAAGCGGTGAAAACGAACATTAGTACTTAAAAAACTTATCCAATACGAGTATTACAAAATACGTACAACGCAGCAGGTAAAACGAAACGTACACTTGCACCACAAGAAATAAAACGGAAACGTACTTTCCGCCTTTACCGTCCAAATTCATCCCCTACTATCCAAAATCCTCACGATTTCAAAACGCTTGTCCTTTTCCGTCATTCTAGAAATTATTCCGGGGCAAAACTGTAAACTCATATTTCTCTCCGTCTCCTCTTCTTTCGTCTCCTTTTATACGGAACTTTCATCGTTGTCTCGCCCCTTTCATCCTCTGGGTTGTAACCAATTCATCAACGAAGGCTGAAATTTCCCCCTCCGTTTTCAATTCTTTTCTCACAACCCCTTTGGATCAAAATTTTCTCTTTTTGATATCCGAAATTTTGTTGTTCATTTTTTCTTTCTTCGAATTTGTATATGAAAGAGAACAGGATTCAAATTCAACACTAAAACGAGATTTGAAAAAGAGGCAAGTATTAATCGTATGTTTGAGCACCGAAATAGAAAGGAAGAGTTTCGGAACATACGAGTTTGATTTTTTTCTTCTTCTTCTCGTGAATTGTTCATTTCATTCACACGTTTTCTGTGGAATCTTCGGAGTTTTGATCTTTTGGTTTTGCTCTGAAAACGCGGGATTCGAAAGTTTTGATACATATTGTTCTTTTTCATTTTTATACCGTCGAAAGAGAAATGAGCAACGGGGTTGTGGGGGTTTTGATTTGAAGATTTTTTTTGAAATCTTCGGCTGCCAAGAAATTTTCTACAAATCAAATTAATCAACCTACCTTAGAAATCGGAGCTGAACTTGGAAGAATTGAAGGGATTGAGGGGGGTTGCCGCCCATAGAAGCTGGGAAATTTGAGGTCCAATCGACGCGTAAAGGCTGTTCCCGGCGACAGCGGTGGTGGAATGGACTGCAAAGTTTGCGCCCCCGTCGGAGACTTGTGGTTGAGGGTCGCCGGACACGGCGGCGGCCAGTTCAGCCATGAGAGCGACCACGATTTGGGCGCCATGGTGAGCGATTTCTTAGAAAATGGGAGCGGTGGTGCAGATTCCTGGTGTAGCAGCGATAGTGAATCCGGATTCTCTGATCTAATCCACCTCGCCGACAAGATTTCGGTAATCCCTCTTTCTCCTGCTGTAAAACTTAATTGTTAATTTTGCTATTGTGGCATTTCTTCATTGATTTAGATGTTAGCTTGACAAGTGACTGAGAGAATTATCGAGTTTCCAATTGTTAATTGTGCTTGTGAATTCTAATGCTTCTTGATATCTGCACTGTGATGATTGAATATTAATACATCATATATATTGCTATTCCGTGTGTTCATTCATTCTGAATTTCAAACCGTCATAGCACTACTTGCACAGGCAAGGAAAATTGGTATGTGACTAAATGTGTGGTTCTTTTCTTCGGGGAAAGTATCAAAAAAGCTGCTGCTAAGTTGATTACATTTGAATGGTAATTTAGTTGTCAACACACCTATACTTTTCCTTATGGACACTGCACAAATGAAGCCATCATATGAATAGATTGCATTTGGTAGAGTTATTAAATGAAATTGTTAGCTTGCAGAATCTGAGCAAGTATCTATCTCATCTTTTTCCCTTTGAAGTTTCTGAAATAGCTCAACATCTCTATCAACCTTTATCCTGCTTTCTTCGTTTAAATGTGATAAAAGTCAGAGGTCAGTGATGGATACTGTTATGTTGTGTCTATACAAATGTGCTGGACCTCTCCATTTAGCTTCCTTGACTCTGAATACTCTTGCCAAAGAGATAATGTCTCAAATTTTGTCATATTATTTACATATCTGCTTTCTTCTGGTGCTTTTGACAGTTCTACAAGTGTGCAGTGGATCAGTATGAGAGCGATCTGCTGTCGGTGGTACATTCTCTTCTGCTGTCTATGACTAACAGGGATCTCCAGATTCTGAAGCTTGGTCTATGTAATGCAAGTTGTATTCGCTTTGCTTTGGCAAAACTTCTCAGACATTCTGGATATGATGCTGCTGTGTGTGAATCCAAATGGCAGGGATGCAACAAGGTTCCTGGAGGTATGTATAGATAATTTGTTAACTCTGATGATCTTTACATATGAGGCCTTCAAATGGATTCTAATCATTTTCTAGTACTAGTTTTGAGTCCTTGATTCTTTGTTGTATAGAAAAAAGTACCTATAAACTTAAGCTATGGTTTCTCCTGCACCGAAAAAGATTAATCTATCACTATAACTATGTCTAAACATAATATCAGACACACTTGTCTGTCATTTTTTTAAATTTCCCTTATTCTGAAATCATGAAGGTGATCATGAATACATTGACGTGGTCAAATACAACGACGACGGAAGCTCAGACCGATTGATAATCGACATCGACTTCCGGAGCCACTTTGAGATCGCCAGGGCCGTGGAGTCGTACGACAAGATCTTAAAAACGCTCCCGGTTGTATACGTCGGATCCCTAACGAAGCTAAAGTCGTTCCTCCAAGTAATGTCGGTGGCGGTCAGCTCGTCTCTGAAGCAGAACTCGATGCCCGTGCCGCCATGGCGATCCCTGGCCTACTTGCAGGCCAAGTGGAAGTCTCCCTACCAAAGGAGACAGAACCCGAAAGACGAGACGGTTTCCGTCTCCCCGGGTGGCCACAAGCAGTGCGGCGGGCATCTGAGGAGGCTCCAGGCGACGCTTAAATCCGAGATCGAAACCGAGAGGCTGTTGAAGCCGTTGAACAGCGACTCGACGAGGAGGATGAAGCTGGAGAGGAGGCGAACGTCGTCTTTGATCAGAAGGTCATGAAAGGTTTGTACAGAAGAAGAAGAAGAGAAACCAACCACATCAAAGTTTTGCCATTGCGGGAATGTGAAACTTTTGACCCCCCTTTTGAAGAGTGAATTTCAGTTCTTTTGAAACTCAACACAACCACCACCACCCCCCCCCCCCCCCCCCCCCAAAAAAAAAAATTAATTTTTTCCTTTATAGTAATAATAAATATATATTTTTTGTTATGTGAGAAAAATGTGCTGTCATAGAAGGCTCAAGCCACAGGCAGCGGCTTTGAATCTTGAAAGATAGTGATAGAGTTTGGAGAATGCAGAGACTAACACGACTGAGGAATGCAAATTGTATTGCCAATTTTGTGTGACTTGTTTTGTTTTTTGTAGTTTTGATGTTGTGTTACGGAAATGTCTTTCCTGGCTTAACTGGTTAGGAAAATATGTGTTTTTATACATAATTTACCTATTTCACTGTAAAAATAATTGCTTCTTGGTCGATGAATGAGGTCAGATAATTGATTTTCATGTTATGCAGCAGCCCATAGCCCCAAATTAAGTGAAACTTAAAGTAATGCATTATCTTGGGAATCCAAACAAACCCGAAGTTGATAGCCGAAAACTAGTTAGGACCCGTTTTGGCGATAGTCTTTAAGGTGGTTGGAGGAGGCAGTGAGCCTATTGACACTTTCAACATACGAAACAGTAGAATGACATCATCAAGTGGCTTGGTTTTGAATATGGCGCCAACTCTTAATTTGGTTGTCCCATTGCTTGAGCGTTGCAATTGTAGGACTTCTGCATGATGTTGCTCAGCTCCTCCCATGTGCTGTACTCTTGGTACGCCTTTGCGGAAACGGCCATTGAATATGGTTTAGAATGCGCGCAGGATGTATAGTGTTTTGTAGTAAGGGTCTTTGTAAGGTGTTGCCATGAACACATGCTAAGGGATTAAAAATGAAAACTATTTTTTAAGGTGTTGCCACGGACTGTATTCAGTTATACAAAAGAATTGAATTGAACTTATTTTCTTTCAAAGGATGCAAATTAGAAGAGGACTGAAATCAAGAACAACGATACTAAGCTGATTAAAAGAAAAACCTATTTCAGCTTGCTGCACTGCTCTTTCTCGGTGTCGGAATCCGTCACCGTTAAATGCCCGTCAAGCAGCGGCTTATAGGATTTCAGCATTTTGGGGTCTTGCCAACGTCTGATTTGTGTGCAAGGTCGGACTCAAATTATTAGTCTGTTTAAAGAAACTTGTCACGAACATTCATGCATGTTTGTTCTTCTTACTTCTTTTTTAATTCAAGTCTACCTTTTTCAACAAACCTAAAAAAGAAAAGAAAAGAAAAATTCATTTCCCCCTCCTCTATGTGATGCTTATAAGTTTTTTCAAAAATGAAATCTACGCGGTTCCCTCTCTATTTAAACGGGGTCTTGTTTGCACCATAAGTTTTTTCGTCTTCTTCCTCCTCCACCTTTCCCTTTCAAAATTTCCAAAAACCCTAAATGTCTAACGACGGCGGCGATCGTGTGACGGACGAGGGAGGAGAGACGGCGACGGCGGTGGCTCTGATACCAGTGGTCCCAGATATGTTGGCGGAGGCGGGAGGAGAGACAGTGGTGGCCTTCGGAGGAGAGACTGTGGAAGAGGCGGGAGGAGAGAGGAGGAAGAAGACTGTAGAGGAGGCGGTGGTGGAGGAGGCGGGATTCGAGACGGTGGTGGAGGAGGAGGCGGCGGCAAAGGTTCCAATGGAGGCGGCGGCAGAGGTTCCGATGGAGGAGGCGGCGACGAGGAGGACGACGTCGGAGGACCTTGTTCCGGGGACGACGCCAGAGGAGGTGGAGGTGGCTCCGGTGCCAGGTTCGGTTGAGGCGGCGGCGGCAGAGGTGGGGTCGGAAAACGCTCTCTCTGTGGCGGCGACAGTCGGAGCGGCAACGGTGGCACAGTCGGAGCGGCAGTTGTCGACGTGGGATGAGACGGTGGCGTCTATGATCGAGGCGAGCGGATCGAAGAGTGTTTCAGTGGTTCTAAAGCCGAAACGACGTACTTGTGAGATATTTTATGAATTAATAATTATTTATATTTAGATATTATTTAAATATTTGTAATATATTAATTATTTGTTTATATAAGATAATTGAAATGCACTCGTAATTAAATTATAATAGAGAAATAAAATTTGACTATTAGAGGGATTTTAGGTATAAATTGCTTATGAATGTAAAAAATGATATACCCTAAGCAAAAAAAATAAATGAAAGAATAATTAAAACTTCATAATAAATGTATGTTAATTGATAATTTATACCATGTTAAAATATTAAAGTTGGAAATATAGATTTATTATAATTAAAATCAAAGAAAAAAATGTAATGAAACAAAATATATAAATCAAAGAAAAATAATTAAATAATGATTTAAAATAGCGAAAAAATTAGCTTTATTAAATTAATTAAAAAAACATAACTAAATTTATCTTACCTTAATTTTTAATATTAGCTTTATTAAATTAATTTTCTTATAAATTAGCTTTATTAAATTAATTTAAAAAAATGAAAGAATAATTAAAATCTCATTTTTAATATATGTATTAAAAATTAGCTTTATAAAGATTAAAATCTCAATTTTCTTATAAATTAGCTTTATAAAGATTAAAATCTTTATATATGTATTATAATTTGAATGAAAAAACCCGAAAAATAATCTATTAAGTAAATTATTCCCCGTAATTTTTTATTAAATAGGATATATTGGAGGGTTTTTGACGACGGTTTGGCTCGTATGGACGGGATACGGAGCACCGCCGCGTTACTGCTTCTGCCCGCAAGCGAACGAGGACAGATGTTTTCGGGCAGAAGAAGAAGAAGAAGCGTCGACGTCCCGTCCATAGCGATGATCCCGTCCCTGGATTGGAGGATGTTGATATCGTCATGGAGGACCCGCCCCAGTAGGACCCCATTCTCGACCATATTCCCGACCCTATACCCGACCCCATTCCCGACCCCCAGCCCGCCCGTCCCCAAGCTCCTTATGGTGTGGGGAATGGTGAGCTTCTGTCATCTTTCGACCATCACATTGCGCATCGGATATGGCATCATCCCAGAGAGGCCCCTCGCCGTCTACGTGTTCATACACGTCCACGCTATCTCGATTTCTGGAGAGCGCAGCGCCTTATTCCTAGAGGGGAGGTGGTTGAGGGTAGCCGGTGGCATTACGCTTCACTGAGCGGGTTGACCAGACTCCACGCGCTTCAGTTTGGAAGTGTGGACCACGTCCTCATTTCTGCTTTTGTTGAGAGGTGGCATCCAGAGACCAACAACTTCCATTTTCCGTGGGGCGAGATTACCGTCACACATCATGGTGCAACTATGAAACACGTAGAAAATTAAAATATTTGTCAATTCTCCTCATTTACCTAAATTAAAATACGGAGCGTTTCCAATTCTACGCTAATTACATAATTTATCACATTTCTATAGTAACATGATAATGTGCACTATCATAATTTATCACAATTCTACGCTAATATAAGAATATGTCACATTCTATACTAATATAATTTATCACATTCTATACTAATATACATACACTAATATAAGAATATGTTAACATATAACTTATCACTAATAATGTGACTAACATACATATAATATCTACAAGATATAATGTACAACTACTATACTGACATAATAATATTAAATCCATAGTATACGTACCAGTACATTATTTTCACTAATCGATTCAAGACCGGGCTCATCGACTACGCTTGAGAACGACATTCTCTCTCTTACTATTGTGCTTTGAAATTTTGTACATGTGAAAAATGCATATGGAAGAAACAAATATATACAAGTGTGTGAAATTCGATCGTTGGGGAATTCGACCGTTGGAAAAATGGGGAATTGTAAACGTTACAACATAGGTGTGATTAAACCGGTTTAATCAAACCGGTTTTTTTTTTTGGGGGGGGGGGGGGGGGGGGTAAATCTCATTATGCATTTTTCGTGATTTTGGGTCATTTCATGTCATCCGAAAAATGAATATAATATTAAATGTGTATTAGTACATGTCATCCGAAAACTACATACATAACAAAATAAACATAATATCCCTAAGCTTTGAATATGGTAACGTTGTATATAACTTGGGGACGCCGACCTATTATTTCAAACATTATTGCGTCATTGATTTCCAATCTATGGTACTGAACAAAATTCCGCCAGCCGTTGCCAAATCTGTAGCGATCCCCACTAGTTGCGATAGACACATGCAAAGTAATATTACCGCAATCTAGGATGACTTCAGTTGTGCTTGTAGAATTCAAGAATTTCAATCCATGCTCCCTCGGGACACTCTGCATATCAGTAAGTGCATTTAAAGTTGATATTATGATCAAATCCGAATCATAAATTTACATTATGAAGGATGCGGTGCCTACCAACCGAAATTCTGGGTAGACATTCGTTTGATTTAATACAACAATGAAACTCTTCCGAGTATCACGTCGCATAGCTTCAGCTCTTTCTAATGCTGAATTTGCAACATCTCCAGCATCATCATCATCTCCAGTACCGTACGATGTGTAGCTGTTGTCAAGAAAATAATCATATTTGACCACTATACATTGCTAACATCAAGAAATGGAATAATCGGGAATCCCGAGTAATTGGCCAAGTCGCTAAAGTAGCTAAAGTCGTGATGAATCCGGGCTCAACGGATAAAAGTTACTCTAGGGATAACATGCTGATCTTCCCCAAGAGATCACATCGACGGGAAGGTTTGGCACCTCGATGTCGGCTCTTCGCCACCTGGAGCTGTAGTATGTTCCAAGCTATCACATTTCTAGACGACGAAGTCATACTAACTTTTGGAGAATTAAAACAAAATAAGATAGGAAAAGGGTACATAAGTTATGGTGAAATTGTTTGTATTTATAGGGTGAATCAGAGTCGTTGGAAAAATGACCGTTACTTAAACGTTACGTCGTAGCCTAACTGTCATTTTTTCATTTGAATTGTAACGGTCACTTTAAACGCTACGCCGTAGCGTTTAAAGTTGTCGTTTGAATTGTAAACGCTACGTAGTAGCGTTTACAATACCCAAATGTTCGATTAAACCGGGTCCATTTTAAACGCTATTAAATAGCGTTTAAAATGGACTCGATTTAATCGAACCGATTTATTTTTTGGTTAAATCTCATTAATTCTTAAAAAAATAAAAACCAGTTAAACGCCATATTGTGGCGTTTAAAAAAAAAACTGAACGCTACCAGATTGCGTTTAAAACCTGGTGCGAAATAAATAAAAAACGATGCAAAACCGAACCTCGTATTTAAAATGTTACTATGTTCTAATATCGGATAACCGATTTTCTCACAGCTGGTACCGGGTAACCGATTAGTCGAAAAAGAGGGTCGGATATGAAACAAGATATGGCAAATGACAAATGGAAAAAGCAACTAGGAAACCAAATCAACATAAAATGCAAAATTTTCCGAATGCCACACAACTGTAGATATAAAAGAAACAGATCAAGAAGCAACTGACATGAAACACAAGTTCTGATGGTTTAAGCTACTACTAAAATGGCGGCTGTATTGTCCAACACAGCTAGGATCCGAAACAGGTGTATCTGTTCATAAAATCATGAAAATACTTTAACTTAAAGATGGCTGACAGTAACCGAGACAACACAAATAGTAGCAACAACAATGATCTCTTTTGACATTCAAGCCAGTAACAAGAAGAAAATAAAACCATAATTATTTCAGGCTTTCAACTCTAAGGCGGCAGTGAATCGTAAATGAACGTGCAAGGTTGCTAAAACCTGGGTAACTAACTCTCTTGCCTCCTGATGTTTTTCCTTTTTACAGGAATGGGGGTAATATTACCCATCTTCTTGGATACTTGGGTTTGCCGTCCTTCCCGTCAAATAGCTGCAGGTAACAAATACCAGTTGGAGACATGTTAGAAGTTGAGAATGAACAGAACTATATCATTCTGTATAGTATATGAGAGTGAAAGAAGGCTGAATTGTAACTCAATATACAGAAGATGTACAGCTAAGTAAGATCAAATAAGCCTTGAAGATTTCAACAAGACAATGCAAATTATGGTAGCATAGGATACGTAAACGGAGTTGATTATTTAAGATTAGGAGATACAAGATTTGAAGGATAGGTTCAAAATCTAGCTCAAAGTGTCTTTCAGTTTTACACCAGAGGTTGCATTTTTTGAATTTAAGTCCAAGTTCTTGTAGCAAGCAGAAATATGAGATTAACCTCAAGACACCATCTTTCTCTGTGCAAACATCAAAACACTAGGGGCTGTTCAAGGGTAATGGAGGTTAGCAAAGAAAGCAAACTTTAGTTCTGGAGGTTAGAGAGGATGTGGGCGTAAAGAAGTGGCCACGTTTAGTCTCCTATCTACCTGGTTGGAATGAAACGGTCATCTGTTTCCTTTTGATCTATAGAAGCATGTTTTAACCAGTACTGTATACTTGGTAACATCAAAGTTAAGGTTACCAAGGATGAAAATGAAAAAGAAAAATGTAAGGGCCAATGAATGAGTTTATGATGCATGAGTAACTTCCCAAACAATTTCGTTAGTAATTGAAAAAATTGACTACCATCAACCGTAGTCCTTAGCTGTTGCCTGTTGGTCATCAATTAAAATAAAAGAATAAATAAAGACATCTATGTGGCAAGATCCAACCTCTAAAACACTGAGATTACTACTTAGCCTGCAAAGATTCTTTCTTCCTGTTGACTAAATCTTTTTTTACCAGAATTAACAAAACAAAACAAAAATGCACAGACAGCATAGGAGAAGCTTCCCTTTTGGTTATGTCCTCCAAGAAAAATGCCTAGGATCCAAGAAGTATTATGCTATATTGCTATACATGCAAATCATTTCCACATCATAGAGCATTTGAAATGAAATTCTACAGATCAATATTTTTCTTTGAAGTAAACCAAGATGAAACTGAGAAACATTGAGTGGTCATCTTAATAATTTAATTTAATGATGAAACCTAACATGAAATTAGTATTTGCTTTGGCATTAGCAAAACAAATAGATGTTAACTGCAACTTATATAACTTGAAATTTCGAAGCAACAAAGCAGACACAATTAGTATTTTAACACATGATTGGAAGAAGGGAGCTGTTACAATTAGCACATGACAATTAAATATCCATGTTCAATGAGTGCGACAAACAAGGAAAACTTAAATATTAGACATGAGAGAGCTAGTGATTTACCCTCTTGAGACGGCGGTGCTTTGCAAGTGCCCAGTTAGTCATGATTGATGCCGCAACAATAAGGAAGACATATCCTGCCACAGTTTGGGTTGCAATATTGAAGCCCAACCACTGATAAATTTCAGTAGTGTAGTTTGCACAGGTCACAATGTTGAACAAAAACCCTCTAGGAATTTGGTATCCTCCTCCATCAGCAGCACGAAGATTCTTCAGCAAAATATGACAGTAGAAGTTGGAGAGTTGACAGAGCACCCCAAATCCAAATCCAATCTTCATTTGGAGGTCACTGACAGGAGTAAAAAGTGGATGGTTCACGTAGTAAGCAATGTAAGACCCAAAACTCCAGTAATACGCACAGTTCCTGAACACGTTAGATAGAGGGGAAGTTGCATGGCTGAAGCGATGCACAAAAAATGTCTCCATGATACGCTTGAAATAGTGGAAACACCAGTAGTACATAGCATATGTCTGAACTGGGTACATAACACGCTTTCCTTTGTAGCCGAACAATTCATAAACAGGCAAGTAGTAGAAGATTGGGTAGATAAAGAGTGGACCCAAATACTCGAAAAAGAAGAGCGTACGGTAAGAAACTTGCGGTCCTAGATCC
The DNA here is from genome assembly GCA_027886185.1 of Rheum nobile. Classification (NCBI taxonomy): domain Eukaryota; kingdom Viridiplantae; phylum Streptophyta; class Magnoliopsida; order Caryophyllales; family Polygonaceae; genus Rheum; species Rheum nobile. Next base: position 236,026 of record WOAB01000616.1, on the reverse strand, counting down.
TTAAAAACCACAGTGAACTCACTGGTGTTACCATCAGTATAGTCTTTGATACTCTTCATGCTGTTGAGGACAACGGGCTTTTCCTTTGATCCCGATGGCAATGGAAGAGTAAGCCTCTGCCTGGAAGGATAGTACTTCTTGGCTGCCCAAATAGAAGTTGAAGGATATCAGGACATTTCACAAAATGAGAGTTATGAAAGCTATATACTAGTTTTTTTTCTTTTCTTTTGTGTGTGGAAAAAGATCTATACTCAATTAGAATCATATAGTAGAACTAAATCTAGACCTCAATCCTGCTCAAATATTTCAATCACAGAAAAAAGGTCCATTTATTCCAGTTCAATTCTGCTTACATTCAAATATGCCATTGGAAAAAACAACTTAAGAAAGCAAAGAAAAATTGGGTTGGTTAGTTCATTTCATCTCCTCCACTGACCCACTGAAAGTTACAGTGAAATTGTAATATATGAACTAAACAAGATAACCCCTCCCAAAAAATCATGTCCCAGCACTTGATTTTCTTTATGACTTGTAGATTTCTCCTCTCTAATCTTATTTTTATCAAACAAAATTACTGCTTCATGAATCAAAAAGAGAATACTCCGAAAAAATATATTCAAAGAGAAGAAGAAAAAACTGCTTAGCTGGTTAGCAATGAAAGGAACACTTACTTTTCTTGTGAATAGCATCTTGAAGATCCGCAACAGTAGCCTACAATAAAAACAAACACACAACCCATAAACCACAAGAATCTCACAATTCAAAAACCTAGACCCTAAATTATCAGCACAGGAAAGATCAGTCAAATCAAGCAAATGGAAGAATTAACCAGCCGAGAAACAAGGGTTGAGCTAGAAATCAGAGATTTACAGAATCATTGAGTTCAACGCCGCCCTTGATTAGCTCTCTACCACTGCGGGTAACAACGGTGACCTTCATAGCTGTGCTGGTAGATCTTCAGAGATGAGCAACAACAAAAAGAAAACCCTTTTGACTAATTTCTCCGGCGACAAATCTTGCGAGATCCAAACAAACACCCTATTGAGAGATTTAGTAGAGGAATGGAAGAAAGAGGAGAGCTGAGCTCACAAGTAATTGATCTGCCAATGCAGAATAATGGCGTGCGGTTGGGAGTGGGAGAACTAAAACCTACCCTCTTATGCGGATCAACCACCGGCTTCTTCACATGTATTATTGCGACGTGTGATGGATAACTATATCTTGTTTATAGTTTACCCACATTTATAAGCCTCAATTCCATGGCCCTACCCTAGAAGATTTGATATCATCACTTATGTATGTTTTCATTTTTTAATCACCTTTGCAACTAATATTAGGTGACCTAAATAGAGGTGGCAAACCCACATGTTATGTTGGCTTTCGTCAATTTTGTTTTTGAGGGGGGTGTTTTGTAACAAATTTGAATTTTAGGAGAAAACAGAGATACCAATATAAAAAAGGGTTATGAACTTAGGGCTCGTTTGGTATAACATCTTAAATTGAATTAGAATTAAAAATTGGAATGGAATCAGGAATCAGAATAAATCATTCCTATAGCATAGTATTTGGTATGCTTTCAGAATCAACAATTCTAAAAATTTATTCTTTGATTAAGTGTGAGAATCAAATCTCATTTACTATTAGTATAGGTATTTTTAAATTTTTTAGTAAATTTACAAGACATAGGATGAGGGGGTAATATTGGGAAATGGGAAGAGAGAATGAGTTTTTTTTTTTTGGCATGACTTGTTTCATGATTTTATATGAGAAATCAATTTGTTCATAAGTGTTGGAATGGATGATTCCAATGAATCAATTTAATTCTCATTCCAAGCTCTACCAAACATAAATACGGAAATCAATCATTCTCATACCGATTCCTCATTCCCTTGAAATCGTACCAAACGATCCCTTATGAACTAGTAGGGTTTATGAACTTAACGGAGCAATAAATATTAGGTATCAGTACGAATTAGATATGACATTATCACTTTAGTTGATTGGATACATAGAATTTATAAACTTATAGAGTAATAGATAGTAGGTATAAGTATGGATAATTTGGTGTTTTAGGATGAATTACATCAGTTTTATGTCTTTGTTTTCTTGTTCATCAACGAACACATATGGCATACCCTATTATTTTTCATTATATTTTGGAAAAATTACACAATACTAATAGCATGAAGGAGGGTGTACACCAGTTCTAGTATGTTTTTGTATGGATGTAGGCATGTAGCAGCACTTAGGTCGCCAATCCTAAATCTCCAAATTTTCTTTGTTTAGCAGGAAGGGCTGTTTGAAAGCAGAAGTGAACGTTGGAAAAGGAGTATAGGCTTATCATTTGCAAAGAAGTAGCATGACTTCGTCCTGCATTTTATTAATAATTCCGTGCTTCACCATTTGCAAACACAAGTACACAAACCACAAAGAATACAGGTTTACCAGTTTGCATGAGAGATCATAAGCTCGCAGCTTAGTATGCAACTGGCATGAATAAGTGGTAATCATCTATATTGTCACAACACACATCAGAGAAGTGTCAACAAAGTCTGAAGATGCAAATCAAACATATTCTTGGAAAAGAGATGGGCATCACTTGGGATCAGTGAAGAAACTGTTGATTGATGGCATGATCTCGGGGGATTTGTTGCGAACAAACTTTCTAATGTAATGCTCCGCGTACTTCTCACCCTCTGCATGATTATCAAGCACTCCTGCAGCCCTATTTTGCTTGTTGACCCTGTGAATGGAAGAAAAAACAAAGAGTTTAACTATAGGGTTAAGATAGATATTGCAGGGAGTGTTATCATAGAGTACCCCAGAACTCAAAACCAGCTTTTAAGCACATATATACTCTTTCCAGAATATGAAAATATTTGCACATACAAGAGACTATGAGATAGCATTTGAAACAAGAAAATAGATAATGGATACTCTATGTTTGTCTAGTAGCCAAATTGAGTTCTTTTAGGAGTTCAATTTTACCTATTGCCCCAAAGCACTCCCAACAATTTAATCTTCAACTAGATTTTAATCTACTTGCCCAAGAGCTTCTCTATAGTAAAAAAATAACCCACGCTTGAAAACCAACATAATTTGACAATGAAGAATAAATAATGACTTTGGAGAAAAACTCTGATTAAGCAGTTGAAACTTCATTAAAATTTCAAGTCCTAAACGGCTAAACCACATGCCAGCACCATATCCAACACCAAGTAAAACTTATAAAACAAAAAGTCAGGAACTTCATAGTACGAGATTATACTGTCAAAGTTAAATATTCCAAGTAGCATTCAGAAACCGATAATCAGCCCAATTCCAAAGATCTATAAAGCATAATTTTTTGTCAAAAACTCAAACTTTCTTTATCCATATCCCAAAGTCCAGAGGACAACTTTTTTGTTGAAAAAGCCATGCTCATGCTCTAGCTCTCTAATTTCTTTTAAGTCTACAGCATAAGAAGTTTGGCAAAGTTCAATTTATATCTGTTTCCCTAACTCAAGACTTCCAAACATAAACACCTATTGCTTTCACTCCAAGGCATACACCATCACATCTGACTATACTTCTCTAGAATTTCTCCAGAGTCTAGTACAACTACACCACTCAACTATCAGATTCATATAGTTACGTCAATTACAACCAGCTTGCAATCGGACAAAACGATTAAATCATCTCCAGCATAATCATCCCATATAGCTAACCTCTATGTGATGTCTGTACAAGGATGACCAGGCTAGGCACAAGTGTACAGTGGTCTGTGTCCATTATACCTCAACCACTGTAGAGACAGACTTATGCAACCATGAACCAAAATATTACCCATTCAGTACTAATGTCACAAGGCTATGCTTTTTATCAAAGGGATCAGATTCTATTGAGAGAACTAGCTTTAGCTTAATCACCATGCTGTAGCCGATTCTTGCAGTAAAATGCTATCAGTTAGATTTCCCCCTTTCCGGTATGCATATTAGCCTATTAGGGGTAGCATTTTACAACATCCCGTTTTAATGAGGCAATACCCTGTAACCCTGGTCACAAAATATCACCCGGAACAGCTGCACCGAGCAGCTGCTCAATTTCCACGTTCAGACACAATGGCTAGACAGTAAGAACCAAGTTGTGATGTATTAAAGTTTGCTATGGTGATCGTGATGGGAGCCCAACTCTACCTCAGCCCAAGCCCATAATTACTTATGTTAGGCGTTATAAGCAATAGTTATCTTTTCCTTATTTATCATTAAGCATTAGTTATCTTTTCCTTATTTACTATTATCTTAATTCTATCTTAAGAATACAGTAGGTTATATAAGAATTGCAATCTATGTTTTGGAAGGCAGTTTATAAAATAAGAGTTATTTGGTAGTTGAATCTCTAATCAAAAGATTCATTGGTTGTTCGATCTCAAATCAAAAGATCAAAATCCCCAATATCGAGCCTTGAGGAATCAAGCCTCATCATCTGTTATCAGAGCAAGGTTTTCAATCCCACAAATTTTTTTTTTTTTTTTCCTTCAACCATGACGGTGAAGGAACTTGAAGAACGTTCGAACCAGCAGGAAGCTACCTTGACCGAGATTCAGAGGGTCTTGCAGCAGATTCTGCTTCGCCTGGACGCCCTCGAACACCCACCACTGCCGCCTCCCCAGGACAACCGTCCCCCGCAGCACCAACAACACATCCAAGGCCGTCCGATACGCCTTGATTTTCCCAGATTCGAAGGTACGGAACCAGAAAGTTGGCTTTTTCAGGCCGAGCAATTCTTTACTCTCAATCCCTTACCGCCGGAACAACGGGTAACGATGGCCTCCATCCACCTACGAGGTGACGCCATTGCCTGGTATAGATGGTTGCGCACTTCCCTGGGCGATGACCTGACATGGCGACAATTCTCCACAGCCTTATGCAAAAGATTCGGCTCCCGAAAAAATCTGGATCCCATGAGCGCTTTGTCAAAGCTCACCCAACAAGGGACGGTCTCCTCCTATATTACCGAATTCGAGACGATGATTAATCTGATCCACGGCCTCGACGATCCTCACCAGGTCAGTCTGTTCCTATCCGGCCTTCGTGCGGACATCCAAGCCGGGGTTCGACTTCTCAGTCCTACCGGGCTGTCTCATGCTTTTGAATTAGCACTCTGCCAAGAAGACGCAATCACCGCCACAAAGGCCTTTGCAGGTTCCGCCACCAACCAGCGCATCAGCCGAGCATTCCAATCTCCCTCCCTCCCTAAGCCACTACCAGGGAATTCGGCATTACCTACGGGCGTCAAGCGCCTCACTTGGGCGGAACAGCAGAAACGTCGCGAAAAAGGCCTTTGCTTTAACTGCGATGAAACTTACAAACCGGGTCATCGTTGCGCTACTCCACAGCTGCTATTGATGGATGCCTATGCGGCTGATCAGGACCTCCCGGATGACGACATCGCCGACGACAATCTGCACATCTCCCTCCATGCCCTTACAGGTTCCGCTGGCTGCAGCACAATGCGCGCTCTTGCTCAAATCAAAAATACGGCGTTATCTGTACTCATCGATTCGGGGTCCACGCACAACTTCATCAATCCACGTGCTGCGCGTACTTGCGGATTAGCAGTTCAGCCTAATTCTGGCCTTCAAGTTATGGTCGCGGACGGGGATTTTCTCTCTACTAAAGGCGCTTGTGTACAGATTCCGATTTTGCTTCAGGGGTTTGCTTTCACCTCAGATTTTTTGCTCTTAGATGTTCGCGGATGTGACATCGTTCTGGGTACTCAGTGGCTTCGCACCCTCGGCCGCGTCATGTTCGATTTCACTCAACTGGTTATGCAGTTTACTCATCAGGGCATCGTCCATACCATTATTGGCAATGGGTCACCATTAGTACGACTTATAGACGCCCCGTCCATGTCTCGTGCTATTCAAACCGAACGCCAGGTGCTCCTGCTCTCCTTAGAACCTCAAGTCCGCGGCGCAACCGACGACGAGTTCTATCTCCGACCCCGCCAAAAACCGATTCAGCAGCTGTTGTATCAATTCCGTGACGTCTTTGGCATACCATCCTCTCTTCCCCCTCAACGTCGCCATGACCACCACATTCCCCTACTTCCCGGTGCGGCACCGGTTAGCGTGCGACCCTACCGCTACCCGTACTTCCAGAAAGCGGAAATTGAAAAGGTAGTACAGGAACTGCAGGCGACTGGATTCATCCGCCCCAGTCACAGCCCCTTCTCGTCCCCTGTTTTACTTGTTAAAAAGAAGGATGGCTCCCTACGAATGTGTGTCGATTATCGAGCCCTTAATACCATCACCATCAAAGACCGCTTTCCGATCCCAGTGGTGGACGAACTGCTCGACGAACTACAGCGAGCGACTGTCTTTTCCAAACTGGATCTCCGTGCTGGATATCATCAAATCCGAGTTCACGAAGCCGACATCCCGAAGACAGCTTTCCGTACACATGATGGCCATTACGAGTTCCTGGTTATGCCTTTCGGGTTGTCGAACGCGCCATCCACCTTTCAGAGCCTGATGAATGACATCTTTCGACCACATCTGCGCAAGTTCGTATTGGTCTTCTTTGACGATATACTCGTCTACAGCAGCGACGAAGCCCAGCACGTACAGCACCTCACCACTGTTTTGCACACTCTGCGCCAACATCACCTGTTTGTCAAGGCTTCTAAGTGTTCCTTCGGCCAGACATCAGTCGCGTACTTGGGACATATCATTGATGCCTCAGGGGTATCCGTTGATCCGGATAAAATTGTTGCTGTGTCCTCTTGGCCGACACCTACCACTTTGAAAGGCTTGCGCGGGTTCTTAGGACTCACCGGTTATTACCGCAAGTTCGTGAAGGATTACGGCACCATCAGCAGACCCTTGACCCAATTGTTAAAGAAAGACGCTTTCGCCTGGAGCACAGATGCGGCTACTGCCTTTGCTCAGCTTAAAACAGCCCTAACAACAACGCCAGTCCTCGCATTGCCGGATTTTGCTACTGAATTTTATATCGAAACTGACGCTTCAGGGTTCGGCATCGGGGCGGCACTAATGCAGAACGGGCGCCCCATCGCATACTTCAGCAAAGCACTATCGGGTACAAAGCTAAACCTTTCCATCTATGATAAAGAGATGCTCGCCGTCATCGCTGCTGTCCACAAATGGCGACCATACCTTGTGGGCCGACACTTCAAGATCTTTACCGACCACCGCACCTTGAAGTATTTCAATGCCCAAAGGCTCTCTTCTGCCGAACAGCAAAAGTGGGTCTCTAAACTGTTGGGGTATGACTACGAGATCTGTTTTCGGCCGGGAAAGCACAACCAATCGGCCGACGCTCTATCTCGCCTACCTCAGCCCGAACTTTCCGCTTTATCAGGGCCTATCATGAACAGCTTGACCGAGATTACGACGGAATGCCGCTCACACCCGTCCATGAAGTCCATTATCGCCAGCCTGCAGACAGATCCTTCGTCCAAACGATTCTTTACACTACAGGACAACATCTTGCGGTATAAAGGGCGCATTGTGGTCGCCCCGGGCTCCTCCTGGTGTGCGCGCTTGCTAGAGGAATATCATGCCAGCCCCACAGCAGGTCATTCCGGGTTCCTGCGCACTTACAAGCGCTTACAAACCGGGTTTTACTGGCCAGGCATGAAGGCGGACATCAAGCACTTCGTGGCACATTGCGAAACTTGCCAACGCAACAAAGCTGAAGCAGTAGCACCTCCCGGACTGCTAAACCCACTGCCCATCCCGGAGGATGTATGGGTCGACATCTCCATGGACTTTATCGAAGGTTTGCCCCGCTCCAATCACAAAACCGTCATCTTAGTGGTGGTCGACCGGTTATCTAAGTATGGCCACTTTATCTCCCTCGCTCACCCTTATACTGCGAGTAAGGTGGCCGACGTCTTCGTCCGCGAGATTGTTCGCCTCCATGGACCCCCTCGTTCCATCGTTAGTGATCGGGACCCGATTTTCATTGGCAATTTTTGGGAGTCCTTCTTCGCGCTTCAGCAGACCAAACTCTGCCGCAGCTCAGCCTATCACCCTCAGTCCGACGGCCAGACCGAGGTGACCAACCGCACGTTGGAGTGTTATCTTCGCTGCTTCGCAGGTGATCGGCCGTCCTCTTGGGTCTCTTGTTTACCATGGGCCGAATGGTGGTACAATACGACTTACCACTCTACCATTAAAATGACACCTTTTGAAGCAATGTACAGCCGGCCTCCGCCTTCCATTTCTGCCTATGTCCCGGGTTCCACTGCAGTACATGCCGTCGATGTCGCCCTGCGTAGTCGGGATCAGACATTGGCCTGCTTAAAAGCCAACATGGTGGCTGCGCAGGATCGTATGAAGAAATTGGCCGATTCTCATCGCACTGAGCGCACCTTCCAGCTTGGCGATTGGGTTTATTTACGCTTGCAGCCTTATCGCCAGCTTACCGCAGCTACCCAATCGTATGGTAAGCTTTCCCCGAAGTTTCACGGACCCTTCCAAATTCTGCAACGCATTGGTGAAGTAGCTTATAAGCTGGATTTACCACCGCGATGTCGCATTCACCCGGTGTTTCACGTCTCCTTGCTCAAGTCGTCATTAGGAGTTCGCAATCAGGTTTCGTCCACTTTACCAGTTCAGCCAGACCGTGCGACATGGCTGCCCCTCCGCATTGTGGACACACGCCCAGTTACGGGTACTACATCTCCTGAATGGTTAATCCAGTGGGAAGGGCATTCTGCAGACGAAGCTACTTGGGAACAGTCTGTCGACATTTTGGCGTGTTACCCAGTCTTCAAGACTTGTGGACAAGCCTCATCTCAAGGGCGCGGGGATGATGGGAGCCCAACTCTACCTCAGCCCAAGCCCATAATTACTTATGTTAGGCGTTATAAGCAATAGTTATCTTTTCCTTATTTATCATTAAGCATTAGTTATCTTTTCCTTATTTACTATTATCTTAATTCTATCTTAAGAATACAGTAGGTTATATAAGAATTGCAATCTATGTTTTGGAAGGCAGTTTATAAAATAAGAGTTATTTGGTAGTTGAATCTCTAATCAAAAGATTCATTGGTTGTTCGATCTCAAATCAAAAGATCAAAATCCCCAATATCGAGCCTTGAGGAATCAAGCCTCATCAGATCGGGAAACACACAAATCTAGGGTATTACAACAAGCAATAGCACATAAAAATATTGAAAATTAACATCTCATAAGCAATATCGCATACGTTTCAACTCTTCAGAACGAATACCACGGATCCTTAATAGGCACCGCTATTACCTAGATCTACAAAACTTCCTCCTGTATAACATAGCTCGTTCAACAGACACAATATCCAAATACAGAAAGAAACCATACACCAGCACGAGAAACATAGGCCTAAGCACAAACCAAATAAAGCACCGAGACTACTAGAAAAATACCTGACTTCAGGATTACCAGAGATGTTTCGGATCAACTGGAATCCGCAAATTCCCACAGCCACCCCGACGGCAGCAAAGAGAGGATACACCTTCGGACATACAAGCAAGAGAGAAACAAAGATCCATGATTAGACAAATAGATACAGCAAATTAGCAATCAGATCCAACAAGTCAAAACCCTAGGATAGAGAAACAGAAGCAAATAGACAAACAGATATACAGATAGATCGAAGATTGACGAATTGTTTAATTGATATAGAGATAAGAGGAATCCACACCTCGGGTCTGAGCCAGCGGTTGGCAGCCATGGAAGGGATGATTAGCTGAACAGGAGGAGTCAAACACTCAAACAGCCGGTTGTGGAAATGTGAGGGGTCTGAGGAAAATGCACCGTCCCGTTTTTATAGCGAATATTTTCGCCGTTCTTTTTTCTTTTTCCTTTTCTGGATCGAAATATTGCACAATAAGGGATTAAGGGAGGCCACTAGCTGCTTGCCTAAAGAATTATTATTGCTGGTTTCTGAAAAAATAAGATATTTGATGCTTATCAGTTATCACAGCATAAAAAATGTGCTTGATGGTAATTTATGTAAAATATAGTATTATATTGAAAAATATTGTTGTATATAAGCTATATTTTAGCATTGAAATAAAAATTATTAAATAAATCATTAAACAGTTCATAAAATATATAATCCGTGGATGTCTTATAAAAGTCTGATATCATAAGACCAACTTAAATAACAGTAATTTTTAAAAAAAATGTATTGATTCTACAAGAATTTTCGACTTTATTTTTTATTTTAAATATATCTTTACATAGAATATCACTACTACATATACCCTAATAAAAATAATTTGCGTATATATTTTACACTAATATGATGTCCTTATTATATTGAATTTTCCTTGAAAAAAGATATCATTTGTATGTAATGCAATGCTTATAATATCCCATTTCGTAATGCATAGATAATAATATTATAATATATGTATTATATTTATTATTAAAAAAAGCTTAGAATATGGGTAATTTTGATTTTAATATATAAAATGTATGTGGTTTTGAAGTTTCTTTCTTTTAAATTCAAATAGAGCGACTAGAGATCAAAAGGGGATTAAATAGTTTTCCCCTAAACTAGAGATGGTTGTAGAGAATTGGCGTATATTTTAAGTAGTGAAAAAATTAACCAATAGAGAAATCGGTGGCACATATTATAAGGTTGAAGGTCGGTCGACGTCGCTGCTTGCAAGTTGCAACTTACCAGCTTTACCCTGACATATTAGCTTGGAATTTCAGGCAAAGTTGCAAACAATGGGCGTTCAATATTTTACAACTAGGACTCTAGAAGTATGAAGATATTGTATTTAATTGCTTCTATATAAGGAAAAAAAACAAATACAACATATACAAATATCACTCTCTACATAATCAAGATCGTTCATCATGATGCTCATCCGATGCTAATTATGCTGTAAAAGAGCTGCACATAGTCAAAAGTATAGGCAGCAACTAGAAAATGAACGCAGAAGAATACATAGCAAAGTCTGCAAGAAAAATAACACATCTAAGAAAGTGACCGTAGGAAGGAAAGCAACTCTGTTGTACCACATACTGTAATATATAATGCAAATATGCAATACTTATATTATCCCAAGCCCAGACTGCAAATACATCAGATCTTTTCACTGAAATTTGTCTGATGAGAGTTTAGCTAAACCATTGAATTATGTATCAAAATATATAGACCATCACAAAGATGAAATGCTGAAAGCTACATAAACAGGCCAGTCAGATAAAGTCTGTAGGCTGCTACAACTCTTTGTTTCAAAATATTAGACTTGACAACAAAAAGAACATTTGCCCCTCCTTCATATACAGATAAAAAGAAAAACAAGACCAGACTTTGTTTCAAAATCTTATTTTCACCATTGAAGCAAAAGTGGCATGGCATTTAGAAGCGCCATCAGGCCCATCACCAAAGGCTGCATCACTAGAAACAGACTCATACTGTCTTCTGCAGCCAGGGCAACGGGCATCCTCCTCGAGAATCCTTTTATGGCAGAAAAGGCAAAGCCGAAAACCGCATGGGCATGGAAGGAAGCTTGAATCTGTCATGTCAAAATCCTCACAGCAGATAGGACAGGAAGAAGGCTGGGAGGCTAAACTTCTCCATGACCATAATGCTTCTCTGTTGAACCCATGGCTGCCTGATTGCAGAGATCTGTTATGCTGCTTTGATGGATTCGGTAGGCTTCTAGGGCGAGATGCGTCATCTGGCCTCCAAGCACAATTGTTTGTGTTTTTCCAATGTGTCACCCCTGAAGCCTCTTTAAGAGTGCTTGTCATGGAGTTCGTGTTAGCTGGATCTGGATCAATGGTGCAACCATTCTCAATCTTTGGATGTTTCTCTTGATTGCTCTCTGATGTTAAAGCATCTGCTATGGCCTCCCAATCATCTAAGCAGCCATCATCCCGTTCTTCCTCACTGGCACTGCCAGAGCAACAACCGTTGCTGCTGCTGCTGCATCCACTCCCGCTTCCAAATGAGTATTTTCTCAAACAACCAACGCCTAAGCTACTACCAATTGAGCTGCTCATTAAGGACTCTGATTCACTATCATGCATGCTCAGTAATACATGTTCATCTTCCTTTGTCCTCTTCTGCAGATTCTCCCGCAATCCATGCTTTGAAGGAGATTCAACCATTCCCTCTGAATCCTTATCACTCTTGCTCTTGACTACACAAAATCCCAATAAATCATCAAGATAGGTTCAAGAAGTATTGATAGTTCTACCTAAATACACTTGTTTTACCATCCTTCAGGTTCATCCTTTGCTTTAAATCCTTCTTTTTAATTTTGAAGTTGAAAACATAGATACGAGTAGCAACACCCTCTTTTACACCCCAAATTAGATACGAAGCACTTTCAGAATAATTTAACCGGATCAGTTTTATGTAGGCAGCTGGGGGTTGCCAAGATGAGATTGTAGGGTCGCAAATCCGGTAGAGCATTGATTATGACGCATGTATCAACTTGTGAAATCAAAAACAAAGGAAATGGCTATCTAGATTCTGAAAAGTCAAGCCTTGGCTGTGCACTGCAAATAGTAACTTACGAAAGTCCAAATTCTTTCATGCTCAATCGGCCAGTAACATTCATATTCTTGTTTTATAAATCAATCAGGACTCAAATTACCATGCATAAGAAATAAATAAAAGGACAAAAATCGCCAGACATAAGATGCAAGAACGACACCATAAGATTAGAAGATATCCAACCCAAGAGATAACAAAACGGATGCCTACCTTGAGAGAGCCGTTGTTCACGGCGCACGTCGAGCTTGCTCCTCTTCAATTTCGCATATCTGCTCGTCTAATTACCAAAAAAAAATCAAATCAATTACGAGAAGGATACGAAATCAACCGAAACAAAAGGAAACCGAAAAGCGAAACATTCAATCTCACAACGCTGATTGAATCATGATGAGACAATAAACATGTCCTTTTCGTTGCATTTTTCTGTTTTACCTTCTTCTTCTTAGCAGAAGAGTCATTCGACAATGCAGAGAGAGGAGCGTTCAACATCGCATCCGAGACCATTTTCTCTTTGCGATCGATCAAAAAAACCCTAATTTGCTCAAACACGAGAATAATCCAGATGAAGAGATGGAGAAGGCCTATGCAACGGAAGAAAAGCGCCCTAGGGAGAAAAAACAGACTTTACGCCTCATTATATACAGAGTCTGTTACGAAAATATCCTTGAGATCTGCCTTATTTACGGAAATACCACAGGTTTGTTTGAGTTGACATGTGAGGGTGAGGGTGATGGTGATACAGTGATATGTACATTTTAATTTCTGGTGTACAACGTGTCACCGGCTTGCCAGTTCATTTTCTCTTCATCTTCTATATATTAAAATATTTGTTTATAACTAGTAAGTTTTTTCTGCGCACGTAATTAGATTTATGTTACAGGGGAAAAAATTGTGACGTATTGCAGAATATGACGTTGGAAAAAGAAATGTTGTATATATGGCAACGTTAAGGCTTCGTTCTACAGAGTTTTTTTTCACATAAATGGAGTTTAATTTTTTTTTCATCTTCTTATTGAGTGTTTAGTAAAAAAATATTCATCTAGCTTAACAAGCTTATTGTAGATGAATGTAGCTTAATTTTATTGATTTTTTTAATGTAAACCTCTAACATTATAAAAGCTTAATCAGCTTAACATATTTTTTTACCCACTGATGCCCTTAAATGAACACACAAAATAGCTCGTCACTATCATTATGAAATTATATAAACAATTGTATCATGAAATTATACAAAGTTTTATCAGTATTAAGTATCGATCTCCTCAATGTGACTTTTATCAAAAACTTAGTATTAATTCCAATTTATAAATTATTGATCTACAAAATCTCCAATTTATAGACGAACATGCTAACATAAAATCGAAAACGAGCAATAGATTGAAACCAGAAGTAGATGGATTTAGATTTAATTAGCCATATACATATGGATGAATTAAAGTGAAACTATACCAGCGTCGACGTCCGTGAAGATGTTGATATGTTAGAGATGAGGAGGCGACAATATAAATATGGGGTTAAAAAGTACTCACATTGATCAAAATATAACCTTATTTGTATATGCGTCAAAATATAGATGTATTATCATACCCTTTTTCGTAATTTTATTGCTATTATTTAAAAATTCAGCTCGTAATACCGAATATTCAACTAGCTTTTAGAGAAAAATTAAGCTAATGAATTCAGCTCCAGCTTCAGCTACTCATTCAGCTCCAGCTCCAGTTTCAACTACTTATTCAACTCCAGCTCTATTTTCAGCTCGATATGCCGAACGGAGTCTAAATTGTTATTTTGTAAAAGACAATCCGATGTATTACAAGAATAATAATTAGATTTAAATAAAATCATTTTACCATCAATTATCCGGTTACGTTTGGATTGAATTTATTTTAGAGTTAAGGTTGAATACCTATTATTTAATCCAAATATCTTTGGTGGATCAAAACATAATTACTGTTTCAACAAAAAACACATAATTACACCCATTAGAGGGAAATACGTACAAATGAAGAAGACAAACGTACGCTAAGATCTTAAATCACGGGACCATTTAGAGTTAATGGCCTCATATCATATTCCATTTTTGTTAGCTTAAATTTTGAGCATAACTTTTTGTTGGATAAAGATGAAGCTTTTGGATTGGTCAAGTTGGATGGAAATAAGTTATGATATCATATTGTATACTTGTATGGAAATGTTATAAATTTGATTTTCCCTCCAAATTTTCTTGTTAAAAAAATCAGATATTAGAGTTGTGATATAAGTTTATGATCTGGATTGATGTTTGGATCCAGAGTGTGAATTGCACTTTGTGCAAGCTAGAAAATTGTTTTCTGCAACTATAAGTGTGATACCCCGTATTTTTATAAGGTTATTTTTGAAATTTTTGAAATTTTTCCGAACACCCGTTTTGTACGTCGGATTTAATTCAGAATGTTGGAGGCATTCTGTAATGTGTTCTGTATCTGTACTATTTTTCTCAGTGAAATAATATACAGTCGACATGTTTTGGAAGTTCGTACTCGTTCGTGTACGACTTTTGTTAACGCGGATTAAGATTGGTACAAGTTTATTGCCCAAGAGTTGTTATCTAATAGACAATAGTACAAGATTCTTTATCCAAAGGTTTTTGTCCAAGAGTCATTGTCCAAGGGGCAAAAGGGTTTGGATATTGTCCAAGAGGCAAGGAATCCTAATTTCTTCTATAAATAGAGGTGTTGGGTGAGGGTGGAAGAGGGTGTGAAAGACGCGGAAGCGCTCTCAAATTCTCGACTCTCAAAAACGCTCTCAAAGAAAACGCTCTCTCCGGGAAGGCTCGTGGATCGTTGGAGGCTCGTTTGGTGTCGTTTCCGGTGGCCAAGTGAAGCCTTGGAGACCCTCGGACGCCTCGAAGCAAAGCAAGGCGAAAGACAAGCCAAATCGAGCATCGCGGGTAAGATTTCCCCTCGTATTTTCAGTTTCTGTTCAGCGACGGCGACCGCCGCCAGGGAGACGGCGACCGCCGCCAGGAACGGCGCCCGCCGTGGTGAACAGCGACCGCCGGAGAAGGGAGGCCATGGAGCGGCGCCCGCCGTGGTTGAGCGGCGCCCGCCGTGGTGGAGCAGCGCCCGCCGTGCTTGAGGCGGCGCCCGCCGTATTTAAGGCGGCGCCCGCCGGAATTGTTACGGCGCCCGCCGGCGAGGTGGTTGTGGCCGGGAGTTGTCGTTGGCTTCCGAGGCCTTCGTTCGGGTTTCGTTTACGTCGATTCCTTTCGTCCTTCTGTAGTATCGGTATTGTTTGTCGAATCTAACTTAGGGTTTCTTTGTGGGTCGACTCGAAGGTCGTTGTGCTGTCGGAGCTATACCTGTGTCGAGCCCGGAATCCCGTTGTCTCTGCTTTGTTCCAGATCTGTGGATTAAGGCAAGTGGCGGTTCGCTCTTGCTTAATCATTCCATGTTTCATTAATTGTCAATTATTTAATTGTTAATTAGTGAACTGTTGTTTTGGCTTGGGAACTAATTTCATAAATAAACGTGATTAAAGTAATGTTATAATAGGTTGTATATCTGTTAGAACAACGCTATTATATGTGATAATTACCGTAATGGTATTATTGTGAAATTAATCTTAATGCTAGAATAGCATACGGGTTAATAGGAAAACTAATCCAAGTAAGGATTAGCTGTTTTTATTATCTCTGTGTTTAAGTTGATTGCCTGGATGGCTTTAATGTGATTAATTATTGTATTAGACTGTTTAGTTAACACGAGTGTTCGTAGGAACGTTAATCCAAGTAAGGATTAGTCGTTTCTTTATAACTTAATGTTCGTAGGAACGCTAATCCAAGTAAGGATTAGTCGTTTCTTTATAACTTAATGTTCGTAGGAACGCTAATCCAACTAAGGATTTGTCGTTTCTTTAAATCATAATATTCCTCGGGTTAATTTCCGGATAATAACTTAAGGGTCATGACCTATGCTTCTTATCCACCTTTAAGGATCTGAAGTGTTTAAGCGCCTTGCAAACGCCATTGGATGAGCATAATTGCAGTCCTGTGTATTAAGCACTTAGCTAGTGTAATTAGGATGGACGTAACTGTCATCCTGTAAATTAAAGTGTAAGCACTGTGGCAGTGTAATCTGGGTGAACGTAAGATCACCCTGTGTAATAATAATAATTCCGTTGTTCTCGGAATAATGTTAAGCCTCGTGTTTGCGCGTGCGTGTGTGTGTTTGTGTGTTGTGTTAATTTAGGTCGACATGATTGTCACCCTGAGATTTAAGCTGTGTGCCGCTCTTAATAACATTAACATGTTCCAGTAAAGGGTGTTTGGTAATTAAATAAGATATGTGCCCGAGTGCACATGATTAATAAACTTTTGGCGAGTAGTGCAGCTAGGAAAACTCGTCTCGACTTTGATCATAGTACGTTCTCTTTTCAATCTGGATTCGCTGTATGCGATGAGATTAGTTGTGAACTGAAGCATCTCAGTCAACTTTTAAATCATTGGTGTGTGTAACTTTAATGTCCCCTAGCAGTTGTCATAATTTCCTATAAGGCTCATTTCAGTTGGAGTCTTCTCTTCAGTGCATATCTTAATTGTTAAATCATTCCGTGAAAGTGTCGGGTTATATATCGTTCCTTCGGTTTTTATTCAAGGGACAATGATAGTAAACGATCATGATCACTCGAACCACTCTGCTTTGTACCCTTGCTAGTCTATTCAGTAGACTAACCCGCTGTATTTTTTGTTATCTGCATCGTCATGGTTGGTGCCGTCCGTCCGTTTCGGCACATCAGGAGTTGATTCCCGGAGTTTAAGTAACCTATTGAAGGATAAGAAGCTTGCAGACGAATATTTAAAAGTCAGTGTTCTAAGTTGTTAAGTGTTTTAAGATTGTTAAAGTGTTACTTCAATGTATCTTCATAATTTAGCCATGATATAAGTTAGCTCTTTAAAGTTTTCCGCTGTGTAATTTAAAGTCTTCCGTTGTTTAATCTTTCCATTATTATGTAATTATGTTATGTATTTAAGCTTAATTGTTCTGGAAAAGCCTGGGGTGACTTTGGACAGTAAAGTCTGAGGTCACTGGCATGTAATATCTCCGGTATAAATTGGGGGTGTTACAATAAGCATGTGCTACAAATACAATTTTGTGTTAAGATTATGTGAATTTAGTTTTATAAATTTTTTTTATACAGACAAACATAAGGTATCCTTACAAACCAGAAGGCATACCTAAATCATCGCAACGAATGATTTTTACAAAGGATTTACAAGGTAATGGAACGCTAAATCTCGAATCTATGTAGTTTCTTCGAGAGCGAAGCTGTTGAGTGGAGTCTTGATGCTTCGAAAGGAACTCAGAGACTGCATTACGGAGAACAGAGGAAGGGATGGAAGTAGAAGCTAGAAAGTCAGCTGCTTTATTTGATTCTCGATAGCAATGTTGAACCTGGAAATAATCAAAACCATATAACAAAGATCTAATTTACATAATAATGGGAGAGATTTCCCATGGAATTTTCCAAGTTCCACGGATTGAATTGATGACAGAAATATTATCTCCTTCAAGAACTATTCGCGAAAAGCGATGCGAAATAGCCCTACGAAGGCTTTCAAGAGCGGTCAACGCTTCTGCCTTAATTGGCGAGGAGCAGAGGATCTGCCTATGGTCTAAGAAGACCACATCGCCAAAATGGTTGCGGAATACATATCCAATATGTGTTGAACCATTTTGTTTGACTGAAGCATCAAAATTTAATTTAATACAATTTGAAGGTGGTTTTCGCCATCTCGAAAATTGCCTTGCTCCCTTATTAATACAAGGGATGGATTCATCTTCCAAAAAGGACCGCATCCAGCCCTTATAAGAAATGAAAGCACTCTTGACTGTGGTATGCATATTGATTTGTGTATTTCTAAAAATTAAATCATTTTGATTTTTCCAAATTGTCCACCATAGGAAAAGAACAGGAATGATATTTTTGTTTCTTGAATGAAAGCATTCCAAATTGATGTAGAAATCATTGTCAAAGTCGATGCAAAGAGTGATCCCCAAAAGTTCTTGAAGAAGTTGTACAGATCGTAAGCTAAATGGGTATTTGAAAAACAAGTGGTTGGAGTCTTCGATGGGAGAATTACAGAGGGTACAGCCGGAAAGAACCATGTTAAAGAACTTGTTTAGCCTGTCCGTAGTTGGTAAGGAGTCGCTGAAGCACTTCCATAGGACATTTTTTATTTTTGGCGGAATCTTCAATTTCCAGAACCAAGTTGGAAAACCTCGAGAGGTTGCAGGATAAGTTATTAACGATCGAGCACTTTTGACGGAAAAGGTTCCGTCCGTTGATGGGTACCAAATTAGTTGATCAGGTATGGAAGTTGTAGGTATGAAGATGTTCAGAATATTTGGGATTAAATGAGAAGGAAGAACACGCTGAAGTGCACCCAGATCTCATTTTCTATCGGTGATAATGTATTATGAAACAGTGCTGGTTCTATCATTACTTCCTGCGAATTGCGGAAGAATACATTGAGGGATCCAATGGTCTTCCCAAAATTTAATACGAGTACCATCACCAATTTGCCAGAATAATCCTTGCTTGAATTGATCTCGTAGTTGGAGAAGTCTGGAGAATTGCCAAGAGTCTGATCCCTTCTTGGTGTATGAGAAAATATCGGAATTCCTTATGTATTTTTCTGATATTAATCTGACCTAGAAGGATTGTGGTTCAGATATCAATTTCCATAGAAGTTTCATTTGCATAGCAATATTGATATTCTGAGAGAGTTCAAGATCTAGACCACCATATTTTTTAGGCTGACAAATGGTCTCCCATTTAATAAGAGGATGATAATTCAGACTCGAATGACTCCAAAAGAAGTCTTTGTTGACTTTATCAATCTCTTGGCAGACACCTTTTGGAAGAAGAAAACTTTGCATGAGGTAATTTGTTTGAGATTGAAGATTTGATTGTATAAGGACACAATGACCTGCCTACGACATTGAGTCAGCTTTTCATTTTGATAGTTGTTTCTTTAATTTCAAAATTGCTTCAGAGAAGATTTCGTTTTTAACTCGTCCCCTAATTATAGGAATACCTAGATACTTTTCCATAGAACGAGTAACTTGTAAATTTAAAATACTTGTAAGAGAAAAAGATTGTTTTCTAGAAATGTTACAAGATGTTTGAAATGTGCTTTTATGATAGTTTATAGAAAGTCCTGATTTAAGAGAGAAATCATCAAGGATTGATTTGATAAAAAACATATTCTCCTGAGTAGCGTTTGCAAAAATTAATGTGTCGTCTGCAAATTTTAAGAAGGGAATGCAAGTGTCATGTCTAATTATCTGAATACCAATCTTTCTTTAAGAAGAGCATGATTCTTGCATAAGAGTCCTTGCCAAATATTCCATTGCAAGAACGAAAATAAATGGAGCTATAGGGTCACTTTGTCGTAAGCCACGGAGAGGATGAAAAACATTACCCGGTTCATTATTGACCAGAACAGAGGAGGAAATACTAGTGATACAAGTCATGACACGATCAATCCATAGATTTGAAAATCCAAATCTACGAAGGACGTGAGTAATAAAATTCCAGTTTAGTTTGTCATAAGCTTTTTTCATATCTAATTTAAGAGTCATCCATCATGTTTTTCCCTTTTTTATTTTGTGGAATGAATGAAAGATTTCATGTATAATAAGGATGTTTTCCTGGATAAGACGTCCTGGAACAAATGCACCTTGAAGAAGACTAATTAATTTTTGCAGTATTGGTGATAGACGATTTGCCATAATTTTAGTTATGATTTTGTAGGAGAATTTAGTTTTATAGTTGAGTGTTAAAAACAACACCTTTTAGAAACACTGAAGTTTAAAAATGTAAGTTGTTATATCTAGGGATGTTCATCGGTTTTGGTTTTTTGGTTTTTTTGAATGAACCGAACCCAATCGGTTCACTTTTCAGTTCGCATAAAAATAATATTCGATTCGGTCAGAATCTGTTATTTTTAAAAGTAAAAACAAAATCCTAGATTTTAAGATAAACTAGTAAAACCTTATTCGGTCTGGTCTAATTCGGTTTTGTACACTAAAACTCTTTTCAATAACCTAAAGTAACTTATTTTCAGAATATTTTTTTGTTTTGGTCCAAAACCGAACTGAATAAAAATGAACCGGATCTGAACCAAACCAATATATTCAGTTCAGTTCTCAGTCCACTAAATTTCGAAATTCGGTTTCCGTTTAAGAGCCCTAGTTATCCTCATTTGCCCCTAAAAAGAATTATAAAAGCGAGCATGTAGTTTCAGTCACTGCATATAATTATCTTTGATATTGTTATTTTCTTGATGCAATATATTTGAGATTTTACATTAAATCCCTCGTTTACGCTATACGATCCCCATTAATTTAAATCTCGAAGACAAAATACAATTCTTTTTTTATATATATATCAAGCTTTTTCTCCCTTGGTCGATACAGCACGTACCTGATGGGTTAATGAGATAAAGGTCAGTTTTTTTTTTTTTGTCTACATTCGATTGATTAAAAAATTGTTTGTTTTTTTCCATACTTTTCGAATGTTGTTTCCTATGGACAAAAACCAATTCGGGACTGATCCACTTAATGAATCCAATCCATAAGGTCACACATTATAATCCAATATGACCGGGTATCCAATCTGAACATAACATGATCAAACAGGATATCCGGTTGTAAACATCTTATTAACCTTTATGAATCAAGACATGAAAACCTGCAATTTCAATATCTAACAACTTCAGGCTACCTGTACAAATCCAAGAACATAACAGAAGCAACATACTTCATAAACAAACAAACAGAGAATTGTGAAGCTAGATTTACCATTAAGCTTCACCTGTGATTCTGTGAACATGTCTATAGAACATTTGAATTTTAACACTTACATTCACAAGATAGATAAAGCTGGGATGAAAGCTTATGACTTGTACATACTGAAAGGGTTCTATTTGACAGTTACATCTGTAAATGGTTACACTACGAGTACGAAATAACGGTCCAAGTATACCAAAGGTTGCGCTACTCTATGCTCTATCGCGCGCCCTCTGATTCATAAACAGCTATGTACAAGCTCTACACCCACAACCAATGCAACCTTTCCATTAGGTTTCAACTAGCAAGTTTCTCACTACAGTTGTTACTATATAAGGATTCTTAATAAGCAGCGCTGGTTTGAATTGCTGATGACCTGTACCAAAACAAAGAAGAGGAGTGTTGGTAGACGAAGGTTGAGAACTGAAACGTCTATGAAGAATGAAACATACCTTTGAGCTTCACGGTGGACAATGAGATGAGAGCTTTCCAAATTCATGGTACAGAAGATAGTAACTTATGGAAACGCTGAACCCGAGATTGGTTGGGTTTGGCAAGCTGATTTCTCATTCTTTTTGATGACCGGAAGAAGTAGTCCTCGGTGTCCAGAACATAATACATCTGTCAGAATAAACTGTGTAAGTAACTTTGTTGATTGGATGTGAAAAAATAGAGAGAAAAGCAGATCAAGGTTTAAAATTTTTTGAGTATCATAAAGTGAATACCTTGGAGGTTCGGCACCTAATTTTATACTCCAAACCATTGAGGTGCTGAACATCTTTTGTAGCCAGAGTTATAGCTGAACATTCATCAAGACCAGCATATTTGCGTTTGTTTCTGCTTAAGGAGAAAAACAAGTTAAGATTGCAACAAAAGATAGCTTTCCCAAAGGAAATTTTATTTTTCCTTTCCAGATCTTTTAAGAAAAACAAACAATATGAAACACTGCAAAAGTTGAGCTGAAAAACTTGTTAATTGAAGAAAAATATGATCACAGTACCAGATTAGGAGAGACCATAACAATATCAGAGCATAGAAAGGTCTGGCAAGACTAACCTGCGAAGGAGGATCCTGTTAGGTTCCTTTTTGTTAGGTACAAGTGACAGGAGGTCGTTATCCACATACAATAAAAACTTTGGCTCCATGGAAACAGCAATCATATCAGCTTTCTCATATACACTATCCATCAGCTGTATCGACAATTGAGCTGGTGTGGAGGACTAAAGCAAGGAGTGGAAAAGCAAAGATGAAATCAAACCAAAAAGAAAAGAGACAAATGTATGAACCAATCAAGTGCAAATCATTCATGGTAAAACAAAGCTAGAAACTTACACATTCAATTCGGTATAAGTTCTCATCATGAAGGAGAACACATGCATTATCATGGTATACTGAATCAACGAACTCCCCTGGCTTCCTTGATTTTTCATACTCAAATAGTTGAAGCAGCTTATTGTCTATCTCATCAGCAATAATAGATTGAAGCTGTAGAAAAGAAAGATCATGAACTTGATGGAATAAAAGGCAAAGAGTGGTTCTTCATCACTCAAACCATACTTCGATGTCACTGAACAAACAATATCCATACAGATTACATACCTGCTTAACCAGCTTATATATCAATTTGTCCAACGTGAACAAGACATATGCCTGATTTCCAATGATTGCTCGACAATCATCTTCGAATTTTGCATTATCAGATGACCCATCAAGCAAGTTGAAGAGTGCACCCATGAAGCTGCAAATAATAGAGCATTCAACATGAAATGGTCACTCCACAAGTAGTAGATTTGGATCATGTATAAATGAGACCGGGTACATGTTAATTACTAACAATACCTTGCATAGGGATCTAAAGAATTTGAATCTTTTGAATTTTTCCACTTTGCTTCAGAAGATGTTGAACTTCTTTTCGCTGTTAGTATTCTTTCATATAAAATCTGACACCAATCAGCAACAGACACACGTCAGATCTCCTTGTCACAGTGTCGATAATAAGTTGATAACCATAAAGTAAAGAACTAGACAAATAAATGAAGAAGGTTTCTTACCTGATGAAGCCTAAATAGAACATAGAAATCATCATTCCCATAGAAAATACGAGAATCTTTCCTGCCAGCATCTTCTGTAGCTGAAGACACATACTTCATAAGAGGCTTAACCTTGTTATAGCGAACATCTGCTTCACTTTCACTCTCAGCCTTGTCATCAAGGTCATCATTTTCCACATCATCCTCGTCTTCATTCTCATCCCTGGAGCACTCATCATCACCAGATTCACTGCCTGAAGCATCACCACCGGCTTCAGAAGCATTTTCATTATCCTCTTCACCTGCACCAGCATCATTATCCAAAATGGCAGCCTCCTCCTTTCCATTTTGACATGGATGGCAGTCTGCACTCTTCTTTTCTTCAGGAGCCAGCATAACAGTGTCTCCACAGACAACAGAATTGTCCTCTTCAAAATCACCACTCGGTGACAGCTCACCCTCTTCCTTTTCACATTTTAAGTGCCCAGAAGATTCCTTCTTACGTTGGTTGATTTCATAGCCTTCTGGATGGATATCAGTCCTTGAAGTAATGGGGTTTGAAACAACAGTGTCCTGCATAACACAGGGAAACAATGCAAATAACTTCAAACACAGACAAATTATACAGCATGCCTAATTCATGTACATGAAGAGCTTGTACTATACCTCAGGTTGTATGGAATCAAAAATTGGCTTGAGATCATCATGGATATCACCAGAAGTGTTGGTTGGGCCCTGAACTGATGGTAAAGTACCTGTAGATTTTCCATGACATTTAAGATCCTTAAAAAAATAGCAATAGAAAGAGGGAAAATAAAACAAGGCAGGCATACGAAGGATTCACAGCATCCAACTCAACTACAAACCTGATGATAATTCCACATGAGAACTGATTGACAGCACGGGTACTATTTCTATGGTACCAACAATATCAGACTCCCTGGCAGCCTGAGCACTGGACAAAACATCATCTCTGTGAGTCTTGTGGGATTCAAGAGAACCCAATCCTCTAGCACTAATGTTTCCATGTGCTGCACTAGTTTGGCAAGGTACACCCAACATTTTCTCCAAAAATGTTGACCAAAATCTCATAACTTTGAGCAACTGCTCTTTGGTAGAGCAAACCTCTTCACATGAATATTTTATAATTTTTCGAACATCTTCATGGACACCGTTATCAGGGTAGTGCAGTTCTAAATGGGGCATCAAGGGCCTTTTGTATGCAGCTGCCACAGAAAAAAACAAGCTATCATCCTTTTGGAAGCTCTCCTTCCTCTCCTTGATCTCAGCCACCAAAGCTGTCATCATTTATGTGGAATTTCCATTATCATGAAGCAGAGCATATATCATTACTATATTTCAAATTTACTTAGATACCACAGGAGGGCAAAAAAAAAAAAGAGCAAAGATTACTTTGGACCAAATCTATAATATAGGAAAAGGGTGAGTCACCTAGAGAAAAACAAAAGAATCTACACCCTTGAGTTTAAAGCAGCAGTGACGAATGGACAGAGCGGTTATTCACATTAACATCTCCTATAGCGCTCATCTGATAAAAAACGATGTTCCCATGAAAAAGGGAAATTCTCAATAAGAAAGAGCAGATACACACCTAAGAGAACAAACACCTACAACTATTAAAGTAGTAGGAGAATAGACACAGGCATTAAAGTAGTAGGAGAATAGACACAGGCATGAAAGAAAAGAATGAGGAGAATGAAAGCAAATATATATAAAATTTCTTTCCTCCATCTAGGGAGATTGGCCTGTTGAGAACCTCAACTTAAATGTTGATAGAAGAGGTTACACATTACAACAAAAATAACATTTAAAAATGTAACATTTGAAATTTTTCTTTGCATGTATTGCTTATTAAATATACCAGGACTAATAGAGTATGCATGTAGGAATAATTTAATATGCTTCTGACAATCTCACAACTAATGAAAGGAGTAAGTCAAATGGTTATAGCATTGAATGAACCAAAAGCTTACATTTTGTGCTCAAGTTCTTGGAATCTTGCTGCTTAAAATAGAAGCTTCGGTGATCAAGTGACTTATAGTGGTTCTTGGCATAAACTTCAGCCCAGACCTTGTTCAAATCTGAACGGCTCTTGGTCCATTCTTGTTGCTTCTGTTTAAGACGAACTAAGAGGACAGGCAGTGCTGAAGCTGGATTTTTACGCATTAAATCCGTTACATCCAAACCATGGTCACCGTATAGACGCTCAATGCACCTCATATTAAGAGCTACACAGAAAAGTAGGGGGTCAAAATCATGAACAAAATGAAGCACAGGTTGATTAATGATTACAAGAAAAACAATGTAATAAATTTCAGAGACAAAAGGACAAGGAAGAAGTCAGACCAGTAAACTGATCCTCGATACGAATTGGAGTATCCATGTTGGTTTTATTATTTCTGATGGTGTTCAATAAATCCTCTGCGCGTTTTGCAGTTGAATTCACAGACTCCAACAACATATCGAGCTCAAATCTGAATCATCAAGCAACAGTGTCATCATGTTAGGAACCAGTTATACCTTACTTTCAATCATATAAAAGGAGAAAACAAAAACAATAAAATAAAAATAGCCATTGGATGCAAACTATTACCTATCGTCTTCACATTTAAAAAGGCTTTCCTCATACTGGTTTCTGCGCATGTGTTTAAACGAGTAGTCCTCACTTCCAGAAGTAACAGATACCCAATGATCATTGAGAACATGAGCACCAAGTTCTGATCTATGGCTTGCTGTATGTATAGGGTACTGCATGGGCCATAATTCTATGAGCGTTGGAGTAAATAAAACTGTCAAATTCAACACTAAAAGATGAGATAACCAAGTTCATACATCATCAGGTAAGAGTCGATAGCTTGGAGTGCAGCGCTGACAGTTAGAAAGATCAAGATCTTGAATTGATTTCCAATACTTCTCCTTCTTTTCTTTAGCTCCCTCAGTTTCATGCTTTTCCTCTTTATCCTTTTCATCTGTCTTCATGGATCTGGGCAAATGCC
Organism: Rheum nobile; assembly: GCA_027886185.1. NCBI lineage: Eukaryota > Viridiplantae > Streptophyta > Magnoliopsida > Caryophyllales > Polygonaceae > Rheum > Rheum nobile. The sequence continues at coordinate 209,630 of WOAB01000616.1, read as the reverse complement.
CGTCAGTCCACAGAGATTCTGTAATAAAAATAGGAAAGTCAGGTTTCACAATTTTAAATATGAGATTGGCAATGACCTACAAAATAGAAATTTTCAAGTTATTAGAGGTAAATAGCTCACTGTAAAAGCAACAAAAAAGAAAAGGGAATGGAATTATGGAAAAGTAAACTATGGTTTAGAAAAAAAGAACAAGCCAGAGAAACAAGATAAGGCATGTACTTTTTCTGATGACACCCGCAAGGAATCCCTCTGCAGAAAAAAGGCACAACAAAGAGGGTCATGACCTTACATCACAGATATTATTTTCTCTAATATAAGTTTTTGAATAATTACCAATATTTTCACAGCGCTCCAGGAATTCATTGAACCCTTCCATGAGATCTGGGTACTTCCCCAATAAATCAGCAACCTGAAACAAACAAGTATCGAACCAATGCCTAATCAGCTTCTATGATGATAACTTCAATGCTATGTTCTTCCCAGATTAATAATCACTCTTGAAGAGCATATCATAGTACCAGCAAAAGTTAAGGTTTTAGACGTGTTTGATATGGTACAACAAGGTAAATTGGAGGTGTTTATAGGTCCTAGACATTGGATATTGACTTTTCAGAATCATGATACCTAAAACTACAGGCCTCTCTTTTTAGCCAAAAACAGAAAGCGAAGTTAGAAGTAAATCTTTTTTATCAATTGAGACAAACAGAAAAGACCAATCTGACTGCAAAAGAATTCCTCAGCATAGCAACCAGAGCACCCACCAGGCCTTGTAACTCTGCTCTGGAGATGATCTCCGTGCTATATATATGAAGACACTTCAAGAATGCTTGATAATCATCCGATCTTCCCAACTTCTCTTTGACCCTCTCACAGAAGGTAAATTCTTGGTTGTACTGGGCTATAAGAATATTCACAGAGATCAAGTCAGTAGTTAGATTATAGTAATCAAAAGGAGTATAAGTTCACAAGGCACCTAATACTCGAATTCTGTCAGATCTAATACGCAAAACTAATAGGATTGGTATATATGCAGTCACAAGAATAGACCTCACCTCCATCAAGTCAGCAAATAAACAAAATATCTTGTTAACGAATTCAACACAGATGATATTTGACATGTGACTTCAAAACACAAAGAAAATGCACCTTGAAGAGTCAAGATCATAAGAAAGCATCTCGTAGTAAATTCATCCAGTCAAAAGCATAATGCCATATTGTTAATTAATCATAATGTAAAGAAGCCGTCACACACAGAACAGTGAATCAGTAACAGCATGTAATCATACAACACAGATAAACTGCATCAAACGCATGACTCACTTTTCAAAGTGTTCTTGTCAGAAGTAGGGCCCATTGGAAATCCATCCTTTCGAGAAGGCTTTCTTTTATCGGGAAATCGTTGGCCAGTGGAATTCCTCATACTGTCATGATCAGGTTCTCTGTCATCAGAATCCCGATTCCTCCTATCTCGACTATCCTTTTCTCTCTTTCTCTGATCCTTGTTTGCTTTTAGTGTGGCTCTCTCTTCATCTACATCAGGACGTTCAACACTAAGATCACGATCTGAGCGAGAAGTACAGACCCTATCCTGCTGCCAGCGTTGCTAAACCATATGGAAAACAAGGCCGATCCCATTCTAAAGTCAGTAATGATGGATCATCATATGTAGCAACATATCCAAACCAAATGTAAAAGGTCACCTTATCTAACAGAACTGGTCTTGACGGAATTTGTGCAATCCGGTCATCGTAACGGTGGAAGCTACTCCGGCCATGTTGAGCATTTTGTCCAGACGCAGCTGCTGAAGTATCCGGTAAAAATCTAGTGAATTCATCCAGTAAATCTGGATGGTCTTTGAAGAGTTGTGACACCTGTATACACAAAAATTATACAACAAACTCCAAGAATGATACTAGATACGTGTCAATGCACAAATAATTCAAGAAGGAAATGGCCAATCAGAGTCCTCAATGAATTAGAAGAATTACCTCCTCGTATATTTCACGAATGTCCTTATGGCCCTCGCGGTACATGTTTAATATATGAAGAAAAGATTTATACACAAGATCATCCTGGAAACGGGTCTGCAAATGTAAATTGTGTTAATCGATACCTAAATTAAGAAGAAAAAAATGGAACTGCTCTGCCTGTTAAGGAACAGAAGTCACCTTTATCTTGTTTACAAAATTGATTGCCTCTTGAAACTCCACCTTCTTTGGCACTTTTTCATCATCGTCCAAGGTGATTTCATACCCCTTGGGTAAGAAAGTATTAAACCCATAAATAAGGTGGTTATGCCCCTTGAACAGTTCTTTTACCTTTGCTATGACACCCTCAGTATTAAGCCTGCCAATGTTATGGCTTAACAATAAGAATCATGATGAAAATAGCATGAAAAGGGATCAACTTGTTAAATGCTAAAAATAATCAAAGTGTACCTTTGCGCTTTAAAATCTTTCATGACGTCAAGAAATTGGTCATACTTTTCCCGTTGGTTTTGAAACATTTCCTTGACTTGTTTGAGATAATGTAGAGCATCATCAGTGGTCAGTCTTGGCGCTCCATTGCCTCCCCCTGAGTTTTGGGCCTGTCCATGCCTACAATGGAAAAAATAATTAGAAGTTCAATCAGATCTATCTATAATCATGACACAAAGCCCAGATGTGCAGGTAAGCTGAAGGAATGTGCCTTTACGAAACTCAACATCAGAACTCATCTTTAGAAAAGACAACAAAAGAAAATACACGGAATAACTTGATTATGCAAATATCTCCTTCATTTAGCAGCCTGATACTAATTATTCCTCAAAATCCCGTTATAGAACAACTTGATTATAACAATATTTTCAATAACCTTTATCTGACATCCTTTTGTGTCTGACAACAGATTTTCCGTTGTTTTGCTGACTCGACTGCAAATCTTTCCCATCTCTCATAATCAGATATAAACCTACCGTTTACATTTCCACTGTCCGACAACGAAGTACCTACTTCCAGATTTCCGTTATTCCGACATAAATCTTTCAATTTATGTTACCTAAACCAACATTCCATTATCTGATAACCAGCATAGCTTATTATAACCGTCTTAGGGTTTGTTTGGGAGAGGTATTTATAAAGACCCTTTTACTTATAATGTCTTTTTTTGTGGAGATGTAGTTTTTAAAATTTGAAATAAATGAGGTATATGAAATTGTGTCAGGTTGAAAAAAGTACTTTTCACAAATAAAGTCCTTATATATACTATGCCAAGAAAAGCCTTAAATTTCCATCATATCATTATGCATCCAACCGAATACCTAAAACCCTTCATCACTATCCAACAGCCGTCGTTCAACTTTACTACCCCAACATCTACCCGGACATTGAATTGATACAAACCACTGGTACAATCAATAAATCCAAAGAAAATAAGTGGAATCAGCATTATATGAAAAATTAGAGGGCAAAAGACAATCTTTGTGCTTGTCATACACCAGAAAGGCAGCAAGTAGTACAACTAAGGTTCACCCCCAAATTTCTCGAACAAACCCTACCCTCTTCCAGTAAATTCCATGATCGCTTAACACAAACACCATCTAAACCTCAACAACAATTAAGGATTAAGGCAGGCTACTCTTACCAAAGAGTTCGATCAATTAGGTTAAAACCTCTCATTTGCAATTCACGAGCAAATTTTGGAAACCCAAAGCAACAAAACAATCAAATTTGGAAGAAACGCAAACAAACAAATTAATTTCCAAAACGCGAGGCAAGAAACCCACGATTCACCGCATGAAGAAGCAAATAGCCGTTTCACCGGAGCGCAATTCTCGTCCAGTGACCTCTTCATCACCTGCGGACCAAATTCCATAAGAACAAGAAAATCAATCATTTAAACAGACAAAGATTACAAGCAAGAGAAATTCAGTATCATCTATGACCGAAACCAGCAAAATTGAAATCACTAGATGAGATCAAACGCACAAAGAACACAAAATCAAAAACAGCCGCTTTTTACTTAGCAGAACAATCTTCCGGGGCCAAAAATAGCAGCAAAAGTGTAGACAGAAGACAGAGCAGAGGCAAGCAAAGAGTTGTAGATCTAGTAACAGAGACATGGAAGCGGAAAATTGAAAGAAACTGTTCGATCACAACCTCCAATTTGGTTGAACTCGCTCTCTGAAGCCTCTGTTTTTCGGCCCCTTGCTTTCTGTTCCTACTCCTTTCGTCGCCCTCTCTACTTAACGTTGCAAGCAAAACAGAATACCAAACGCGAGAGAAATGAAAATGGATGATAATAGGAGAAAAGTTTCCTTCCGTGAATATATTGTGCGTATTTTTTTCTACCTATTTTTAAGAGGTGGATTTATTGTAGTTATATTTTACTTTTTAATGAATTTTTATCTTTAATAATTCATTTAAAACGTTATAAAAAAGTATTCATTTATATATATATTTTTTATACTTTTATAGGTAAAATAAATTACTCAGAGAGAAAAAAACCTATGACACATTACAATTTACACGTGATAATTTTAAGTAATTGCTGAAATATATAATAATTCACACCTAAATTATCTTAGGGTGACATGAAGACCTATAATACAGTTTGGCACATATGTTTCATTAGGGTGCATGTTGGTTGCCTCATTATTAATTAAAGTACTATTCCTTTGATTTTGTACGGTAATTGCATAAAACCATCTAATTTAAATTATTGCATAAATGATAAAACTGTCATTTATCTATGAAACTGTTTTTAATATCTTTTATTTAAGTTTTGAAAACAATTAAAAATCCACTCATTTTACTCTTATTTATATATTAAGTACAAATATTGGAAAGCTCAAAAGTTCCCTTATTAAAAACAATAATTAATATTTATACGAATTCTGTAACTAAGGACGACAACACGAGTTCATCGAACATTCGAACCTAGGCCGATAACGGGTTTGGGCCGGATCATATCCGTTAATATCTTCATGTTGGATATTCGAGCTTGATCAAGTTTAGGGTCTATAGAGTAATGTATACCTTTTTTTTCTACATATTAAAAAGGTTGAAATAAGTGTAGGTTTTGAATTAGTTAGATGTATATAATTTTATTACTATCATATAAAGGTTAAAATATTAAACATATAAGCAATTAAAATTTCATTGGGGCAAATAAATTGATAAGAGCATTTTGCAAGGCTTTATTGGGGCAAATAAATTGATAAGAGCATTTTGCAAGGCTTTAACTTCTGACAAGTTACATTAGGGGTGTTTATCCGGACCGGACCGGATTTTTGGGCATATATGAATTGAAGACCGGATCGGACCGGATAGGTCTGGTCCGGTCTTAATCCGGTCCGGATCGGTTTTGGACCGGATTTAATTTTAAAAAATAAAAAAAATAAATTTTTATTTAAAATCTATAAAAAAATATCTAAAAAAATATTTATAAAACACATATACTCCTAACTTATTAAATTTAAAAAAATATCTGCAAAAAAATACATATAAATCTCTAAAAAAATATATAAAACATATAAATTACAATTTTTTTTTTTTAAATTCCGGTCTTCCGGTCCGGACCGAAATTTTTCCGGGTTTGGACCGGACCGGAAACCGGTTTTGGGGAAATAGTGGACCGGAGACCGGACCGGAATTTTATCGGTCCGGTCCGGTCATTTCCGGTCCGAAAATCCGGTCCGGTCCATCCATGAACACCCCTAAGTTACATGATGATAAACCAAGTAATTTTGTGGGCATTGTTATAATTGCTACTTCCACCGGTTGAAAAATGTGCCCAATTTGTTGATTTGAACGGTTTTAGAAACCGTTCCTTTTTTTTTTTTTTGTTGCAACGGCTTCTAAAGCCGTTTGGTTTTTTTTTTTTAGTTTAGAGTTTTTTTTTTTGGGTTTATTTGGTTTAAAAATGGTGTAAAGTTTAAACCCTATAAAATATTCTCTAATAGAGAATGGATAAACCCTTAAAAAAAGATTAAACTAGTGGTTAAAATTTTAAATTATGAAACCCTACAAAATATTCCCTAATAGAGAATGGATAAACCCTTCAAAAAGATTAAACTAGTGGCTAAAAAGATTAAACTAGTTGACTAAAATTTTAAATTATGAAACCCTACAAAATATTCCCTAATAGAGAATGGATAAACCCTTAAAAAAATTAAACTAATGGCTAAAAAAATTAAACTAGTGACTAAAAAATTTAAACTAATGACTAAAAAATTTAAACTAGTGACTAAAATTTAAACTAATAGCTAAAAAAAATACAATTACATAAAATAAGAAGTTTGGAACGGTGATAATCACCGTTCCAAAATTAAAAAAATTATTCATTTGAACGGTGACTATCACCGTTCAAATGAACGGCCCTGCAGTGGTGTCTGCAGCACCACTGCAGGTGCAATTAGAGTGTGCCATCTTTTCCACATGGTGTTTAACCTTGTGAGATTCGACTTGATTGATTTAGTATCCCACTTTTGTCTTTAAAAACTACTCTCTCTCATATTATAAGTCCCATTTTGACCGGATTTAAATGTCAAGACGGATTTTATATCGTTAATATCTCTAATTACATAATCCTAAAAATTATAATTTTTTGATATTATCAAAGTACTCATTGAGACGAATCAAATAAGACATCATATGACTATGTTTTTTCTTATATATTGAAATAAATCTTGAAGATTTTCTTCAACTGTGAAAAGTGACAAAAAGTCAAATGGGGCTTATAAAATAGGACGGAGGGACTATATAATAAAAGTAATCCTGTGGGCGTGGTTTTATTTTTTTGATGGAATTTGGCGGTTACGGACCTTGTTGTATTAGTCAATCCCGCCATTTGTCAATAATTTTGGCCTCTCAAATTATTTTCAAAATATAAATTATATAAATTAACGTGTCAGAATATAATTAATATACTAATTTAAATTATTACATAAATAAACAGAAAAGGGGGGGGGGATATTGTTTTAAAAAAAGAGGAACGGAAAACAAACTTGATATCATTTTCAAAATTTCTGCTTAAGAAAAGGAAATTTTCGATTAAAAATTAAAATAAAAGGAAAAGAAAATCAAAGTTTATCCATAATATGCTCCTCTTGAATTTCAGTTTCTATTCTGATTTCTGACATTTTTTTAATTTTTTTTAAATAAGCATCACACTGAAAAAATAATAATAAAAAATTCCTAGCTATCTAGCACTGCCACTGGCCCACTGCGATGCTCTGTTCCTGTGTGACCTAAGCTGGTTGTATATAGGTGGAAGGGAAAGAAACTACCAAACATGGGTGTGATTAGCATGAAAGGTTAACAAGTTTGATTTATGAAAATTATATAATAATTTACAAGCCATAAACTACTTATAATATCTTGTTAAAATTTACTAAACCATAAGCTAATTGACATACGAGTAATATGTTACACATCATGCCCCAAATTTTTTTGGGTGACTCGTAAAAAACGAACTCGAGTTGTGACCTCTTGCTTACGCGACCCGCTCGCTACCAGAGAAAATTGGACACGAAGGATCCCTTAAGAAAAAAAATAGCAAATTTAGGCCTATTTTTTTCAAAATTGCAAATATGATCTCCTATTACTATACATATGGCCCAAAATGGGTGAAAATGTTTTTTTTAAGGTTTAGGAGTTAGGGTGTAGGATTTAAGGATTTTTACAGGCTTAGAGGATCAATGAACTAATTTATTTAATTAGGAGTCCAAACTTGCTATTTGACCCCCTCAAGGGGTCAAAAATCCGAAGGATCGCCACTACCACAACGTAGCTATTAGATGACAAGGGCGTTATTATTAGTAAGGCCCATTGGGCCGAAAAGCATATCTTCAAGCCCAAACAAGAATTAGTTAGCAACATAGCTTTATAAATTTCTAGGTTCCTAAAGGAACAGCATATAGAGCATCAAGAAACAAGCTATTCAGCAAGTTTCACTTGCATATAGAATTATAGATCAATTAGATTCGGGTGATTTTAGGGAGAATATTCTATTGAAAAAACTAATATTTGTAGTTGCATCTTGAGGTTAGGTCATATATTGAGGACTATAATTAAATTTGTTCCTACATTCTAGGAAAAAGAAGGCTTAATACATAAAACAATCACATTATTGTATGTGATCCAATCGGTCTTGTGTGTGATCCAATAGGTCACATGAACCCTAGCTCACTAATCTATGACTCTTAATACATAAAACCTTTTTCTGAACAAGTATTATGCATTAATGAAACAATTGGGTTTCATCATATGCTTTCATTCATTTTGAACTGTCAAAACTTGCACCTAATCAATGAACAAGACAGATGAAAAAGCATCAACATTCACTTCCACAATACATGTTCAATCTGCACATGGATCATTTACTTTTAGTTCTCTCTCAATCATCTGCCTTGCATTGATCCCAGAAGCTGCTCTTCTCGGTTGGTCTGAACCATTGGTTCATTTCTCAGCTTAAGGCAACTGAAGAAGATGGTGCCATTGAATCAGATTTATCTGCTCACTTCTTACCTCTAACAAGCTTAATTGCTTCACCAATCCCATTCATTCTCATGTTCGTTTTGTCCTCTCCATTCGTGTCATTGGAACGCCTTTCTGAATCTGATGCTTTCGCATTCAGCTTCTCGTATTCCAATCTATACACTTCCAGTTGTCTTGAGATCTAATCAACACGGAATCAGTAAACATAATAACTGATTAATCAGATTAATGAAGACCAAACACTGATGTTAAGAATAAGGGGCAAACCTTAAATGAGTAAGCTAATGGGAGCAGCTTATCAGGATCCATCACTTCCTTGGGAAAACTACGCAAACTCTGTATGAGTTTCTCAAAAGGTAACTTCACCTGATCATAGGAAAACAAAAACAAAATGAAACAGACGTCGAAATGGCATTTATTGGGACCAAAATCACATATCAGTAACTAAAGCAAGCATTTCCCATTTTTGTCCATCATGTTTGCCAACTAGGCAACTTACCAAGTCATCATGGCAAGATTTCAAGAGAGCTAAGCCAGTTCTAAAGGCGATTTTAATGCCCTGCACACAAAAAAAGGAGACTAAAACACCAGTTTAAGAACATGATTTTGATCAAAAGTAAGCAGCATTCACTAACCTCGTAGAGAAAGACGTCCCAGATTCGAAGAGCCAAATGGAAGGGGAATGAGTACGAGAAGACGGTTATGAACCATTGGCTAGCATACATGCTAGGGTTTATCGCCTCTGCAGACAAATGCTCCCCAAGCTTTGGAAGTTGCTCCTTCACCAAATTCTCAAACTGAAAAAGATACTGCTGAACCAAAGGCATTCCCGACTGTACAAAATGGACATGTTTTTATCAATATTAATTTGTTGGTACTAATAATTGTACTTGCAATTCTTAGAGTTTACCACATATAGTCCCTCCATTGGGGCATGGACGACTCCCTTCAATAAGGCGACAAGTAACCAAAAGGCGTCTTCTTCACTCATATAAAGTAGTAACAAGCCAACTATGAAGCCCATTCCCTGTATATCAGTCAGTAAATTACCAAACCACACGGGGGAAACGACTTTTTGATCACTCAAAAGCTAACCAACCTGAACATATCCAACATTTCTGTCAAAAACAGAATATGCTTTGAGGACATTGTAGAGTGACCTTTGACCAGGGCCGTGTCTTTGCTGAAAGAAGACGTGTGAAGGGAAGGTACGGGATATGTCACGAATGATGTCCAGTTCACAAGCTGATGTCTCATATAGTACAAGTTGCTGGAGTCAAAGATAAACAACTCAATACAATATTGTGGGTCGCAAACACAAATCATATGCACACACACTTACATTATAAACGCCAGGATTAACGAGCAAGAGATCCCTACTACCTGACATCAACTGCCACACAAGACCCCTCAAGCAGTCAGGAATGCCTTTTCTAACGCGTCTCTTGACAACATGAGGTTTTGTTCTTACATATTGTTTCCAATCACCCCCACCAATTCCAATCATTCTTCTCCATTTTCTAACTCTTGTTTCCTCCCTGCAAAAAAATCCCAATGAGGTTTGCAGTATATGGAGAGTTATATGATGCAAAAGTACATAAATATGAAGGGAGGACTCTTTTTCTAGATTTACATAGTTCTCTAAAAGTGTTACTTCATTGAATAATCTGTGAATAATCTCCTAGTTCAACTTCAATTTTCCTCAAATTAGCTAAGATATGAAGCAGGAAACTTTAGAGATTATAACTCTTTCAATCAATGAAAATTGAATGGCTTGAGAAACAGATACCTCTCAAATTCAAATGCTGATGTGCTTCTAGTTAAAGCTCCCAGAGGACTGCTGTTCTCAGGTTTTATAAATCCGAACCGATCGACACGCTTTAGTGACGGAACTGATCCTTCTTCACAATCATCTATCCTTTTCTTTTCCATACAAGATTACAATCCCCAGAACCCAACCGCCAACGTTCCAGGTTTACCGGAACCAACCAAACTAGTTCAGTAACAGAAGGAAAGTTCTGAAAGAGGATAAATCAATATTGTTAGACAACCTAATGAGGAAACACACAAGTTGGATTTGAGGGAAAACAGACAAATTCAGGCGAATTGGAAGACTCAAATCAATCCCATAAGTGAAACATAAGCACAAAATAATGTAACCTACATCATTTTTGGTAAATATATGAACTCCCAAGTCTACACATGGATAATTAAACGTATAGGCAATTAGGCATAATTTATAATGAAAACGAAAAGGAAAGTGGAAGAAACAACTCAATCTAACATCGTTGCAAGAGATAACTGTGTAGGGTTTAATAATGAAAGACTAAGAATCAGCAATCGAAATGGGATTAATCCGAACTATAAATTAAGATGTGAAAACAAGAGAGAACGAAACCCAAATCACAACACAAAACGAACCCACCAACATTATTAGCCAATTTCAGGATTTATGACAACATAAGCCATGATTCTCCACTGAGCGAAAGAGAAAAAAATGTTACCAGGAAGAAGAACAGCGGGACGAAGCTGGGAATTGTTGTGGGTATGGTTAGAAATCAAATTGATTGACGAAAAACGGGCTCATTTGATCTGAATCGGAAATGTAATTTGGGTGTGGAATCAAATCAGAGAAAGAGAGAACAATTTATACATTTGGCTGATATCCCATTCTTTCAGGGTGGTGTGGCAGCAATTGATTTGAGATGACGCCCCTCGTACCAGATCACGTGATTTCTTTTCCTTTTTCTTGTTTGAATATATGAAAACTGTTTGGACAAATAGGGCATTTGATACGTCGACGTGTAAGTACGGTACGGGGCGGGAAATCCTCCATTCCCATGTCGGTTTAGTATTTCCTTAGCAATTCGGCCCAGTTTCAGATGTAAGTAAATGGGCTCAGCCCAACTGAAATTGGGCGAGCCCACTATCTGAAAGCAATTATGGTATTCTGAAAAGTGTATAACAAGTGGAGTAACAACTTTGAGTACATAGCAATTAACAAGTAACAACTTTTAAAACATATATTCACATTTGTAAAAATAAGGGTTTCTTTAGATACCTGGTATTATAATGTCAAAATCATACTTTGTATTAACGTTTTGAATTAATGCGAAAGTTCTACACATTTTTTTTTTGATTAGGTAAGAATTAGACTGGAAATCACAGAAGAACCGGTTTCTCAATCTATAGCATCCTTACGGATGAGAATTACAAATTCTAGACTATCTCTAAAATCTTCCAAGGAACTCTGTTGGACCTTCTTCGCGATGAAATCGGTCACGACGTTTGTTTCTCGGAAGACGTGAGAAATCTGCATTGAAGAAAACAGTTGTAAAACACACAGGGTATCGGAAATTAACATTTCAATATCCCATGGACAATGCCAAATTTGATTAACAACATTCACAATGATAAGGTTGTCGCATTCAAGATGAATGTTGATAATGCCTAATTCATAGGCCTTTATCAGGGCATTTTTTACTGCCATTGTTTCTGTTTTTAGCGGGGTTGAGATACCGCATTTATCCCCAAAGAGGAAGATTGGTTTACCCGTATTGTTTCTAAAAATGTAACCAAAACTAGATTCACCATTGGTTTTGGTGGATCCATCTGTGTTGATTTTAACAATATTGTCCGGTGGTTTTTTCCATTTCTTTGTTGGTCATCTAACAATGTTCGTTCTATGAGTTTTTTGTTTGTCTTCTGCCAAACGTTCAGGATTCCAGCTCTTCGTCTTATTCCAGTTCTCAATTTGTTTCTTAATGTAAATTGGTACATCCTTTATGGAGTCGGCATCATCGTTTGTTCTTCCAAAGCTTTGTTGGTTTCTATAAAACCAAATGCTCCACCAAGAGACCATTAATTCTATGAATTGTGATATATCAGTTTTTTGTCGAATTTCTTCAATGATTTCATTGATTTTTTTGTTTCCTATGTTTAGGGATCTGATGATGCCGTAGGTATCATAATTCATTTTTTCGATTGTTTGTATGGTATGGTTACATTGGAAAATGAGATGATTCAGATCCTCCAAATGAGCATTGCAACGCATACAACTCGGGGGAGTTGCTACACCTTTTTCTGCTAATCTAGCTTTTGTTGGGAGTCCGTTTTTAATTATTTTCCAGACAAAGTTTGTAAATTTGGGATATGTGTCCATCTTCCAGATCCATGAAGAATCATAGACAGTATAGTTCTTGTTTTTGTTAATTAGTTCCATATCAGAATTTGTAGAAAACCAACCATTTTTGCTAGTTTTCCAGTACATTCTGTCATGGATCTCATTTAAAGGTATTGGGATCGAGGTTATTTTTTTTTACTGAATCATATGGTAAACATTGTTCTAGTAAGTCTTTATTCCATGTTTTATTTGGCAACATAAATTCAGCTACTAGGGCATCCCTATTTAGGATTGATTGTGTGTTTATGGTGTCACATAAAGGGGTGTTCAAACCCCAGTTATCCGTCTAGAATTTGATTGTTTTGTCATTACCAACTTGCCAAATTAATCCAGATTTGAACTCAGCCATGAGTTCAATCATTTTGGACCATTGCCAAGAGCAATTTTCTTTTTTCTCGTAGTGAAATATATGGTTTGTTTTCAAGTATTTTTCAGTAACAACCCTAACCCAATAGTTATTTGGTTCTACTAGGATTTTCCATAGTAATTTGAATTATAGGGCTTTATTCATGTATGTAGCTTTTCTCAAACCAAGACCTCTTTAATGGGTTGGTTTACATATTTTTCCCCAGCCTATAAGAGGTTTATATGAGCTGTCTTTGTTCTAAAAAAAGGATCTATTTAACTTGTCAAGTTCATTGTGTGTGTGTAGGTAACATAAAACTTTGCATAAGATAGTTCGGTCTTGATGCCAGATTGGTTTTTATTAGTGTTGTTCTTCCTGCTTGGGAAAAAGAGTTTGCTTTCCATTTAGATAATTAATGTTATGTGCTAACTAAGAGGTCAGCAAAGGTATTCGAGTTAACTCTACCATTAATGATATGGCAACCTGGATATTTTTCGAGAGATATCATATTTGTGATTGTAAGAGTACCTTGTAATGCTAATTTCTTTTTGTTGGTAACTTTTTTTGTAACTTGAAAAGCCGATTTATGAAAATTTACTTTTTGTCCTGAGATTTTGCAGTACTCATCAATAATATCATTGATTTCTTTGCAGTTTTCATGTTTAGCTTTTGAGAAGATCACAATGTCATCCGCAAATGCCAGAAACGGGATTCGTGTTCCTTGTTGAATGATTTGAAATCCTAGAGGATTTCGAGTTCTTTCTGAGGCTTTTTGAAGTTTTCTAGCAAGGATTTCAGATCCTAGAATAAACAAAAAGGGCGAGAGTGATAGCAACATGCATAGGAGAATTAATCAAAGGCCTCTAAAGAAGAGGCTCAAGCAAAGGGTGAAGTCTTGTGCAAGTTCGAACTTGGTAATTCTCGTTTGGTTCTGGACAGTCTTCGGTAAAACGGCCATAACTGTGGCTAGAAAATTGATCTCGAGATGATTCAAGATGCGTTGGAAAGCTGATTCAAATATCTACAACTGCATAGTTTAAGTCGAATCAAGATTCCAACAAGAAGATGGTCAAAATCGAGTTTTACTGAGAGTTGTGCATGTCTTCCGCGACCGCGGAAGTATTTCCGCGCACGCGGAATTGTTACTGACGTTCGCGTCTTCTACAAAAACTTTTCCGCGACCGCGGAAACCGCAGAAACGGACCCGAGCGATAGCTGTTTCGTCGTTTTATTTGGAAACTTATTATTATTTTATTATTACTTTTTAGTCGCTATTTAAAACCAGAAAACCTTAGTTTGTAATCTTATGTTGATTTGAGTAGTTAAGTTGAGTACGCTCCAACATCAACCCTTACGATCCCACGGATCAAACTATCCCGTAGCTCGTCGCTTCGAGCAATCAAACATCGTTTCTTCGGTTATTTGCGATCATCACGTTGATCCCTACGTTCATCTCTTTGGACGAGTTAGGCTATCTCTTTAGCCCTAGGAAAGCCATCACTTTGGCTACGCAAGAGAAGGATTCGACTACAAGCATGAGGAAACGAAAATCCTACGATTGCAAACGACACTTCAAGGGTGTGTTCACATCAACTGGCATCAGAGCCTATCCAAGCTAAGTTTGTTTCTTCTCTCTTATTGTGATTCCTTGAAAATTTTCCGCTTACAAGCCCATACTTTTTTCCCCCACCACCACTCGCAGGAATCCCTTACCGCTGTGAACACCACCACCACCGTCCGCCACCCCCTCCTCACGGCCTGTTTACCCTACTTTCCTTTAGGTTTTGGTTATTCTCAAGTAAAAGTAATCTTTGACTTTTCAATTTTCCTAAAATCTCTCCTGCTAGCAATATCTTGTTCCCTTATTTGCATACGTTGATTTCCTTGTTTATTTGTGTGATTAATTCTAAGAAACTTGATTTGATCTGCTTGAACTTGGGGATTTGTGTGTTGTGTGTGACTTGATTTGCTAGTTCTTGCTTTGTTGCCTTCCGTTCAAGCCTCTCCCTCCTCACGAGCAACCAAAATTAGTACGCTTAGCATAAAATTTCTTGGTTCACTTTTGAGACAAGGACTTGGCTTGGACTTGTTCTTTTGTTTGGTGCAACTTACTCCTTGCGTTGTATGCTTCGTATAGGGGTACTATGGAGTTTCCTATGACAAGCTTCTTCCCTTCTTGGCGGCAAGACATACATGCCCGTATCAAGAAGCTCGAACGTGAGTGAGCTGAGACCATACGTGAGAAAGCTTAGATCGTCCAACGCATTAGGGAATTGGAGGAGGTCATAGCCAAGGAGATTGCCCGAGAGCAAGCCCAATGTGATGCGGAGTTTATGTTGGTCTCTCAATGCGATCCGTATCCGTTCGTGATGACTCCTTCTCCAAAAGGCGTTGATTTGGTGGATGTGGAATCATGTCTTATGTCCTTCGATCATCCCAAGTGGGACGAGTATGAGGAAGAGGTCGTCGAAGCCCCGGGCCTTGATGGATGTTCGTCACAACACAACCTTTCACCGGCCCATCCGCCGCACTCATCATCGCTTCCGCAACCAATGCTCGTATCTGGTCAGCTTGAGGTTTCTACTGTTGTTCTTATGCACCTCGCTCCCACCACAATCATAGAAGATTCAGCCACAAAGGTGACAACTTTGATGTTATTCGAGGCTGATGCACAACTTGTTCCTTTGCTCTTTCTGGATGTTTGTGTCTTTCTACTTGACGCTTCTTTCTTCATCCACGTCAAATCGGGGACGATTAGAAGCCAAGAAGGGGAGATTGATAGCAACATGCATGAGAGAATTAATCAAAGGCCTCCAAGGAAGAGGCTCAAGCAAAGGGTGAAGTCTTGCGCAAGTTCGAAATTAGTACTTCTCGTTTGGTTCTGGACAGTCTTCGGTAAAACGGCCATAACTGTGGCTAAAAAATTGATCTCGAGATGATTCAAAATGCGTTGAAAAGCTGATTCAAAGATCTACAACTTAATAGTTTACGTCGAATCAAGATTCCAACAAAAAGATGGTCAAAATCGAGTTTTACTGAGAGTTGTGCATGTCTTCCGCTCCCGCGGAATTGTTACTGACGTTCGCGTCTTCTACAAAAACTTCTCCGCGCCCGCGGAAACCGCAGAAACGGACCCGAGCGATAGCTGTTTCTTCGTTTTATTTGGAAACTTATTATTATTTTATTATTACTTTTTAGTCGCTATTTAAAACCAGAAAACCCTAGTTTGTAATCTTATGTTGATTTGAGTAGTTAAGTTGAATACGCTCCTTCCTTGAATCCCAACATCAACCCTTACGATCCCACGGATCAAACTATCCCGTAGCTCGTCGCTTCGAGCAATCAAACATCGTTTCTTCGGTTATTCGCGATCATCACGTTGATCCCTACGTTCATCTCTTTGGACGAGTTTGGCTATCTCTTTAGCCCTAGGAAAGCCATCACTTTGACTACGCAAGAGAAGGATTCGACTACAAGCTTGAGGAAACGAAGATCCTGCGATTGCAAACGACACTTCAGGGGTGTGTTCGCATCAGAGAGGGGATCTCCTTGTCGAAGTCCTCTTGTTGGTTTAAATTTTTCTATGGGTCCATTGTTTACAAGTATCGAGAAAGATATCATTGTAATGCATTCTTTTATCCAGTTGATAAATTTTTTATGGAATCCATACTTTTTCATTATTTTAATGATGAATTCTCATTCGATTCTATCATAAGTTTTTTCCATGTCTAGTTTTAGTGCAATAAAACCTTCAGTTCCTTATTTCGATTTAAAAGAGTGAAAGATTTCATGGGCAATCAAGATATTATCTTGAATGGCTCTGTTAGCAATGAAGGCACCCTGAAGGGGGTGAATTAATTTTTCCATGGTTCTTTTGAGTCTAGTTGTAATAATCTTCGAGATAATCTTATAAATTATAGAGCACAAACTTATGGGTCTATAGTGGTTCGTAGAGTTCGGATTATCACATTTTGGGATCAAAGAGATTAATGTGTAATTTATTTGTTTAAGCAGTTTTCCAGAAAGAAAAAAGCTTTTAACTGCTTGGATAACAGAAGGACCTACAATGTCCCAATATTTTTGATAAAATTATGTTGTCATGTCATCCGGCCCTGGTGATTTATCCGAGCCAATGTTGAAGACTGCCTTTTTAATTTCTTCATTGGATATATTTCTTATTAATTCCATATTGTCCTGTGTAGAGATTTCAGGCTGGATTAATTCGAGATTTTCCTGGAATAGTCTTTGATTCATATCTTCACTTCTAAATCTTTTAATGAAATCATTTATGGTTTCATTTCTAATGTTTTCGTCTCCAGTGATGCTTGTTCCTTCTCGTGTTTTGATTTCTTTTATAATTTTTCTATTTCTTCTTCCACTTGCTATCTATCTATACTTAAAAGTTGGTTTTCTCGCCAATAAATGCTGCTCTTTAAATTCTTGAAATTTGTCTGCCCTACTGCAGATTCGTACATAAGCTAGATTGGGCCTAAAGGGCTTTGTAGACTCCATAACAAAAATAAGCAACCTCTTTCGTAACATTTTACCATTCATATTTTCAACAGCTAATTAATTAGCAATTTCTTAATTGAAACGGTGAACCTCCTCATCTCTCAATTAAAATCATGCATATCAAAAACTATTGAATGAATTAATTACATGTAATTGTAAACGGTGTTTGAGGGACTCCTCAATTTCTCATCAATTTGCTTATTTTTTCTATAAAGGGTTGATGGGATCACTTGAACAGCGTCCGGCTGAAGTTCCTCACCACCTCCGGCACATCGGCCCCCACCGCCGGCACGTCCGCAGTGAATACGACGCCACACACGTCTACGCGCTCTCTAAACTCGCCAACGTCTTACACACCAAGGAGCTTTCTCGAAAGGTGCTAATTATTTTTTTAATGCAATAGTTATTTGATTATTCACTGCTAAATGCTAATCAATGGCTAGATATGTAGAAGAAATTGAAATTGGAAGTGAGATTTGAACCTAGGGGAGGCGCCAATGAGGATGAGGTTGGAGAAGAGGTCGAGGCGGCGGATGGGGGCGAGGAGGCCAATCATGTCGGAGATGGAGTGTCCGATGTAGGAGCATCGGGAGATTGAGAGGGAGTCTAGGATGGAGGGGAGGTCGTCGGCGTATGCGTCGAGGGTGGTGTAGCGGCGGAAGTCGAAGTTGTCGGGATCGACGATGCCGGTGCAGACAAGGTCGTAGAGCACCATCTTATAGGACGGCGTGAAGTAAGGGAGGACGCGCTGCCAGCCGGACTGGTTTGTGCCGAAGCTGTGGGCGAACACTAGGTAGCGGTCGCCGGAGCCCACCACACGGATGTTCAACGCGTCGAGCAAGTTAGCTGGGAAACAGGGTTTTCTGCACACAAATTGCATTTTTGAAGGAACTTGTCCTGTCACAGTCTCTTTAAAGAGCTTCATGCACAGTTCTTTTTCCATCAGAAACAGTGAAGAAAATATTGATGATTTCGTACTCTATAAATCAATCATCAAGTGTATTGAGAGACTTTTAAAGGGTTTGTTTACGTTGTATGTTGGATATTCTGAATGTGTAAAAAGCTTGCAGTTTGAGCTTGATTCAAAAGAGGCTCTTGCCTCTGGTTCTCCAGTATGAGATTCCTCTTCAGTACAAAGTACTGATAACAGGAATTCATCGTTCTAATTCCTACTATGCAAAATATCCAAACAAACCTTAAACCGTAGTCCTAAGTAAGTACGGGCCAAATCCACAGGGAGACGGATCTATCTTAATATGCAATTCGTATGTCAAACTAAAGTAACCAAAGGGGGGTTTTGTGAGTTTTAGTAACTTAAGCATGCAAAAGTAAACAAAGTAAAATATGATGAAATCAGTGATGGGGAAAATCACTTAGTCAAACAACATCCACTATTCGTATGACAAGTTGATCCTAGAAACTCATTCAAAATCTCATGTAATGGAAATTCCAATTCTTTTTCAAATATAACTAATAGCATAACCAGATACTATTAGCACTAACTAATTAAACAACCCTGAAACTATCAAGATTCAGTTTAACAGCAGCTTTACGGATAGAAATATAGTTGGATACAATTCTAGTATAAAACAACCAGCTTTTATCCTAGAATGTAAATCAAATCTCTTCTGTATAAGACTAGCACAACCAGATACTAGTACGATGCAGTTGCTACTCAGAAATAGATATGCTCAACCAGTAACAATCTAGATCTAGCAATAGACCAATAATAATAAACCCTAGTTGATCAGACTAAAGGTTATCAATATCAATCATAAGAATCAAGCGAGAGAAAAGATAAATTCCATGCAATAGATTAAGAGTAAGAGTCTCACAACTAAATCACAACGAAAGCTTCAGCGTCTGACTAAGCAAGGGAGGCTTAGTTCTTCATAACAAGTACGTAGAATAGAAAAGTGAAATTAGGGTTTCGAGATACAGATTTCAAGATTTAACTCCTCGAATTGGAATCACTCCATTTGGACATATGAGTAGAGAGAACGAACCAATTGAATTCAGCCTACCGTTCTTCTACTCTTCATTGCACTCCCTTGGCGTCTCATATGATCTCCGATAGCATGCATTTAGGCTAGTTTATGATGTGACCTTGCTATGAAGAAGGTCTCAAGTCCCGGATGAGATCGTGGTGAATCCGTAGTGGGGCGAAACAACTCTTTGAATAGGCGTCTGCGTTGATGGAGATTGCAAGACGACGGCGAGGCGGAAGCGATTGCGGAAGCGATAGAAATTTGAGGGGTTGACCGTATGGGTGAAGGGGGCCACGACCAGTTTAGGGCTGGAAAAGGATGGAGATTTTGAAGCGGATTAGAAGAAGGGAGCAAGCTCGACCTAGATCTAGCGGAATTAATGGCAGAAACGCGAGGGAGCAAGCTCAACCAAGAGAATCAAGGAGGACGTTAATGGAGGCTCAATTGGAGTTTCTCTCAACAATAAGTCTGTAATATTAACGTGGAGAAGAAAGGGAACTACAAGCTAGGTTAAGTAAAAGGAAGACTCTTCCTTTTCCTTAACCAAAAAGATTAAAAATAAAACAAATAAAATACTAAAAATACCCTAAGGAATTTCGGTCATTCTAAGTATAGAAATGACCTCCTAAACTCCCTAAAAATGCTAAAAATAATAATAAATAATATCCGGGAAAAATACTGATAAATGTCATAAATCAAAAATATCGATAACTAGGCGAATAGCGATCAATATCTCTAATCTGTAAGCTCCAGGATCTCTGCAGACTGTGTAGACGTCCCAACTGTCACTAAACTCAGAATGGATCCCTCATCTGTAGTTGGACTTCCCTGACCTGCTACGAGTCTGGTCACCAGTGATTGAGTCGCAGCTTGAATAGCTTTGGCTCGTGCTCTAGTAATGGGACCTGCGGACCTAAGACTCATAGCCTCCTCCTCGTCTGCAGCTGTCATGGTAGGTGAGGTCACATCATCCTCCCCCACTTGAGTGTGAAGCGTCCCCGCTTCACCCTCATCATACTCTGGCTCCACGTACGATGATAGATCAGCAACATTGAAGGTTGGGTGAACACCATACTTGTCTGGGAGCTCGAGCTGGTAGGCGTTGTCATTGATGGCCTTGACAACACGGAATGGTCCATCACCCCTTTGGTCGAGCTTAGACTTGCGGTTGGAAGGAAAACGCTCCTTCCGCAAGTGAAGCCAAACCAAGTCGTCAGGAGCAAAGACAATCCTGCGTCGTCCTTTGTTCTTCTGGGCCGCATACTGTGCTGCTCTGCGCTCCAGCTGGTTGCGCGTCCGAGTGTGCAGTTCCTTGATGTGAACGGCCAATCTGTCAGCTGTGGTGCTGTCTGTATCCTTCCGAGGATAGGGAGTCAAGTCCAGCGGCGTCAGCGGGTTCCGTCCATAGACAACTTCGAACGGGGTCAGTTTAGTCGCGCTGTGCCTGCACCTGTTATAAGAAAACTCCACAGTAGACAGTAAGTCCTCCCACCTGCATGGGTTACTCTTCAGAACCGTCCGAAGGAGGGCTCCAAGAGTGCGGTTGGTCACCTCTGTCTGACCATCCGTCTGTGGGTGGTAGCTCGTAGAAAATAGGAGTTTAGTACCGAGCTTACCCCACAAGGTTCTCCAGAAATGGCCGACAAACTTGGTGTCCCGATCACTAACAATAGTGCGCGGAATACCATGCAGTCTCACGACATTGTCGAAGAACAAATTAGCAACATCAGTGGCGTTACTAGTGTTCTTACAGGCAATGAAGTGTGCCATCTTAGAGAACCTGTCTACGACCACAAATATAGAATCTCTACCACGCCGAGACATAGGCAACCCAGTGATAAAATCCATGGATAGATCTTCCCACGGGCCAGCTGGAATCGACAGAGGCGTGTAGAGACCATGCGGACTAGACCTGGCCTTAGCCTTATGGCATGTCACACAACTCTGACAATACTTCGTAACATTGTTGGCCATTTTAGGCCAGAAGAAGTGTTCGCGAAGTGCTGCCAGCGTCTTAGACACGCCAAAGTGACCACGACTATGTGCTTCCTCAATCAGCAAATTTCTGACAGAGGATGAAGGAACGCAAAGCTTCCCACCTTTGTACAGAAATCCGTCATCAAGGAAATACGTAGCATGTTCACGACCAGTGGATTTACATTGCTCATAGAATGTAGAAAAGAAAGGATCAACAGCATAAAGATCCTTGAGCAATGCAAACCCAAATAACTGAGACTGAAGCTGAGTAATGAGGACGTACCTGCGAGAAAGGGCGTCGGCTACCACATTCTCCTTACCTTTCTTGTGAACAATGAGGTAGGGGAACGTCTCCATGAACTCAACCCAGCGAGCGTGGCGTCTGTTAAGAGTCGTCTGGCTGCGCAGATAACTAAGAGCTGCATGATCTGAGTGAATCACGAACTCTGCAGGCCACAGATAGTGCTGCCACGTCTTCAGAACCCGAATCAGCGCGTACAACTCCTTGTCGTACGTCGGGTAGTTCAGCTGGGCACCTGCCAGCTTCTCTGAAAAATAGGCAATCGGCCTCTTTTCCTGCAGTAAGACACCTCCGATGCCGAAATCAGAAGCGTCGCATTCCACCTCGAACCGACGGGTGAAGTCAGGAAGCTGCAACAGTGGCGCATGGCACAAGGCATCCTTCAGGGCGGCAAAAGCAGCATCATGCCGTGGAAGCCAAGTGATAGACGCTGCCTTCTTGGTCAGCTCGTGTAATGGGGCGGCTATAGTGCTGAAATCACGAACAAACCGTCGATAAAAACCAGCCAAACCCAAAAACGAACGTACCTGAGTAGGAGTAGCTGGCGTCGGCCACTCCTGGATAGCACGGATCTTTTCTGCATCCACCTGTAGGCCGTCCTTGCTGATGACGAAACCTAGGAAGTTTGTAGAAGGAGAACAAAATACACACTTGCCAAGATTGGCGTATAAGCTCTCTACTCTCAAACACTCTAAAACAAGGCGAAGATGCTCAGCATGGTCATCTAAAGTCCTAGAGTAAATAAGAATATCATCAAAATAGACAACGACAAACTTACCCAGAAAAGCTCTCAAGACATGGTTCATCAGCCTCATGAACGTAGAAGGAGCATTGGTCAGTCCAAATGGCATGACTAGCCACTCATACAGACCATACTTCGTCTTGAAAGCCGTCTTCCACTCGTCCCCCTCCTTCATGCGAATCTGATGATAGCCGCTCTTCAGATCAATCTTGCTGAAGAACTGCGCTCCATGCAACTCGTCAAGCATGTCGTCGAGGCGAGGAATGGGATGTCTGTATTTGACGGTGATCTGGTTGATGGCACGGCAATCCACGTACATCCTCCAAGAACCGTCCTTCTTAGGCACCAATAGGACGGGAACAGTGCACGGGCTAAGAGACTCGCGCACATACCCCTTCTCCAACAGTTCCTGCACCTGCTTTTGCAACTCCTTTGTTTCCTCTGGAGAAGTTCGGTAGGCATCTCGGTTGGGAAGAGTAGCTCCTGGTACAAAATCGATCTGGTGCTCAATGCCACGAAGTGGTGGAAGACCATCTGGCAACTCGTCCGGCATCACATCCTGAAACTCCTGCAAAATTGACAAAATACAAGAGGGAAGTGCGGACTCTGAAACAGGTAGGGCAGTAGGAAGAGCAATGAGTAGGAAACAGGGAGACTTGCCTTGGATGACGTTGGAAACCTTTCGGCGTCGCGCCAAGAGAAGGCGCTGCTCACAAGTGCCTTTCAGCGCAGAACTACCTTGTCCACCCTTCTGATGATGGACTCCAGAAGGTACCTGTTGACCATTACCACTACAGTGAGGAAATTTAAGACTAATGGGTTGGTCACTTACCTGTCCTGAGTTGCCTTGGGTATCCGAAGAAGATGTTGCAGGAAGTTGTAGGGAACTCGGCTGGAAGGCTGTAGGGGACTCTGGAGGGGGTTTTCCTGCGTCCTTTGCAGCCTGTATAGCCTTGTTCCTCTGTCTAATAGCATGGTCCTGTAAAATCTCATTCGGAGTCATAGGTAAGAGCGTCACGCGCTTGCCATGGTGAGTGAACATGTAACTGTTCAAAAACCCATCATGGAAGACGCGACGGTCAAATAGCCAAGGATGCCCTAACAGAATATGGGTGGCATCCATGGCGGTAACATCGCACAAAACAGTGTCTGTATATGGTCCTATGGAAAAAGTAACGGGACACTGTAAAGAAACATTGTTACCTGGTTGGTCTGAAATCCACTGCAGACCGTAGGGCTGAGGATGTGGCTGCGTTTGAAGATTGAAGTCGCGGACGACTCTCTCATTTATAATGTTGCAGCACGACCCGCCATCTATTATCAGACTCAGCGACGCATTCTTCATACGACACCGGGAATGAAACAGATTCTCCCTTTGGTCAAGCGGACCTCCTTCCTTGACGCTGAGGACGCGTATGGTGACCAAGGCATAATGCATGACGTCTGTATCATGGTCACTCGGCCGGATCACCTCATCAGTCAGCTCTGCAGACTCCTCCGGGACGTTCTCCTCTTCATCCGAGAGGCTCTCGTAGTCTTCAGTTTTGGCGGAGTAGAGGACACGCTTCTGATTGGGGCAGTCCTTCTGATAGTGTCCTCGTCCACCACATCTGTAACACTCTCGATCGCTGGAACGATCTGTACGGCCTGTCTCAGCAGAGGCCGATGGCTTTTGGCGCGCGGAAGAAGGGGGCGCCGGCCGCGGCGTCGTAGTAGACGCAATACCTGTACGATCCTGTCTAGGCACAGAACTAGAAGAAGAGTTAGTGCGATAAGAATTGACAGGGTTCGAGGTATACCTTGGTGAGGGAGAAGACGAAGACTGCCAAGGCTGCTGTCGACGTCGCTGCGCTTGAAGATAGAGCTTCTGCGCAGTATGTACTACGTTGTTGAGGTCTCGGATTGGCAGAACGTCAACCTGATCCCTGTACGGCTGTGACAAACCCGTGACAAAACGTGTACGTAGAGTAGACGGAGTAACCCTTACCCCGGCTTTGAAGTACATGTCTTCTAAGCGAGCAAAGAACTCCTGTGGCGTATCACGACCCTGAGTAGCAAGTGCAATGGCCATCTTCATATCCTCTCGGTATGTTGTCGGCACGTACTTGCGCGTCATGAGCGCTACTAGCTGTTGCCACTCTGTCACAGGTGGCCACCCCATGCGTGCCTGCTGTTGGACCAGTCGGTTCCACCAGGTGCGCGCTGCTCCTTGGAAATGCAAGGTGACGATCTCCACCTTCGCATGCTCCTCATATTGATAGTGTTGAAGAACATGGCAGGTACTCTGCAACCAATCTATGAAAGTAGAAGGATCATAAGTACCAAGGAAGGGTTCGATTTTCACCTTAATTTCTTGGCGATACGTAGCTGGGGGTGGGTATCGCTGTTGGGCTGCAGCGGGAGCATAGAAATTCTGTTGTGGAAGCCCCTGCCGCTGCTGTCCAACTGGTAGTTGTTGCCGTCGCCGCGCTCGTGGGGGACCGGCAACCCGCTGCTGCTGATATTGTTGTGGATGACCCTGTGCAGCGTAATAAGCAGCCTGATTCTGTGGCTGCTGTGGAGGAGGAACCCAACCTGTACGATGAAACTGCTGCTCTGGTGGGTCTTGTAGGGGTGGGTGATAACCTGCAGAAAACCCATAGGCCCCTTCTTCCTCATCCTCAAGATCAAATTCCTGGAATCCTTCATCTGAATCTGACTCAACAGGAGAAACAGTACTCTGATGGTCAGCAAAAGAATGGACATTGAAGGTTTCAGAATATACCTGATGTCGACTTGGACGAGCCGTGGAGGGTTTCCCTTGCTTGCTTGTGGAAGCATGTGGTTCTGTGCGTCTACTCTGGCGTTTGACGGCACTGTCATCGACCGGTGCATCCTCCTCTGAAGATGACTCATCATCGTCCTGCTCGTCCTCGTCCTGAGAGTTGCGTTCAGGAATTGTCAACTGGGCTGATTTGGAGCGCACCTTCTTCTTCGACGCGCTACTCTCTTTCAGCGATCCTTTCCGCTGATGCTGCGTAGGAGGATCGGATATCAGAACGCCCTTACCCTTTTTCTGCTTCTGGGCTAGGGTACTCTGGTCGTCACGGTTGTTCGGTGACGGAGACGGCATCACTCTACTGAGCAGATCACGCATGGCTGCAAAATTCGCTTCGGAACGTTGCTGATTGGCCACCAATAGCTCAATGGCCGTAGCCAGTTGATCGACCCGACCCGTATCCTGTCCGTCATTGGAGTTCACCATTATCCTGAAAAGACAACAGACCCCAACAGAGCAAAGGAAAAACCAAAAACAAAGCAACAGAAACGAAAGAGAAGTCGAACTACCAAGATATCACAACTGAAAACAAAGCTGATATGGCCGTGAGGGCGGGAAGGCTAAGGATAATCACACAACAATCACAAATTACAGCGATAACTCAGCAAACAAATTGTAGATATAAATTACAACAATATAAGCCTAGATATGCCAACAAGACTATAACAACCAAGACAGTGAGAGAGAGGAGATGGGAATTGAATCAATAACGATAGGGTAACGATTACCTTATTTTGGCTTTGCGCACCCTATATCTCTTCACCGTTGCCACCTAAGTTCGGCTTTTCTCACAAAAAGCTCCTGCACTCTAATACTCCTACAGAAACCTCAACTGCTGTCGCCAGGATATAACGGTAGGCACATAAATTAATCCGGCGTGAACCTGGGCGTCCCGGCTAAGCAGCTGCAAACTAACAAAAGCGGATAACTCACGCCAAAGTCAGAAGGATAACTGTAAAAAGCGAATGCAGAAACCGACACAAAAAGGAAAAATAAAAATAAAAATAAAAGGACTCAGATCCCTGCAATCTAATACCCCTACAGTAACCTCAACTGCTGTCGCTAGGATATAACGGTAGGCACAGAAATTAATCCGGCGTAAACCTAGGCGTCCCGGCTAAGCAGCTGTAAACTAACAAAAGCGGATAACTCACACCAAAGTCAGAAGGACAACTGTAAAAAGCGAATGCAGAAATCGACACAAAAAGAGAGAAATAAAATAAATAAAATAAAATAAAATAAAATACCGAAGGCCTTCGTAGGGTCGAAATTTTGGAACCCACGAAAAGAACCCGGATCTAGGGAGGCCGTCTTCGTTGCGCTGGGCGGGGAGCTTTTAACCCGGTTTTGAGGCACCCGGGATAGAAGGTGCCATCTGCTGGGCGCGCGCGCGCTGGGCCGCTGCTTGCTGGGCGCCGACGCTGGGCGTGTCGCTTGGCTTCGGTTTGTGTGGTGCCGCAGTGTGCAGTTCCTTGATGTTGAAGACTGCCTTTTTAATTTCTTCATTGGATACATTTCTTATTAATTCCATATTGTCCTGTGTAGAGATTTCAGGCTGGATTAATTCGAGATTTTCCTGGAATAGTCTTTGATTCATATCTTCACTTCTAAATCTTTTAATGAAATCATTTATGGTTTCATTTCTAATGTTTTCGTCTCCAGTGATGCTTGTTCCTTCTCGTGTTTTGATTTCTTTTATAATTTTTCTATTTCTTCTTCCACTTGCTATCTATCTATACTTAAAAGTTGGTTTTCTCGCCAATAAATGCTGCTCTTTAAATTCTTGAAATTTGTCTGCCCTACTGCAGATTC
This sequence comes from Rheum nobile, assembly GCA_027886185.1. Lineage (NCBI taxonomy): Eukaryota > Viridiplantae > Streptophyta > Magnoliopsida > Caryophyllales > Polygonaceae > Rheum > Rheum nobile. Next base: position 182,474 of record WOAB01000616.1, on the reverse strand, counting down.
GTACATAAGCTAGATTGGGCCTAAAGGGCTTTGTAGACTCCATAACAAAAATAAGCAACCTCTTTCGTAACATTTTACCATTCATATTTTCAACAGCTAATTAATTAGCAATTTCTTAATTGAAACGGTGAACCTCCTCATCTCCCAATTAAAATCATGCATATCAAAAACTATTGAATGAATTAATTACATGTAATTGTAAACGGTGTTTGAGGGACTCCTCAATTTCTCATCAATTTGCTTATTTTTTCTATAAAGGGTTGATGGGATCACTTGAACAGCGTCCGGCTGAAGTTCCTCACCACCTCCGGCACATCGGCCCCCACCGCCGGCACGTCCGCAGTGAATACGACGCCACACACGTCTACGCGCTCTCTAAACTCGCCAACGTCTTACACACCAAGGAGCTTTCTCGAAAGGTGCTAATTATTTTTTTAATGCAATAGTTATTTGATTATTCACTGCTAAATGCTAATCAATGGCTAGATATGTAGAAGAAATTGAAATTGGAAGTGAGATTTGAACCTAGGGGAGGCGCCAATGAGGATGAGGTTGGAGAAGAGGTCGAGGCGGCGGATGGGGGCGAGGAGGCCAATCATGTCGGAGATGGAGTGTCCGATGTAGGAGCAGCGGGAGATTGAGAGGGAGTCTAGGATGGAGGGGAGGTCGTCGGCGTATGCGTCGAGGGTGGTGTAGCGGCGGAAGTCGAAGTTGTCGGGATCGACGATGCCGGTGCAGACAAGGTCGTAGAGCACCATCTTGTAGGACGGCGTGAAGTAAGGGAGGACGCGCTGCCAGCCGGACTGGTTTGTGCCGAAGCTGTGGGCGAACACTAGGTAGCGGTCGCCGGAGCCCACCACACGGATGTTCAACGCGTCGAGCAAGTTAGCTGGGAAACAGGGTTTTCTGCACACAAATTGCATTTTTGAAGGAACTTGTCCTGTCACAGTCTCTTTAAAGAGCTTCATGCACAGTTCTTTTTCCATCAGAAACAGTGAAGAAAATATTGATGATTTCGTACTCTATAAATCAATCATCAAGTGTATTGAGAGACTTTTAAAGGGTTTGTTTACGTTGTATGTTGGATATTCTGAATGTGTAAAAAGCTTGCAGTTTGAGCTTGATTCAAAAGAGGCTCTTGCCTCTGGTTCTCCAGTATGAGATTCCTCTTCAGTACAAAGTACTGATAACAGGAATTCGTCGTTCTAATTCCTACTATGCAAAATATCCAAACAAACCTTAAACCGTAGTCCTAAGTAAGTACGGGTCAAATCCACAGGGAGACGGATCTATCTTAATATGCAATTCGTATGTCAAACTAAAGTAACCAAAGGGGGGTTTTGTGAGTTTTAGTAACTTAAGCATGCAAAAGTAAACAAAGTAAAATATGATGAAATCAGTGATGGGGAAAATCACTTAGTCAAACAACATCCACTATTCGTATGACAAGTTGATCCTAGAAACTCATTCAAAATCTCATGCAATGGAAATTCCAATTCTTTTTCAAATATAACTAATAGCATAACCAGATACTATTAGCACTAACTAATTAAACAACCCTGAAACTATCAAGATTCAGTTTAACAGCAGCTTTACGGATAGAAATATAGTTGGATACAATTCTAGTATAAAACAACCAGCTTTTATCCTAGAATGTAAATCAAATCTCTTCTGTATAAGACTAGCACAACCAGATACTAGTACGATGCAGTTGCTACTCAGAAATAGATATGCTCAACCAGTAACAATCTAGATCTAGCAATAGACCAATAATAATAAACCCTAGTTGATCAGACTAAAGGTTATCAATATCAATCATAAGAATCAAGCGAGAGAAAAGATAAATTCCATGCAATAGATTAAGAGTAAGAGTCTCACAACTAAATCACAACGAAAGCTTCAGCGTCTGACTAAGCAAGGGAGGCTTAGTTCTTCATAACAAGTACGTAGAATAGAAAAGTGAAATTAGGGTTTCGAGATACAGATTTCAAGATTTAACTCCTCGAATTGGAATCACTCCATTTGGACATATGAGTAGAGAGAACGAACCAATTGAATTCAGCCTACCGTTCTTCTACTCTTCATTGCACTCCCTTGGCGTCTCATATGATCTCCGATAGCATGCATTTAGGCTAGTTTATGATGTGACCTTGCTATGAAGAAGGTCTCAAGTCCCGGATGAGATCGTGGTGAATCCGTAGTGGGGCGAAACAACTCTTTGAATAGGCGTCTGCGTTGATGGAGATTGCAAGACGACGGCGAGGCGGAAGCGATTGCGGAAGCGATAGAAATTTGAGGGGTTGACCGTATGGGTGAAGGGGGCCACGACCAGTTTAGGGCTGGAAAAGGATGGAGATTTTGAAGCGGATTAGAAGAAGGGAGCAAGCTCGACCTAGATCTAGCGGAATTAATGGCAGAAACGCGAGGGAGCAAGCTCAACCAAGAGAATCAAGGAGGACGTTAATGGAGGCTCAATTGGAGTTTCTCTCAACAATAAGTCTGTAATATTAACGTGGAGAAGAAAGGGAACTACAAGCTAGGTTAAGTAAAAGGAAGACTCTTCCTTTTCCTTAACCAAAAAGATTAAAAATAAAACAAATAAAATACTAAAAATACCCTAAGGAATTTCGGTCATTCTAAGTATAGAAATGACCTCCTAAACTCCCTAAAAATGCTAAAAATAATAATAAATAATATCCGGGAAAAATACTGATAAATGTCATAAATCAAAAATATCGATAACTAGGCGAATAGCGATCAATATCTCTAATCTGTAAGCTCCGGGATCTCTGCAGACTGTGTAGACGTCCCAACTGTCACTAAACTCAGAATGGATCCCTCATCTGTAGTTGGACGTCCCTGACCTGCTACGAGTCTGGTCACCAGTGATTGAGTCGCAGCTTGAATAGCTTTGGCTCGTGCTCTAGTAATGGGACTTGCGGACCTAAGACTCATAGCCTCCTCCTCGTCTGCAGCTGTCATGGTAGGCGAGGTCACATCAGTTTAGATCATGTTTATTTCTCTTGAATAGGTTTGTTTTGCTCCTTTTTATTTTAGTTTTATTTGGTTTTCATAGATTTTGTAGTGTTCGGAGTCTACTCTTGTGTAGTTATGATTTCAGGATCGTTTGGAGGCGTTTTCAAGAAAATCGAGCTACTAGTGAAGATGTTCGGGTGGACGACTAGAAGAGATGGCGCCATGGTCGAAATACAAGTGCCAAGATCAGACGAGGAAAGTTCAAAATGGAAGCCCGGCCGAGCTACTGAAGACGAAGGAACAACAGTCCACAACCCGGCCCACAACTCGGCCGAGTTTTGGACCGAGTCGTCAGGGCCAAGCTATGAAGAGCAAAGACAACAGAGAACAACTCGGCCCACAACTCGGCCGAGTTGTGGACCGAGTCAGCGAACTCGGCTTAGCCACCGAATAGGAGAGGAACAACAGAGAACAACTCGGCCGAGTTGTGGACCGAGTCAGCGAACTCGGCTTAGCCACCGAATAGGAGAGGAACAATAGAGAACAACTCGGCCCACAACTCGGCCGAGTTGTGGACCGAGTCAGCGAACTTGGTCGAAGTTACTGAAGACAAGAGAAGACAGACGACAACTCGGCCGAGTTGTGGACCGAGTCAGCTTCCGTAACGTCTTTCTGCTGCTGAAACGTCTTTTGCTCATGATTTTTATCAGATCTGGACGTTTTAATTGGGAGATACACTTTTTCTCATGCTCTAAACTTAGTCTCTCTCTAAAAAACCCTAGTTGTGTTTGTTGAGTTTTTCTTGGTTGAAGATTGGAGATTGTTCTTGGATCGAAACAAGTATTTCTCTTCTTTCTATCTATTTGAATGATTTCTCTGATTCATACAATGATTTTGATTGATTCCCCAAGCATGCTAGGCTAATCCCCTTTATCTAGGATTGGGGTGACCCCAATAATGTATTGGTAGACTTACAATTTGTGTTTGTCTGAATTGGTAGCATGAATTCTTGCTTGATTCAATTCTAGGGTTCTTATTGCTATTGGTTATTTATCAATTAGAAATTCTATTAGGTTGAGTCTGAAAGGAGATTCCTAATGAATGAATTAGACAAGGTATGAGTCTGAAAGGAGATTACTATTGTTGGAATTACTATGAATTGAACCTGAATAAACTTGTTTGTTCTTGCGGAGTCCTAAGTTATCATAGAAACCCTAGGTTAGTCTGGAATTAACGGAGCACGAAAGTGAATGTTAACCCGATTTTATCCTAGATTCTAAGTGCTCAATGGGTCTAAATTTGATTAGCTTTGCGCGACAGCGATTGTTAGTTGGAGTTTAGATACGTCTACTATTGTCTGAAAGGAATTAGTAGTGATATTTGATAACTTACCGTCAAACGAGTTCATGCTATTTTGAGATAAACACGCATAAGTTTACCAATGCATTATTGTGGGGATCCTTAATCCTAGATATTTCCCATCATTTGAATTTACTTACATTTGCAATCATTATTTCTTAGTTAATTGAACAAACCTTTCTTGCGGCTTAGCTTACCAGTTTAGTTACAAAAGGTACTACATTGTCCTCGTGGGAACGACACTTGAATAGCTACAACTGACCCCATACACTTGTGGGTAGGTTTTCGCCACATCAATCTCCAAAACCGCTCTAACACCTCCAAATACACCAACTTTGCCCCCAAACGCCATGCACATGAATGTGTCTAAATCTACCCGAATGGCACCAATAAAACTTCTAATGACTCTTACTTAAGCCCTACAAAGTAGCGCTTATCAAACCACCCCATGCTTAGACCTTTGCTCGTCCTCGAGTAAACTAATAAAGAGTCTACTCCTCCAATGTAGCATCCAAGGTCTCAGGAAGCATATCCTCCAACTAAGAGTCACATAACCCATGCCAAGCTCCTGGCACCAATCTCATTCACAACACATCCACAACTCAACAAGCTTAAGGGGCAAGCAGAGTACTTTCCCTAAGCTAAACTCGGACATCCAATAGTGTGAGTAACCTCTAATCCTAGCCTTCATCTATTGCTCCTTATGTCTCCCAGAGTGACCTATCCGACAATCCTTCTTTGACTCCTCTTCTTATGACGCCTCGCCAAGAATAGTGAGAAATCCTAAAATCACTCTTCTTCTTTTTCACTCGTTTTGCCAAGGCGCCCTTTCGGGTTTTCACCAAGCCACTCATTTCAGTTTCCAATAGATGTGCTCACATAAGCTCACATCACTCTTGACCTCATATTATCCCAGCCTAATGCTGGTCCAAGCCACCTGCTTATTACCTAGGCCGCCCTTTCGGGTTTTCGACCTACCCCAGGATTTCAATGATAGCCTTTTTTCAAATTTTTTTGGCTCTTTTCATTTTTCTCCTCAGCAGCGTAGCAAGTATACAACCCCACACCATGCTTAAACATTGCATTGTCCTCAATGTAATGAAAGACAAAAGAATAAAGCATAGAGAAAAGCAAAAAATAACTCACAACGTGGCCGAGTTGTCTTGGACACTTCCTTATTGCTGGCGGTATAGTCATAAAAGCTCATGTCCTGGATGTCTGGCATCAACGCCATTATCTTCATCTACCGTGCAACCATAAGAAACCACCGTAGGGTGTGGTGGTGATGTAGGAAATCAGGGCTGCACGGCCTTCAACTCCATCAACTCCTACCATGCAACCATAAGGAACCACTCTGGTGAATAGTGGTCAATCAAGGGAACGGGGTTGCATGGCCTTCAAAAATGGGCCCAGATGTCATCGTGGTTGGGCCCTGGTGTATCACCTCTCCAGTTGTCGACTGCAGGGCCATCATCGTTGCCAAGTAAAAGTAGGGTGAATGTAATCTTCCGTTAGCAACGTGATGCGCACCTCTCCGTGGAGAATCTGGACAGCTGGGTAATTTTTTAATTTTTTTTTGACTTTTTCTCCCCGTTTAAGGTCTTTTCGGGGTATCTTATTTTCGTCTTTTGCTCCCCGTTTAAGGTTTTTTCGGGGCCCATTTTTCCGATTTTTTTTTTTGATAAAGTGTGGCGGTCGCCGTGAAGGGTGCGACGGTCGCCGTAATTGCGGCGGACGCCGTAATTAAACGGCGGTCGCCATTTTTAGGTCGTAGCCAACTTGCTTGGCGAGGCATTTACGGCGGGCGCCGTAAATTTCGCAGCGGGCGCCGTGAACTCCTTCTTCACTTTTTCGCGCTTCCTGCAGGTTAGTTCAACACAAAAACTAAAAGAAAAACAATAGAAATTGACTAAGGGAAAGAAAATAAACTACCAAATCTCGGGTTGCCTCCCGAGCAGCGCCTTAGTTAATGTCGTGGCTCGACATACTACTCGAACAACCTCAATCCATATCATCATGCTCTTTAGGAACCTTCTCAGTCCATACCTCTTTCATGAACCAATCATGGAAAGGTTTGAACCTTAGACCATGCTTCCTCTTCAGCGGCTTCTCCATCTTGACCTTCTTAGTCGCGTCTACCCCATGCTTAGATCGATCAGGGGGGTGTTTAGCCTTGACTTCAGAGACCTGCACTAAAGAGGGAACGAGCTTCTCGCTCGGAGTTAGCGGTAAAGGCGGTTTGCCTGGTAGCTCTGGGGGGAGCTTATAGTGAGCGTCCCACTCATCAACACCTTCATGCAAGTTAGTAGATATGGCAATATCCAAGCTAGAATCAACAATAGGTGGTGTGTCATCTAGGTGGTCCTCATCAAAAACATCTTGCACCACAGGCTCAAGTATATCAATTGTACACAAAGAATGATCATTAGAAGGGAATTTCATGGCTTCATAGATATTATAATTAATGGTTTGGCCATCAAATTCCATAGTCAAGGAACCAGTACTCACGTTTATTTTAGTGTTGGCAGTTTTCAAGAAGGGTCTCCCTAACAGAATAGGGGCTACATGCATATCATGTTCCATATCAAGCACATAGAAGTCAGCAGGAAAAGTAAGATCACCAACCCTAATCAAAACATCCTCCACTATCCCTATAGGACGCACACTAGATCTATCAACTAGCTGAATGGAAATTTTGGTCGCATGCATGGGTCCTAATCCTAAGGATTCACAAAGAGATGAAGGTAAAACATTTATGGAAGCACCCAAATCTAACATAGCTTTATTGAACTTGGTACCTCCAAGGGTGACGGGGATGGTGAACATACCAGGGTCGCCACATTTCTTGGGTAAGCGCTTCTGAAAAATAGCAGAGACATGTTCGCTTACCTTGACCTTCTTCTTGTTGTTCATGTCCTGATTTCTCTTCGTGGTGCACATCTGTTTCAAGAACTTTGCATAACGAGGGACAGACTTGATCAAATTTAGGAGAGGCATGTTGACCTCAACGTTTCTGAACATCTCAAACATGTCCTTGTCCTGCGCAAGTGGCTTGGTACGCTTCAAAGCAGACGAAAATGGTGCAACAGGCTTCCACTCAGGAAAAATTGGGGGTACATACTCCTTCTCATCCCCAGGATCAGCTTCAATTTCGCTATCAGAGGGGCGGCGGGCGCCGTAATTTGTACGGCGGTCGCCGCAATTTTCTTCAGAAAAGTCGAGGGCTCCATCATTATCACGGCGGGCGCCGTAAGTTTTGCGGCGGGCGCCGTGAACATCATCAGAAACTTCGGAACTTGGATCACCGTCACGGCGGGCGTCGCAATTAGTACGGCGGTCGCCATAATTTTTATCCTCCAGGTCGAGAGCAGCGTCCCTTTCGCGGCGGTCGCCGTGTGTTTCGCGGCGGTCGCCGTCACTGTTCTGTTCCAGCTCCTGATCCGCTTCCTTGTCAACCTCAGAATCATCCTCGTCGAGTTTCTTCCCGCTCCTCAGAGTTATAGCACTGACGTTCCTAATGTTCGGGTTCACTTCCGTTTGAGATGGAAGTTTACCAGAAATCTTCGCATCAAGCTTGCTCACCACCTGAGAGATCTGGCCAAATTGTCTTTCCAAGTTCTGAATGCTAGCTTGAGTATTTGCTTGGAATTGCGCTGAGCTCTGAGTCAGCTTATTAACATTCGCAATGAGCATCTTCATCATGTCCTCCATAGACGAAGAAGGATTCGAGCTTTGCCCTTGAGGTTGTGGCAAAAATGCATGCCTTGGTTGTTGAGGGTTACCATGTGGTTGATTTTGCTTTGGGTCTCTCCATCTGAAGTTGGGATGATCCCTCCAACCAGGATTGTATGTATTTGAGTAGGGATCATACTTGGGCCTCTGCTGATATCCTCCTACTGCATTTACTCCCTCTTGTAGGGAAGGACACGAATCAGTAGGATGCAAGTCGTCATGACAAATCTCGCAGGCCTTGGCCTGCTGAGGCATACCTTTCAGCTTTAGACGTCTCACCTCCTCTCTCAGCACATCAAAGTCACCTTGATCAATTTTGGATTGAGAACTTGCAACCACCAAGCTTTGGGAACCTCTCCCACTGTATTGTCTAGAGTCATCAGCCAGTGTAGCAAATATCTCCAGAGCTTCTTCATAAGTCCTCTTCAAAATGTTTCCGCCACATGAAGAATTCACCATCCGACGATCATCTTCACGAAGTCCTCCATGCAGATAAAGAATCAGATCATGATTAGCGTAACCATGATAGGGGCAACTCTTCACTAGCTTCTTGAAACACTCATAATAGTCATAGAGAGACTCATTAGAGAGTTGCTCGATGTTGCAAATCTTCTTCTTAAGCTGGTTAGACTTGATTGCTGGAAAATACTTATCAAGGAATACTTTCTTCAAATTCACCCAAGTAGTGATGCTTCCTGGGGGTAGAGAATGGTACCAGTCCTTCGCTGAGTCCTTCAGAGAAAAAGAAAATACCCTCAACCTCATCTGATCTTCAGTAATATCAGATGGCCGCATGCTGGTGCAGACCTCAAGGAACTCATCCAAGTGCTGAATAGGGTCCTCAAGGGGGGTTCCACTGAATTTCGGGAGTAAATGGACTACTCCTGTCTTGAGCTCAAATTTAACCCCATCACCCAGGGCAGGGAATTGTACAGCACGAGTTGGTTGCTCCAAGTTAGGAGCTGTCAGGGATTCCAGAGTAACACGATCAGCCATCGTTTCAGTTTCCTGAAGTAGCAAATTCGCAGCCCTGCGAGCTTGAAGGAAAGTTCTTTCGATTTCTGGATCAAAAACTAGAGGTAGATTATTAGTAACACGGGTGTGAACCATAAGATAGGTTCACACCAAGATTGGCACACAAATTACACACACAAAATAGATTAATGCCTCCTCGGCAACGGCGCCAATTTGATAACATGAATTCGTCGTTCTAATTCCTACTATGCAAAATATCCAAACAAACCTTAAACCGTAGTCCTAGGTAAGTACGGGTCAAATCCACAGGGAGACGGATCTATCTTAATATGCAATTCGTATGTCAAACTAAAGTAACCAAAGGGGGGTTTTGTGAGTTTTAGTAACCTAAGCATGCAAAAGTAAACAAAGTAAAATATGATGAAATCAGTGATGGGGAAAAGCACTTAGTCAAACAACATCCACTATTCGTATGACAAGTTGATCCTAGAAACTCATTCAAAATCTCATGCAATGGAAATTCCAATTCCTTTTCAAATATAACTAATAGCACAACCAGATAATATTAGCACTAACTAATTAAACAACCCTGAAACTATCAAGATTCAGTTTAACAGCAGCTTTACGGATAGGAATATAGTTGGATACAATTCTAGTATAAAACAACCAGCTTTTATCCTAGAATGTAAATCAAATCTCTCCTGCATAAGACTAGCACAACCAGATACTAGTACGATGCAGTTGCTACTCAGAAATAGATATGCTCAACCAGTAACAATCTAGATCTAGCAATAGACCAATAACAATAAACCCTAGTTGATCAGACTAAAGGTTATCAATATCAATCATAAGAATCAAGCGAGAGAAAAGATAAATTTCATGCAATAGATTAAGAGTAAGAGTCTCACAACTAAATCACAACGAAAGCTTCAACGTCTGACTAAGCAAGGGAGGCTTAGTTCTTCATAGCAAGTACGTAGAATAGAAAAGTGAAATTAGGGTTTCGAGATAGAGATTTCAAGATTTAACTCCTCGAATTGGAATCACTCCATTTGGACATCTGAGTAGAGAGAACGAACCAATTGAATTCAGCCTACCGTTCTTCTACTCTTCATTGCACTCCCTTGGCGTCTCATATGATCTCCAAAACCGCTCAAACACCTCCAAATACACCAACTTCGCCCCCAAACGCCATGCACATGAATGTGTCTAAATCTACCCGAATGACACCAATAAAACCTCTAATGACTCTTACTTAAGCCCTACAAAGTAGCGCTTATCAAGTACTAAAAGCAGGATAATAGACATGGAATTGGATGTGAACAGTGAGTCCAATGATCCAACAATCAATGCTAAAAGTGCTACTGGTGTTTCTTCTTCTAACCTCAGGTGGAAGATGGACATCATATCACTTATTTCAAGTTTTTTCCCTATTTTACCAGTTCTTACATGGAATACCTTGTTTGATATTCTAAGCAAAGAAGCTAATCACAAGTTATGCCAGGTTAAGGTAAATTCATACAGGTTTGTAGTTCATTCCTAATCAATCAAGAAATCTTTATATTCAGATCAAAACTAAACAAGATGCATATGATTTTGAAGAAGAAGCATATGATTTTGAAGAAGAATGACATACCTATATGATTTACCTAGAAATTTGGGCGTAGGTTCACTAGGATTGTTGAAGGATAAGTCCATGCAAATGATCATATAAACCCAAATTTAATTCAAAACCACAAAAAAATGTATCACTTAGAAGACAAATGGATGAGATGAACGCTCTCCTACATAATAAGGACGAAAAATACAAATCTGGCACAATATAAGATATTGTTGGTGGAGTATCACGCAAAACTTTAGGGATTTTCACCATACAACGCACAATAAGACAACCTCTAGATATGACACAATATGGACGAAAAATACAAATTTGAAGCCTTAGAAATACAAGTAAATCAAGTATAGAGCGAGGAAAGAAGAGATTTACAGAGATAAAGATGCCATAGGGGCAAGAATTCCAGAGGTCGAGAGCGTGAAGAAGGTAAGAAGCGTCGTCGAAGATGGAATGGTGTCCGGGTTCAACCAAACACCACGAACGTTGCAAGCCCTCCGATTTCTGAGAATTGCCAACAACGGAATCGTCGAACTTCAACCGAAGTCTAAACGCCTACGTCTAGATTTGCGGCGAGAGAGAGAGAGAGAGAGAGAGAGAGAGAGAGAGAGAGAGAGAGAGAGAGAGAGAGAGAGAGAGAGAGAGAGAGAGAGAGAGAGAGAGAGAGAGAGAGAGAGAGAGAGAGAGAGAGAGAGAGAGAGAGAGAGAGAGAGAGAGAGAGAGAGAGAGAGAGAGAGAGAGAGAGAGGAAGAGACAAGATTCAATTGCGATTCTGAGGGCCGAGAAGAAGAGACAAGATTCATTTGCTTTTTGGCTTTTGAGGGTTTCTTTGGAGTTGCTGAGGGCCGAGAATAAGCAACAAGTATCAGTTGTTTTTGGGCTTCTAAGGGTTTCTTTGGAGCTGCTGAGGGCCGAGAAGAAGAACGAAGTTTCATTATGTCAAAATCCTCTACAATCAATAAAGTGGTGTTTTATTTATTAGGTCTTATATTTTTCTTATTTAGTATTTAACTCACATACATATTAATACTCTCATACCTTGCTCGACTCGGTATTATATAAATGCTAACCTTATCTTACCGACGCACATTATAAAAACACCTACCTAATGAAATTGTTACTCCAATTTTTTTTTTTAAATATATCTTTATTTCAAAGCATACATAAATCGTAGAAATACGAACATTCAAATATAGATATATATAATAGAGTTCAAAATACTTTGCAAACATATTACTCTATCGTTTCAAAATATTATTAAACCATACGACACATGCATCTAACAAAAAAAAATATTATCCAACTTCAATGTCATGACCAGCCAAAAATAAAATTAAAACACAAAGCTGATTATAAAACTATACATTTAATTAAAAAAACAACAATTTTCACACATAGAACGTCTAATTAATCATTATATTAAATAATAGAAAATTACACCCACTATCACTCCATGAAACGTCTTCATTATATTAATGAAGACGTTACATTAATCATTTTGTTAGCCTCCATTGTGTATGTTTACAAATAATGTTTACATTAATAATAGATATGTATGTTTAGAAAATCATAAAACAAAACCTCCTAAAGTAAAAAAGGAAAATTAATGTAATTACTAATGTAGATTTACGCAAAGATAACATGTACAATTTAGATTTTTCATTACAAAATATAGACAAACATATATGATTATGACATTTAGACATTGTGCTAACTTTTTATTTATCCAAACTTTTGTTTAAAATATAAATATTATGAAATATTATTTCATTAACCCTTATATGTAGGACCTTAGGGTACATATTCAATTGTGAACTCAAGTTGTTATCCGAGTCATTTTTAGGTTTAAAATATGCAAACAAGGTCTAATTTGAAAACTTTCATTGCAAAATTAACAGTGCGAGCTCCTTCTGTAATTAATTTACACAATTATATATTGACTCATGAAGTTTAAAGCTTAATATATAATAAAAACATATTTATCATCTACATGAGATCAAATGTAAACATTATTTAATATATATAAAGCAAATATATTTAAGATATAACAATTATATATATTAATAAAATGTCAAATAAAATAAATTCAATATAATTTATTAAAGCCCGTGCGTAGCACGGGCATATAGTACTAGTTTTGTAAAAATAGTTGGCATTTGTGTCATTATATTTGATGTGTTTTACTTTAGCTCTTTGGTTTCAGTAAATTTTCTGAAAACAAAGAAGTTTTTCTTTTCTATGATCCTTGTTTGTTTTTTAATGAGATCATTTGTTAGGTAAGAACATATCTCGGTTTGGATATCAGAAAGTTGTTTTTCTATAGTTTATAATTGTGTGAAGACATTTCCAAAGGTACTTTTATTCTAGATCTTAGCATGTTTCTTGAGCAGTTTTGTTTTGGATTCAAGATTATACAATATGGATCCATGATAGTTAGTTCTCCAAGCTTGTTTAACAACGTTTTTAAAATCTTTTATAGTCATCCAAACTTTTTCAAATTTAAACGGCTGATGTTTGAAAGGTACTGCTGAATCCAGCTTGACAGAGATGGGACAATGGTCCGAACTGGAAAAAGCAAAATGCTTAGTACAGATATCAGGATACCATTGAAAAATCTGGTGATGAATAAATATCCTATCCAGTTTTTCATATATGTTATTTATTTCTGTGATATTCTTTCTCCAGTTATAGATGTTTCCCTGAATAGGGATATCCAGGAGTTCACATTCATTCTTAAAATGACGTAATCTTGTAAATTTTGTCAAAGGTGGTGTTAACCCGCCTAATTTTTCAAAAGGGTCTTGTATTTCGTTCAGATCTCCCATAATAATGCATGGAAGAGAGCAATTTTTAATATAATAGATAAATTCGTTCCAAAACACATTCTTTGCAGAATCATTTGGTGGGGCATAAGTTAGGATTAACATAAGTTTTTTGTTCGTGAGCATGTTTGTATACTTAATACTAATAAATCTTTTTTCAATTTGTTCAATTTCAAGGATTTCATTTGTAAGTTGATAGGTTTTTCACATGACGCAAATGCCTCTCGCGAAATCCGTAGCTGAGACACAGTAGAAATAATCAAAACATGCTTTTTCATCTTTTTTCATTTGATTCTTTGTTTGTTCTTGTTTCAAAGAATATAAGTAGTTGTATTCGTTAAATTTCACAAAAAAATTCAACATTCATCCAAAAGATTTTTTCCCTAATTTAGCAGCAATGGGAATGAAGAGAATCTAAAATTGCAGCGAAATCTACACAATTTTAGATTCGAGATATAGGTAAAGAAATTAATTAATTATGAAATTGAAAAACATTGATTGCAATTGTATCCACGTGTGAAGTGTAGGTACATGAAAGCTGTAAACCAGATCCCCAAAAGTTGGGGGAAATGGGAATAAAGAGAAAAATCAACCAACTATCACATGGGATTATGACCCTCCACGTCAGACCACCATCAGCTAATAGCCTAATACTCATCATTTCCAATTCAATAATCCATCCGTCCCTAAAAGTTTATCTCATGATCAATCTTGACACTATTCATAGTTGAAGAGAATCTTTAAGATTTTTTCCAATATATAAGAAAAAAACATAGTCATATGGGGTCTTGTTTGATACGTCTCAACGAGTACTTTGATAATATCAAAAAATTATAATTTTTATTAATATATAATTAGAAATATTAACAATACAAAACTCGCATCGGCGAGTGTGTCCTCCCCCATGGGACAAACAAAAGAGTACAGAGGGAGTACATCCTTTTAATTCGCCTTGGCAATTTGCACCATGTCAGTGGCGCACGGCTGTCGCGCGGCAGTGAGTGGGTGCCGGCGGAATCTGTCGTAGGCCGGCGACGGGTGCCCTGGGCGCTGCGTGGAGGGAGTTCGATCTGGCGCCGCCGCGCGGTGGTGGTACTGGGAGTTCGATCTCGCCGGTGATGGACGATCTCGTTGTTAATGGACGTCGGTGATGGGTGTAGGGTAGAATATTCGGTGGATTCAATCAGAATTATTGTTGCGTTCGTGAATGAATTACTTTCGGTGGATTTCAATCACAGTTTTTCAGTGAATTTTAAGAACCCGACTCGACCCGAACCTGACTCGATATTTTTGAAGACTCGATATAATTTTAAAATTCAATATTTTTTAAATATCGAAGAAGAACCCGACTCGACCTAAACTCGACCCGAACTCAACCCGAAAATTTGTACGACTCGATCGATCCACCGTCGGCACCCACCGCCGCGCGTCACCCACTGCCGCGCGCCAATACAGGGCCCAAATAGTATCCTATAGTGGTGCAAATAGTATTTGCCATTTAATTTCATAGGCCAATGTTATATCCCATCAAGGTGACATGTTACCTCTCAATTGTATGTCTCAAATTATATCATGTTTTTATCTATAAAAACTATTCTATCTGTCCCATAATGATGTGCCTATTTTGACTGAGCACATTTGTCAAGGCGGGTTTTGTATCGTTAATATCTTTAATTACATATTAATAAAAATTATATTTTTTTGTTATTATCAAAGTACTCGTTGAGACGAATCCTACAAGACCCCACGTGACTTCATTTTTTCTTATATATTAGAAGAAATTTTAAAAATTCTCTTCAACTATGAATAGTAGGGATGTGCAGATTCAGACTGGACCGGACCGAAAATGCCTGGACTGGACCGAACCGGGGGTATTACGGTCCGATTCTCGGTCCACATATTTTTAAAATTCTGGTTTTGGTCCGGTAAAAACCCGGCCGGTTTCCGATCCGGTCCAAACCGGGCCGATTTCCGGTCCGGACCAGATGGATCAGTTTTCTATTATTTTTAATTTAATTTTATATATTAATATCTAATAACACTATTAAAAATTAGTTTTTACTACAATTATAAATAAATAACAAAATATATTATCTAATATTATACACAATAGTTATAAAAATAGAAAAAATAATTAATTTTTCATTTATATAAAACTAAAAAATAAAAAAAATATGTGACCGGTCTAAGACCGGACCGGACCGAATCATACCGGTCCGGTCTCCGGTCCAAGGATTATAAAAATTCCGGTCTGTACCGGATGCACAGCCCTAATGAATAGTGTACAAAAGAGAAACATGAAGAACTTTTTAGGACGGAAGGAGTATTCTTTTTCATACTTACACGCTTTTTCATACTATTTAAATTTTAAAAACTATCTTTTCAAAAAAATAGTTTTTAATCAAAAAAATCTTTATAAATATAATTACTAAAGAAACCCTTAGTTTAATTGGTCTATATTTAATTAAATACAATAAATTGCCTCATTTTTAGTCAGGCAATTAAAGCCAAGCGCATTATACACCGTTCGCAATATCATAAGCCAACAAGCCCAAGATGACAACTTTTGTTCCTAGCTAGAAAAGTGAAAGATCAAGGACAAAAAAACAAGTTTGATTGTTACAAGCTGGATACAAGTTGTTGAAATTACCCATTGTGATTTGATTTTATTATTTGATTGTGACAAGTTGGATGCAAGTTGAAATTACCACTGTTATACAAGTTGGATACAAGTTGAAATTGCTTGATAATCTTTTTTATTGATACAATTGTTTGATTACTTAGTACGATAATAATGTTATTAAAAGAAGCTGCTTTTTGTATGGTACGTTGCTGGAGTTATGTATCGTAAGTCATGACTCGGATTTCGATTTCCACCACAAAATCTAAGGCCGAAAAATCGCGGACTCCTTTTTTTTTAACCTCGCACTCTATATGGACGGTATCTAGTGTAGTCCAGAAAATCCGATTTTCTTGGGCTGCACTAGGTGTCGTCCAAGATGGGTATAAATTTATTTTTTATTAAAATTATGATTTAAATTGAATTTTAAAAAACCGGTTCACTGAACCGGTTTGTTGTGGGAAAAAGGGTTTATGGGCGACACTATGTGCAGCCCAGAAAACCGGTTCACTAAAATCGGATTTTTGGGCGGCACATAGTGCAGCCTAGGGAGTGTACGACTGAAATTTAACGGTCAATTTGGGCTGCACATAGTGTCGCCCAGAATTATTCTATGTGGTCATGTGACCGGCTATATATATAGGAGATGTAATAGTATACCACCATTGAAAGATACAACAGGAAAATAACTTCAAACCCATTGTAATTTTCCGACTATATATATGTCGTCGTCAAGCGATCCTTTTTGGAGGGGGTTGTCAGAGTCGTCTTCGAGCGCGCCCACGTCTCTAGATGATGAGGATGATTTTCAGTCGCCGATTTCTCCTCAGTACTTCAAGGTACATCATATTTTTAATTTTTATTGTATAAAATGATTAGATATTAACTATACTTAGTCTTTAAAATGTAGACTGTTTAGAAATAATGCATAATTTTTGTATATTAATTTGTATAAATTTAATTATTAATTAGTTTCTAATGTACTATTTTTTGTATATAAATAGGGTGATTCTAGTGATGATGATTTTTTAGCAATTGACTTCTCATCCCATTTTACTACTAATGAGATATTTCCGAGTATGGAGGGATTGAGGCAGTGGGTGCAAAATGTCGGTTTTAGTCTTTCTATGGTGATCACTACTAAATCATCAAAGTCTAAAAAGATTGTTTTTCATTGTGAGAGATCCGGGTTACCTAGGTCCGGCAAGAAAAAGAAGTTAGTCGATGGTAAAAAGGTCAGTCTGATACGAGTGAATAAAGCTAGGTCAAAGAAGAAGGGTTGTCCCTTTTTGTTGCATGGTATTTTGAGGGAAGGAAATGCTATTAGAGATCCTAGGTGGACCATATCGGTTGTTAGAGGATGCCATAACCATATGCTTTCAACCACCTTGATTGGTCATGCATTTGCTTCCCGACTTATGATGGAGCAGCGTAGAAAAGTGATGATTGATACTGCGGCGGGTGTAAGACCCAAGGTTATTTCTACACGGATTAGGAATGAATATACGGGTTCAACGGTATCGAGGAGGCAAGTGTACACTGTTAGGGCTAAGGAGAGGTTGAAATACTTGGGCAATCTGAATGTGACACAATGGTCATTGGGGTTTTTGAAGGACAAAGGCTATTTGTTGGACAGTGCTACTAAAACGAGGGAAGATGGGAAGGAGGTATTGGCGTGCTTGTTTATTTCTCATCCAGACGCTCGACATTTGTTGTGCATGTTCCCTAATGTCGTCATCATGGATTCGACGTACAAAACCAACAGGTAAACCTTACTCGTTTTAGTATTATGAGTAGATAATGATATTTTTGGCGGGTTTAAAATATTTTTTGTGTTGCATTTATAGGTACGGTATGCCACTGTTCCAGATTGTTGGGTTTACTTGCACCAACTTCACATATTGCATTGCTCTTGTGTTCATGGAAAGGGAGACGGCAAGCCACTATTCATGGGCATTGACACGATTGAAGTGGTTGTACGGGGGGAAAAGTCCCGTATGCATCATGTCTGATCGAGAGCTAGGACTGATCAAGGCTGCCAAAATGGTATTTCCGAAGGTTCGGCATCATTTGTGTTAGGTCCATGTAGACCGTAATGTGAAGGCATATGCTAAGTTGATGAAGATTGACGAGAATAAATTCTCGGAAAGTGTTCGTCGGGTGATGAGGTCTCACACAAAGGAGGAGTATAGAGAGCTACTTGCTCACTTTAAGG
This sequence comes from Rheum nobile, assembly GCA_027886185.1. Classification (NCBI taxonomy): domain Eukaryota; kingdom Viridiplantae; phylum Streptophyta; class Magnoliopsida; order Caryophyllales; family Polygonaceae; genus Rheum; species Rheum nobile. Next base: position 164,163 of record WOAB01000616.1, on the reverse strand, counting down.
AGATATGGAATGAAGGCCTTGTGAAATATGTCGAGGAAACTTGGTTTAAAGACCATAAGAAAAAGCTAGTTGCAGCATGGTGTGATGATGTTCTCCATTTTGCCACAAGAACATCAAACAGGTAACTTTCATACAAACATTTGCAATCAAATTGGGTTTTAAAATTCATTTAGTAAATTGTAAACGATTATATTATTTTCAGGGTTGAGGGTCAGCACTCTATGCTTAAGGACATGATTAAGACATCCGTTGGAGGGTTCGACACAATTGTGCAACACATCGACAACATGTTTGTTGATCATCATCGAAAGATCCGATTTGAGATGACCAAGAACTGCATTGCCTTTCCCATGGAGATAGTAAATGGCCCTGAGTGGGTTAAGGTCTTCTTCAAGCGCATCCTTGAAAAGTGCTATGAGAAATGCTTGAGAATGTTGTATGCCTAAGCTGTGTTAGCAAAGGGGGGGGGGGGGGAATTGGGGACAAATGTGATGATTTTTGGTGGAAGTCCACACTAGGACTGCCTTGCCCACACACAATTAAGGTCTATGTGGAGATGGATTACCCGTTAGTGCCTGAAAAAGTTGATATTTTCTGGAAGCAGATCAGATGGGAAGGGGTGGATGGTAAGGATCTTGATGTCGATGATGGTGTTGCAATCACAGTGGATAATGTCACGGTGCAGGACTTCGTTGAAGAGTTCTTATGTGGGAAAGTTGATGGATTTCTGTTGAAGAAGATGGCGGATAAGTGGTGTGAGTCAACTGACCCTACATCGTGCCAGATTCAAGACCCGCCACGTGGTGAGACCAAGAAGGGGAGGCCTAGGATGAATGCGAGAAAGACCGGCACCAAGAGGAATATGGGTTGGGACGAGCATGTGGATGCAAAAAGTAAGAAGATGAAGGAGAATCAGAATATGAAGAATATGGATGAGAAGCTGGGAGTGGAAGAGGAGGATGCGCCTGCAGAGAAAGAGACGACCAATGTGAAATCGTACATGGGATCAAAAGCGTCTATGGGATCGAAAGGATGTCCTTCTACCGGACGACCTCACAGTGGAGTTTCAACAGCAAAGGGGAGTGCCACTAAACCTGGAAAGTCAAAATCTGCTTCAAACAAGTCCAAATCGGGTTCAAGCAAGTCGTTAAAGTATCTCGGCTTCAACTGGGGGCACGATAATATTGATCATTTCATGCTCGCATACATTTCTAGGGTACAAAGTGTCAAAGGCGATGGTCATTGTGGGTTTCGTTCCCTTGCCGTTTTGCTAGGTCGCCGAGAAGAGGAGTACGTTGATGTCCGGCTAGAGCTTTCGAAGCATGTCCAGACACATCCAGCCAACTACGTAGCGATGCTTGGGGAGGAAGAGTTGACGGTGGAAGCATTTGTTAGGAGATTGAATTATATTACGTCACCGTGCACAACGAACTTCTGGTGTATAATGCCTATTACTGGTTTGGTGTTTGCCACGGAACACCAAGTGGCGGTTGTTGTCTTATCATGGTTTGGACCGCACACATGTCTTCCATTGTGGGGGGCCCCGGGTGCTGAGCCTCCGACAAAGGTTTATGCGATAGCACATGTAGGCAGGAGAGACCATTACGTACCGGTACGTGGAGCGCTACTCTCTGGTATTTACTTATTCTTTCATAAATTATTATATAATTTTATCGTTTATGTTTACAGATTTGGCTTGTTAATGATCGTTGTCCAATTCCACCGCCTCCGAGGCAGTGGCTCATTTACAAGGATCTAAGTGTTGATGGATGGGATAGTCATGAGCGCTTTAAGGATAGGTTCAAGAGTTATGTAGAGGAGCGAGCGGAACAAGGGCGACCTAACATACTTACCTAGGTTTTTTGGATTGTAATTGACTTTATATATGTTATTGTAATTCATTTTGTGGGAAAGTTTGATTGAGATTGATCGTATATTGTTTTTATAATCATTTGTTTTTATTTGAATTGGTGTTGATTCGGGAAAATGCAATACGAGACAATAATATTACTTGGAAATCATTAACATTAAAGCGTACACTAGTTGAACATAAATCATAAAAAGCTATCTAATCCTCATTAGGATCGGTCTCCCCGCCATCATCAGAGCTACCGTTGTCCATCTCAGATTCTGGATCTTCTAAAAGACCTGGTATATGACGCTTCGGGTGTGCACACTCTGTGTAAATGGTGACTGGAACACCGGGTCTGTAAAGAGCTATAATTTTAGCTACGTGTTCCTCGTCTACCACCTCACGGAGTCGTGGAGGATCCACACCCGGTGGAAAGTAAAAAATCCGACCAGGGCGAACCCCGGTTGGATTGTAAAATAACGCCATGAACAAGTAACCCAATGATGGAATCTTCAAATTTCAAAATTTATAGGATTTCAAGTTTTTCTGTGATGCATCTCGGAGAAGGAGCATATTAGCATGATCGACCTGGTAATTGGGAGGCTCATCCTTCTTTACAACTATTGACTCGGTCAAGAGGATAATGGCCACAAGGCAATAACAAAACCTCAATGCCTGAAGAACCTTAAAGAAGGGTGAGCCTACAATGACCAAGGAATGGTCCCCATCGAACTTTCTGATTTGCCCCTTCTCCTAGTTGCAGCACAGAAAAATATGGAATCTTCAAATTTCGGAATTTGTAGATTTTAAGTTTTTCTGTGATGCAGCGAGGAGAAGGGGCAAATTAGAATGTTCGATGAGGCCATTCATTGGTCATTGTAGGCTCACCCTACTTAGGATTTTTAAAAAAAAATTAGAATGTGTATGTGTTTTTTAGAATGTTATTTTTTTTTGGAATGTTGGATATTTTGTCTTTTAACTAATTGATCATCGATTTGTTCTAGAAATAACAGAACGAAAATCTAAAAAAATCAAGAAATCAAACTAGATATAAATATTCTACAAACTCTCTGATTCACTATCCAAGGACACAGCTAATGTCTCAGATTCAGTACCCAAGGACACACCCGAATCCATGCCCGGTGCCCAATCTGGAGGAACCACCGGCGTCGGTTGAGACGCTGCCTGCTGAGCTGATGCACGCTCTTCCGCCATCCTAGATGATTCGGCCATTTCTCTATCAAATATAGTCTCGTCTGCACTAGAGGATTGGGAAGACATCTGTGAAGCCCGTACAAGCGGAGGAGCTACAGGGATGACGTCACTGGAAAGGAGGTCATATATATGCTGAAAGTGTTCCAAACACCCTAAACCACCTGCCTCTATAAGCTTCTGAAGATGCGCCTTGCTCATCGCCACACGCTGCAAATGAAAATAAATATTTTAAATACATAGACTTTCCTAAAATAATTAATAAGAATAAAATGGGGCAAAAAACATACCATTTGCAAGTTGATAGCCGGAGGTGGTCCTCTACGATTACGAGGCTGTACTGGCGCACTTGGACTCACGTAAGGATGCGACACCTGTAAATACCAGTCCAGGTACGCGTCATGGACATCCTAATCCATCGTGGCAGGAGGACTCGTCAAGATATGGGGGCAAAGATGATGCTCAAGTTGGTCCCACCTGTGCCAACGCGGGTCAAAGTGCAATTGGTATCGCCTCGTCCCCCTAAAATCATGAGGACGCACTGCAACCAGAGGCTCTATGATATCGATGGGCCTGCTCTATCGATAATCGAACTGTCGGGTAAGCCTATCCGGCATGTACGCCTCCTCTACACCGAGAAACCGATGAGTCCCTCGATACGTGGAGGCCCTGTGAGCACCTCGAAAATCAAGACCCTCATACGGCATCCACCGTATCTGCAATTAACCCCAAAAGACAAAACATATATTAACTCATTAAGCCTATCTTTAAGTATATTAAAATGGAATAAGAATACGTACATCCTTTGGCCTATACTCGTCCAGTATCCGTCTATAGTGTAACTGGTTGCGACTTAAACGGACAGGGGTCCGGCCAATGCAATATCGTGCAGCGCATCGAATGTCGTCGTCCGCACCTTCCTTGAGGTTAGGGTTGCCCGGGAAGTATACAAAGTATGTCCAAATCCAAACCTGCGTACGGAGGAAGAAAGTCATTAGTTATAAACAATTAAACACAATATATTCATGATTTAAATTACAATCTAACTATAATAAAAGTCTACCTCTAACAGACGTGCGCAACCGGTAAACTGTGTAGCTCCGCGTCGAGAAGCCTCTCCGAGGTTTCTAAAAAGGAGAGCTGGAACCCCGGTCCCCCAAGCAGTATGAACGACACGCTCTCAGTCCACAAAAAGAGGTAGCAATGTAGTCTTCAGCTCATTCGTTGACTTGTCAATGAAGATACTAGCCGACATGGTGTGCCATAAGAAACCGACTGCTATATCCTCTGGGTAGGCACCCTCCTCAATCATCCTCAACACATGCCTCACTAACTGGAATTGCTTGACCCAACCCTTCCTAAGGTCACATACCATGTCAGCATCATCCTCATCTAAGCTGTACTCCGAATCTATCCTAAATAGATACTCGAATAAGGCATCACACTCCGCCAGCTCGCTATCCTGACCGGTCCATGGTGACGTCACCTCAAATCCCTCAATCGGCAGCCCTAGAATCATCATAACGTCATATAGCGTAGGACCTATCTCGCCCCAGGGAAAGTGGAAGGTGTTCGTCTCTGGATGCCATCACTCAACGAACGCTGAAATGAGGGTGTGATCAGCCATGCCGAACTGAAAATCAAGTAAACCGGTCAACTCCGTCTGCTGAGCAATCCAAAACCAGGAACCCTCCTCAGGGACCCCTCTGGGAATACGATCCCTCCAAAACACAAACTGTGTAGGCCATGTCTGAACCCTCAAAGTCCTAACAACGTCCTCTGGAGGGTCCAATGACGCCTTCCTCCATATCAACTCCGCAATGTGCGTATCAAAGTTCCTCAACACAGAAGGAAACTGATGAGCTGGCTCAGAAGGAGGCGGGGCCTGCTGAGGTGGGGCCTGCTGAGGTGGGGCCTGTTGAGGTGGCTCAGTCGGAGGTGGGGCCTGTTGAGCTGGCTCAGGCGGAGGTGGGGCCTGCTGAGCTGAAAATTGCGGAGGTGGGTCTTGCTGATGTGGAGTCTGCTGAGGTGGATCAGGCGGAGGTGGCTGCTGCTGAGGTGGCTCTGACGGAGGTGGCTCTGACGGAGGTGGTTGGTGCTGAGGTGAGTCCTCCTGAGGTGGCTGCTTCTCTGTTGGGTCGGTACTAAACTCCGGATCCTCAGGGATAGTAGAAGGGCCGGTAGTAAAGTCCTCCATAACCACGTCCTCATCTAAAAGGACGGGACCAACATCGTCCTCACTAAGCACCTCCGTATCCTGCGATACACCCACAACCCTCCTCTTGCGAGCAGATGTAGTAGTAGGGCGACTGTCTCGATCCGACTGTTTGATTTTACCCAATACATCCTATTTTGCCATAAGAAATATAATTATTTTCATTTTATCCAATACAACCTAGTTATATATACCTTAACAATTGTTTAAAAAAATTGTTTTCTTATAAAATCAATATATTAAATTTTTTATTTTTAATTACGATAATATATTTAATATTATTTAACAGTAAAATTTAGCCTATTACCTATATTGTCTTTTTTAATTATGATTAAATACAATAAACATTAACTTTACAAATCTACAATTACAATAACAATTTAATTAAATAAATTAGATTTAACAAATTAAAAATTACAAACACCATACCTCTACGGTCGGCCTCCGTTCATATTTGCGTTTTTGACGAATGGGAATTTTCGCCAAATCATCCATCGCCTGCATAGCAACCGCTACCGACACGTCGAAGGCATTGTCCGCCCCGATATCCACCTCCTCGGTCCTAGCCAGCAATCTCTCCTCCTCGCCCAAAACCACCGCGCCGGAAACCTCCATACTTGCCGGCAAGCTGGGCGGCACCTCGTGCAGCCCAGAAATCCCCTCTTCCCCGGTCTTGGGCGGCACCTCGTGCAGCCCAGAAATCCCCTCCTCTCCGGTCCCTTGCGGCTCCTCGTGCAGCCCAGCTCCCTCCGCCTCGTCGCCTCCCCTGTCGCCGCCGCCGTCGACTCCTCCATCGCGACCGCCACCGCCAACGAAACAAAGATTCATCGCCGTCTAGTCCAGTGGATCGCCGCCGACGTCGCCGCCGAGATCTCTCACCGCCGCCATCTGGTTTTCCTCCTTGTCAACCGCCGCCCATATATCTTCCATGGAAAATTCGCCGGAATCTGCCATCGATTTGGAATTTTCTCTGTGGGTGCTCGGAAAAGATTTCACTGGGTAACGGAGAAGACGACATAGGCGGCCCTAAATACCGCCTACTTGGAATTTTTTTGGGGTTAAAGGTGGGCGGCAATAGGTGTCGCCCACGTTCAAATTTTAAAAACCAATTATTGGCGGCAATATGTGCCGCCCACGTTCAAATTTTAAACCCGGGTTCGAAAAAACCATTCTATTTTTATTTAAATAAAATAAATAAATTCCTAAATCGGGTTCTCCCCAACAAAAAATCTGGGCGGCAATAGGTGCAGTCCAGACTCTGAACCGGGTTTTACGAAAACCCGGTTTGTCTGGGCTGCGCCTATTGCCGCCCAGAGTCAGACCGGTTTTTAGAAGGGTCTCCTGGGCGGCACCTAGTGCCGCCCATGGTGGAGTGCGAGGTTAAAAAAAAAAGAGTGCGCGGTTCCTCGCCGAAAAGGGCTCACTGGGTAACGGAGAAGACGACATAGGCGGCCCTAAATACCGCCGACTTGGAATTTTTTTGGGGTTAAAGGTGGGCGGCAATAGGTGCCGCCCACGTTCAAATTTTAAAAACCAATTATTGGCGGCAATATGTGCCGCCCACGTTCAAATTTTAAATCCGGGTTCGAAAAAACCATTCAATTTTTATTTAAATAAAAAAATAAATTCTTAAATCAGATTCTCCCCAACAAAAAATCTGGGCGGCAATAGGTGCAGCCCAGACTCTGAACCGGGTTTTACGAAAACCCGATTTGTCTGGGCTGCGCCTATTGCCGCCCAGAGTCAGACCGGTTTTTAAAAGGGTCTCATGGACGGCACCTAGTGCCGTCCATAGTGGAGTGCGAGGTTAAAAAAAAAAGAGTGTGCGATTCCTCGCCGAAATCTAATGCTAATTACAACTTACATGTTAGGGGATGATTTTCTTGTTTGGATATATTATAATAGTAGATGAGCAGTTGTACTAAGCGTTATTGTTGTGAGTTTGTCTACTAGTCCGTACTATTCTTGGACGATATGCTATAGCCATACCTTTTTTTATGAATAATGTGGTGCATAGAATTGAATTCGTAAACTCGTGATCACAAAATTTTATGATTTTCGGCTAAAATTAAAAAATTTCGAGCCTTTTGGTTTAAGCTTAATAAAACGGTACAGAAAATGAAATGAATTTAGTCCATTCTGACATCATGATACTTTGATTATTTTTTTTATCTTGATTAGTGGCTCTAAAATTTGTGTGTCTAGAGAATGAAAAAAATAAAAGATTTTATCATTTTATAACCCACCGTTGTATTGGAGATATAAATACTTCTATCCAGTGGTGAAATCAGAGAATTCTGAAAGAGGGGGCATAATTTTTTATTTTTTTTATTAATATTAAATAAATAATTATAAATAATATTAATATCAATCTCACATGTATTCTTCATTTATACTTTTCTTTCTTGAAAACCAACATTAATCTTCATCAACGTTTTTAGGTTTATTAGGAATAGTCGGAGACTCAAACACTTGAAATTGATAATCTCTTACTCGCACAATAAATTTGTCTATATTCTTTTTTAGAATAATTCAATTTAATAAAAGTTTGTTAACACGTCAATCAAATTAAATTAAGTTTTAATTATAAATAAACTAATTCAAGCAAATCTATACCTAAATCGAAATATCCTAACCATCACGATTCGAATTTATAAGATCAAAAATTAGTTGTTATTTCAGAATTCAAATTGAGATGGTCCGGGTATGAATTTAGATGTTTTATTAGCAAATTTCCCTAATTTGAGTGCAAGAAACACGTGAAATTAGACCGAAATACCCTTAAACTCAAGGATACCCACCGAAATTCCTAAAAAAATTAACATAAAAAATGAGCGGAAAAAAAACTCGGGACGAAAGGGGGTACATGACCCCCCTAGTCTCCCTCAGTTCCACCGGTGCTTCTATCATAGTGTCAAGATAAGGGATAAAAAAATTATAGTCGGAAATAAAGGTTTTACTAGAACCAGGATTTCATTGTATACAAGCATGATTTTTGCTCGTCACAAGCAACTTACAACATATAGTTCTCTCTTCGTCTCCAACAAACAAAACAAGAGAAAACAACAAAATACAAATAAAAGGACCTTTCCCACTAAACTTTCTTACATCCATTCATGAACAACCGAACAAAATTATCATTTATTAGATGGTATTTTTTTTTAAATACCCTTATAACATAGATTTTCTTAAGCGAATCACCTTAATAAATGACAAAGGCGAAATCTTGAAAATACATGCTAGAATAAGACATTACATTGTGCAATTAGTCCATTGATTTTTTCCAATTACATGTACAATCGAATTTCTTGGACTTTGAAAGAGCCTCCATCAACACTAATCTTCTCCTTGGCCATTAGCACCTCATCCCAAACCTTCTCTTCACCTCATTCCTACAAATTAGCACCAATTCACAATCACTATTATATATCCAATATCAAATACTATAAAACATAAACATATGAAACCATACCATGACATTTAACTTTTCTTACCACATGAGCTTTCCATCAAGGGCTGAGGAGGATATGACTCCTCTATTCTCCTCAGCTCTCCTTAGGAGATAAGGCATTACCTCTCCTACCGGGCCGAATGTCAAGTACTTGCTCACTTGAAACCCTGCGTTGCTAAGCCCGTATGATAGCGCATCCGACATTCCATATAGTTGCGCAAACTGTAACCTGTCGTTCTCCTTCGTGATCCCATAGTCTCGTGCCCTAACGGCTGCCATCCTCCCTATCGAAAAATCAACACAAGAAGATTCAATCTTGTCGAAAAATCAACACAAGAAGATTCAATCTAGTGTTGTTCATTGACATAAATGCTTGTGACATGACATTGACATTGCACAAAAGGCATTAAGAAGACAAATGAAGACAAAGTTCTTGCACAATGGGGTACAAGTCATAATAACAACAATTTGGAATCCAACTCATGCGTTAGTGGCATGAAAGATCCATGACAAAGACATCAGTCTTATCGTCGTCAACAGATTAAACCAGTTGGTCAAAGACAAAAATAAAGACACTAACATGTCAAACAAACCCTGAGTCGAGATGTTATACCTGTTTCGACGTTGTGGGTAGCTAGCACAACAGCACCGGACCCAGACGCGACCTTGTCCATCAAGTACGAGGCGCAATCATGGTAACAATCATGGGTATCTTGAATAGTGTTGTGGACAGGGGAATCAAACCCTAAAGAGCTAGCAACCCTGCTCTCAAAAGACATATAAGCCCCTCTCACCAACTTGAACCCCATTGACAAACCCATCTTCTCTCCAGCTTCCATGGCCAAGGAGAGCCTCTCCTTGGCATCTTTCAAGTAAGCCTGAATTGTTCCGAACACAATCGGCTTCTTCCCCGAATTGAACACGATTGCAGACGAGTACGTGAGGTAATCGATCGCTGGTTGGACGGTCGTTTCCTCTGCATCGACGGTGACTCGCACGTCCAGCTCAGCACACCTTGTGCATAGCTTGAGGAGCCTCTGGTTTCCGAGATCGAGATCTTTCTCCTCGTCGGGTGTTAGCGGGTCGGGTTGTTGTCGAGTGTGGTAAAGAGGGCTTGAATTGGAGAAGATTGGTAGGGTGCTCTGTTTCCATGGGAGTTTGATTGATGATGGGTGCTTTTGTTCCCACCGGAGGAGATCGCTTACTCTCTGGAGCAAAGGGATTGGGTAAATCGCCGAGATTTTAACGATCACACAGCTCACCTGCAAAAAACGCGCATCGAAATCGGTCAAATTAGGACGTTTGATAAAGAGTAAATTTGGATGTGATTTTAGGGCGCAGGGCGAAAAAACAGAACATGTTTGGAAACAGAGGACTCTGTTTTTGTCTTTCTTCCTTCCCTCCTCCATGGATTACGAAACAAACTCCGATCATCGAGATCGTCAACGGTCTCGTGCTCGCCGGATTCTCACGTGGGTCACATCTCACACGTGGCAACGAACGATTCCCGTATTTTGCGCCTAATTACATCCCAATTCTCGCGAAACACCGAGAACAGAACAAAATTCACAAGCAAATGATAACAGTAATTAAAAGGAAAAAAACAATTCAATCATGGTGGACTGAATCTTTTTAGAATCTTGAATTGAAAGAATCTAAGGAGGTGGAATAAACCAGAATACGAAATTAGAGGATTACCGAAGGAGGAGGAAGAGTTTTGGTGGATTCAACCGTTTCCATAACAGCATCAAAATTATTATCACAGGAGGCGTTGTCATGGGCATGCTCCAACCCGTAATTGAGCATGGATCTTAATCCGGAGCTCCATATACTCCGGACGGTCCGACCCATCTCCGTCACATCCTCGCCGGCGACGAACTGCTCGTAGAACGTTCTCTTGGTGACTCCGAGGATGATATTGCGGGCGATCGGAGTATCCACGAGCTTCGATCTCATGACCCACATACCCAAATCGACAATCGGGTCACAAGATACCATTTTAAGAATCGACGTCGATTTTAGAAGTTTACCCGTCGGCACGGAGGAGAAGAGCTTGGCATCTTGGAGGTCGAGAACCTCCGGTTTGGGCTGCGGAGGCCGCGTGAACGCCGCGTTCGGGTCGGGTCCGAATTCGGGCTGGGGTAAGGTCACGGCGACGGAAGCCGGTGCGGATTTGAGGATCCGGGCGAATTGGCGGTGGCGCCGGAGGTGGTTCTGGATTAGTCTTGAGGATACCCGGTTGGCCATTCAAATCGGATTCGGTTTTTTTTACTCCTCTTCTTTCTCTCAAAGCTTCTGTTTGGATTCTGAGATGTCTGGGCCCGTGAGTGGGGTAATTTATAGAAACAATTTATTTCTTTTCTTTTTAATTATTACTCCGTATTAATTGTGAAATTACATTCGGTGACTTGGACTGAGGTGGATGGATAAAGCCATAAAGGCGAGAGTTGCCTTGCAAAACGTGGATATGTAAATTTCCTAACATTTTATGCTTCTTATTACGACTTGACTAAATATAATTTTTATGGAAACATTTGACTCTTGACTATAAAATTGGTAATATGAGCGTTTGACAGCTGAATTTGAAATGCGACGGTGATATTTGATAAAAAGAGAATTTATTTTAAGTCTAAAGATGTTCAAATTCACACGCTTCATGCTGGATGAGTGGATTCCACCAAGGAAATTTTCCATAAATAATTTTAAAAAGTGATTTATACGGAGTAGTTTACTAAAAATAGTCCTTTTTTCTCCACGTTCATTTATATTTTTAACGATTTGTCGTTACGAGACAAAATTTGGAATTTTTTCAAAATATTTTTTAAAGTAAAAGAATTGAACCCTAAGTAAAAAGTTAAACTAATGTCAAAAATGAATTATTACTAAATATTAGGGTTTAGAAAAATCCTATTTTTAATACTTGGAATTAGTCCTTGTTTGGTTCGGGATTTATTTCCCAGAAAGTATAAATTTTCCAGGAAGTGGATTTAATTCATGTGTTTGGTTCATAAAATAAATACATGAATTTACTTCCCAAGAATTTACATTTTCTCCAAATCATTAGAATTTCATTTACAATGATAGAGTATGTAAGATCTACTTTCTACGTTTTTAAATGAAAAATTTCTTAATTTCTTTATTTATACAAAATCACATAATTTTAAACCAAACATGATTCTCTATTTTTCATAAATTTTAATTTCTCAGAAAATTAATTCATTATAACTACAACTTTCCGTGAAATAAATTCTCACGTTAACCAAACCAAACGAGGGGTTATTCTATGCAATAAGACACGTGTATGTTAAATGTTAATCGGTTTGGAAATGCTGACTCATTTAATTGAGTTATGGTCAGATATCGAATCAAGAGCTTTGCCTTAAATTAAATGTTTCTATAAATAAAAACTCGGAGTAATAGCTGCAAAACACAAACGGTGGGGTGGATTTTATGGTTTGACTAGTATATGGGATAGTGAAAACATTGAATATCGGACATGCATAAAGGAGGAGCAATTCACTAATTAACATTTTGATATGGCTAAAGTTTATTGGGGCTGAAGTTGAAGTAGGATTGAATTGGACTGAAGTTAATTGAAAGAATTTAAGTTGGGGGTTGAATTGAGCTGAGGCTGGGGCTGAAGTAGGGGTTGAATTGGACTGAAGCTGATTGAAAGAATTTAAGCTGGGGGCTGAATTGAGCTGAGGTTGAAGCTGAATCTGATGGCTGAAACCTTAGGACGCGTTCGATATCAATGACTTATCCCGACTTAATTTTAGATGAAAATTACAAAATTACCCTTAATTTAATAAATTTGTGAGGGTATCATGTTTTCTCCAAATTTTGATTGTTTCTTCCTCAAAGTTGGTATAAGGCCGATACTTTAGATTTCGAACCACCATTCACATACATAAAGCTTCACTAATCCAATTTAACCATGATCATAATAATATTGAAATATAGATTAGCCTATGTGGGACTCGAACCCACATCCACGTACATAAAGCACGTTGCTCTACCATTGAGTTAATAGGCTTGAATGTTAATCCTAAGGTTACAATACAAAGCAATTTTTAAGCATACAATATATATATATCCCCTAAGGTTACAATACAAGAATTAAGATCGATCACATTAGACATTAAATGGTAATATAACCAACATAATTAGCATACAAAAGAAAACAACCCAAACCAAGGCAATTTAACACTCCAACTCAAACCATCTTCATTGCTGATCATTTGTCACAATAATAAATCACATCTAGAATGAGCCTGACAAGTTAAACATACAGATCTCCAACAGATAAGCATCAAAATTGAAGTTAAAACAGCTGATTCCACTGATCAACTCATGCAAAAAGTCAAATGCATAATTCACAGCTAAAAAACCCCAATTTCGCAATTATAATGCAATCTCTAGCAATCACAATGTGTGCATTGACAACTTGCTCGGTTTCCCTACACCAAAATTACAGAATGACGCTGGACAACTGAGTGCACATGTGAGTCTTTTTTCACAGGAAGAAGGCCACACGAGGAGAAAATGACTATCCACTTAACATGAGAACAAGTTTCTACTATCACTTGAAAACTTAGCAAAGATCAGAGAAATGGGAAGCATACGAGTGAATCTCATGTACACTCTTAGAGAAGAACCCAAGAATATTTGTGTAGCAAAATACTGATCCAATTTGCAATACAGTGATTCGTTAAATTTGTAAGATTATTTTAATATGATTCTTGAACATGACAGCAGCAGAAGATCAACAACCAACTTGAGTTTATCAGCATACAAGACAAGACAAAACTCAAACGGATGAATTCATGCATTTCCTAGCTGAATTCATCCCTAAACAACATCAGTGGTTATTCACTAATGCCACAACACATAAAGAAGTCTGTCAGAATCATGCAGTTTTTAAATTGACCACAAACATGTACTCTACTCAAACACAAAAGTTCTTCAGTAATTTATCCATATCTTCAACTCATCAGGGGACATATTCAAGATTTTTGAGCTAGAGAAATGACATTTGCAACAACACAGGACTATGCAGTAATGAATGGCAAACATTCAAACCTGCTAATGACTCAACATTCAAACCTACGATGATGGACTTGCTAATGGCAAACATTCAAAACACAAGACTAGTATTCAAGTTGTATGCTTTTGACTTGCTACTGACTCAACATTCAAACCTGAGATGATGAAGATCTGCAAAGAAGAAGCACATATGATAACAAATTGAAGCACAATGTCACTGCACTGAGCAAAGAAGAATATCTGCGAAGAAGAGATATGCGAAGTAAAAATCTGCGAAGAAGAGAGTGACCAAGCATTATTTTCTAGGGTTTGTAAGATCTGCGAAGAAGAGTTATGCGAAGACTATTAAAATATGCGAAGAAGAGAGTGAGCAAGCATTATTTTCTAGGGTTTGTAAGATCTGCGAAGAAGAAGCTTTCAAGAAGAGATATGCAAAGAAGAGAGTGAAGAGAGCGAAGAAGAATACTTACAGATCTGCTCGACCTCGCTTCGATGGCTGCTCGACCTTGCTTCGATGGCGGCTCTTATGTGCAAGCTTCGATGGCGGGTTATGCAAGCTTCCAGATCTCGCCTCGAAGAAGATGACAGCTCTAGAAGAAGATGTCAGCTCTTGAAGAAGATGGCGAAGAAGATGGCAGCTCTCGCTTCGGGGGCAATGTGGAATTTTTTTTCATAAGACTCATCAGATAAGTCCCATAAGTTGGAGGATGGAGATGGATAATTTGGTGTGATTTCAGTCCCCATAAGCCTCCATAAGTCTCCCATAAGCCTCCTCTGCACCGAACGGGTAAAAGGAGGAAGATGATGCTCCGTGACTGAAATTTGGAAATCAGCCGCATAAGCCCTCAAAATAAGTTGTGCCAAACGAGCCTAGAGGTCATGTCCACAGAGCTTTTTATTATTATTATAATATATTTTAATACAAATAAATTATTTTTTACAAATTGAGTTTATCAAATTTTACTACTCCCTCCGTCCCTTTTTGTTCTTCCTAATTTGACATGGCACATCCGCCGATGCGGGTTTTGTATCGTTAATATCTCTAATTACATAACCCTAAAAATTATAAAATTTTGATATTATCAAAGTACTCGTTGAGACAAATCAAACAAGACCCCACATGACTATATTTTTTCTTATATATTGGAAGAAATCTTGAAGATTCTCTTCAATGGTGAACAGTGCCCAAAAATCAAACAGGAAGAAGAAAAAGGGACGGAGGGAGTATTATCTCATTTATTGATGTATGGTGATTATATATAAAATGTCCAATTTACTTTCACTCAAAAAAATATGTATATAGGCACACATTTCTTGTTAATATATTTTTCGCGTATTACTTACACTAGTGTAGTACCTGTGCCGTGCACGGTATCTGTTTATTCTTTCTTACATTTAAAAAAAATAGTATATAAAATTATGTATTTAATTGATATAGAAATATGTAGGTAATGATCATTATAAAAGTAGATGAATGCTAATGTAAAAAATGACTAATTGAATACAAAATATTGAAGAGATTAACAAAATACATTATTAAAAGAGAGGTGAAACTCTCCATAACTTTATTAATAGTAAAATTAGTTAAGTAGTTTTGAAACGTGGATAGTCATATCCCTAACATCTATACTACTAAAACGATAAAGCATAATCAAAATATTTATCTAATACATAAAAATGAAACCCTAAACATAAAATCTCGTGAGATATTCAAAATTGCTACAAATTATGAAAAACTTCGTTGTATACTACATTGGTAGTAGTATTAGATCTTTTTTTGTTTTTGTCCCATATCAAAATCTTCAAATCTTTCTTGCTAGTAACTCTTGATGATGCAACACAAAACTGACCATGAGGGATGCAACATAAAACTGACCATGAGCAAAAACAGGACGTAGAAGATACAAACCGACATTTGTAAGAGATTGGTCTTGGCTATTGTTTATCGTCATAGCAAAACAGACACTCAAGAGAAATTGTCTTCGTTGAAACTTAAACGGGTATGAAGTGTTTGACGGTGACATGAGCATGCGAGGATTCAAAACTATATGTCTAATATTGTAGTTAAAATAGTTCTTCCTTGTATGACATGATTGTCGAACTGCGTGGTTATCAATCTTGTGCCATTGCATAAACTTGAAGAATGGTCAATATTTCAAAGCAGCATAATAAGGACCTTAACCTTAGTTTTTAATACATGATTTGGGACACCAAAATATCTAATACTTTTCAAGTAGTCAGAAGTATAAACACTTGCATCATTGTCTGCAATAAAACCTATATTGCAAAGGCTATCCGAATTGATATAGACTTTTTCATTACCTGGTAACAAAGACAATATATAGTTATTAACTCTATCTACCTCTTCATGTGGTGGTGCAAGAATTGCTCATTCTTCAAAGTATTTTGGAGACAATTGATTGTCCAAAGAGAGGGATAAACAAACTTAATAATTGCTGGAATCAAATCTAAGTCATAATCCTTCACCAATAGTTCATCAGGAATTTGTATTTGTGCTTCTCCATCTTGTTATCGCCTATAGTACCATCTTGGATATCATAATCAGATGTACCTTGTTGAATCCTCGTGTTTCTTGTCAAATTAAGAATTTTGCAATAATCCCACAAATAAGAGGAATTAATAGTGGCAAAAATAATATCTTACTTGCTTCTTTTGTGATAATGGGTAGGATTTGCCTAAAGTCTCCACCAAATATTATAACTTTCCCTCCAAAAGGTTGTACTGAACTAATGGGATTTGTAGCCCATAAAATATCTTTTAAAGTCGTGTCTAATGCTTCAAAATAGAATCTATTCGTCATCGGAGCTCATCTCAAATAATAAGTTGGCATCACAAATCAATTCAGATAGTTTTGTACCTGAACTTAAGTTGTAAAGTTAACAAAACCATAAATTGTGAAGATGATCAAATTGTATTAACTACGACCAATAAGTACTTTAAAAATAATAATAATAATGATAAATTATATTTAACAAATATGTTGTGAAGATTAGGCCCATATGAAATTTGGTTTACAATTATGTTAAAGTGGGTTATTTATTTTATAGAGTTGTCGTTTGAAGATAAAAATACATTAGGAAAAAGCATATATATATATCATAATATAATATAATACATATATAAACAATGCACTTGATAAATACAACATACTATATGCTCTTTAGTTCGTATAAATTGGATTTAAATGACTTTTAATACTCTACGAAATACATTAGTTATGGAAATTGGTAAGTAAACTACTACAACATAAACACTGGATTTATCTTAATCGACTTCGAGAGAATCTTTTCAATAATATTTTATATATTATTGATAGAAATCTACGGTTTTAAGCAATTTGTGAACTTGATCGTAAAAATATTGTATAGCTTCAATATGTAGAAAAATTATAGAGAAGATTTGTAAAAACCATAAGTGTTTTAAGATGATATAGCAAGATTAGTTGATATATATTTACTTACGCCATCAAATAAGATATATGAAAAGTAGACTTTTCTATCTATTCAAGATTACTTAGGAAAATAAAGGGTTAAAAACTCCCTACGCATATAAATTGAGATTCTCTAATAAAAACCTATCTTATTGGTTGTGATTACTTACTATAATAAAAACTTATCTTATTCTATACATGGAAAATAATTTTTAGTTTTTTCGTATCTTTTCGGAACATTTTGCAGCTCTTTTAGTTGATAATCCTTTTTTATTTTTTTCCTAATAGTTGGATGATGTAGTGGATGATCGTTAGATGAGTGATGACATGTAGGCAAATCAAACATGGTGGCAACACATAAGGTTTTGGATTAGTAGATATATAGTAGATTACACTCCGTGCTTTGAACGACTTTAAAAAAAGATTATGCATACCAATAATATGTTATATAAAATAATTGACATGAACATAAACCATTATACTTATAGCACGTTTTCACCTTTGTTTTGTATAAAGTTTACTTTTAGCGACTCTAACTTCCGGATCCTAGTCTTATCTTTTTGTCGTCCATTTTGGAAAAGATTAATGTTAAAAATATTGCAGATTTATTTTCGCATAGTGCATAAATAAATATTACAGAATATTATGTGGTCAATTTTGGAAAAATATAATCAAATATTACAGAATATTTTTTTATACATTTTGGAAAGATTTTATTACAAATAATATTCGTATGGCAAGTGTATGATTCTATTACCGCAAAATTTTTATTTTTAAAATAAATCTAAAAAAACACAAGCTGCCACATGTCCAATTCAATATCGTGACGCTATGTGACAACTTAAAATTCGGGCTCATTCTAGGAGCGCCACGTGACTCAGTCGGTATTTGCGTTTAGTAGTTATATAGTAGATTAATAGGCTAGTTTGATCAAACTGTTAAGTCTTTCCAGTTTATCTTATAAGAATGACTTCAAAAGCACGGACGTACACATGCATTTTAATTTCAAAAACATAATAGAATATGTATTAGTAAGTGTGAGTATACGTATAAATATTTGCTCAATAACGAACCATGCTAACTGATAAATAAATTTGGAATGCCGTTGTTTATCCTCAACCACTAACTCACCATCTCATAAGTAAATTGAGTAGATAACCTAAAAGTCAAATGACATCATCACTATAGGAAATTTATCGCGCAACAATTTAAAAAATAATTTTTTTCTGTGGGTCTCTATTGGTAAGCTAGCTAGAACGCACATACATATTCAAAATTCACTACATGAATATCCCGACCACAATCAATTCTCAATTCTGTTGTTTTAGGTAGGATATTTAAATATTTAATGACATATTAGAATAAAAAGGATCATATATCATATATATGATATTAATATAGTAAGAGTAAAGATATAAAATTATATCAGATATGGTAAGAGAATGTACTTAATCAATATTATGCTGGATAGGCAATATTGACAGATAAGAAGGAAAAAAGATCATGATCTTAATATATAAGGTAAAAATATATTTTATAATACATATATTACAGAATATTTTGTTGTACATTTTGGAAAGATTTTATTGTAAATAATATTAGTATGGCAAGTGTAGGATTCTATTACTATAATTTTTAAAATAAATAAATCTAAAAAAACCACAGGCCGCCACGTGTCCAATTCAATATCGTGATGCCACGTGGCAGCGTAAAATCTGGGCTCATTCTGGGAGCGCCACGTGGCTCAGTCGGTATTTGCGTTTAGTAGTTATATAGTAGATTCGATCAAGATAATGCATACTTATTGCTAAATTTGTAAATTATCAATGCTAGTCTTTAGGGGTGTTCATGGGTGGACCGGACCAGATTTTCGGACCGGACCGGACCGGAAATGACCAGACCGGTAAAATTCCGGTCCGGTCTCTGGTCCACCATTTCCCCAAAATCGGTTTCCGGTCCGGTCCAAACCCGGAAAAAATCCGGTCCGGACCGGAAGACCGGAATTTAAAAAAAATATTTTTTTTTGTAATTTATATGTTTTATATATTTTTTTTAGAGATTTATATGTATTTTTTGTAGATGTTTTTTTAAATTTAATAAGTTAGGAGTATATATGTTTTATAAATATTTTTTTAGATATTTTTTTATAGATTTTAAATAAGAATTTAATTTTTTTATTTTTTAAAATTAAATCCGGTCCAAGACCGGACCGGACCGGATTAAGACCGGACCGGACCGGATAGGTCCGGTCCGGTCCGGTCTTCGGTCCACATATGCCCAAAAATCCGGACCGGATGAACACCCCTACTAGTCTTGCATCTAATTTGAATTAGTATAGGTAAATATAGTAGCATTAATAACACCTTTTTTTTCTAAAATATTGATACAACTAATTTTTACATAGGATAATATAGTGTTTAGATATTACTTGAAAAAATCGATAAGGTTTAACAATTGGACTATATATATGAAAATAAATAAATACATGTATAGGTAAATATGCAACTAAAATTTAAATAAAAGAGTATGGCATGTTAGATCTCACATTGCATTTAGATCACGATAAGTTATTTAAATTGATATTTAAAATGATAAAATTTCTTATCCTCAATTTTGAATAGTCTCGATCTTACCTTTGATTTGATAAACTATACTACCTATATATAAAAATTCTAATTATTTACATGAAACTTTGACATCAATAAAAACAATATTTTTCATAAATCTAAATAAAAATATAATAATAATTTGTCTTGATTTTTTCCTTTAATACTCCCACATTAACACATTATCTCAACCCTCTAATCACCAACCAAAAAACACACTTTTTCACCTTAGGCTCTTTTGTTAGTCATTCATCCCTCTTTCGGCCTTCTTATCTGTTGAGTACTTGAGTTGTGGCATGTGACCAACCAATCTCTCAAGTCCTCTTGATAACATAGTTAATATTTAATTACGTTGATTGCAGTAAATTAATTAGGTTGCATATTATAACAACTTTGAAAAACTTTTTTCTAACCGACCAAAAAAAATAAAAGGATCTCTTCTAGTGTTTACGCCCGTGCTACGCACTACTTATTTTATTCTAAAACAAATTATTTTTTGAAAAAAGAGAGCTAAACCACAAAAAAAAGGAAAGATATTTTATAATCTTCAGCTCATTTTTTAAAGATCTGTTTAGTAAAATTAATATTTTTTAATTATAAATAAGAATAGAATATTTGTTCTTAAATAATAATACTTAGATGAGTTGATTCATGAATTCTTCCGTAGAAGTTTCTCATAAGTCCTTTATTGTACAAAGTGAAAATTTGACTACTACTACTATATTTGACTATGTTTATTTAAAATATTATATTAGCATACATTTGTTAAGTTTGTCCATCCTAAAACTCATACAAAGTACAAATACGAATACATATATATATATATATTATTTTGTAATGGTCGATTTTCTTTAGACATTTCAGTAATTATCTATTTTTTAGTAGAATAATCTAAAGCAAGTTTTTTAATGTAATAATTTTGAACTTTGGAAAATCAAATACATAAATATATACGAATATAATATTTGTAAAACGATTAGTTGAATCTACAAAAAGGTCATACCTTCTTGATTGCAGATGATTCTAGCTCATGTACGGTAAACCGTAAACCTCAAATAAAGGCCTATACGATGTATGGAGACTCATTATGCAATATGTGCTCTCTAAAACTAATTTTTACCTTGATGACAATAACACATTCGTCAAGTTTCTTCTGCAACCAGTCCATATAAAATTTAACTGCATAAGAAGAAATCTAATAAAATCCATTGAGAATTTCAAATAAATAAACCATGTATAATGAGTATCCTAGCAAAACGCACATTCAGAATGAAAATTTAATTTAATTAAGGAATACAATAATTTGTTAGCAAAATTATGACTATGTAATCGAATCTTATACATTTTTTAAGGAAAAAATTTGATTTTTAGGTCGTATCTATAAAATAGAGAAAGAAATACATTAAGAGATTTATCTTACCATGAAAAGATGTGGATTACTGATCATATGTTGTTACCTCATAACTTTTGTCTGAATTTCATCCCCGAAGCAGACACCCTTTATCACCTACCATTTAAATAGACTACAAATGATAAACGAAAAGACTCCAATTAATTACTTTTTAACTGAGAATAAAAGAGCAGTGTTAAGTATTTATAGTTTTTTTAACATAATATTTGGAGTTACTAACAATTAAAAGAGGAAGTTTTCCGGCCTTATGTTCAACATTGCATGAATTAATTCTTGTGTAACTTTTCATTGATGATTAAGGTGTTATATAATTAATATCACATACACTCTAAAAAAATAGTCTTTTCATAATCACATTTTATATTCACGTTGATTGGAAAATTAGAAAAGTGGTGGTTATAATTTTTTTTCTCAAAACCATTACTCTTCACATATCAACGTTACGACTTACGACCGATGAAAATAACATAATCATAATTAGTCTATATAACACTAAAAGTTAGTTTTTTTATCCTAATAAATGCTTCAATTTATTGGGGTAAAATTTTTATATTACATATGAGGTAATAGATCGTATGTTTTTTTCCAAATTTTCACTCAAAATAACAAATTAATGTATTTTCACTATTATTATTATCACAATAATAATTGGTATGTCTATCATAAATATAATGTAATATTTTTTATTTAATAAATGTTATCTTTAATAGGAATTTTTCATATAATAAAAATGGTCATATATTATCGCGTTTTATTTAGTATAGTTTATTCAAGTTGTTGTCATAAATTGAACTATGATGAAATTTATAAATTTTAGTTTTCTAATTTGATATAATAAAAGTTCAACTCTAAATTTTCTTCTTATTTGAATTACATAACATAAATACTTTATCAAAATTATTAAAAATCATTGGTATAAAGA
This sequence comes from Rheum nobile, assembly GCA_027886185.1. Taxonomy (NCBI): domain Eukaryota; kingdom Viridiplantae; phylum Streptophyta; class Magnoliopsida; order Caryophyllales; family Polygonaceae; genus Rheum; species Rheum nobile. The sequence goes on along the minus strand of WOAB01000616.1, from coordinate 141,997 downwards.
TAAACCAATTTTTAGTAAACAAAATTAAATACTCTATTTAATATTAATCACAATCTATCTATATATACTACTAGTAGGTTGATCTCGTGCTTCGCACGGGGCAAAATGTAAGTTTTTTCTTGTTATATATAAATATTGAATTTAAAGTAGTAAATAGTACTTATTTCGTTCCATAATAGACTGCTTGTTTATTTGTCATGTAATTTAGGTTCAACTTTTTTAAGTAGGATCTACTTGCGGTGAGAATGAATAATATCAACTATGTTGTAAGATTCAAGTTTTGAAATTTGGAAAAGAAAAAGAACCGTGGGTATAATCTACTATATAAATACTAAACGCAAATACCGACTGAGCCATGTGACGCTCCCAGAATGAGCCTGAATTTTACGCTACCACGTGGCCTCACGGTATTGAATTGGACATGTGGCGGCCTGTGGTTTTTAGATTTATTTATTTTAAAAAATTATAGTAATCCAAATAGCAAGGAGTAAATACGTTATTTTGTTTGCCAAAATTGAAAGGATTTTCACTATGATCGATATCTGTTTAATTTTGGTAAAAATATCTGCAGTATAACGCCATGCATGTATTAAATGAGCACAATTATAAAATAATTCTAGATTGGAAAATTTACATATAGGGTACTGGTAGCTCAAAATTCTTAACATATATAATGCATCGTGTAGATATACTAGGGTTTTGTATACAAAAGTTATAATATACCGTCGAAATTAATATTGGTTTGATTAGTGCACCCAAAACATTAATTTCTCATAGTTTACTACTTTTCTATAGTTATTTTGATTGACAACCAAATCTACTATATAACTACTAAACGCAAATATCGACTCAACCACGTGACGCTTCCAGAATGAGCCTGAATTTTATGATGCGTCACGGTATTGAATTGGACACGTGGCGGCCTGTGTTTTTTTAGATTTATTTATTTAAAAAATTAAAAAAATATAGTAATAGAATCATACACTTGTCATACTAATATTATTTACAATAAAATCTTTCCAAAATATACAACAAAATATTCTGTAATATTTGTATTATAAAATATACTCTTACCTTATATATTAAGATCACGATCTTTTTTTCCTTCTTATCTGTCAATATTGTCTATCCAGCATAATATTGATTAAGTACATTCTCTTACCATATATGAGATAATTTAATATCTTTACTCTTACTCTATTAATATCACATATATGATATATGATCCCTTTTAATCTAATATGTCATTAAATATTTAAATATCCTACCTAAAATAGCATAATTAAGAATTGATTGTGGTCGGGATATTCATCCAGTGAATTTTGAATATGTACGTGCGTTCTAGCTAGCTTACCAATAGAGATCCATAGGAAAAAAATATTTTTTTAATTATTGCGCGGTAAATTTCCTATAGTGATGACGTCATTTGATTTTTAGGTTATCTACTCAATTTACTTATGAGATGGTGAGTTAGTGGTTGAGGATAAACAACGGCATTCCAAATTTATTTATCAGTTAGCGTTATTGAGCAAATATTTATACATATACTCACACTTACTAATACATATTTTATTATGTTTTTGAAATTAAAATGCATGTGTACGTCCGTGCTTTTGAAGTCATTCTTGTCAGATAAATTGGAAAGACTTGACAGTTTGATTAGACTAGCCTACTAATCTACTATATAATATAATCTACTATATAATAACTAAAGCGGAATACCTACTAAGTCACATGGTGCTCCTACAATAACCCAAAAAAAAGTTCGCCACGTGGCGTCACGATATTAATTTTGACATGTGACAGTCTGTGGTTTTTTTAGATTTAAATTAAAAATCACAAATTTGGAGTATCCTACAATTACCTTAAATTAAAGATCAGTCGGAATAAATTTATATTACTTTATTTCCTTAATTAATATATTCCCACTTTATTCTCGGTAAGCTAATATATGCAGATTTGATATGAAATAAATATACCGATCAACTGTATGATTTTGTAAAATATTAGACATGCATATCTTATACAAAACCAACACAAATGTGCAATGTACCTAATATATGGAGATTTGCATATGCACGGCTGGTTACAAAACCGTGCAATAGATGCAATGTACCTAATATATGCAGATTTAGCATAAAAAACTCAACATGCTATGCTATGACAAATAGCACACAAACTAAACCTGGTGACAAATACACTTTTGTAACCAAAACAAATGCTGCAAAATTTAACCTACTGGAATGAACATGTTGCAACAAATTAGCCTGATACACATTTCTAAACCAAAAAAAATCCGGCAAATTTGAACCTGCTGGATTGAACAAAAAAAAACATGCTGATTGAACCACAAATGAACTTGCCCCAAAAAATGAATTTACTACACTTTCCTAACCAAATAAACTGGATTGCCAAAAAAAATGACAATACACTTTATTAAATGCCTCAAAAGTATAACAAATCTACAATTTCCAAAAACAATCGTGCAAATTTGATTACAAAAAATCCAACTGCAATATCTGCACAATAAAATCAAAATCCTAAATTCAACATTAATAAATGATATTCCAAATATACTGCAGATTTCAAAAATGTAATAAAGGATACCCAAAAGTCAGCAATATATTACATATCCATGTTTTCCATAAGTGTAAAACCAAATATTTTGATCCTTTCAGCACGATCTTGCAACATAAGTTCAATGCTTTTAGGGGTTATAAAACTACAACTCCTCCCATAATATCAATACAAAACAGTTGAACCATATCAAAACTACGGTTATACAATCGGTTGTTCATCATTTAGCAGGTATGTGGAAAGAACTAAACTTATTTGTTTGCAAATATATTATATACTGATTATTATGCACTGATTGATGAAAATAGCCAAACTGAATACTGATTATAATATTATGTATACGATCTATACGATTTAGGTGTTTGTTAATATTAAGTAGTTATTAGAAAACTGATTACAAACTAATTTTATTTCCTAAGTCTGAAATGCACAAAGATGAGTTTATGAACACATATTTTTAAATTACCGAGGATATGTTAAATGATGTCCCCATTTCTAGCATAATCTCATTACTTATTGATTTAGTTTGATCATTGCTAGATAGTTAAGTGTTGTGCCTTTCAGAATGTCTGACGTCTTTTGGTCACTTTAGCTACTCTTTAGTTACTATTTAGCATGTAATAATAATTTTATATAATTATTCTTCTGGTCACTTTAGCTATTCTTTAGCATGTAATAACAATTTATTAAAGCTATTAAACTGAATTTATTTACTACACTGGATAAGGCACAAATATTAGAATAAACTGAAAGATTCTAATGTTTGACAAAACTACGGTTACAAAAGATTCTTTAGCATGAAATAATGTTTGACTTTGCAATACTTACTACACTGGATAAGGCACATATATTGTAATAACATTTTGTCTCTTTAATGAGTAATGAAAGATAGTCTTAATTTTAGTATAGGAGGAATACCTTTAGATCTTTCAGTTTAGGTTAGGGTTTAACTCTTGGCTTATGTATCGAGTACAATCCCACATGGAATTCCTATAACAAAATAAATAAGTTAAGTACATAATAGATTTAAAAATTAAATTAATATAGTATGATGTTAATTTTAAAGATAAATAACCATGACCTGGAAGTATATCTTGAATCAGAATAAGAGATGTATCCTGGATTTCATATGTTGAAACCTGTAATTGGAAATTATTTAAAATCAGTAATCACACTACCAGTTAATTATGATAAAGATAGGCTAAATTTATATGGTACAAGCACTACCTTGCAGAATATGATTCAAAGTGAACTTCACATTCTGATAATCTGTCTTCCAGTTCAGAACCATTTAAAAGTATAGGGTATATTTTCAGATCTATAAGGAACAGTTTGAAAGTCAGTAATTATATTATAAGTTAAGAAGCAAAAAAAAATAATCTAAATTGAAATGACAGAAGGACTACATTGCATACTATGATCATATTGAACATGAAATTCCCAATGTAATATTTTTTTGTTATCAGGGACAACTCGTGTGCTCACATGCAATCAGACAGAATAAACAATTGCAAAGAATATGAGATATATAGTAAGTTTATTTCTTTATTCATATTTTTAAATATGTCAATTTGGTTTTATGAAATTGTAAATATACCTATTGGGCCAATTAGCCCATTAAATGTTAGCATCATAAATATATATACTTATTTTATGGCCCAAATAGCCCATTAATAGTTTAGTAATATGAAATGTTAAATTTTTTGACTATGCAATTTTTTAACCTGTCTTCTTTCAATCAAATGTTTTTACTAATCAATTTTTCATTATAGCCAAGCAATCATACTATACTTCTCAAATTTATGTAGCTAAATGTATAATATTTTTGAACAATTAAATCACATAATACAAGTGATTCATATACCTATTGGGCTTTAAGTCCATTTATTATATAAAGGGCCTAATTGAAGTCAGGCATGTAACTGGGCTTGATTTAAAAATATAAAGCCTATTATTAACCCAATTCGATGTATGTGTTATTATTTTCAGCCTATTCCAATATTATTTTGGCCCATATGTCCAATTACTATTTATAGTTTTATTTTTAATATTAAAATAAATATTTAGTATGTACAAAGTTGTATTATTTAAAAGTGTTTATATATTATTATAAACTTAAAATAAATGATTAGTTTATATATTTATTTATTTTGTCTATCCCCATATGAAAAACTACTTAGCCAAATTTTACTATTAATAAAGTTATGGAGCGTTCCGCCTCTTTTTATATAATATAATTTTTTAATATCTTCAATATTTGTATTCAGTTAGTCATTTTTTATATAAGAATTTCTCTACTTCTATAATAGTCATTAACTATATATTTCTATATGAATTAAATATATAATTTTAATATACTATTTTTACAAATGTAAGAAAAAATAAACAAATCTCGTGCAAGGCACGGGTACTACACTAGTAGAACTCTAAAGACATGAACTCTTAGAAATTCACTAAAGAGTTGCAGACTCACGTAGGTCTAAAAGGATAAGCCAATTTTTTATATTAATTTTCATTTAGAAATATATATTGTAGTTACAAAGTTTTGGATGCTTTGAAGTTGAGTGTTAAAGAATTTGAATTTAAATATGAATATATATATGTATATTAGTAAAAAAGTTAATTAAATTAAGAGTCATTAAATATCCAATCTGTTGGAAGGGTCGCTTCAACTATACCCATGGTTACACCTTCTACAAAATAAACACACTTTCGTATAACGAAAAATACGACTAAATTACACATCATTGTGCGAAGCACAGGTCATGGTGGATGTGTTATGGTAATTTTTTTAGCTATGTTTTATAGATTATGATTTTGATTATTTTAGTTATTATTAACTGATACAAATTTCGAAGGTGATTGACTTTTTTTTGCGAATAGTAAATAAATCGTATAATTCATTTTATTATGTACGCAATACACAAATGAGATTAAGTACCACAATTTTTCTCATAATATATTAATATTGAGTAGAATTCAGGTTTTGTCGATCCACATTGTATTTTTTTTATTATGGGAATATCAGTGTATTTATAACCATGCTTTATTGTAAAATAGTGTTGTTTAATTCATATGAAAGCTAGATAGTTCTATACGTGATTCAAATGGGTTTAAAATGTTATTATTTTGTGCTTATATAATACGTAACATTGCATTAGTTGTGGTAGAATCTTATAATAAACAGTAAATCATAATTTTATAAAGAAGACGGATCATGCGCTTTGCACGGGTCGATGACAAATGTTATCATGATTTGCTTGATATGTAAATGAATATAATATGATAGTGTTTTAGCTATGTTAAGGTATAATTGTATGTATGAAGCTTAACACATTTAAGTTTTTTTTATATTGAGGTCACACATTATTTTTGTTTGGAATTGTTTGATTTGATTAAAATGTTTTATAATAGTTTAACAATCACGGATTGGTGGTAAAACGTTTTATGATTGGACTTATGAAGGGGTAACACATTTATGTTAATTATAAGTTATATTTGATTTTTTATATGTTTCTTGTATTTGTTTCGACATTATTGATAATGTATTAGCATAAACTTGTAGAGGTTTGTATATTTGTTACCTAAATATTTGATCGATTAATTTTGATGTGGGCTATATAATTATTTATTTATTAAGTTGCACTAACCCACTAATCAATTAACAATTTTTTTAAAAGATAGTAGAGCCATTTTTTGGGTTTTTTGGCTGAGATTTTTATATCATATATGATATATATAGTGAGATGGTTTTGAATAGTTAAGATTTTTTTTATAAAAAAATTAATATGTTTTACTTAGTAAATAGCATAAGGAGTTGCATTGAATTTATTAAAGGGAAAAAAAAGCAGTAAGTGTTTAAGACCTTTTTATTTATTTATTAATGGATGCTTATCAATGAATTCAAGGAGTTCAGAAAAAGTAGAGAGATTAAAATTGTGTATTTGATTTATATTTAAGGTTTGTCTAGTAAGTATAAGGCAGAATAAAATGTATGATTGCATAATTAAATTCATTTAACAATTTACGCATTTTTTACATAGGTACCCAGCACCTACCCTTTCCCTCTCTCCTTTTCCATGTCCTGCTTAAGGATGGGCATCCGGTCTGGTCCGCAGTAAACATTTTAATATATGAATCGTGGACCGGACTGGAAAGACCAAATTTCATAATTTTTGACATTTAAATTGTTTGATTACGGTCCGGACTGTAAAAATTACGTTTCAGACTGGAATCGGATCGTAAAACTTACGGACCGGACCGTAAAAATTATGGACCGAACCGTAAAAATTACGCCAAAAAATATATATTTTAAAAAATTTTACGGTCCAGACCGGACCGAAAATATAAAATCCCGGACCGTTACGGTCCGATATACTTTTGCCCATCCTTAGTCCTGCTTGCCACCCCTAGTACCCTCGAAAGAAGCATCCATGGAGTTTAACGCAGATTTGAGCCACAAACTGTAATAGTCGTACTTATTAATTGTTAAGAGTATATGCCGGTTGATGTTGTACATCCTTTAAACTTCTTCTAATTTAAATATAGGTGTAATGACTGGTACATCCGTTTCACTTGACTCTCTTTCTTTTTCTCTTTTTTTTGGGTTAAAAAGCTTACTTATTACATAGACATAAATGGTTAAATTTTTATAGATATGTTTATAGATTAGAATTCCACGTAATGTCACTTTTTATGTAATTTCTATTTACTTATTGGTTAAAAATAAGGTGAGTTATTACTACTACATAAATTTTAGAAAAAAATTATAATATTTTAACTTAATGATTATATTATTGATAATTATGTCAAAGAGTAGAGTAAGGTTCTGGTGTATATATAGTGGCAGGTATAAAGTGAATATTTTTTAGAGACGTCTGATGAAGCAAGCCGGTGGCTAAGATCAGGACACGTCACACAATCAGAATTTCAATAATAAGAAGCGCACTCCAGTCCAATTTCATTTACGGTGACATCATTCATAAATAACCAAAAAGGCATTGCCCTTCCTCACCCTAACAAAACAAAGCGAACCCCCAAAAATTCCACTTTATTCTTTGCCTCCCGATCCAAACTCTCTTCCGTATCCAAATCTCTTCCAAAATCATCCTCCATCTGCCAAAAGAACGATTTGCACAGAAGATTTCGTGAATTTGCACAGAAGAACATCCGAAAAGAACGAAACGATTTTGAAGAAGATGTACATGGTAGAAGGGGGAAACGTTTCGAAAGGGAAAAAAAATCCTCAAAAGCTAAACAAATTTTTTGCAAAAAAGACTTTATTGAATTGATTTCTAAAGTGCATGAATTATGTATAAGAGTGGTTTAATAAGAGTTGTATGTGCATAATTATGACAGTTGTCTTTCTATCTTTATTTCTTCCTCACTAGAATTCCTTAATGTTATGGCTATGATATTGAAGTGGCATGACTCCAAATTTCGGGTTGCTTCACGCATAACTCGGTTGCTTTATTAGTGCAAATGTCTTTTAGTTTGGTTGTCGTCTTTACTAGTAGCGCTAGCTAGCTAGCACCATCTAAGGGGCCTGAGAAATGACTTATGATTGCTATTTTTGGCTCTTTACAGGCCAAAAGCACAGTACGTGATAAACAACAATGTTGTAGCTGGTTGATAAAAAAAATGACCATGTATTTTATGCTTTTTATTCGGGTTATGCAAAAAGCCATTGCATCTCCATCTGCTATATACCATTGGCTCTTGGAGAAGTTGATAGCCAAATAGCCATGCTCTGTTGGTGAAGTGGAGATTATTGAGCACTAAATCTAGCTTAGGGGCTTCAAGGGGACCCAGAATGACCCTACTTGCAATATTTCTCCATTTTTTTATTATTGATTTTTAGTTTTTCTTGGTAGTTTGCGTTTGAAATTATGCTTTGTACGTCTTGTCCATTTGGGAATCTAATAATATAGATCATATTTTTTGCTCAGGTGAGGATGGATGTACGTACTGTACAACTTTGTACCTTTTGTGTGCATGTGAATTGTGAAAGCGTGTTTTGGACACATTACATTAATGCAAGTTTCTCACATAGCAATAACGTTGTCTCTTCTTCCTGATAGTTGGCTTCATTCTATGATTAAGGTTTGTTTGGTGCAAATCCATGGTGAGAAACTCATTAATTTTACGGTGGTAAATCTCGCTCGTAAGACTCAACCGATAACAACATGATTCAGGCAAACCATCTTACGCTGATTGGCTTGACCTAGTGGGTTGGTATGGTTAATGTGGAACATGAGCACAAACTCTGTTTAGGCTTGTTTTTGGGGTTGGATTTTGACAACAACATAACAACACACTAAGGAGAGGCTTTAGTACTACTCAAAATTGTAAGGTAAAATGGTAAGGAGTTGTTGGAGACCGTTGGTCGGTAGTTGTGAAGGCCAAAAAAGATCAAGAGCACAATAGCAATGGTAAAATAAAGATCCAAATATTTTCCTCTATCAAACATAAAAACCCACAAAGTGCATATATAAAAGAAAAAAATGAAGAAGTATCCAGCTCAACAAATGAAGAAGAATCAACACGACCACCACCCACGACACTTGATGCAGCATAATCAACAACAGAGGAAGAAGGCCTAGTTGGAAATATATACAAAAGATGAAAGTGCACAAATAAGGTACAAGTGGTGCATGAATAACAACTTTTCGTGCAAGGAAATATTTACAGTCTGTGGAAGTGCACAAATAAGGTACACACAAAACGAAAGCAAAAAAACAAATTATCCAAATCACAGATTGAAAGAACAAATTATCCAAATCGAATTGATGAAGTAGGGAGAGAAAATAAGTGAAATAATTATACTGGAAAAGAAAAGTAATTTTGGATGAGAAAAACCAAATTGACGAACAAACCTAATTCACAACCATGAAAAAATTCGGGAGGAATCAAAAGAACAAAGTTCGTACACAATTCAAAAGCAACGAATTAGAAGACGGAATGGAGAGAACGGTTGAATACCTTGATCCATGACGACGAGAGTGAAGCAACAAGGCAAAGAAGCAGATCAACAATGGCAGACTCGAGAGGGAGAAGCATATAGAGTCCATTGAAGAAGGAGAGGGTAATAGTGGAAACAAATAGAAAGTGGAAGAAATTACAAGTATGCCACATTCCTATATATAAATAAGGATTAATATCAGTTATTTGATTAACTTGATCTAATAGTTGTGGAAGCTCTCTATTTTACACCCCAAAATTCCTCCCTATATGATCCAAACTCCAAAGGAGTAAAGTAACAAGATTTTTTATAATGTGTGTCTATTGGAACACAATAAAAATTTCATATATAGCAATAATAGTTTTTAGTAGCTTCTTTAACTAGGGAATGATTTATTGTGCAATGAGCCAGATTTCCAACAACTAGGCCCAGTATTATGAAAGAACGTGGTAATTAATACTCCCTCTGTCCCGAAAAGATTGTCTTGTTTTGACCGGGCACATCCGTCGAGGCGGGTTTTGTATCGTTAATATCTCTAATTACATAACCCTAAAAATTATAATTTTTTGATATTATTAAAGTACTCGTTGAGACGAATAAAACAAGACCCCACATGACTATGTTTTTTCTTATATATTGAAAGAAATCTTAAAGATTCTCTTCAACTATGAATAGTGTACAAAAATCAAACATGATGAACATTATGGGACGGAGGGAGTAGTAAAATACTACAATCCACCAAATCCTGTCAAAAAAGTACCCTAGCTATTTATTTTGTTCTGGAAATAGCTTTGCCCCTCATCAATCATCATACGAGAATTGAGCTAGTATAATCTAAAATTTAATAACTGTTCTTGTTGGAATATAAACGTTCTACAAATAAAGTTAGAACCTCGTTAGACTTATGTACTGGTCTTTCGACGCTTATGCGCTCATGTCCGCACGTCCCCAGTCATTGGGTGTAGGTACACGAACTTTCATAGTTCTAATTTAAATCAACTTATGTAATTTTGTTATAACAAGAAAAAATGTACACCATGAAATCGGAGAAAAATGTAGATGTGGAGAAGCATTCGACAACGAGAACAGGAAACCAGAACTTAAACGGACTTGAAATGTATTCCACCTTCTATGAGTCATCCCGTGTTATTCCCGCCCACCTTCGCCGGGAGAGAGGGGCGGATCACTGAATCACTAATGGGCCCGAAAAGGCCCAACAACTAAGCCCATTGGGCTATCCCAATAATGATGATACACACATTCGATCTAACTCATAACCTGCTTGACAAACAAGTCATTGCCGATGAAGCAGAAATGCTATATAAATCCAGCTAAACCCTAAAACCCTTAAAAAACCCTAAAATTCTCAATTTTGATACTCTTCCTTGAAATGGCATTCTCAGTGATTCTACGGAGGTCGGTTTCTACGGCGGTTCCTCTCGCCGCCCGATTGGTTGGAGGCCAGAGATTCCGTCATGCCTCCGCCGTCTCCGCTCTCATCCGGCGCGGAACTGTCTCCCATCGGCCTAACGCCTGGCTGGCCCCCGCCACTGGCTTTACCAGCCGCCGCAATTACTCAGCCTCTACCGATAAGAAGTTGCTGGAGGTGATTGACTCGGAGATCGAGTGCGCTCTGGAATCAAATGAGCAGGAAGAGGTACCAAATAGTATTCTCTCTTCATCTCTATTTTTTGTTTGCTTCTGATAGCAGCACTTGTACAAGAGTTACACAGAGCTGTAAACTACGTATACTCTTCAATATGAAGAACGCCGATTTGTATGCTTCATGTATTGTCAGGTTGTATTTTGTTAGGTTTAGTTTAATGATTTCAGTGCTTTCTGCATTGAACTATTTTGTATATGTCTATGTTTGTTATCTTCCATGTTTTAATTGTTTGCTCAATGTAAATAAAGTGACACAAATTCTGTAAATATCATCTTAAATGAAAACCGAACCATCCCTTCAGGGTGGTTTTTACAGTTTCTATCAATCTTGAGCATGACCTCTGCAAGGATAGAGCATTATATTAAATTCTGCAATTTTCTCTGATGATGTATCTTGTATTGTAGTTTAATGAGAGGCTTAAGTAAGTTTTGATTTGGTTACTTTGCAGGCCGTAGAGGCTCCAGAGAATTTCCCATTTAAAATTGAGGACAATCCAGGGGAGAATATTGTTACACTTGAAAGAGAGTACCAGGGTGACACTATTACAGTTGAGGTACACATGCCTAACCTTGTGACTGGTGATATGGATGATAATGACAATGACAATGACGAGGAGAAGAACGCTGAGTCAAGCGTGCCTCTCATTGTCAAAGTTGCCAAGAAGAATGGAGCTGTCATGGAGTTTACTTGCACTGCTTTCCCAGATGAAATCACCATTGATGCCCTCTCTATGAAGAACCCTGAAATCTCTGAAGATGATATTGCCTATGAAGGCCCTGATTTCTCGTATGTCTCTAGTCCATTCACCTCATCTTAATGACTCATTTGTCAATGGCAAAGGCCAGAAGTAATATCTAACCTTCATTTTCCCTTTTTGGTTTTTCTTTCTTTTGAAGGGACTTGGATGAAAACCTGCAGAAAGCATTCCTCAAGTACCTCGAGATTAGGGGGATCAAACCAAGCACGACCAACTTCTTGCACGAGTACATGATTATCAAGGACAACAAGGAGTACTTGAAATGGCTCAATGAACTTAAGTCATTCGTGAAGGCATGAGGACTGTAGGCTTCTCTCTGATGAGAATATCAAAGCTTTTGAATTGATGTTTCCTATAGCATTATGCTAGTGTGTGAGCACAAACAGATGGGAGTTATATTATACTGTTCTTCCGGAGCCGCTAGTATCAAGTATTAACATGTTAGTGAAAGACAAGTCGTGGAATTCTGCTCTCCCTACTTAAAAAAATAACAAAAATGTTGGTCATAGATTGAAGTTATTCCCTATTTTAGGTGTTTTAAAATCTATTGCCCTTTTGCTTTCTAGTTCCAACTGTTTAATAACCCAGTTGTTGTAGTGGAGGACCTGAAGGTAATCCATGTGCACAAAACCCTGTAAATGTAATCCTTCTTTTCCAAGTCATGATGCTATTTCCACGAGTTAGCCAACATAAAAGAATAGGCAGATAGTTATCACACCTATTGATTGATTAGAAATTGGTAGATCATGGATTTAGCATATTCATCCGCAAGGATCTTTATTGGTCCACTGTCCACTCCCACATTCTCAAGAGTCTCAACTCTCAACCTTAACAGCCTATCAAAAATAAAGAGCAAAATCATACAAAATGCAATAGGGGAAGAACAAGGAAATTGAAGAACTTCTAAACCTCCCTATTCACACACAGACAGGAAAGTGAAGTCTTCTAGACCTAGAACGAGGAAGTTTAAAATTGCAAGGCCACATGGTTGGATGTTATGCTCATAAGAACCATACAAGATGCAATAGCAAATTGAACAACTTTCTCAGCATACCAATCACAAATCTAGAGCAGTCAATGATGCAATCTGTTAGAAGTTGGGTGTTGTGGTCATGAGAAGCTTAAATTTCAATACTTCCCTTTGATCAACCACTAAGAAGACACTGTTCTCAGACCAAGCATTTCTTATTTACTCTCATGGGAAGAACAAAATCTTGATGAAGAGTCCCAAAACAAACTGCAATACAGATGCAGCCGCCAACACCATTGTAAGATCATTCCCTTCCACAAAAGACCTTAGGTTGAAGGTCACAAAGCAAGCTGATGCCCCACTAGCTAGGAGTATGATAAGCCACCGGAGAAACTCAACAGGAATGATCAACAAGATCTGCAATATTGTCCAATATGACGTATGAGGATAGAATCATACGTAATACTTAAGAACTTGTGGCATCAAATGTGCCAAAAACAAGCATAGTCAATGTGAAAAATAAGTCCGATAATGTCACAAGTCAGAATGTAAACGGTTCAAGAAACAGGACAGTGCACTTACACTGCTCAGTACAAAGATGAAAAGGGAGTACCCCCACATGCACCAGAAGCGCACAAGATTCGCATTTGAACCCAGATAACGAATCAAGAAGAAAAATGCCAGGGGCACCACAATTGCATAGCCGTAAATTACTCCAACTGCCAGATTCACGTAACTAACGTTAAAGCTCCATGAGGTACTGCTGTCGCTGACCTTTTCAATCAAGTAGGTGGCGAGATTCCCAAACGCAGCAATCATAAACACTAAGGTAGTAGAGACCCAAATAAGCCCATAGCTGGAAATTATGAACAGTCAGCGTTCACACTAAAAGGTAGTAGTAGCACAGTATCATATAGAGACTTAAAAGAAAATTTACGAGGAAACAAAAACAATCCATGCATTCAAGTTTTTTCTTAGAGATTAATATACACTATAACTTGGTAGGAGTGTTGGCATGCAATTAAAACAGTTGGAACTTGGAACTCACAGATCAGGGTTGGCATCAATCTTGCTGAAGAAATCACCACTGACAGGATCTAAGGAGCTTATCAATCTATTAGTAACGACATCCGTGTCCACGTTGAAGTACTGTGTGTATGATGAGATGGTAAAAACTCCTTGCCAGGTAGTAGTTGAGGGTTGTCCACCTCCATCTGCATAAGATTGAGATGGTAATTAGCATTACAACTGCAGATTCATATGCTTGATTGTTTTTTCAACTTTTCACACCAAACATGTTTGCATTATTAGATTTGTATCAGCAGCTAGAAGCTCAAAAAATGCTCTGGCTTATCTGTGTTGAGAGACAAGAACATCGACACTTATTTTAAGCACGAAATCAAACATAACTTCTAGATTTAAACAGAAAATTTATCAATTACCACTTGGGCCTCCAAAACTCTCGTATCCTCTTCCTCCGCCACTATTCGAAGGAAAATTTTGTGGATTGGCTTCAGGAGCTAAACATCCAAGAGTTGAATCCCCCAAAAATCAAATTACATCAAAATAGCAATAAAATAAAATCAAAATGGGGCCAGGTGAAGTTGCTCATACCAACATAATTGTTGACCTTCTTTTGATCGTCAACAACAGCCTGTGAACATACACAGCCAAATAAGCCCCTGTAGATAAACTTTCATAGTATCCATTTTGTTTTTTGGTCTCCCAATCAATTTTAAGAATTAATCTAAAAACATATCAAGACCAAACATGCTAATTATGACTTAGCAGTAGTTATCTGCACATGGGAGCAATAAACCAAGGCACAAACACCACATGCAATTGAACTTGCCAAAAGAAGCACAAAAAATCAAAGTAGCTTCATGTTATAATCTCGCTATTCTCTGAACAGCTAGAAAACTCCTTCTATGTTGGCCTTACCCTACATAATAACAAAGAACACTGCAGAAGTTGTCACACAAATTTGACTTTGCATTCAGATTAACTACCATTCTTTGCCCATTTGAGAAATTGAGAAAGAACTGTATCAAAATAGTAGTACCGGGCCACCGGCACAAGCCATTTGCGGGGACGCTGGAGTCAAAAATTTACAACTCTTGAATCCCATAGTATCCAAAATTTGAGAACTCAAAGCCTCAAATGAAATTCCACACTAAACACAAACTTTCCGATCACCTAACGCAACAAAAAACAAGCCTGAAATTGGAGTCTATTGATCAGCTAAAATTTCATTTTCAACCGGACAAACGTACAAAGAATTGTTCCATAAAAAAAAAGAAATTGAATACTATAATTCATTACGAAGCGATCATTCAATTAAGGCAAACGAAGCAATTGAGAGAGAGGATACTCACAGGAACAGAACCGAATAAAAGGCTGGAACTGGAAGAGAGGCCAGAGTAAGACTCTTCATCCATTGTAAACGACAAATGAAAAAAGATCGGCAACCACAAAAAGAGGAGAATTTCAACTCTTACGAGAAAGAACCTTTTAAACTCCTAGGGACTGAGAGCTCGATCGAGATTCGAGCTGCTTGAAGGCGTAAACCTGGTTAATTTCTTTTCTCGTGCTTTCGCTTCCATTGTTTACCTGTAAAGCGATCGGCTTTTCTTCGAGAAGACTTTTGCCGTTTTGCCTGTTATACCCTCACAAAAGCACGCGCTCTTGTGGGCGGTGTAAAAATTCATGTAATGTTATAAGCAAACTGTAACCAACAAGTCTGGGTGGTGTAGTTGGTTATCACGTTAGTCTCACACACTAAAGGTCCCCAGTTCGAACCTGGGCTCAGACATTTGTTTTTTTTCTAAGATTTTTCTTAGAAAAATGGTAGCTTTGTGATTTTAAGAAAAATGGTAGTATGTACTGAACAGAGTCGTTTTAAGCAAAATAATTGATTTGCACTTTGCCCACATAGATGAATAAATCAAAGTGATGAAAATGTGTGGTTTTATCATTACTTTGGTATGTTGACGTCAAACACTTCCTACACAAAATGGTCCAATGGAGAGAATGACAGCATTTGAAAGAGATTGATTCATAAATCAACTTCACGATAAAAATTAACAATATGTTAACATCATTTGTTTCAATCAAAACAGAGTAATAAAACTTGAAATTAATATATCTAAAAAGAAGAAAAAGATTATCACCATCATTATCTTCTTCTTTGCTTGTTGAGTAGTTAGTCATACATTATACATTTCAAATGAGCTTTAAAACACCAAGTTCCTCCTGTATCACATTCAACCATGGCTTCTCCATGCCATTACACCATTTCCTCTACTCTCCTCCTCCCCATCATAATAATCCTCTACTTCGCCCCCCACCTCCCTCCCTGCATCTCCACCGTCGATCACGATCACAACCCTCATGACGATATTCATCCATCGTCTTCCACCTTCTCAATAGATTACCAAAGAATGCTCTCCACCTTCAAAATCTTCTCCTACGCGCCGCCGCTGCCGTTAAACTTCACCTCCTCCGCCGCCCTCTTCCACTCATCTCTCCTCTCAAGCCCCTTCTTAACCACCGACCCCCTCACCGCCTACCTCTTCTACCTCCCAATCGCGCCCAACATCCGCACGCGCCCTCTCGAGCGCGTCATCTCACGCGTACGCTCTTCCTCCCCCTTCTGGAACCGCTCCCTCGCCGCCGACCACTTCTTCCTCTCATCCTGCTCACGCGCCGCCGCCGCCTCCCCCAGCTCCAGCGCCCGCAACATCGTCGAGCTCCGGAAAAACGCCGTGCGGGTCACGTGCTTCTCCTCACCCGCCGGTTACTTTATCCCCCACAAGGACGTGTCCCTCCCGCCTTCTCCCCTGACCCGGTTCACCCCCAATCGGACCCGGTCCGGTCAAAATTACAAATACCTCGGTTTTTTAATGTTGACGGGTAGTGTTTCTGTGCGGGGAGGTGCAGAGTTGATCAAGGGGTTAAGGGTTGATCCGGAGTTTGTGATCGAGTCTCGACCGTTGGATGACGTGGCTGCTTACGGTGAGAGGCTGGAGAGTAGCAGGTTTTGCTTGTTTGTGTACGAAGAAGAGGTGGTGGGTTTGGGTGAGGCGCTGGCGTACGGGTGCGTGCCCGTGGTGGTTACTGACCGTCCGATCCAGGACATGCCGTTGATGGACGTGCTGAGGTGGCAGGAGATTGCTCTGTTTGTGGGGCCGGCGGGGTTGAAGGAGAAACTGAATGAAGTGGTGGTTGGGAAGAGGTACGGGAGGATGAAGAGGTTGGGTGTGGCGGCGGCGCAGCATTTCGTGTGGAACGACCCACCTAAGCCGTACGATGCGTTTCATATGGTGGTGTATCAGCTGTGGCTGAGGAGGCACACCGTTAGATATGCCACTAGTCGTTGATGTAGTAATGGCTTGTTTGTGTCCGTTGGATTGGGAGGAATCCACAGCCTTGATGTGCTCGGTTTGACATCTAGTTACCACGGCCTTAATTTTTGTCAGCAATACTCAGTCAAATTAATGTTATGATTTTCCTATTATTAGGCTTTGACTTAGTCTTGATTAGTTGTAACTATATCTCTCACTAAGGGAGAGAATATATTCCAACCAGTTACATTACCTTGTATATATTCTACTTTCCATCAATAACAAAGTAAGTAATTCTCATAATTCTTATATGGTATCAAAACTTAGGAAGATCCTATCTCCCCACAAAATTCACAAATTACCGTTCTTTCTTTCCCTGTCTTCCTACAAAAACTTTGGTTGCTTTCTCTCCAATGGCAACCGACCTCACTTCTACCCTACCCAATCCCTACGAAACCTTGTTCAACTCTCACACATCATCAAATTAACCCCAACCAACTACCTCAACTGGAAAGTGCAAATTCAAGCCACGCTCGAAGGATATGGCATGTTCGGCTATCTCGATGGTTCGCACCCTGCTCCCGTTGAAATGCTTCTCTCCGTCGACACTTCGCCGATGTCATCCCCTAACCCGGCCTACCAAACCTGGCGTCGCCGGGATCGCCTTCTCTATGGCGCTATCCTTGGCACCCTGACGTCTCTTGTTGCTTCCCTGGTCACGCAAACATCCCTGTCCTCTGAGATCTGGTCTCTACTGCGCCAAACTTTTGCCAAGGCGTCTCGCGGCCACGTGAAACAACTTAAAGACAAGCTCCAGTCCATGGAAAAGGGATCACTCTCCATCACCGCGGACCTACCTGTCTCCATCGGCAGCCCTGTGCACGCCGAGGATCTCACCGACCATGTGCTCAGAGGCCTCGACGAACACTACCAGCCGGTCGCCGATGGGGTCAACGCCCGGGAAACTCCGATTTCCTTTGAGGAACTTCACGAGAAATTGATTCAAAGGGAACTTACTGTCAAAGCAGGCACCAAGTGCAACCCGGGCCTGGCCATTGCCCTCACTGCTCAGACCCGTCCCGCTCGCCCTCGCAGTCGCACAAACACTGGCTCCGGATCCACTCATCATGCCTCACTCAGTGTCCTGTTTTCCGATCCCAGCATCCGACCCTGGCCCCGCCCTCCTCCGCTCGCTTCCCCGCCCCGGTGAATCAACCTACTCCCCAGGCCCATAACCTCTCCACTGCTTCCGCCACCAACCCTTGTCTCGCCTCCCACCATGTCACAAATGACCTCAACAACCTAGCCTTGCACTACCCATATAATGGTCTGGACTCCCTCTCTTTATGGGTAATGGTATGGGCTTAACTATAAAGCACATTGGTACTCTTAAGCTTGCTCAATTCAATTTACCAAATGCTCTTTTTGTTCCTGCCATGAATAAAAATATATTGTCTGTTTCCCAATTTACCAAACACAACAAATACTGCATCATTTTCTTATCTGATTGCTTTCATGTGAAGGACCTTCAAACGGGGACAACAGTACTTAAAGGCCCTTGTGTCGACGGCGTATATGTCTGGCCCTCCTCGCCTAATCCCACCGCCAATCACCTCAGCATCATACCGGCCGCCACCTGGCACCATAAACTCGACCACCCATCTGCCGCCGTTTTCACGTTCATTAGCAAGAATTTCAATTTGGGTTTTTCAAATTTTCTACAATCTCGTTGTCACTCTTGTCACATTAATAAAAGCCACAAACACCCGTTTTATGATTCCACTATTATGTCTACACATCCCTTGGAAATAATCTTTTCTGATGTATGGTCTTCCCCCGTAGTTTCATCGGATGGTCTTCGTTACTATTGTCTCTTTGTGGATCATTTTACCCGTTATGTTTGGCTTTATCCATTGAAAAAGAAATCTGACACGCGACAAGTGTTCATCAAATTTAAAGCCCTCGTTGGAAATTTCTTCAAACACAAAATCAAAATACTTTATTCCGATAACGGCGACGAATACATTGGCCTACGCCCCTTCCTTATCTCGACCGGAATTAGCCATTTCACCACCCCATCTCACACACCCGAGCACAATGGGCTCGCCAAACGACGCCACTGACACATTGTAGAAACCGGCCTGTCCCTTCTGTCCCATGCTGGTATGCCGACGCCAGATCCTGGCACAGGAGGCAAATTAAAAAAAAAAACCTCTCTATCTCCAACAATTATATTCTAGCTCTACGCAGGTATCTGGCGTACGCCAGATACCTGCGTAAAGAAATTTGGTCTACTATGCACCCCAGATTTCTGCGTAGAGTTTTGTAGTGCGAAAGGGCAAATAACGTAGTGCATATAGTAGCAGCCAAAATTAATTAATTTTAGATAGTAGTATAAGAGATCTAAATAAATATTGATGATTACAAATTTATATATTATTTTTTTATTAGGTTTTATATTTAAAAACTAATACATAAATAGGCAACACTCTTTTTTTTATGTTAAATTTATTTAATATACTATATCCTTTTTCAAAAGTTATAATGATAATATCAGCTATGATGTATTTTAAATATAAGCTAAATTTTATGTTAATATGTAAGCATTACATATCAAATTTTATGTTAAGAAATAAGTGTCAATGAAAAAAAAATCAATAAAATATTTACTAGGAGGTTAAGATATCATTTTATCTATTGTACAAGGCCTATTATAAATCATTTATACTTCATTCCATCGGATAAATCAAGGTTTTATCTCATGCACTCCTATAATAAAAAGCTTGACAATCGGACTCCAGCCCACTTGTGAGACCACAAAGGATTCACACGCCTCCGTCTAATCCCTCTCACAACAAAATGTAAAATCTATCCACAAATATTAATGGTCGCTTAGCCCTCCCTTCAAAAACATCCTAGATCCGCCACTGTCTCCCACTAAGAGAGAGAATATCTCTCAGCCAGTTACATTACCTTGTATATATTCTACTTTCCATCAATAACAAAGTAAGCAATTCTCATAATCGTTATAATTTTATCAAGAATAAGGTGTCACGATTATACTTCTTATAAGAGGATGTAGATTTTGTCAGTATAATATAAATAACGTGAACTTGATGAAATATAAATTTGTTAGTTAATAATCTATCTATACTTATAAGTTGGTTTTCTCGTCAATAAATGTTGCTCTTTAAATCCTTCAAATTTGCTTGCCCTACTGCAGATTCGTACATAAGCCAGATTGGGCCTAAAGGGTTTTGTAGACTCCATAACAAAAATAAACAACCTCTTTCGTAACATTTTACCATTAATATTTTCAACAGCTAATTAATTAGCAATTTCTTAATTGAAACGGTGAACCTCCTCATCTCCCAATTAAAATCATGCATATCAAAAACTATTGAATGAATTAATTACATGTAATTGTAAACGGTGTTTGAGGGACTCCTCAATTTCTCATCAATTTGCTTATTTTTTTCTATAAAGGATTGATGGGATCACTTGAACAGCGTCCGACTGAAGTTCCTCACCACCTCCGGCACGTCAACCCCCACCGCCGGCACGTCCGCAGTGAATACGACGCCACACGCGTGTACGCGCTCTCTAAACTCGCCAACGTCTTACACACCAAGGAGCTTTCTCAAAAGGTGCTAATTATTTTTTAAATGCAATAGTTATTTGATTATTCACTGCTAAATGCTAATCAATGGCTAGATATGTAGAAGAAATTGAAATTGGAAGTGAGATTTGAACCTAGGGGAGGCACCAATGAGGATGAGGTTGGAGAAGAGGTCGAGGCAGCGGATGGGGGCGAGGAGGCCAATCATGGCGGAGATGGAGTGTCCGACGTAGGAGCAGCGGGAGATTGAGAGGGAGTCCAGGATGGAGGGGATGTCGTCGGCGTACACGTCGAGGGTGGTGTAGCGGCGGAAGTTGAAGTTGTCGGGATTGACGATGCCGGCGCAGACAAGGTCGTAGAGCACCACCTTGTAGGACGGCGTGAAGTAAGGGAGGACGCGCTGCCAGCCGGACTGGTCTGTGCCGAAGTTGTGGGCGAACACTAGGTAGCGGTCGCCGGAGCCCACCACACGGATGTTCATCGCGTAGAGCAAGTTAGCTGGGAAACCGGGTTTTCTGCACGCAAATTGCATTTTTGAAGGAACTTGTCCTGTCATAGTCTCTTTAAAGAGCTTCCTGCACAGTTCTTTTTTCATCAGAAACAGTGAAGAAAATATTGATGATTTCGTACTCTATAAATCAATTATCAAGTGCATTGAGAGACTTTTAAAGGGTCTGTTTACGTTGTATGTTGAATATTCTGAATGTGTAAAAAGCTTGCAGTTTGAGCTTGATTCAAAAGAGGCTTCTACCTCTGGTTCTCCAGTTAGAGATTCCTCTTCAGTACAAAGTACTAAAAGCAGGATAATAGACATGGAACTGGATGTGAACAACGAGTCCAGTGATCCAACAATCAATGCTAAAAGTGCTACTGATGTTTCTTCTTCTAACCTCAGGTGGAAGATGGACATCATATCACTTATTTCAAGTTTTTCCCCTGTTTTACCAGTTCTTCCCTGTTTTACCAGGTTAAGGTTGTAACACCCCCGATTTATATCGGTTGTGCCACACGCCAGTGACCTTAGACATTACTGTCCAAAGCCACCCCATGCTTTAATCGGAACAATTAAACTTAAATACGTAAATATATTAACTGAAAGATTAAACAGCGGAAGACATTTGTATATGAAACTCGACCCTTTTATATTAAAAGATCTCTCATCAAACGAGAGTAGCGTTTACACAATAGAGTAAAATCTCAGCGGAAGACTTATAAATTACACAGCGGAAGACTTTTAAGAATCAACCTAAAACATGGCTAGGTTATAAAGATATATTAAAGTAATACTTAACAACTTAAAACACTGACACTTAAATCTTCGTCTGCAAGCCTCTTCTTCTTCTTCGACTGGTTACTTCGACTTCGGGAACCAACCAATGATGTGCCGTATAGGACGGATGACACCAGCCAACCATGCAAGGAATAAAACCCGGTTGGTTAGTCTAATGAAAGACTATGCAAGGGTGAAAACAGAATGGTTCTAGTGATCGTAACCGTTTACTATCATTGTTCCTCGAATAATAACTGAAGGAACGATATATAACCCGAAACTTTCACGGAATGATTAATATTTAGATATGCACTGCAGAGAAGACTCCCAAAGGAAATGAGTCTTATGGGAAACATACGAAGGAAAGACTCAAAGAGATTGAGTCTTATCGAAAAGTATGACAAGTGTTTGGGAACCTTATAATTTCACACAAAAGTTTAAAAGCGACTTGGCTATTTGGGTCCACGACCAACCTCACCGCTTAGTGCGAATCCAGATTGGAAAGAGGACTTACTCTAACCGAAGCCCAGACGAGTTTCCACGTTGTACTTCTCGCCCAAGGTTCATTAATTATGTGTCTAACCACACTTATCTTATTTAATTACAAAACGTATATTATTGTTAAGGCTTTTAATATTATCTCGAGTAACTACGAACCTTTATGATTTCGAGTGACTACGAACCTTTATAATTTCGAGTGACTACGAACCTTTAATACACAGGGTGACATTATGTTCACCCAAATAGCACTAGCAAAGTGCTTTAACACTTCCGATCCTTAGAGATGGATAAGAAGCAATGGGTCACGATCTTAAGAGAATTATAAAGAAACGACTATTCTCACAAGGAATATCGTTCCTACGAATACTCGTGCTATTCTAGCATTAAAATTTTAAATTAAATCCACAACAAAACCATTACGGTCATTAACAAGTATAATAGCGTTGTTTCTAGCAATATATATAACCTACAATAATATCATATTTTAATCACATTATTTATAAAATCTGTTCCCAAACGAAAACAACAGTTAACTCCAATTTAATTAACAATTAAAAGCAGTTGATAATTAATAGAACATGGAATGATTAAGCAAGAGCGAACCGTCACTAGCCTTAAGTAGATTCGGCGATGAATCTAGACGAGATGACTATTGTCGAAATCCTTTCCGGGGATATGGCCTATGCTTCAGATAGTTCTAGCAAGATTACGGTTCCACACGCGATCCAGCAAATAACGTTATAACTAACAAATTAATTAATATCAATTAATTTATCTGGACGAACTCAATGAATTAAATTTAATAAATTTTTATGATTTTAAATTATAAAATATTAATTAAATTTTCTTTAAAAAAAATACGGATAAAAATGGGTCGAAATTATACCGCTCGAATGATTTCGGGTTAAATTTGGACCGAATGGCTATTGGGCTTTCGGCCCAACAAGGAACTAATTAAGGGGGAGGGGCCCACCTCCTTCTTCCCTACGAGCAACAACATCCACAACAACGCAGCAGCAACGCTCCGTCTTCTCCCCCTCGTCGCCGGCGAGAGTAGCCACCAGCAGCGGCCTCGAGGCGACAACAGCGGCGACGGTGGCAGCGAACACCAACAGCTCACGATTATGGGCAGCAGCAACACTGTAACGCGGCTCGCACCAGCTCGTCGTGACGATCCGAACCAGGGAGGGAAAGAAGGTGGTGGCTCGCCGGCGGGAGAGATGGTCGAGCAAAGGAACGGGAGAGATTTGGTCAGCTCTTGGTGCCCACCAACCCTCTAGATCGGGCTCCATTTATAGTCCAAACAAGCAGGAGTGTCACCCCGACCAAGGAGCAGGCAATCGACACGACGAAGGACACGCGACACACATGCCGGCGAGGCTCGTTCTGCACACGACCGCGATGGCGGAAAATTCACCGTGATGATGGTGAAGGCCATTTCGCGTTTTTTTGTCCGAGAAAAGGTTGGGCATGGATTTTTAAACCCCGGAAATTATATGTTGTATCCAAACAAATATTCTAAGTCTCGAAAATACATCGAATGTATTTTATATCACTCAAAGAATTATTATGGAGATCAAGGATGTTATAGAAAATCCGAATTCCTCTGAAAGCGAAATAATTACTGAACGACAGTTGAGAAAATTACACAAATATCCTTACTAAAAATGAGGGGTATTACAAAGGTAAATTCATACACATTTGTAGTTCATTCCTAATCAATCAAGAAATCTTTATATTGAGATCAAAACTAAACAAGATGCATGTGATTATGAAGAAGAATGACATACCTATATGATTTACCTAGAAATTTGGGCGTAGGTCCACTAAGATTGTTGAAGGATAAGTCCTGCAAATGATCATATAAACCCAAAGTTAATTCAAAACCACAAAAAAATGTATCACTTAGAAGACAAATGGATGAGATGAACGCTCTCCTACATAATAAGGACGGAAAATACAAATCTGGCACAATATAAGATGCTATTGGTGGAGTATCACACAGATCTCTGACTCTAGGGATTTTCACCGCACAACGCACAAAGAGACAACCTCTAGATATGACACAATATGGACGAAAAATACAAACTTGAAGCCTTAGAAATACAAGTAAATCAAGTATAGAGCGAGTAAAGAAGAGATTTACAGAGATAAAGATGCCATGGGGGCAGAAATCCCAGAGGTCGAGAACATGAAGAAGGTAAGAAGCGCCGTCGGAGATGGAATGGTGTCCGGGTTCAACCAAACACCACGAACGTTGCAAGCCCTCCGATTTCTGAGAATCGCCAACAACGGAATCGTCAAATTTCAACCGAAGTCTAAACGCCTACGTCTAGATTTGCGGCGAGAGTGTGAAGCAGTGCACATACAGAGAGAGAGAGAGACTGCGAGAGGAAGAGACAAGATTTAATTGCGATTCTGAGGGCCGAGAAGAAGAGACAAGATTCAATTGTTTTTTGGCTTCTGAGGGTTTCTTTGGAGCTGCTGAGGGCCGAGAAGAAGCAACAAGTATCAGTTGCTTTTGGGCTTCTAAGGGTTTCTTTGGAGTTGCTGAGGGCCGAGAAGAAGAACGAAGTTTCATTAGGTCAAAATCTTCTACAATCAATAAAGTGGTGTTTTATTTATTAGGTCTTATATTTTTCTTATTTAATATTTAACTCACATACATATTAATAATCTCATACCTTTCTCAACTCAGTATTATATAAATGTTAACATTATCTTACCGACACACATTATAAATACACCTACCTAATGAAATTGTTACTCCAATTTTTTTTTTATAAAAAAGATATCTTTATTTCAAAGCATACATAAATCGTAGAAATACGAACATTCAAATATAGATATATATAATAGAGTTCAAAATACTTTGCAAATATATTACTCTATCATTTCAAAATAATATTAAACCATACGACACATGCATCTAACCAATTTTTTTTTATCCAACTTCAATGTCATGACCAGCCAAAAATAAAATTAAAACACAAAGCTGATTATAAAACTATACATTTAATTTATAAAAAAAACAATTTTCACACATAGAACATCTAATTAATCATTTATATTAAATAATAGAAAATTACACCCACTATCACTCCATGAAACGTCTTCATTATATTATTGAAGACGTTGTAACACCCCCAAAACTTAACCCTTTTGGAAAGGTATTACCGCCAGTGACCCCAGTGTTCCTTATCGAGATCACCCAAGGCTTTACCAAATAAATACAATTTATGAAATGCAATTGATACACAAAGATCAAGCATTAAATTCCAAAACATAACATTGTTGAGGAAACAAGAGTTACGGGATTACAACCCAATCCTGAATAGGTCAAAACATAGTTTAAACCAAACACAGCGGAAGACTAAGAAAGTAAGTTACAATCGGAGTTATTGTCCAAAGGATCATAACCTGATTAAAGAAATAATTAAAACATTCAAAAACCACCGCCGACTTCATAGTCCTTCTAATCTTCTGAGCTACTTCTTAACTGATGTGCCGAATCAAACGGATGACACCAGCCAACCATGCAAGGGAAAATATTGGTTGGTTAGTCTAAATGAATAGACTAGCAAGGGAACAAAGCAGACTGGTTCGAAGTAGTTGTATTAGGTTAGACTCTTCGTCCCTCGAATAATAATCGAGTACGCTTGTCAACCACCATACTCCTACTGGAATAAACAAGAGGTATGCACAAGAGAAGATTCTGAAAGACTGAATCTTCACAGAAATCGACTCGAAAGAAGACTCCAACTGAAATGAGTCTTTAAGGAAGCAATGACAAATCTGGAAAGTTACAGAATCATACAACAATGATTTAAAACTGACTGAGATGCTTCGGTTCACGACCAACCTCATCGCCTACAGCGAATCCAGATTAGAAAGAGAACGTACTACATTCGAGTCAAGACGAGTTTTCCTAGCTGCACTACTCGCCCAAGATGTATTAATTATGTGCGTCAAGGTAGCACTTATCTGATTTATGTTTCAAAAACACACATCACGTTATAGACTTTTACATGTGTACCCCACCAATAGGACGACACATCTTAGTATACGTTTCGTCGAGAGTGACGTATACCGAAAGGTTTGTGACACCAGTTAAGTGTCTTGTCTCTACACACATGTGTAAGAGACCGATCATGATCATAGAATAGTACCAGATGGGGACGAGCCATCCCGATACCAGATTATAAAGAAACGACTGGACAAAGTCCGAGTAACGTTCCTATCTAACAATGCTAACTAAACAGTTACAGCACCACAACATTTACAGGATAAATCCACATAAAGGCCCGAAAGGCGATCATAGATAATAGCGTTGTTCTAACAGATATACAACCTATTATATGATTTTCAAAACAGTTTATCAAAACCGTTTCCAGACAAACAGAATATTCATTCCAAATTAATTACTCAGATAAACTACTGATAATTAATGTAAATATGGAACGAAAGAGCAAGAGCGAACCGCCACTTGCCTTACTCCGCAGAATAGTCTAAAGACGTCACTGGATTCCAGGCTCGACACGGTATAGTTCCGACAGCACAACAACCTTCGAGTCGACCCATAAAAGGAACCCTAAGTTAGATCCGACATAAACAGTACGAATCTAAACACGACGAAAGAACACGAAAGGAAAGACGCCACGACGACAACCGACCAAGCCAAAGCCACGAAGGCGTTCTGGGCACTGGCGGCGGTCGTCGTGAAGAACACGGCGGTCGCCGTGAAGAACACGACGGTCGCCGTGAAAAACACGGCGGTCGTCGTGAAGAACACGGCCGACTGAAACGAGAGAAAACTCACCCTAAAACACGAGCGGTTTGGCCTCCTTCGACTTGCTTTGGCTTCTAACCTCCAAGGCTAACCAAAAGCTTCACAAAGGCACTCTGGAAATACACCAAAGCAACACCGGCGAGACCTTCGAATTCCGGCGAAAACACAACTCCGGCGAGAGGCGAATTTGGCAGCGATTCGGGGTTGTAGATGACCCAAAACCCATGCCCAAGCTCTGCTATTTATAGGCAAACCCCAAGGAGTGATCTGCAAATCCTCAGACGCGGCAAACGACGCAACGGCGCGCCTCGAACGACGTCGGCGACCATCGGGCAAAGCCTACTGGACAATCACGGCGGTCGCCGTATTTTTGCCTGCGGCGGCCGCCGTAAATACGGCGGTCGCCGTCGTTAGGCCTGTCGCGGCCAGCTAGAAGCTGACACGCTGACATCTCGGGCCCAACCACGGCGGTCGCCGTTTCCCCCTTTTCCCGCCCATTCGGCTTTGAACGAGCATGACGATAAATCGGGATAAAAATTATCGTACGCGAACGATAATTTAAAATTCAAGGCACCTTGTCTGTATATTATTTCACTGAGAAAAATATTACAGATATAGAGCACATTACAGAATGTCTCAAGCTACCTGAATTAAATCCGACGTACACAACGGGTACTCGGGAAAATTCCATAATTCCCAAAATAACCTTACAAAAATACGGGGTATCACATCTCCTCCCCCTTACAAAAAGTTTCGACCCCGAAACTTAGGTCGAGAATAACTCGGGAAAACGCCTGAGCATATCTGACTCGGTTTTCCACGTCTCCCAAGTAACTTCTTCGGTCCCTGACTTGGACCACAACACTCGTACCAAAGGTACGATCTTGTTGCGCAAATGCTTCTCCCGACGCTCCAAAATGCGCACGGGCAACTCTTCATAAGTACCATTAGCTTGAATCTCGATGTCCTCGTAACTAAGCACATGAGACTCATCTGGCACATACTTTCTGAGTAAAGACACATGGAACACGTTATGCACCGGGTGAGCCGATGGCGGCAATGTCAAACGGTACGCTAGAGATCCCACTCTATCCAAAATCTCGAATGGTCCCACATAGCGAGGGTTAAGCTTCCCACGCTTACCAAATCTGAAAACTCCTTTGGATGGCGATACCTTGACAAAAACCTTGTCACCGACCTCGAACTCGACAGTCCTGCGCTTCCGATCTGCATAGGACTTCTGTCGACTCTGAGCGGTCAACATTCTTTGTCTCATCAAAGCAATGTCTGAAGCCGTCCTTTCGACCAACTCTGGTCCAAGCAGAATTTTGTCGGCATTATCGTCCCAACAAATCGGAGATCTGCATCTGCGACCATACAAAGCTTCAAACGGAGCCATCTTGATTGTAGCATGCCAGCTATTGTTGTACGTGAACTCAATCAGACTCAAGATGTCCTCCCAGCTAGTCGGACGATCGAGCACACAAGCTCTAAGCATATCCTCCAGAGTCTGGATGGTCCTTTCAGACTGGCCATCTGTCTGAGGATGAAACGCTGTACTGAACCTCAACTCGGTTCCCATAGCCTTATGAAGTTCCTTCCAGAATCTTGACATGAAACGGCCATCTCGGTCCGATACAATGGTCTTAGGAATGCCATGTAAGCGGACAATCTCCTTCTGGTAAACTTCGGCTAGCTTCTGGGTTTCCCATGTGGTCTTGATGGCTATGAAATGAGCACTCTTCGTAAGCCTATCCACAATTACCCAGATAGCATCTCTCTGACTTCGAGTCTTGGGTAGCCCAGTGACGAAGTCCATGGAAATGTCCTCCCATTTCCATTCTGGCACGGGGAGAGGTAGCATCTCACCACCTGGTCTGCGGTGTTCGATCTTGACTTTTTGGCAAGTTAAGCACTTTGCCACAAAGTCTGCTATGTCCCACTTCATGTTTGGCCACCAAAACTTCTTCCTGAGATCCTTGTACATCTTGCTAGAGCCAGGATGCACAGAATAAGTAGATGAATGAGCTTCTCTCATCACCAACTGACAAAGACCTTCTGTGTCAGGCACACAGATCC
Organism: Rheum nobile; assembly: GCA_027886185.1. Taxonomy (NCBI): domain Eukaryota; kingdom Viridiplantae; phylum Streptophyta; class Magnoliopsida; order Caryophyllales; family Polygonaceae; genus Rheum; species Rheum nobile. Next base: position 112,465 of record WOAB01000616.1, on the reverse strand, counting down.
GATCCTGAAACCAAAGTGATCCATCATCCTGAACCACAAAACTGGGAGCTTTCCCATCCATCACTTCACTGCTTAACTTTACTAGGATGATGTCATCGACTTGCTTTTCTTTGATTTGATCCAGCAGTGTAGCCTGAATTTCCATCATACTCAGGTACCCTCTACGCTGGTCATACAAGACTTCAATGTCACATGACTCTTGGTTTAGCTTGGTCTGAGCAGTAAGCAACGCAACCACAGTCTCGTGCGTTGTCTTCCGGCTTAGCGCATCAACTACTACATTAGCCTTGCCCGGATGATACAACAACTCCATGTCGTAGTCCTTGAGCAACTCTAGCCAGCGGCGTTGTCTCATATTTAACTCCTTCTGAGTAAATATATACTTGAGACTTTTGTGGTCAGTGAAGACTTGGCATCTTATACCATAGAGGTAATGCCTCCAAATCTTCAGTGCAAAGACAACCGCTGCTAACTCAAGATCATGGATCGGATAGTTTTCTTCGTAAGTCTTGAGTTGTCTAGATGCGTAAGCAATGACTCTGCCCCTTTGCATCAAAACACAACCAAGGCCACACTTAGAAGCATCACTATAGACCACATAATCGTCATTCCCCTCTGGGAGTGCTAACACGGGTGCCGAGGTCAACCGTCGCTTCAACTCCTGGAAACTGACCTCGTACTTGTCATTCCAGATAAACTTCTTGTGGACTTTGCGGAGTAGATTGGTCATAGGTAGAGCGATCTTTGAAAATCATTCTACAAACCTTCTATAATACCCGGCAAGTCCAAGAAAATTGCGCACCTCCTTCACATTCTGGGGCTGTGTCCAATTAGCCACCGCTTCAATCTTTTGGGGATCAACCATAACCCCATTTTTATTGATCACGTGGCCTAAGAAAGCCACCTCTTTCATCCAGAATTCACATTTAGACAATTTAGCATAAAGCTGATGTTGTCTAAGGATCGACAAGGAAATCCGTAGATGTTCCTCGTGGACTTCTTCATTCGGAGAGTAGATCAAAATATCGTCGATGAAAACTACCACGAACTTATCCAAGTACTGGTGAAAACATCGGTTCATCAAATCCATAAAGACAGCTCGAGCATTTGTAAGCCCAAAAGGCATTACTACGAACTCGTAATGACCATATCTGGTCCTAAACGCAGTTCTAGGAATGTCCTGCTCACGAATCCTGAGTTGATGATATCCAGATCTTAAGTCGATCTTGGAGAAAACCTTTACTCCCTGCAATTGGTCCAACAAGTCATCAATCCTAGGCAAAGGATACTTGTTCTTGATCGTCACCTTATTCAACTCTCGGTAGTCGATACAAAGTCGGAACGATCCGTCCTTCTTTTTGACGAATAATACCGGAGCACCCCACGGCGATGCACTCGGCCTGACATAACCTTTGTCAAGAAGATCTTCAAGTTGATTCTTCAACTCTTGCATCTCAGCTGGAGCCATCCGATACGGGGATTTGGAAATCGGCGCCGTACCAGGCTCGAGATCAATTGAAAACTCTACGTCACGATTTGGGGGTAATCCTGGAATTTCTTCCGGAAAGACATCCGAAAATTCCCTAACTACAGGAATATCAAGAACCTCAGGTCCATCCTTCTCAGGCGAATCCAAGTAGCAAAGGTACCCGACACATCCTTGTCGTAGTAGCTTAAACGCAGCCATCGCATTGATCAGCTTGCCGTTATCAGCGTCATTTCGACCTTTGAACTTGCACACGAATTGGCCCCCGGATGACACCGTCACCGTTCTTGAACTGAAGTCGATCACCGCCTTGTGACGCGTCAGCCAATCCATACCGAGAATAATGTCGTATGGAGCCATGGCTATGCAGATTAAATCTGCCTTGAATTCCTTACCCTGAATGGTAATCGGAAAGTCGGACAAATGCTTGGTTCCCACCAAACGTTCTCCATTAGGAAGATTAACGATGAAAGGGTCGCACGATTCGTTGCACACTAAGTCTAGCTTGCTAACACAGCTATCCGAAATAAAGGAATGCGTAGCACCAGAATCAAACAGAATGCACACTGAAGTAGAGTGAAGGTATAGAGTACCTTGAGCAATCGGAGCGTTGGGTCCATCTGCCTCACGCATCTCGTACAAGCGTTGGCTCTGACTTCCAGAAACAGTTGGGGCCTTTCCCCTGTTCTGAGCAGTCGTCTGCACTGAAGGGCTAGGAGTCTCGGCAGGCTTAAACCTAGGTCGGTTGCTCTGATGAACTGACCCTTGCTGCGACTCTACTCCCTTCTGCTTCCCCTTCTTGCAGAACTTTTGCAAATGACCATCACGTCCACACCCAAAGCATGGCCTCCTCTCCTTCTGACACTCAGTGCTCTTGTGCCCAACAGTACCGCAGTTATAACACTAAACTGTACTCCTGGTCTGCCCTGACTGCTGAGTCGATCCTCCTTGCGTCATCTCCGTCTTAGCTCTGCCGGATTTGGCGAAGTTAGACGGTGGCGCAGGGCGCTTAAAACCACCTCCCTGGTTCTGATTCTGCATCGACTTCTGTCGGTTGCGCCTCTTGGTCGACTCCTCGAGAGTTACCTCCAGCTTATAGGCACAATCCACATACTGCTCCAAGGTAGAGCATGTGTGGTGCACCATTAATGGCTTGATATCCGGGTTCATCCACTCGTGGAAGTACCAGATCTTTTGAGTCTCGCTGGTGATCTCGGCAGTGGCGTACTGTAGAAGATGGTTGAACTTAGATGCCAACTCGGTCACTGTCAGACCATCAGTCTGAGGGTACAAGAACTCTTTATGCTTCTCCTCTCTCATGGCACGAGAGAAAAAGCGATCAACCATCTTGGTCTTGAACATCGACCAAGTCAACACTGGGCTCTCAGCCAAACCAGTGCTCTCCCACCACTCGCTAGCCTCCTCCTTCAGCTGAAGAGAAGCGATATGGACCTTCTCGGCCTCCGTACACTCCACGTTCCTGAACAGCCTCTCCATATGGGAGAACCAATGAGTCACTGCCACTGGCTCCCCTTTCCCGTTATAGCAGTCGGGTCTCATGGAAGTAATGGTCTTAAGAGCGCGACCATAGCTGTCCCTTGCCCTAACGGCAGTCTCCTGAATCACAGGGTTTCTGGATTCCACAACATCAAGAACCGCTGCATGAATAGGCACTTCTTGTGCTTGAGGCACACTTGGTCTCAAGACATCTGTAATAGCCTGCATCACGATCCCACGGATCGCCTCAACAGCTGCAGCGTCAAACAGCATCGGCGCCTGGGTCTGATCCTGACCTTCACGCCTCTGCTGGACGCGAGACTCAGACTCGTGTTCATCCTGAACACCTCTTCCTGCTGGTCTTGGGTTTTGGCTAGTCCCAGCACCGGCTCGAGTCGAGTTTCTCGTGCTTCTTGGGTTCACCATTTGTTTACCGATCCAATTCCAAGCATTCAATACATTAATATTATGCAACATACTTATGCAATATATCAATGTAAATAAATCACTCGGAATAGATCAACTTGGCATTTTATAGATGAACCTTCGAATTCTTACACAAGTTACACATAAGTTTATCATTCGAGCGTTAGGACAACATTGCTTGAAGATATAAGTGTTTCTCAAAGTACTTGCCGCAATACTGAAATATTACACAAAGTACAACTTGGAATACTAAGAAACGAACTACTACGATAGGCAACGCCACTCCTCCTCAAGGCGTTCCAAAAAGTCTCCCATACGGCTGGCTACTCGTGCATGGTCTCTTCGGGCTAGGCTCACCATCGAGCTCTGGCGATGGGTTTCGCACCCTGCTTGACCCTGAAGCACATAGTCCTAGCTCAGCCATAGAAAAGTATGGGTCGTCCATGACTGGTCCTCCTATTCCAGCCCTCCTCTGAGTACTGGCGATCAGTTCATCCCTCTGACGCTGCTGTTCTGCGGAGATTACCTCGCTCTGGCGGAGAATCTCCTGCAGCTCGGATTCTGACCTCCATCTCCTTGGAGTAGGGATAGGCTGAGATTCCCTGTCACTTCTCCCAATACCGTACTCGATATACAGTGCCTCCCAATCAGCTTCTGACATGGGTGTGTACTCTGGCACTGGTGACAATCTTGTACCGGGCTCCTGATTCTGCCCTCCAAGGTCCAACTCTGGATCCTTTTCTGGATCATCCTCTATGGGATCCTCATCCTCGGGATCATCCTCGATGGGATCCTCATCCTCGGGATCATCCTCGATGGGATCCTCATCCTCGACAGGATCTTGCTCAAGCATCTCCTCTTCCTCCTCCTCGTACTCGATCTCCTCGAGAATTGGTCCCAGCAGAAAGTCGTCTTGGTAAACCCCTTGTTCATACCTTGACAACTCGTCTTCCTGCTCCCATTCCTGTACTCCCTCCACCCTTGGTGGCGGCACAGGTGCAGGTCTAGGGACCATAGCATTCCTGGCTACAAGGACAACTGACTCAGGGAGAACGTGCTTGACGTCTTCGGGTGGGCTACTCGGGCCTCCAACCTCGAAACATCGCTGAGGTAACGGAAAATCTAGCCTCGGCTGATCCGACTTGGCGTCTTCCGACCCCCTACCAATAGAAAAGCAGACACCCATCCTATCAAACAATAAGGAAGGAATTAGTCTTTCTAGACATAGAAGCAAGCTTACTATATCAGACTATAAAGAAGACATGACTATTAACGGTGTTTTTAAATTCTTTTCAGGATGAAAATTCAGAGCCTTCTTTAAAGCATTTTCAAAAACGGATAATTGATTTATAAAATCCCAAACCCGTTTTAAAACATTTGGCTCTGATACCACAACTGTAACACCCCCAAAACTTAACCCTTTTGAAAAGGTATTACCGCCAGTGACCCCAGTGTTCCTTACCGAGATCACCCAAGGCTTTACCAAATAAATACAATTTATGAAATGCAATTGATACACAAAGATCAAGCATTAAATTCCAAAACATAACATTGTTGAGGAAAACAAGAGTTACGAGATTACAACCCAATCCCGAATAGGTCAAAACATAGTTTAAACCAAACACAGCGGAAGACTAAGAAAGTAAGTTACAATCGGAGTTATTGTCCAAAGGATCATAACCTGATTAAAGAAATAACTAAAACATTCAAAAACCACCGCCGACTTCATAGTCCTTCTAATCTTCTGAGCTACTTCTTAACTGATATGCCGAATCAAACGGATGACACCAGCCAACCATGCAAGGGAAAATATTGGTTGGTTAGTCTAAATGAATAGACTAGCAAGGGAACAAAGCAGACTGTTCGAAGTAGTTGTATTAGGTTAGACTCTTTGTCCCTCGAATAATAATCGAGTACGCTTGTCAACCACCATACTCCTACTGGAATAAACAAGAGGTATGCACAAGAGAAGATTCTGGAAGACTGAATCTTCACAGAAATCGACTCGAAAGAAGACTCCAACTGAAATGAGTCTTTAAGGAAGCAATGACAAATCTGGAAAGTTACAGAATCATACAACAATGATTTAAAACTGACTGAGATGCTTCGGTTCACGACCAACCTCATCGCCTACAGCGAATCCAGATTAGAAAGAGAACGTACTACATTCGAGTCAAGACGAGTTTTCCTAGCTGCATTGAACTTAACTGCACTACTCGCCCAAGGTGTATTAATTATGTGCGTCAAGGTAGCACTTATCTGATTTATGTTTCAAAAACACACATCACGTTATAGACTTTTACATGTGTACCCCACCAATGGGACGACACATCTTAGTATACGTTTCGTCGAGAGTGACGTATACCGAAAGGTTTGTGACACCAGCTAAGTGTCCTGTCTCTACACACATGTGTAAGAGACCGATCATGATCATAGAATAGTACCAGATGGGGACGAGCCATCCCGATACCAGATTATAAAGAAACGACTGGACAGAGTCCGAGTAACGTTCCTATCTAATAGTGCTAACTAAACAGTTACAGCACCACAACATTTACAGGATAAATCCACATAAAGGCCCGAAAGACGATCACAGATAATAGCGTTGTTCTAACAGATATACAACCTATTATATGATTTTCAAAACAGTTTATCAAAACCGTTTCCAGACAAAGAGAATATTCATTCCAAATTAATTACTCAGATAAACTACTGATAATTAATGTAAATATGAAACGAAAGAGCAAGAGCGAACTGCCACTTGCCTTACTCCGCAGAATAGTCTAAAGACGTCACTGGATTCCGGGCTCGACACGGTATAGTTCCGACAGCACAACAACCTTCGAGTCGACCCATAAAAGGAACCCTAAGTTAGATCCGACATAAACAGTACGAATCTAAACACGGCGAAAGAACAAGAAAGGAAAGACGCCACGACGACAACCGACCAAGCCAAAGCCACGAAGGCGTTCTGGGCACTGGCGGCGGTCGCCGTGAAGAACACGGCAGTCGCCGTTCTTGGCGGCGGTCGCCGTTCTTGGTGGCGGTCGCCGTGAAGAACACGGCGGTCGCCGTGAAGAACATGGCCGACTGAAACGAGAGAAAACTCACCCCAAAACACGAGCGGTTTGGCCTCCTTCGACTTGCTTTGGCTTCTAACCTCCAAGGCTAACCAAAAGCTTCACAAAGGCACTCTGGAAACACACCAAAGCAACACCGGCGAGACCTTCGAATTCCGGCGAAAACACAACTCCGGCGAGAGGCGAATTTGGCAGCGATTCGGGGTTGTAGATGACCCAAAACCCATGCCCAAGCTCTGCTATTTATAGGCAAACCCCAAGGAGTGATCTGCAAATCCTCAGACGCGGCAAACGACGCAACGACGCGCCTCGAACGACGCCGGCAACCATCGGGCAAAGCCCACTGGACAATCACGGCGGTCGCCGTATTTTTGCCTGCGGCGGGCACGCGGCGGTCGCCGTCGTTAGGCCTGTCGCGGCCAACTAGAAGCTGACACTCTGACATCTCGGGCCCAACCACGGCGGTCGCCGTTTCCCCCTTTTCCCGCCCATTCGGCTTTGAACGAGCATGGCGATAAACCGGGATAAAAATTATCGTACGCGAACGACAATTTAAAATTCAAGGCACCTTGTCTGTATATTATTTCACTGAGAAAAATATTACAGATATAGAGCACATTATAGAATGTCTCAAGCTACCTGAATTAAATCCGACGTACACAACGGGTACTCGGGAAAATTCCATAATTCCCAAAATAACCTTACAAAAATAAGGGGTATCACAGACGTTACATTAATCATTTTGTTAGCCTCCATTGTGTATGTTTACAAATAATGTTTACATTAATAATAGATATGTATGTTTAGAAAATCATAAAACAAAACCTCCTAAAGTAAAAAAGGAAAATTATTGTAATTACTAATGTAGATTTACGCAAAGATAACATGTATAATTTAGATTTTTCATTACAAAATACAGACAAACATATATGATTATGACATTTAGACATTGTGCTAACTTTTTATTTATCCTAACTTTTGTTTAAAATATAAATACTATGAAATATTATTTCACTAACCCTTATATGTAGGACCTTAGGGTACGTATTCAATTGTGAACTCAAGTTGTTATTCGAATCATTTTTAGGTTTAAAATATGCAAACAAGATCTAATTTGAAAACTTTCATTGCAAAATTAACAGTACGAGTTCCTTCTGTAATTAATTTACACAATTATATATTGACTCATGAAGTTTAAAGCTTAATATATAATAAAACTTATCTATCATATACATGAGGTCAAATATAAACATGATTTAATATATATAAAGCAAAGATATTTAAGACATAACAATTATATATATTAATAAAATGTCAAATAAAATAAGTTTAATATAATTTATTAAAGCCTGTGCGTAGCACGGGCATATAGTACTAGTCTACTTAAAAGTTAGTTTTCTTGTCATTCAATACTAGCTTTTAAGTAGATAAGTAGGACAAAACAATATATGGCAAAAGCCACCTTTGTTTAGCAAAGTTTTTTTTGTAAGGATTTTCAAAACACTTACCAGATTAAAAACAAAATTTTAAATTTCTTTATCATAAAACATGCCCTCACTCTATAAAATGTTTTAAACTAAGCAATGAATGCCCTATAAAAAAATACGAAAAATGTCCGTAAAATTTTAAATGATCGATTGAATCCTCAATGTTATATTGATGTAAAAATTCAACTATGAAGTTTAAACATTATTGGTCATATTATGGTATTTTTTAAGGAAACTCTTTGGTAGAATTCAAAAACTATAGCAAAAAAGTTATGTGTCGATAAAAGTTAAAATTAAAAAATATAAATAGATATATAAAAAAAGATAATCATGATTAAAAAATTCTTATTTAACGATCAAGAATTCAAGATTTATTCAACTCTACCTCTCTTATTTTTTTCAATTCTATTCAAACTAAACCCTTTAACGACAAATCAACAAATATTATCAAGTTCTCTACATCGTGATAATGACAATCTAATAGGTTATATTAGAAGAATTTGTTGGATGTGACTATTTATAAAGACTTTTATAGAAATATTTATTTTCTTATTAAAAGTTGCTTGGATAAAATGTATTTATCAATAGAAAAAATATGTAGTACAATTAAGAGAAATGTGTAGAAAATTATACTTTTACACAACTTTTAAAATGCTGAAAATATTTTTTCTTAAGAAATACCTCTGTGAACTCCTCAATTTTTCAAAATAAAAGAAACAAAATTTTGAATTCCTTACTTTCTCAAAACAAAGAACAAAAAACTAGAACACGATTTAAATAATGTTATTATTTTTAATTTCATTTTAAAAATAATCCGGTATAGAGTTTTTCTCCTTTTGGGAGTTCTTCTTTGATATCTATATCATTTGTCTTTTCCGTCAACTGTTACCTTTTTAGGGTTCGTATCATTTCCTCAGTTGATTTTTTGTTCAATAGATCGTAGAAGATCAAAAAGCTCGATGGGGAAACATTCATGGTTGCTCCACCCGCTAGAGCCAGAGCCGATTTAATACTTTCATAACTATATGGTATTGAATGAACACACTTAATGCACAAAATGCAAACTTTATTTTAGATATAGAAGATTTCTAAAATATTCACAAAAACTTTCATCAAAATATAAACACATCCCTACAAAAACAAACTTCCACTTTAATTCAAAATTAAAGTTATACTTCTAACCAAAATTATAAAAAATAAAATAACCCGCTTTTTATGTACAATCATAACATTTTATACCTAGCATACTTATATTTAAATAAATATCAAATAATATATGTCTAACATAAAAAACATAACAACGATCCATGTATTACAAACTTATTTTGTATATCGTGACACTACATATACACAAATGGCCCGAAGCACGGGCTTCGATTTCTAGTAATACTAACTTATATAGTTTTGTGATTTGATCTCAATGATTTTAATTTTTTATAATATGGTTTTTAAATATGTATGAGCTCCAGCAGAAACATTTTTTTATTGAAATATTATAGGATAATTAGAGTTTTTTTTTACTGAAATAGCATAGGCTAATTTGAGTTTTTATTGAACGCATGCTCAATTATCAAAATAAAATAGTAAAATAAGGTACATAATTACTATACTATAAGCTCGTAACATAATTTAAACTTTTTATCTACCGTAAATAACAACGGTCTTTCTAATCTATGTCCTGATATAGATTAGGATTTATCATTTTAAAAATTAATTCTTAAAAGATAATGTTTAAACCCGTCTAAAAATTAATTTCTAAATTGATGAAATCTATCAAATATTTTCATAATAAGATGCAATTCTTGTTCGATCCCGGGTCCGAGTGTCACGGGCAAGCTATGCCCGTCGCACTTGAATGGGAGTTTAAAATATATAACCATCTCACATATGAATTGGAGACATAACTTAGCTTGGTGGACTACTCATACTATTATCAATTGATTTTATGATGAAACTCTACTAGACTTATATGCTAGGTTCATACGTACATTTACACATATACGCATCCACACGGCCGTGCTTAGGTTTATGGCTCACTGCCTCGCTAAGTTTAACAATTAACAGGGTAAAAAAGAAGCAAAAGTTTAACATTGGTAACAACTAACAAGGTAGACATTTGTTGGTTTATGTTTTCTGGTGGATGGATGGGTTGTATAAAAGAAGCAAAGGTTCTAAAACTGATAATCAGCCTAATTTTTTCCTTTTCAAAAACAAATAAATATATTTCATACATCTGCTAAAAAAATCATACACGAGTTTTCAATTTTTGGGCTGGAAAGTTTTTTCTTCATGACAACCGGCCCAAATCAGCCCAATCCAGCTCCAGAAAAGCATTTGCGTTGGGCTTGGATTTTCTCTGTTGTCTTTGTTTGGTTAAATGCTTAAATAATGAAGGGTTTTGGGCCCATTCGCCTTTTAATAATTTTTTATTAATAAAATCATTTTTATGTATTTTTATGTATTTTTCTTATTTTTATTAATTTATTTTATTTTATTTTATTTTTTATTTTTTTAAAATATTATTTTTTAAAATTTAGAGTTTAGAGGGTAGAGTTTAGGGTTTAGAAAAAGAGGGTTAATTTTCTAAGTTAGTTTTTTAATAAAAACGTTTTATTTACCCAACTCATACTAAATAATGACACCGAATACAAAATAATACGGAGTAAATTAAAATAAAAAAGGCGAATAAAATTTGGAAAAATGAAAATCGGGAGAAGTAGTGGGTTGCTCAAAAAGGCGGCTTGCTGCGGAGCACCAACCGATTCGTGGGGATATCATTTTCCACGCTCTATCTCTTTCCCAATCCTCCTTCGATCCAAACCCTCCTCTCTCTCTGTTCGTTTTCCCCTCTCCAAGATCCAATCCGCCATGGCTGCAGGTGAAAGTAGCTCCTGAGAATCTCTCTACATTCGCTTTCTCTCTTTCTGTCCTCGTCGTTTTTTGTTCCGCCCGTTATATGAATCTGTTGTATGCTTACTGTTCTTTTTCTGATTGCCGGAATTGGAAAGGCGATAATGGCGGATTGTCCAAGGCCGTGGCGGCGTCGCCGTACGAAGAGGCAATGACTGCCTTGTCTTCTCTCATTACCAAGCGAAGTCGCGCTGACAAGAGCAACAAAGGCGACCGATTCGATTTGCTTTTCGATTACCTTAAGGTAGGGTTCTGTTTGATTTTCTTGCATGGTTTCTATTACAGATCGATTAGATGCTGTGCTTCTGGTGGTTTATGGATGAGTAAGGTCGGTGATTTTTGTGCAGATATTGGAGCTGGAAGAGCCAATATCAAAGATGAAGATAATTCACGTGGCCGGAACGAAAGGAAAAGTATGATACTTAAACTAGAATTACGTTTTGTTATCAAAGAATTTATTGCATCTTGGTTTTGATTGCAAAAGTTTACTAGTTTTGGCATTTTACAGTGTAGAATCTTTGGAATCTTGCTTCAGTTGTCAATGTCTTGTCTGCTGAAAATCTGGGGTAGTCTTGATATATATCATCTCTCACTAGATGATTTCAAGACTGGTTTTACCAACTTCTAATCTTTATATTGTTAATCTCAACCTTCGTTGTGTCTAGTCTTCAGTTGCTGTAGCTTTATATTGATGAAGTCTTGCAAATCCTCTCATAGTCATCAGACTCATCGCTGCACTACTAGATGTAGTTAGCTTGTTTCTTGTTTTGGACAAACCCGTTTTTTATATAGTCATCAATCTTTATGTTTACTTTGACCATTTCTCAAGCAACTGTAATTCCCCCTTGATGAACAGTAAGTGTTTCCCTCTTCTGCTTGTTTAATACTCATTTGCTGTTGCTGATATTCCCTTGTGTAGAAAACTCAGTCACCTTTCTTTTTCTATTCCCTATGATTGATTGTTCCCTCAAGCTTTCTGTGCCCAAGCTATATTGCTTTGAATTGAGTGCTACCATTCACTGGGAGAGAGCACATGAGGGGGCCTTGACCCTTGGAAACTTCATATAATCGTGTGATTGCTTCACTTCAAGAACAATATGTGTGAATCTTTGTAACTAATTTCCCTATAAGAAATGTTTTTATATGCACTATTTTCTTATGACTATTGTATGGTTGCATTTGCCCTGATGAGATCTTTTCTTCATCCAAATGCAATTTAATGATTTTTTCGACTTTGATTACTGGCATGCTAAAATAGACTCCAACAGATGAAATTAAGTTGCATATAGCTTTATGTTTTAAAAGAAAACTTTTCTTCCAGTCTTTGACATGAGATTTCTTTTTAACACGGTAAATAAACATGAGATTTCTTACTCTCTGGTCAGGGTTCAACATGTGTGTTCACTGAATCAATATTGCGTAATTGTGGCTTCCACACTGGGCTTTTTACATCTCCCCACCTCATTGATGTCCGTGAAAGGTTTCGGTTAGATGGGTAAGCAGTTTCTGAAACCTCTGATGTGGTAATTTCCTTTCATAATAATGTGGTTCATTTTTTTCTTATCATTTTATAATTGTTTTTTCTCATCTAAATGTTGATTTTTACTTCGACTATCTGATTGACCTATCTGCAGTGTTGACATATGTGAAGAGAAGTTTCTGGCATATTTCTGGTGGTGCTATGACAGGCTTAAGGTATGCATGTTTGCATGTGATAACGAGCACTTATTCAGTATCCTCAAGAACTATTTCTTAGTTTGATACCTATGTTAATCTCATAATTTCTTTCGAGTTTCCAGAGTACAGTATTTATAGATCATTTTTTTCACTTTTCTGATCCATTAAGTATAAGCTTAAGTTTTCAGCTTGGAGGTTGGAGCAATATTTGTAAACAAGCATGATTTGTTATTGTAGTTCCTAGAAGTGCAAGCAACATTGTGCACCAGGCTTGTAAGATTTATTTCTATTTTATAGGGTCATGTCTTGTTCAAGCTGCAAAGCTGCTTTTAGCCATCACAAGAAAAAAGTATAGTTGATAAATATACCTTATCTAATATGTGGTAACTTAATGATGAAGTTATATTTATTTAGTTAATTGGACATGTAGATGAAGGACTAAATGTGGTTTGCTATAGCTCCTTATATCGCCCGTGAGTATGACACACTCCAAATTTATATAACAGTTTTAGCTTTGCAATACTTCTCAATGAGTGGCAAATTGTATGCTTATGTTAAGATTTATGGCCATCTATTGTATTGAACAGTTATATGCAGTTTATCATACTAAGAAATTATGCCTGTTCCCACTGCTCTAAGTGCATACATTTTCTATAAAAACTGTCATTTTATCTGCATATTCCGTTGTGCTGCCCGCAGACAATGATAACTGGGTCTGCTAGATTATTCATTTTGATTTTCAGCCTCAATCTTCATTTAGTGTCGTTGTTATTGGTATGCAGGAAAAAGCCACTGATGATGCACCAATGCCTACTTATTTTCGATTCTTGGCATTGCTTGCCTTCAAAATCTTTGCATCAGAGAAGGTTTGTGATTCAATACTGTTGATGTTGACTATTATAGCTATCTGTTTCCGCAGTATCACCCATGATATTATAGTGTAGGTGTTAACTCATCATTCTTTATAAAACCGAGCAGGTTGATGTTGCTATACTAGAAGTTGGGTTGGGAGGAAAGTTTGATGCGACAAATGTGGTATGTATTATATTACGTTTGGTTGGAACTACAAAAGCTTCTGTTATTAGCTAACTGAACATTGCATTGATTTTAATCTAATTTAACAGCTAATTCTGTCACTTCTCAGGTCCAGTCACCGGTGGTCTGTGGTATAACCTCTCTTGGATATGACCACATGGAGATTCTTGGTTAGTCTTTGTTCTTTAACTGATCTAGTTTGGTCATAGTTGCGAGTCTTGTGAGATGGTGTATATTTCTTTATGGAGTACATGTTCTTTGTCAAACTTGAAAATCAGCGCCTTTGTTTGTGAAGTAGCACAACATCCATTGTAAGATTTTTTTTATGAGAAAGCTACCTCTTTATGAAGGTACATTAAGATGTAGGTAATCTTCCACATAAAGGGACAGTGATTTAGTTATGAAAGATCTTTGCTAAAATCAGGTTCCTCCTGTTTGTGCTCACCTAAAGGCTGGGTATGAGTTAGAACCATTTCACCCATTTGGTTCATGAGGGGAAGCCTTATGCCTTTTTTCATCACAAGGTTTGTTCCTGGTGAAGTCTCAGATGTTTTATGATTCAAAGATCTGCTTCAGTTAGTGTGTAAACCATGAGCTTTAGATCATGTATATCTGAACATGGGAAACTGTGGTTGCATAAGTTCTTTTAGATTGGGGAGTAGTAATTAGTTTTTATCCATTCTTGATGCAAACAAAAATTCTCATCCATGCTATTACAGGCAACACTCTTGGACTAATTGCTGGTGAGAAAGCTGGTATATTGAAGGTATTATTGATATTAATTTCTCTACTTACCCTTACATTTGGAATATACAATGTCTGCTGATTCTCCATAAATCTTATCCAGGTTATTTTATTGGTCTGAGTTCTTACTTCCTCATGATGCAGCATGGGGTTCCAGCATTTACTGTGTCACAGCCTGATGAAGCCATGCAGGTACTCAAGGAGAAGGCTGCCCAGTTGGATGTAAGTTGTTATCTGTAATGAGATAGGCTTACCTTGTCCAGGTTTTTTCTTTACGAAACCTATCTGAGATTTTCTTACTCTAATAATGACGATGTAGTTTTCCATGTAAATACACTGATGAAATTCTTTGTTAAGCCAATAAAATTAACCATTACAGTTTTCAGCTATAGAGTAGTGTGCACTTTTGCTGAAACAAACTTTGATGTCATGGGTGCTAGCAGCAAACACCGGGTGTTCTTTTGGCCATAGTGCCAAATCTAATATCAAAATTATGGCAGGTAAATCTTCAAGAAGTTGCACCTCTGGATGCTCATTTGCTCAACGGGGTCCAACTCGGACTCAATGGGGAGCATCAATATGTAAATGCTGGTCTTGCAGTTGCATTGTGCTCTACATGGCTTCATAAGACTGGCAACGTTGAATTCCCACACATCGATCAGATGGTAAGTTTTGCTGATATCACGTAGTGTTTTTCTTAAATGCAATCCCTGTACTGAGAACAAATTTTTCATGTTTTCTTAATGGGCTAGAGCTCATTGCCTGAGCAGTTCATTCAAGGCTTGTCGACTGCCAAATTGCAAGGGCGGGCGCAAATTGTCCATGATCAATATGTTAGTGACGAGAGGTCCAGTGATCTAGCTTTCTATTTGGATGGGGCCCATAGCCCTGAAAGCATGGAAGTGTGTGCCAGATGGTTTTCTCATCTTATCAAGAAAGAAGAGCAACAGCTGAGTTCATATGTGTATCAACCTTCAAATAATTCTGGGGTCTCAAATGAATTAGCATCTAGGCATTACCATGGAACTGGAAAGAAGAGTTCAACTCAGGTAATAGAACACAATTTCCCCTTTGTTTTAGTATCTGGTTTGATTGTCATGTTGTTTAAAATACCGAGAACAGTAATTACTATCCTTAGTTTTGTGGCAGAAAAAAGTGGAGAACAGTCCTTGTACTTTCATTCCCAACTTGAATCCTTGTGACCATCTATTAAGTTCCCGATCATATAAACCTTGAACAATGCAAAGCATAATATCAACTTCCAAATCTTGTGTGTCCTCTATCGACAATATCATGCTTAAAAGTAACGTAAGAGTATCTCTTGAATTTGTGCTTACCTGTAATCATTACAAGCTATATTATCGTGTCTTTTTTCGTCAACTAATATGATGGAAGCCAATTGCTCTTGTAACAAATTTGACTTATCATGATGAAATTCATACGCAGATATTGCTCTTTAATTGCATGTCTGTGCGGGATCCTCAGTTGCTTCTACCGCGCTTGATGAAAACCTGCGCTAATCACGGTATGCTCCATGACCGTGTAATCTCTTAGTTTAGTTGAGAAACTTAATGTGCAAGAACTTGCAATTGCTCTGAGCTTCATGCTCAATAAACAGATGGTCGTTCTGAGCTGCCATTTATTCCATTTGATTCCTATGATATTTGGAAGGAGTACTTCTGTAGATAAATAATTCATGCCATTGAAAACATCGTACCATCTAAATCAACCTTACTGACTCGGTATCTCGTGACAAATATAAACTTTGTCTGAACTTGAAATTGTTTCCAGGAGTGCATTTCAAGCAGGCACTGTTTGTACCTAGCATATCAGTTTATCACAAAGTCATGACTGACATTCCGTCAGCGGATCCTCAAGTTGATCTATCATGGCAGCTAACCCTCCAAAGACTATGGGAAGCTCTTACTTCCGAAAAGGGTATGCTACATGTCTCAAACTCCACCCTGTCCCCACCAGCTCGTTGACACTTAGCCTTCACTTATATGCGTTTATTATTTAATGTAACAGGGGCAGAAGTCAAAGATCTTGATTGCGTTCCAGAAGAACCTAAAGATGAAACTTACAAGTATGTTAGGCATGACACTCATAGTAAAGTATTTCCAAACCTTCCCTTAGCTATCAAATGGTTGAGAGACAGTGTCAAACAGAATCAGTCTGTACGCTTTCAGGTAATTGTAATTGTCACAGTAAAGCTTTTTTTGCACTTCCCTCGTTATAATCCTTCATCTCATATAGCAAAACCTCATGCCTTCTCAGGTCCTCGTTACGGGGTCCCTTCATCTGGTGGGTGATGTGCTGAGGTTAATCAAGAAATGAGGGGATATGATGGAGGCAAAGAACTCCATCTTTGTTCAATTTTGTACTTCTGTCAGCAGAAACGATTCTAATACAAAGCTTCTATCTACCGAGTACCAACCACACTGCATAGGCAAGTTGTTATAATTCGTGTAAATGCAGGGTATGAGCTGACAGATTGAAGTTGGATCCAAAACATTGTGTTTGTAATACTGCTGTCATTGGAATGTTTGTCTTGATTTGTTGCTAATGGGTAGTAGTAATCACGCTAGCCGTGTTTTCTCCTGCTGTTCCCTTGATATCAGCAACAATGTTGTATTAGTTACTTCGTTTTTTTCTTCTTCTTTTGATCAGTAAGAACTGAGTAACTCCATATCAATGGATAGGATGTCAAATGTAGTCGAGTTTTTGAAATTGAAGGAACACCAGACAATTTCTTGTTCTAAGAAATGGGCGGCTAATATTGTCATATGAAACTATGACAATCTGTCACGTTTGCTAATTAAGCTAAAACATTCCAATAAGATGGAAAACCTAAATTATAAATCAAACCCAAGCAGATGTGTTGGGCACAGAGAAAAGTGCAAAAAGAGCTTGCAACTCGTAGCACAAATGCCCGGATTCGAATTACATGAAAGCGACTCCTGTTTTTATGCTTCTTTTCCAGTCATTACCAAAAAAACATGAAAAATAGAAGATCCACAGAGCACAAGTTCGCTATATGCGGCTACCAACTAATCAGATATGTCCTGTGTAAAGACACGAGATTTCATGCTTGCCCCTACCTAATAGAATTGGAGTATTGTGACACCAGGTGAAATCATGCAGCGAACCAGACTCTGCCCACAAGGTGTATATACAAGCAACTCCGGAAAAAAGATCTTAATGGTAAAATTTATGTGGCATGACACGACAAGACTTGCCACCGGTTTCCTCTCAAGAGGTCTTCATCACTTCAGTTCTCCCATATCCATTGCAGAAACATCTGAACGAGAAGTAGTAGCAGTGAGAAAACACAATACAATAACTAAAGTGTTGTAGCCTAAGCAGTAAGCATGATAATACATGTTATGGAGCTGCCTACTAAGAGTGGGAGTAATGATTCAGGCGTCAATTTTGTATGTAATCCAGTTGCCATTGTTTAGAGTCACAAGATAGCACCATCTTATATCCATCATGCAGCTTGAGGTAAATACTAAACATATATGATCTAGAGAAGAGACCGATTAAACTCTAGTTCTTACAATGCATAGTTTGACCTGTTCAGGTCGTTATAAACAGAAACAGAAATGCCTCAGCAAGCATTAATTCTTTGGTGTGTCTTTCTACAATTAGCCAGGCAATTCATGCCACTAGCAGTCTAGCACCAGCCTGATCTGATGTACAAATATTATTTCTTAAATCTTCCAATACATGAGTTTGTCCAAGAAAGAAGCATGTAGAGTTTGCAAGTTGTGAATGAGAAAAAAAAAAAGAACAAGGAAACAAAGACAGTGAACGGCTAATATCTTGTCTAGTCTATTATTAAAATGAGATCTCCAACTTGCCAAACTCTAGCACATAGGCAAAACAAGTATGCAAGACATATTCTGCATTGCATCCTCTGAGGTATGCACTTTGGAATCTCAGTAAGCTATTTACATTCAAAAGATACAAAATAATGCATCATATTTCATCAAGAAAAATAATTGATATATCGATCTACCTGTAAGTTGAAACTTAAAATTTGGGAAGCAGACATAGTGTTCTTGTCACTTGTCAAGTTAGAGGCAATTAAGACATACTTCAAGCAAGAATTTTGCCATATTGTTGTAATACACATACATATCCAGATGGCCGTTCAAACATTTAAGATGACCAAATCAATATAAAATCCTTGATCACAAGACAAACTGGGAGGAAGGAACCATACCTGTCTACCGGTTTACATGCAGCAACAGCTGTCAATCACATCTTTGTTGACAAGAACTTATTTTTTTTCTCAGCAGGCTTGAGAATCTGAAATGAGCACATGAGGTTCTGATCTACACTCATCATTGCACCAGCATTATCAAACTCACCACAATAATTGGGAGCAGAGAATATGGTAACAAGTTGTCTATCTGCAAAGAACTCGTACCCGTCCTCCACAACCTATAAGAACACAGATATTTCAGGCATCAGACATGTTTTTCTTAATCAGCACAAGAAGAAGATATCAAGTCTAACCTGATGTGCACGGCACACAAGGTCCAAATCATGCTTTGCTAGGAATTCTGACACCTTATCTGGACCAAATGTATACGAAACCCCACGATCGTTCATTGCCCAACCTTTAACTGCACCAGGGTCTGCCCAAAGCAAATCACAAAGTAACCCTGTATCAGGCACAGGAACAGGACGAGGTAAGACCCTAATCTCGTCCAAGCTGTTCAGATCGGGTGACAGGCCACCATGCATGCACAATATCTTGTCATCAACCAGAGCAGCAACAGGAAGCCAGTTAAAACAATCAGTAAAGGTTTTCCATAGCCGCACATTAAACCGACGCTTGCACTCGTCATAGAAGCCATAAATCCGATTTATGGAAGCACACTCATGATTTCCTCTCAGAAGGAAAAAGTTCTCCGGGTATTTTATTTTATACGCAAGCAACAAACATATTGTTTCCAAACTTTGCTTCCCACGATCAACATAGTCACCCAAGAATAAGTAATTTGCTTGAGGAGGAAAACCACCATACTCGAAAAGTCTCAGTAAATCACTGTATTGTCCATGAATATCACCTGAAACAGAAAACTTAATAGTGAGATTGCTCGAAGAAGTTCGTTATACCAGACAAGCAAAGTGAATAACAAAAACAGTACAAAAGTACAAAACACTGTGATTATTTATGTCAATTCAAATTTCATTGCATTGCAAAAACTTCTGTCTGGCCAAATTATATTGGACGAATCAACATTCACTCATATGCATCACAAGGGAAACATGAGTTATGGAGGAATTTAAACATTTGGACGGAAATCATATTCAAGAGTTCCTTATAGGCAAGTTGGCTCATGGCTAGTAGATAAATTAGAACAATTACATCGAGAAAAATCTACATTTGCAGCATTCTTATTACCATTATCCTTACAAATTAAACGCAGAATAGCCAACAGATATTCAACAAGCTCAATATATATGAACTGGAAGTTTGAAATTCTGAATGAAATCCACACAAATTGCTGTCATGAGAAATAATGGAATGACTTATAAGGGCATCTGATTGATGGATATAGGAAAAAAGGAATTAAGTCAGAATCATTAATCCCATTTTCGTTGGCACAACAGGCTTTCATCAATCCAATTATTCAACCCCCGTTACATTTTCATACGTTTACTTAAGCAAAAGTGCAAAGCCCAACTGCTTCGATTCCTGAAATATTATATCAACCAGATTCTGGATTTCATACAATCATACCGGAACACAAAATTCAGAAAGTTCTATGTAATTGTCTTAGAAAGTTTCATCTCCCACTCTTTTCACATAAGCGGTAGAATATAAAACACGAAGTTTCAATCTTCACAATCCACAATCACTAAAAATCGGCCTATCCAACACAATCGAAACCCAAAATGCAGAGAGCATAACTAAACAAGAGAGAAATCATGTACCACAAATCTTAATGGGAGCTTCGAGTTCGAGGAGATTAGGTTGCTGTATGAAGATTTCACGGGCAGCGACACAGAGCTGTCGAATTTCGGATTCTGATAACTGAACCTGCTTTCCGGGTCGGGCCAATCGGACCTCCAAAAGCCTTCGGATTATGTCATCCAAAACCGCAGAATCCATACCAACACCACCTTGGCCCTGCCCTTGAGCAGCCATTGTTCCCTCCTCTTTCAGAACGCCAAATTGAGGAAGAGGAGGAAAAATGGTGTAACCCTAGAGATCAAGGAAAAAGCCCAATACAGGGAAATAGAAAGAGGGCTTTTGCCTTTACCATGCAGAGAACTCTCTCTCTCTTACGCGGAAACACACAAAAAAACTGTGTGCTCTAATTTTTTGGTGGGTTCTCCTTTCCTGATTTTTCTCTTTTCTCTTTTTATTCTAGGGTTTTCAAGGCCACTACTGAAACGGACAGGAAACGGAAAGAGGATTGAATTATATCAAAAATTGCCAGAATTTCAGACGATTCAACAAACCAAGCAAATTTTTATAGTCTCTTTCTTTCTGTGTGTGGGGGTGGAAGAGAGTATGGGGCGGCTAACGAGTACTTCGTCTTAGTGAGCGCTGGATTGATGTTGATGACTGATAACAACGAAACATAGGGGAATAAAGTGACAAAACGCAGCGTTTTGGTGCAAGATGGATGGTTCTTCGCAGCTATCAATTAATTGGGTCCAGCTACTTTAATTCGAATTTTTGAGAATTAGTAAAACGGTTTTTAAGACCTAGGTTAAGATTCATATATAAATTTTTTTAATTATGTGTTAATTTTTTAGGATATTTTATTTTTTTTAAATGGATTTACCTTTTCTTCTTTAGATATATATTCCTTAATATTAATTTTTAACCTAAGTTTTATTTTTTATTTTTTTGTTCCAAAGTATGCTTTATTTTATTTAAATTGGTAATCTTTAGAAAATGGTTGGTGCACTTGACCTTGCATGAAATTTTGTATTTTTGAATGAAAGGTCAAGTATGACTCAAGAGCAACTAAAATACATATGTGTGAATAAAGTGACCTTATCAATTACCACACTAAACAAAGTAATTTAAAAATTATATCCAAAAAATATTTATAAAGAATTGGGTTGACGATGGATGGAGTTATTTCTTCGTTTGATCCAATATGTATAATCGTCTTCTTACAAGCCAAGAAAGGTGAATGAGATTGGGTGTTTGGTAGAAATACGGAATCGGGTTGAGATAAAGAGTAGGGTTGAATAGTTTATGAATAATACTCTAACCGTTTATTTTTAGTTCTCTTTTTAGTCTTTAATATATTTGTCCTTATATGATTTCAATGCAATTATCACATAATTGTTTTTTAATTTAATTATGTTGATTTTTTATCTCTATCTATTGGTTTTAAATGGTGGTGGGTGATTAAATTTAGAAGATTTTTGAAATTTCAAAACTCATTTAATAAATTCATTATTATGTGCATAAAACTATAAAAAGACAAATAAAAGTGAAGGATGAGTAGATTTTAATTTGATATTTGATTAATCATTAGGAGTGAAAATTTAACCCACAAATTCTTGATTATTTCTCATACCAGTTCAAGTGTTCAACCCTATAAAACTTTGGGGTTTGTAAACTCATACTTTGAGGGGTTGGGAATGAGTATCATATTGAAATTTTTCAAAACAAATAAAAGGTATAATTGAAATTCCTCAACACACCTCAATCTCAAACTCGATTCTCCAATCCTCCTTGTCAAACACCCGAATTAAGGGCTCGTTTGGTATGAATCAGGAATCGGGTTGGAATCAGAATCAAGAATGACTCATTCTCATTCTTGTAGCTTATCGTTTAGTATGTTGTCGGAATCATAAATGGATCATAACGAGTTTGGCTCGGGTTGACCCAAAGGGTTGAAAGTGTCCATTTTTTATATTTATTATTATATTTTGTAAGTTTAAAAAGATTATTAAAATAAAATAATAAATTTAGTTTAATATAAATGAGATAATAAATATTATTTGAAATATAATTATATTATATTAGATTATTAATAATGAAATAATAAAGATTATGAATAATAAATATTTTTATACTAAATTATTAATAAATATTATTTAATATAATAATAAATTTTTAGTTAATTATTTAATAAAATAATCATAATATTTAATATAAATGGATTATATATATGAAATAACGGGTGAATTAAACTTAATGAAAAGCGACTTATGTTAGAAATATGAATAATGTAAGTTCTGTTTGGCCAACACATTGATAAAGTCCAGTGGGCCGATAAACGGGGACGTGTCAGTTTGTGCGCATATGCGCGTATAAGCCCAGTAGAGTTTCATCCTAAAATCAATTGGCAATAGAAGGAGTAATCCACTAAGCTTATATACTAGTCTTATTTAGTCTTTATTTCTGATGTGGGATAATATCTTAACACGCCCCCTCAAGTGCAACCGACTTGACCCAGTTGACACTTGAACAAAATAGATAGTAGGTAAGGTAGATAACAGACGGTTGAATGCCCATAGGTAATAACTAACAAGTAGATAAGGGGTGAAGGCCCAGGTAAACCATGAAAGAGGCCCAAGACCAGGTCAACTCTGATAGTGGGCCGATAAACGGGGGACGTGTCACTCCGTGCGCACATGCACGTATAAGCCCAATAAGGTTGCATCCTAAAAAACAATTGGCAATAGGAGGAGTAATCCACTACGCTTATATACTAGTCTTGTTTAATCTTTATTTCTGATATGAGATAGTAAAGATTAGAATATATGGATCTTTCAAAAATAAAAAGCTAACCAAATACATATTTAATATCATTTCATGTGGTATTTAAGTTTATGATAATTTATTTACCAATCAAACGAGCACTTAGAAGGAGTTACTTTCATAAATCGCATAAAAAAAGTTAGAACATTCGGAACTTTCATAAGTTTGGGGATAAGGCTGATTTGACTTTGCTAATTTGGAGTTGATCACCTCTTTTTTTCTTTTTTTTTGACGAGGAAAGAATTAGACTGGTCTTAGTTGCGATGCGAAGATCAGCCTAGAGCATCCTTGTAGATAAGAATCCGAAGTTCTGAATCAAGATTTAGGTTAGACACACGTGGTGAAAAGCTAAGTTTAGCAATGCGATCAGCAACACGGTTCACCTCCCGAAAAATGTGTTTAAAACGAACCTTCTGGAAGGAATGGATGGCTACAAGAATGTCAGCAACAACCATTTCAATCTCTCAAGGACAATCCCATATGCCCTTAATAGCATTTATAAGGCAAAGATTGTCTCCCTCAATTTGAAATTTTTGAATGTTTAGGGTCTTGGCATGATTAATGCTATTTTTTAAGGCTAGTGCTTCAGTCATGATAATGTTATTATACCCACTTCGTTTGCTTTCCATGTGGATTACTTCGGCTTTGTCATTTCTAATAATGAAACCAGTACCAGCTTTATCATTGGCTAGTTTGGATCCATCAAAATTGATTTTGTAAAAGTTATGAATTGGTTTTATCCCATTTTAGGAATTTTAATTTCCTAATTTGTTGTGGTTTCCTCTTTATTTGGGGCAATGCATCAATATCGGAATTTATAGTGTTATTCCAGTTTTTAATTAGTGTGGTGATATATTGCGAGAGATCCTTAATTCTAATACTAGGATCAAAATTAAAGATGAGTTGATTTCTGTTAATCCAAAGTCCCTACCAAGTAGTGATGAGGCATATGAATTCTTGTTTACTAAGGAGGGAGGTTAGTTCAACCAAAATGTCCCTTGTTTTTTGTTTGTGGTGTCTAGGTTTCTGACTATGGTTTCAATTTTCGGATTTTGTTGTTTGATGTGTTTGAGCGTGAAGGAACATTGTGTGAGAAAGTGGATAAGGTCTTCGAGAGGATTATCGCAGGAATCACAAGCAAGGGGAACAAGAACATGTTTCATGGCTAATCTTTGTTTGGTGGGTAGACCATCATGACAGATTTTCCAAATAAAGTTTTGTACCTTTGGATAAGTGTCTAGTTTCCAAATCCAGGCCATGTTGTTATTGGAGGGTGTTTGTTGTTTAGTGATTAGTTCGAATGCCGATTTTATAGTTAACCAACCATTTCTACTGGGGCCCAATACAGTATATCAGGGATAGAGTGTATTGGGATTGGTATGTCAAGAATTTTGTTAACAACAATTGGATTGAGAATTTCTTGTAGTTTGGTGTGATTCCATGTTTTATCACTGTTGATGAATTCATTTACTTTAATGTTAGTGTTGATAGTTGTATGTGGTAAGATGTTATTTCTAAGATTAATATCTGATATCTAGTTGTCAGTCTAGAAATTGATGGAGTTTCCATCTCCTACAAGGCATTGGAGGCCATAATTGAATTCCTTTCTTTGTTTGAGTAGTTGTGACCATTGTCAAGAGTGATTTCCTTTTTTACTGTAATGGAGAATATTGATATCTTTGAGATATTTTCCGGTGATGATTTTGACCCATATATTGTTTGGCTCAGCCAGAATTTTTCATAGGAGTTTTCATCTGTAATGCTTTGTTCGTATCTTGTGTCTTTCTAATGCTATTGCTTCCATTTTCTTTGTTTTTGCATATTTTATCTCAGTCTATTAAGGATTTATAAGATTGATCCTTATTCCAGAAGAACGTTATATTAAGAGTATCAAGGTTTTTGTGGATGTAGGATGGTGCATAATGTAATTTGGTTTAGCCGCCAGGTTAGATTTAATCAGGGTTGCTCTACCTTCTTGTGAGAGTGAATTTGCTTTCCATTTTGTGAGTTGCTTAGTGGTTGACAAAATGGTATCATTAAAAGTATCTTGGTTTACTTTTTCATTGATAATAGGACACCTTAAGTATTTTTCGAGGGAAGTCGTACTTGGGATACTAAGTACCGATTGTATGATGTTTTTTGTGTTAGTATAAGTGTTATTGGTAGTTTGGAAGGCTGATTTGTGGTAGTTGACAAACTGTCCTGAAATAAAACAGTATTCTTTAATGACAGTCTTAATTTTGGAGCAAGCCAATTGGTTAGCTTTGCCAAATATGAGGATATCATCAGCAAAGGATAAAAAGGAAATATTGGTCCCTCTTCTAGAGATTTGGAAGCCCAATTGGTTATTGCTACAGTTGCTTTCGTTTTGAAGTTTTTTTGCTAGTATTTCCGCTCCTAGTATGAAAAGGAAGGGTGATAAAGGGTCGCCTTGACGCAGACCTCTTTGGGGGTAAAAAACATCAGTTGGTTCGTTATTGACGAGCACTGAGAAGGAGACTGTTTCAATACATTCTTTGATCCATCCTATAAATCGAGTGGCAAATTCAAAATTTTCTAGAACTTTAAAAATAAAATTTCATTCAATCTTAGCGTATGCTTTTTCCATATCGAGTTTGATTGTTATTCATTCATTCTTTCCTTTCTTGGA
This sequence comes from Rheum nobile, assembly GCA_027886185.1. Lineage (NCBI taxonomy): Eukaryota > Viridiplantae > Streptophyta > Magnoliopsida > Caryophyllales > Polygonaceae > Rheum > Rheum nobile. The sequence goes on along the minus strand of WOAB01000616.1, from coordinate 86,721 downwards.
CCGAAAATAATAGAAAATCTTATGAGCTATAATGAAAAAAAAGTTGATCACCTCTTTAGCCAAACATGACACACTATTTTTTTCTCTATCCTTACTTACTTGATAAAAATGAAAAAAAAAAGAGTCAACCGAATAAAAAAGCTTTCTGAAAAATTGTATAGGGGCCTGGGATACTGAATCAGTTTGAATATTAGTATTTCGCGTATTTTATGGGCATTCAAATACTAAATTATGTTCCAATTTAATTTAGGCTTGTTCATAGGAAGCAGCAACTATTTTGAAACTGAAATGGTATATCTCCAACTGTCAAACTTATTGGATGCGTCTATGCACAATGTTCCTTTTTGGCCAAGTTATTAAGTTTTATTAATACTGTATTAAATTACTTATATCATTCTCTTCTCATTCATATATTAGTTTTTTTTTTATATGAGAGACAACACTCTCTAGAATTTATTAATAGTAAACTGCTAATTAAAAATTAAACTAATGATAGCCAAACCCCTTACATCATCACCTAAAATAGAACGAACAATAACTGGAGGTTCTAAAAGCAAATGAAAACCCGAGGGAAGCGAAAATGCATAGTTAACTAACGCATCAGCTAGACGATTAACCTCCTAATACACATGAATAAATCGAACTATCCAATCCCTTATGAGAAAGCCATGGTACATAGATATCAGTAACGAAAGGGGTTTCATTCATATATTAGTTGACTAGTTCATAAATAGGTCTATCTTAAAAAAGCCTAAATATATATGAGAAAACCTTATAATGAGTATACTTTTTAGTTTCATTAGCGACATGTTATGATTCTAGGATTGTTGGGTTGGATATGGCTCCCATTGAAGCTAAGAGAAGAGCAAGTTAAGGAAGGAGGGGAAAGAAGAGTTAAAAGGTAATAGATCAAGGGGAAAAGTAAGGAAAAGAGCTAAAAGTAAAGAGAGTTTGATTATATAAGCCTTGTTACAAGTTATAAGGGCAATTTTATCGGAGTCCCATACAAGGGTCTTATACAATTTTTTGAATATAATAAATTAATTGGGCTATAAGACCTGAGGAAAGTCCCAACATTTGCCCATTTTTAGGGACCGTCCCATACACATAAAGCATAAGCCGTGTTTGGCACGTTAATTTTTTTTGCCTCCGATTGAGGCAAAACGACGCCGTTTCGGGGACCCCATCAAACGCGCCCTTATCAATAGCTGGGGGGAGACAATGCCACGCAGTGCCATTTCATTGGCGCGCTAGCGCGCGCCCGATGGGCGCCGCGTGTCACGTTATGGACGGCCAAGATTTGTTCCTGGCCGTCCTTTATTTTTATTTTAAAATTGATTTATTTAAAAATTGGTGTTAAAAAATAAAAATAAAAATACCATAATTCTAATTACATTTTTCTCTATCCATAGACATCCATTTTGGATATATTTGGTAGAATTTAATATTTTTTTGTATTATAGGTTTAAGGAAGTGAAAATAAATCATTTTATTATTATTATTGGGGGTTTAAATAAAATAAATATCAATTTAATTTATTTAATATAAAAATTACATTGTAAATAAATTTTAAAAATTTAATGTATTTTTATAAATTTTAATATAAAAAAGTCCAAATAGATCATATTTTATGCAATCAACCTAATTTTATAAATTTTAATATAATTTATTTATTTAATATAACACTATTTTAGGGTATACTAACTACTTTTTTAATATTATGGTGTACTAACTATTGTTTTAAATAATATAACAAAATAGGGGGGAAATATAAATGATTTTTTATTTGCCTATAAATAAGATGACATCCCAATTGCACAACTCACACAATCCTCTATCATTTATCTCTTATAACCTCCCATTCCTCTCTTCCATTCTTTCATCATGAATCAAAACCAAGATGACATCCCAAATAACTTTGGGGATTTGTCATTAGATGTGTATGATCCTTATAATATGAACTACACACAACTCCTCTCACAAAGTCAATACACTTACGGAGGTGCATCTCAGTCAATGGAGATGCCAAGCTATAGCACACAACCTCAACATGTTGTTGAGTCACCGGATCAAACTCAAAGCAGTGGCCGTGGTCGTGGTGGTGGTGGTGATGCCGATGATGCCCAAAAATACACCAAATGCGCCTGGAGTAAGGCTGATGATGTGCTCCTTATCAGTGGGTACTTAAACACCACTAAAGATCCCATAACCAACACCAATCAGACATCTGAGGCATTCTGGAAGCGAATTCAAGGCTACTGGAACACTTACAAGAAACCAGATCAAGGTGAGCGAACTTTGAAAAGTGTTAAGAATAGATGGCATACAGTTACTCCTTTAGTGAATAAGTTTGTTGGTACGTATCAACATGCATGTGCTAATAAAAGAAGTGGGGAGTCAGAGGATGATGTTATGAACAATGCACATGAGTCGTTTTTAAGGGAAACGGGAAAAAGGTTTATATATGAGCATGTATGGGAGGCTCTTCGATACGAGCCAAAATGGAGCTTTTCTTATTTGTATCAGGCCAGCGGGACAAACCAAAGCTCGGGAAGTGCCCCAAGCTCAAAAAGATCATCTACTGATATGGAATGCTCTAATCAAGATACTCCAACGAGTGGTTTCACTGGGATTTTTGAGCGTCCTGAGGGCATCAAGAAGGCTAAACGAAAGGGAAAAAAATTTGCATCCACAAGTTGTGTTGAAGATGATGGTGAAAGTATGCTCGAAAGAGAAAAAAATCGCATCCAGAGGGAGAAGCATGAATTGGAGATGGCAAAGGTGGCACGAAAGAGGGAGAAGCAAGCGCAATATCTTAAGATCAAGACCATGGAGATTGAACAAAAGATCAAGGAGATGGAACAAAATAATATCGATAGGAGCAGGAAGTGGGACATGCTCCAGTGGTTGATAGGGAAGCATGATTGCACACCGGAGCAGAAAGTTGTCAAGATGCAATTGATGAAAGAATTCGCCTCTTAAGTGTTATCCATGTAGTTGTGAAGATGTCTTTGTAGTTTTTCGCTTTGCATGTTTTTTTTTCCGAATGCATGTTTCAATCTTGTTATGTATCTTTCAATCTTGTAATGCATATTTCAATATTGTAATGCATCTTTAGATCTTGTAATGAAAGCTTTTTTAATGTAATGCAAGTTCATTTATGTGATACCATGCTTCTTTGTTTTTTTTACTAAGCATAGAGATGCTTTAACTAGTTGGCATTTTCTATGATTTCATGTGGTGTAGAATCATCCAGAGAAAGCATTGATTACTTCTGCAAAGCAAAGCATGTGATACCATGCTTCTTTGTTTTTTTACTAAGCATAGAGATGCTTTAACTAGTTGACATTTTCTATGATTTCATGTGGTGTAGAATCATGCAGAGAAAGCATTGATTGCTTCTGCAAAGCAAAGCATGTGATACCATGCTTCTTTGTTTTTTTTACTAAGCATAGAAATGCTTAGTGTCATTTCATGCACCTTAACTAGAAATTATTAGCATTATTTAGAGGAGTTTAAGATGAGATTTGTGGCTAAGTCTGTAATCCAGAAGTTGTGGAGAGAAGTGAAGAAATCATGGGATTTATAGAGGTTTGAAATGTATTGAAGAGTAGAAGAACAATGTGCTGAATTCAAATGGTTCGTTATCTCTACTTAGATGTCCAAATGAAGTGATTCCAATTCGAGGAGTTAGATCTTGAAGTCTACTGCAAGTCCTCAAAATATGAGCGCAATCCGAGTTGGGAATCAAAAGTTATGGTGTTTCTACTAAAGTGTCGCAGAAGCTGAAAAAGGCACCGCCGCCCCGCGGTGGAACTCACCGCCCCGCGGTGTAACTTGACGCCCCGCGGCGATCCTCACCGCGACCCGGCGGTGAGTCCCAGAGAAGCCTGACGCCCCGCGGTGGCCATGCTTCTTTGTTTTTTTACTAAGCATAGAGATGCTTTAACTAGTTGGCATTTTCTATGATTTCATGTGGTGTAGAATCATGCAGAGAAAGCATTGATTGCTTCTGCAAAGCAAAGCATGTGATACCATGCTTCTTTATTTTTTTACTAAGCATAGAGATGCTTTAACTAGTTGACATTTTCTATGATTTCATGTGGTGTAGAATCATGCAGAGAAAGCATTGATTGCTTCTGCAAAGCAAAGCATGTGATACCATGCTTCTTTGTTTTTTTTACTAAGCATAGAAATGCTTAGTGTCATTTCATGCACCTTAACTAGAAATTATTAGCATTATTTAGAGGAGTTTAAGATGAGATTTGTGGCTAAGTCTGTAATCCAGAAGTTGTGGAGAGAAGTGAAAAAATCATGGGATTTATAGAGGTTTGAAATGTATTGAAGAGTAGAAGAACAATGTGCTGAATTCAAATGGTTCGTTATCTCTACTTAGATGTCCAAATGAAGTGATTCCAATTCGAGGAGTTAGATCTTGAAGTCTACTGCAAGTCCTCAAAATATGAGCGCAATCCGAGTTGGGAATCAAAAGTTATGGTGTTTCTACTAAAGTGTCGCAGAAGCTGAAAAAGGCACCGCCGCCCCGCGGTGGAACTCACCGCCCCGCGGTGTAACTTGACGCCCCGCGACGATCCTCACCGCGACCCGACGGTGAGTCCCAGAGAAGCCTGACGCCCCGCGGTGGCCATGCTTCTTTGTTTTTTTACTAAGCATAGAGATGCTTTAACTAGTTGGCATTTTCTATGATTTCATGTGGTGTAGAATCATGCAGAGAAAGCATTGATTGCTTCTACAAAGCAAAGCATGTGATACCATGCTTCTTTGTTTTTTTACTAAGCATAGAGATGCTTTAATTTTTTTTGGCATTTTCTATGATTTTATGTAGTGTAGAATCGTGCAGAGAAAGCATTGATTGCTTTTGCAAAGCAAAGCATGTGATACCATGCTTCTTTGTTTAACTACTTGGCATTTCCTAGAATTACAGAGATCTATATAAGTGAGGATTTACAATGGTTTAGGGTCTCCTCGTTTCTTGAAATCTCTAAAAATGTCTAGTTCATCATCAAACTCCTCAAACTCAAACCCTTTACTTTCTAGCAATAGCTCTGAAGATGGTGAATACGAAAGAATTACACAAGAAGCGCTTGATGCGTGTGATGCACTTCAAGAGCGTGCTCGACAACGAAGAAACAATGTAGAGGCAGGGCGTGCTCGACGTCGTCGAAAGTATATTGAAAGAAATCGAGAAGAAGGCTATGAGCGCCTTTACAGAGATTATTTCTCTGATCAACCAACTTATCCAGATGATTTCTTCCGACGTAGGTTCAGAATGAGCAAGGAAGTTTTCAAGCGCATTGTGGAAACACTAGGGAATGGAATAGAGTACTTTCAACAAAGGCCAGATGCAAGAGGTAGGCCTAGTATATATGCATTACAAAAATGTACTAGTGCCATACGTATGTTGGCATATGGAACTGCTGCTGATGCTTGTGATGAGTATATTCGTATTTCCGAAGGAACCGCAAGGCATTGCTTAGAGCATTTTGTTGATGGAATAATTACCTTTTTTGGTGATGAGTATCTCAGGCGGCCAACCACAGCAGACATACAACGCCTACTAAGTGTGGGTGAGTCTCGTGGATTTCCTGGGATGCTAGGTAGCATCGTGTATGCATTGGGGGTGGAAAAATTGTCCAACTGCATGGAAAGGACAATATGCCCGTGGAGATCATGGTCATCCAACAATCATTTTGGAGGCTGTTGCATCATATGACCTGTGGTTTTGGCATGCATTTTTCGGTGTACCAGGTACGGCTAATGATATTAATATTCTTGAGCGATCTCCTGTTTTTGATGAAGTTTTGAATGGTAGAGCTCCAAATGTGAATTTTACGGTTAATGGGAGTCAGTATAAGATGGGATATTATCTCGCTGATGGCATCTACCCGCCTTGGGCGACATTTGTTCAATCAATTCGCCTCCCCCAAGGCGATGAAGCCAAGTTGTTTGCCCAACACCAAGAGTCCGTTCGTAAAGATGTGGAGAGGGCGTTTGGAGTGCTGCAATCTCGTTTTGCAATAGTTCGTCAACCAGCACTCTCTTGGGATTTTGGAAAGCTTGGAAGGATAATGAGGGCTTGCATCATTCTACATAATATGATCGTAGAAGATGAACGAGATTCTTACACCCATCATGGATACGAAATCCCACAATTCGGTGAAAGAGTAAGTGAAGAGAATACATCGGTGGATAACCAGGATTAGAGCAATGATAGACCGGAGATTATGAACAATCCAGTTATTACAAGGAGGGCTCAAATTCGGGATAGAACAATACATCACAGGCTGAAGGAAGATTTGAAGAAACACATTTGGGACCGTTATGACAACAATTAGATTGTTTCGTTATTTATGTGTTGTTTTTAATTATTAAGTTGTGTATCGTGTGATGTTTGTCGTTAAATTTCGTCATTTGGTTTAGTTCATGTTGTTTTCGCGTGTTGTTTTATTTTCTTAAAATTATGCATCACTTTTGTTGATTTGCCTATCAATGTATGTTTGTTTGTCTTAATTTTTTTTTTAAATATAATTAAATAATTAAAATAAAATAGCATTAATAAATTTAATATAAACAAAAAAAATTTAAATTTTTTTTACATTAATATATAATAAGGGGTATATATGTATAATAATATAATAAAAGGGTATATTGGTAATTTAATATAAACAAAAGGATATAATTGTAATTTAAACTAAATCTAAAAGACCCATCTAAAAGACCTCAATAAAAACCTCCAATACACCATAGGTCTTATAACAAATAATTCTCTCCAAAAATCCCTATAAGACCCATCCTATGGGACTCCATTAAAGATACCCTAACATCTCACGCATCTTTTATAGGCAATATGTGAGATTTGCAAATATCACACCAATCAATCAATCAATATATTAATACTAAAATATTTATTATCTCTTCTATGTGTTAACGTTCTAGCTATGTTACATCATCAAATTTTATTGTTTATTTACATCTTCATCCTTCTAATTTTTTATTATTAATTACATTATATTTATCTATACAAATTTTCTTAATTATCAAACAAGATATCATCCATTTAATATAATATTTGACTATATATATTACAAAGTAAAGAAGCCATAATACTACTTACCAAAATTAAATAAAGTTGGATAATATTTCCTCTATATACTATATCCATAGTCCATATAATAAAATTGGACAATTTGTAAGACCTTATTTAATATTTGAAAAAAAATACTAATATGTATACTAATTACCAAAGTTAAATAAAGTTTGATAATCTTTCATCTATATACTATATTTGTAGTCCATTTAATAAAGTTGGACATTTTGCAAAACCTTAATAGATATTAAGAAAAGTACTAATTGGCATACTAATATTGCTACATTATATCGGTGATATACTGATATATGGTAGTATATTTGCAAGATCCTTAATTATCTCGATGCTAATATGGTAGTATGTTTGCAATGTCCTTAATTAGTATTAGATAAAATATAATAAATCGGATTGAGTTTTGTATTACAAAAATACTAGGGTGATAATTCTATGAATTATATTAATTAGGTAATGATGTGTATACCGTAAATAAAAAATAAAAATATTTAATATTTTTATATGACTATATTACCTAGAGTATTTTTATCATTTTTAATTGAATGAATTATATGAAATTTCTAATTTACATTCTTTTTTCTTGATATAAATTTGCATATTTACCTTTAATTCTTATCATACAATATACCTTATCAATATTTTTAGTCAAGAATTCAATAATCTATCTATGTATATATATTTACTAAAGACCTTCTTCTCTAGCCTACGTGTCGACATGTGGACTATGCCACGTAGGCGAATCTAAATGTTGATTTACTCATTTGTCCTTCTTTTCTCTACAATTTACAATACTTCTACAGTTCTAAAATATCAATTTCTTTAATTTACAAATATAGCTTACCATATATATGATAAAGAATCTATTTAATAGGATATGATACATAAAATAGTTAAATAATTTTCTTTCTTGATATGCTAAATTAAATAGTGTAAGATTATTACTTTTCCAAATTAATGCTCCATTAAAATTCATAATTATATGTAACCAAACTCGTGCAAAACACGTGCACATATACTAGTTTTTTCCTAATTACAATGTTTACAATATTCCCCTTTTAAAAACCTTGTTCTTAAGGTCCTAGCTCAAAATTAGAAAATTAACGAAGAAGATGTGTATCATGCAATCAATTAGCTTCTTCAACATGTAAGATCTCTCATTGAACGAGCCACATTCATAATAAGAATTTGTCATGTTCTTGGATTCCGATTCAGTTGATAATTATGTTAGAGCATGTCTTATGGGGGCTTAAATGGGAGATTTTTGGAATTTTTTGGAATAAAATATTCCATTGACCATTTAAGCCTTTCAAAATCTTATGAAAAACCATATATTTAAGCTCCAACCAAGCGGGCTTCAACTAAAGGAAGCGCCACGTGTCGCTCCATTATTGGAGCCACGTCGTGTGTCCGATGAGCGACGTGTGACGCTCCAACGGACGATCAACATTTATTCTTGGTCGTCCGTTATTTTTTATATATAAACATTGTTTATTTTAAATTTTAATCATTAAAATAAAATTAAAAATATCATAATTATAGTTTCATCTTTTTCTATCCATAGACACTCATTTCAGATATATTTGATATATTTTAATTTTTTTATTGTATATTATATATCATTAATTGAAAATAAATCATTTTAATATTATTTATGGTGGTTTAAAATATAAATATATACTAATTTCATTTCTGTACATTAAAATGACATTGTGGAAAAACTTTATAAAGTTTATGTTGTTTCATTGTAATGTTTTTTTCTTCAATTTATGCATCCATCATTATTGTTTTTAATATATATGTATGTCGTTAATTTCCTCTAAGCCTTAATATTTATTTTATTAATTTTCAATTAATACTATAATTAAAAACTTGAGTTAAAATATATTTAATAAATTTTATAAAAATATAAATTTTAATATATTTTTTATAATATAATATAAAAAATATATTAATAATTTAATATAAATAATATTTTTGTAATTTAATATAAATGATATAATAATAATTTAATATAAATATATTGGATTGAAAAGCCCCTCTAAAAACTTCCCACTAAAATGGTATTTTGATTTGGGGCTTAAATGGAGAGAGAAACTCCAAAAGCCTCCATTTAAGTCCCCTAAGATGTGCTCTTAAATTTTTGTTCAAACTCATTGAGTTTCCTATAGTATTCTTTATCGAGCTTTCATGAGTCCAAATATTAAGATTCTGCCATGGCTACTCTTAAGCTCACAAATTCGATCGAATTAGGGTCAAATTGGGGCAAAATGAATTGAAAATTTTGGGCGCAAGAATCGTATGCTTTGATACCAATTTGTCGTGTCCTTAGGTAGATTATGACATAAATAAGAGAAATTGATAGGAGGAAGAGAGAAAAAAAGGGTAACAAGAGGAAGAAAATGAATCGGTCAAAGACTCAAAGGAGGAGGAGATATAACATCCAACTAATGACTATCGATTAACAAATTATAAAACCTAAATGACACTTATTATTGAAATAAAGAGTATAATGTAATATCTTAATGGAATATTTGGAAGGTCGAATTTGAATTAATATTTAAAATTACAACTTATTTTTTGATATAATTGATATTTATATAATGAAAAAGATTTCATAGAAAACAACATTATTTTCAAATATAATGATTACAATTTTAATATTTATATAATGAAAGAGATTTCATAAAAAACAACCTTATTTTTAGACATGATGATTATAACCTTGATACTTATATGACAAAAAAAAATTCCTTACAAAATTACTTACTTTTGATATCGACACGTAAAGAAGATTGATGTGGCTCCTTATGGGGATATATAAATTAGAACTAAACACATTTTAGTTTTACATATACATAGCACTGTTATATATATATATATATATATACTGATTAATTTGGCAGCTAGAGCTTCACATCATAATTATTTACTTCGTACGCAAGTAAAATTGAAAAGGAAATTAAGTCAAATCATATCTATGTATATTTCACATATCTATAAATAATATTAAAAATGAAATAAATTAAAATAATATTGATAACAAAAATAAAATTCTTATATATATATATATATATATTAAATGAAGATAAAAGAGTATCCGTACTATATTTATATAATAATTTATATACATAGAAAATAAAATTAAGATTTGTAAGATACGAAGTATTGTAAAAATGAAATAAAAATATTTAAAAAAATCAAAAATCATATATATACTAAAAAAAGAGTTGTGGTTGAATTTGGAAAGAAATAATATATGAATGTGATTTAAAAATTAGAAGGAAAGAATATAGATTTGGTTTTAAAAAAATATAAATTATATGAAATTTTAGGGTGATGATCCGTGATAAAAATTGACTTGACTTGACATAACTTTAAAAAGATTCTATTTTACTCCCTCTGTCCCGTAATATAATCCCCATTTGAGAATGAACACATTTATTAAGGAGAAATTTTACATTGAAAATCAAGTACAAGTTACTCAGTAAGTATAAAAAATTTGCAGGAAAAATTGTTGACAAATGGGGACAAATACTAAGTAAACCTGCAAATCCATGGTTGATATTTTTTAACCAATAGAAACACAGGATTAGGGTCACACGGATTGCCAAGATCCAGTCTAAACATTACAAATTCCTGCAAAGCCAGCCATTTACATCACTGCAACTCTAAAATACTCCAAAAAACACCATTGAATCTCTGTTGAAGCATTTAACACCATTTCATCTCTGAGAACTGCATTTAACAGCATCACTGCCTGCTTCAGAATGTCTTCAGACTTTAATCTTAATATTCCAGCTCTGTTTCCACATGATGATGTAGACCAGGTACATGATTTTCTGACTGATGATGAAGACATGGAAGAAGACGAAGTTCTGTTTGATATCAACCAGTCAGTTGGGGACATGGAAGAAGATGAAGTTCTCTTTGATCTCAATCAGCCATATGGGGACATGGAACAAGATGAAGTTCTCTTTGATCTCAACCAGCCATATGGGGACATGGAACAAGATGAAGTTCTATTTGATCTCAACCAAGAACCAGAAACAGAGGCAATAATTCATGCAGAAACAGAGCATCACAGTGAAGCAACAAGTCATCATCAGACAAACAAAAGCAGGCTCAGCACATTACAGAGAATGAACATTTTGGTGTGGCTTGTAGAGAGATCAGTAAATGGAAAGCTATAATATGGTGCAATAAATGCTGTAGCATCACAACTTAATGTATCAAGATGGTACATACAAAGCATATGGAGCATAAGCAAGAGATAGAGGGATGCAAACCAAATGTACAATCTCACACCAAAATATCACAACTCAGGTAGAAAGAGAGTTCAGGTATCAATTGAGTCTATTACAAATCTGAATATGGGGGAGAGATCATGCATCAGAGATTTAGCAGACAACCTTAACATATATCAAAGAGCACAGCTCATAGAATGATCAAGAGGGGAGAAATCAAGCCACACACAAATTCATTTCATCCAGAATTGAATGACAACAACAAAGTGACAAGACTGGATTAGGTGTTAAGGCTACTACAAGGTGATACAGCATAAACAAAGAGAGAATACATTCCAATGTATGACTTTGTTCATTTGGATGAGAAATGGTTTTATTTGAGCAAGAAGTCACACAGGGTCTATCTAGCACAACATGAAAAAGGCAAATACAGAGCAGCTAGTTCAAACAAGTTCATTCCAAAAGTAATGTTCACTGCTGCAGTAGCAAGACCAAGGTTCAATTCAGAAGGGCAATGTACCTTTGATGGAAAAATTGGTATTTTTCCATTCACATACACAGAGCCAGCAAAGAGATCATCAAAAAACAGAAGAAAGGGGACATTGGTGACCAAGCTAGTTGAATCAATAAACAAGAAGGTGACAAGGAGCATGTTAATCAACCAAATAGTTCCAGCAATCAAGGCAAAGTGGCCAGAAGATGGACATCACAAGGTGATATTTATACAACAGGACAATGCAAAAGCTCATATAACTCAAGCAGATGCAGAATGACAGCAGGTATATCAAGAGGAAGGATTTACATTTATTTTGACTCAACAACCACCTAATAGCCCTGATTTAAACATATTAGATCTAGGGTTTTTAGGAGCATTCAATCACTGATGCACAAAAAGATGCCTAAGGATGTTGATCACATGTTAGATGCAGTTCATGAAGCATTTTATGAACTAGACTCTAAAACATTAGGTAATGTGTGGATGACATTACAATATGTTATGAATGAAATACTCAAAAGAAAAGGGGGCAATGATTATGATGTTCCACATAATAATAAAAAGAGATTGGAAGCTCAAGGAATTATGCCAAGAGAAGTTCATGCACCAATGTGGGCAGTTATGGAAGCATGGGGCATTGTTCATGGGGGTGCACAAGGAATGCAAGCAGAAGCAGGTCCATCAAATACACAGCAACACAGAGAAGAAGAAACTCAAGAAGAAGAACAGGATATTATTATCTAGACTAGCCTGGTATTTTGCACATCAATACATTTTGTAAGCATGCACATAGCAAATAAGTTGCATCTCACTATATTTTGTAAGTAAGCATGCAAGAACATAGTTTTCATTTGCACATGGTTGATATTTTGTAAGTAAGCATGCAAGAACTATATTTTGTAGTCATGCAGGAACATGGTTGATATTTTGTAGTCATGCAGGAACATAGAAGAAGTAAAAGTCAAACAATGAAGTTGCATCTTTTTAAAAACCTAAGAAACATTTAACAATTTAATCTCATATGTCCCCAATCATCACAGACACAAGCCCACTAAGAATACCATAAGCCTCATTCAGTTATATCAATCGGTTTCTCATGGGACATTAATACAGTGAATTACATGAAGTTGCATCTCATTTTAAGAAGACTTCATCCTTGATTATAGACTTATAATCTCAGTTGTCCCCAATCATCACTGACACAACTACATTTTCACAGCACTAACATACACACAGAGCCGCATTCAGTTAATATAAACGGATTTCTTATGGCAACTTATGCATCTCAGTTTTCAAAGACTTCATCATTGATTATCAATACACAACATAACAACAACAGAAACCACATTCAGTTTACATAACAACTACATTTTCAGAACATAACAACTTAATCATTGTTTATCATTTTCAGAACATAACAACAACAGAAACCAGGTAATAACAAGAGCATTTTCAGAACATACATTTTCAGAACATCACAACTCAATGTGCAGATCAAGTACAAGTTGCTCAATATTCAAAGACTTCATCATTGTTTATCAATACACAACATAACAACAACAACAAAAATCAGGTAATAACAAGAGCATTTGCAGATCAATGAACAAGACAGAACACCCTAAATCATTTGCAGACATGTATACATTTTCACAACACATCAGATCAATGATCATGCAGAACATTTCATCATAAAGAGCATTTGCAGATCAATGAACATGCAATCAAAATCAACAGCAACAAATAAGTTAATACACAACAACATAGTAAAATGTAATCCATCTAATTGAACAACAGAGTATAAATCAACAACATGCAATGAAATTGAACATGCAAGCAAAATCAGTTGTCCCTAGAATCCCGAAATTTAACATGCAATCAACAGAGGACATTACAGAGAATGAACATGCAATCAAATCAACAACAAAAGAGGGGATGGATTGAACATGGAATCAACAGAGGACAGAGTTTAGAAGTCAACCATCGGTTTCATCATCAGAGATTATAATAATCTCAACCTTTGCAGATATTTTTTTTCTGGAGGGTCCTGCTTCCTTCTCCGGGGACTTGGAGAGCTGATCGACAACTTCTTCATTCACCTTGGCCTCAGGTTTCCAGGAGCACTCAACAGTATCTTTAGAGTAATGGGGACTGAAGTTGTGAACTCCTTGGCACTGGTTTCCCCATTCACACTTAGGGTATTGAGAGCAGTGAGAAGAAGATTTATTCTTCTTCTTCTGCTTCGGGGCCGCCTTGCCATCATCAGAGCAGCTAGTCCAATGGAAGCTCGTCTCTGGATTCTCAAAAAGCAGATCTAGAGGACACGAGACCAGATCCAGAAACCCTAACCCAGAGATGAGATCCAGAAACCCTAACCCAGAGATGATGAGATCCAGAGATGATGAAGAAGCGGCTCTGAATCCAGAAACCCTAACCCATAAAGCAAGATCCAGAGATGAGATCGAAGAGGGGACGAGATCCAGAAACCATAACCCAGAAATCAAGATCCAGAGATGAGATCGAAGAGGGGACGAGATCCAGAAACCCTAACCCACAAAGCAAGATCCAGAGATGAGATCGAAGAGGGGACGAGATCCAGAAACCCTAACCCACAAAGCAAGATCCAGAGATGAGATCGAAGAGGGGACGAGATCCAGAAACCAAGATCCAGTGAATTGAGAGTGTGAGAGGGAGAGATTAGGGTCCGAGCGGCGTTTGAGTGTGAGAGACAGATTAGGGTTTGAGTGTGAGATAGAGTGAGAACAGAGAAGCAGAGAGAGATTAGAGAGTTCGAGAGTGAGAATTCGAGAGAGAGAGATTAGGGTTGAGTGTGAGAGAGAGAGCAGCAAAAGCAAATAAAGGGTTCGAGAGAGTATCTGAGAAATGAGGGTGTGAGAGAGGGGTATGAGAGAGAGAGAGAGATATGGGGGGAGATGGGTAATGTGGGTAGGTAAGTTGATTTTATGGGGAAGAGTAATAAAAGTAAATATGGATAGGTAAATTAATGAGAATAAAACAAATTTAATGATTGGGTCGAAAAGTAAATGGGGCAAACATTTTGGGACGACACTTTTGGCAAATGGAGCTTATATTATGGGACGGAGGGAGTAGTATTATGTAGTAGACAGTAGATTCTTAACCGACCGTGTTGTAAGTATAAGGTTGTTGGATTTAATGAGATGCAAAGTTAAATTTAAAAATCATAAAATAAATATTAATTTGATTAATTATGTTGATATAATTATCTTAGTTTTTATTCATATAAATTACCAGGTCCTACACCAATCTAAATTTGCACTTTTTTTAATAAAGTTATATGACAACTCAAAAGGTACGTATTTCTTGCATGCGCTCAATTTTTTTATATTCTTTTTTGTCAATACTAAAAAAAATATTGATAAGATTACTTATAATTAAAGTTTGAACATATTCATAAGTTACTTATAGTTTTGGACTTGTAAAGATATATAGCCACCCTTAATCTCAACATTGCTATATATTCAGCTTTCATAGATTCCGTTCTAATATGTTTCTTGAATTAACTAATATCGATGTGGCTTGCTACACACGCGGACATTGAGCTTTAATAACGTGTCTGCTATATGCACGATGAAATTTTGACATACACACGACACCTAACGTACAAGTAAAAACAATCCAAACTTGTATCTCTCATGACAATAATATATAAACTTAATTTAGAGCCATACAACAAATTAACATATAGTCGTACGTACTTTTTCCATGGGTACGAACTAATGTCATAAACATATATGTGTTGTCATAACATATCGATCATGGCATATATATGCATCAAAATATAAAAGAATGTTAATATTGAACGTACGTAAGTATAGACTATCGATCGAGTGCTCCCTACGTACAGTCATACGCATTCAAAAAATGTTAATTTACAGGTCCTGAATATTGATGTCGTTTTACGATATTGTAGCTTTTTCTAAAGCACCTATTCCCTGACCCAAGAAAAAGGTTAGAAAATATTATACAGACAAAAAATACGAAGTTAGAAGGGTAGGGTACAACGACGTCGTTTTTAGACCATTTGGAAAGGTCCAGCAGGAGAATAGGTGAGGTGAGGATCAATCACTTGATCAAAGCCCAAAATAACGTAATGCTAATTTAGTGGAAAAGAGAAGCATTAGATTATTGATTATTCAAGAAAAAATGACTTTTGATGTTGAAAATTTCGTTATATTATTGTTTGTGGTGATATAAGTGAATAGTGAATACATGAGAGAAGTGAAAATGAGAGAAATCATGTTTTTATAACAATATTTAGTTTCTTAAAAATCATATATCCAAATTAAGATTTAATACATGTAGATTTTGTTAGTTATGAGTTATTATTTTTGAATATTAGATAATATTTGATTTTTTTAGTGTGTTCATAAACACATATTAATAAATTAAAATAATTTTTTTTTTAAAAATATTTCTTAAAAAAAAAGGGGTAAATTCATAGAAAAAAAATAAACTAATAACTAAAACAATTATTATTAAATATGAAGTTGTTAGAGTGTGTGTCTATGGACACACTAGAAAAAAACTTAGATATTTTAAAGTTTGAAGTTTGTCAAATGTGTTAAATTAACAAAATTACGTTATAATATATATATGTATTGTTTATATTGATGAGACATTAAGATGATAAAATGATTTATTTGAGTATGATACAAATAAAATCTGAAATAGTGACGTAGAGATGACAAGTATTTGGCTTCGATAGGGCATATGGCATTGATGTAATTGCAGAGAAACACAAGGGCATTTTGAAGCATCTTTACCCGGCAAATTCCTTCGAATTCAAACCACCCAAAAAGAGAAGATTCCTCCAACGTAACACAACACCGCCGATTTGCCACCGCCCTCTGCGAATTATTCCGATCAAAAGTAGAAGAGGAAAGAAAAAAACTAAATCATGGGACTTCAAATTCCTTTCCCCGCACACCCCACACTGCGAATTTCGGTTTCCGCTTCCCCAAAATTCCACAAAAATTTTGAGCCGTTGGAAGGCAACTTTTGGGGAGATCGTCCTCCTCAGCAGATTCTCTTCTCCCCCACACTTTTTCTTCTTCTTCTTCTTCCCTCCGATCTCAAAACTTCCCTTTTCATTGCTTTCCACAAGCCAAGAATCTCTTCTCTGTCTTAAAAGGGCTTTTGATGATGCCCACTTTGTTCCGCCATCTTTCCTGTAGCTTAAAGCTACTGTCTCCCTTTATTTACAAACACCCTTTATCGCCTTCTCTTTCTCTTTGTGCGTCGTTTTCAACGAGAACTTGGCCTTTTCAACCCACCCACCCACCCACAATCCTTGAAGTTCCGGCCAAATCTATACATACGCACAACCTTCGGCCTTGATGGCCTCTTCTGGTAATAAACACCTCTCTTATCCTTGTATTTGTGGCCTGTAGTTATATTTATTGCCTTTGGAAGCCTTTGATTTTTGGATGGCTGCTTGTCTCGTGAAGTTCTGGGTTTAATGTGAAGATGCAGCTCAGGTGTTTGATTAAATGCTTCAATGAGTTGATCCTGTCATGTGTGGTTTCTCGTGTGACATGGGTTTTTGAAATAACTTACTGTTGGAATGAGAGTCTATATATAATAATTTGGAAATGCTTATATAGCCAATTTGGGTGCATTTCCCTTAGACTTGAGTTAAGAAGCTGGTTTTCAGATCTTTAAGAGGGAAAATGCCTGTTTGCTTGCCTTCCTCTTACAAAGAGATTCTCTAAGAAGTCATACCAAATACGAACTAGATAATGACAAATCGTGTGAAATTTACTAGAAGAGCTCCATTTGGGATTTTCTTCTTGTGTTGATAGGCAGTCGTACTAGAAGGTTTAAAAGTCTTCCACTTTGAGAATGTTAATGAAGGCAGAGTTTCTCTTTTGGTTTCATTGATAAGCAGGGCACTCTTCTTATTCAAACACAGAGAGGAAGTCGCGCTTGATGAAATGGCTGAGTAAGTTTTTTAAGGGTGGTGATGGGTCTGGTCCTCGTGTATTAACTGGTGGCGAGCAGCATCAACAGTTTCTCGAAGATGAAAATACGATATGGCGTGCTCCTTCTAGATCAGTGGTGATGTTCTATTCTTTCTTCATCCTCCTACTTTTCCTCAATAATTTGCAGTTTTGGATCAGTGTGATCTTCATGATTTCTTTTAAGTCACAGTTGTTTTCCTCCCTCAGTGCATTTGTTTTTAGTGATCTGTTGTCTACAAAGGGAATCTGAACTGCAGGTCATTTAGAATTTGTTTGCTGTTTTTGGTCAATATTTTGTGTTACAATACGGAACTATGAGGTCTCATGAAATTCAGGGAGCATATTTATTTTTAGTACAAGTTCATGAGATGAGCATTGAGACAGTAATAAATAGCATACTGCTCTCTTTGTTTTCTCTAATGGTTCAGGGAGGTAGTCATATCAGATGTAATGTTTATGTTCACAACAACAGTCGTTATCTCTTATAGTTTAGGCTTCTTTTAAATAGAGTTCTTATATATTTTCTTCTTCTGAAAACAAACTTCCTATTTAAGTAAGTAGTTGTTAATGAGTTCCATATCATAATTTCTATTGCACCCTCAATCAAAGGAAATATATTTAGTATATGAAGACAAGAATATTGGTGCAAGAGGGGTCAGCAATTGATGCTAGCAGATTGAGTTCATAATCTGCAACCACTTTATCTGAAACTGTAACCATGTTTTTAATCCTGTCAATATTTACCAGGATGATCGGGATGGGTCAGCAAGAGAGCAAGAAGAGGTTGATCATGCGATGGCCCTATCATTAGCTGAGGATTTGAAGAGACCAAGTGGTAGATTGCCCAACAAAAGAGGTATTTTTTATTTTTTATATCATATTACTTATATATGATTCAGATTTTACTATTTTCCTTCTATTCATTTTGTCATGACTGAACAGTATGAGTACTACTAATTCAGGATGGCTTCAAGACCAAGATGAATATCTTGAAAAGGAAATAAGAGATGCAGGAACAATACCTTCTTATCCAGCTTACCCACCTTCCTATCCTCCCTACATTCCTGCTCCATGTTATTCAAAGGGATACAGGTCTTCTTAATCACTCTCCCTCTCTCTGTCTCATTTGCACATTGCAATGCATGAGGCTATATTTGGACAAAGAAAATCATCGAATACGATTTGGTGTGCAAAATTCAACAAAGAAAATCACATGTGCCTGTCATTGTAGGATATGTGGTGGCTGTAACTGTGAGATTGGATATGGCAATTATCTGGGGTGCATGGGATTGTACTTCCATCCTGATTGTTTTCGATGTCGTGCTTGCACTTACCCCATCACCGAACATGAGGTATTGCAAAGCACATAACATCCCTTGTTTATTTCCCTGTATTCAGTTAATTTGTCTTAATGTCTCTGTCAAATCTAGCTCTTACTGTTATTTTTTGTTGTTGATTTAAGTTCTCTTTGTCAGGGAGGGATCCATACCACAAGACCTGTTTCAGAGAGTTGACATATCCGAAATGTGAAGTCTGTCACCAATTTGTAAGGAGATCTTACTCTTAGTACACGTCTATTCTCTTGCTAACTAAATGCACTCGTCAATTCAACGTCATGTTTTAGGTAATTGGTTTCTTTGAAGCGGATACGACTTACTACAATCACATCTAACTGTATTTTCTTATGATTGTGTTTCAGATTCCAACAAATTCAGCTGGTTTGATTGAATACAGGTGCCATCCATTTTGGTTACAGAAATATTGCCCTTCACATGAGTACGATAACACTGCTCGTTGTTCTAGCTGCGAGCGGCTGGAGGTACTTCTTTCCCCGTGAAACTTCAGTTCTTTTCACATAATCTCTTCAAGTCTAACTATGTGTCGTGGTTACTTACACACTTTTGCTTGTCCTTTGGCCTTCCATTCCACTGCTGAAGTCTTGGAACACTAAATACATAGCTTTAGGAGATGGAAGGAGCTTATGCTTCGAGTGCATAGAATCCGCAATCATGGACACTGGAGATTGCCAACCCCTTTACCATTCCATTAGAGACTATTATGAAGGCATGAACATGAAGTTGGAACAGCAGATTCCTATGCTTCTTGTCGAACGACAAGCCCTTAATGAGGCCATTGTTGGTGAAAAACATGTAATCTCACTGCACAGAATGCCTCTCTTTTACCTTGTAACCAAAAGATCTTGTAATTCCAAACGAAATATTTTGCAGGGTTTCCATCACATGCCCGAGACAAGGGGTTTGTGTCTTTCGGAAGAGCAGACTGTTACCAGTGTAAGTGCTAGGAACTTTACTTTTTAGCATCTTTCTGTACCTCATCAATGGCATGTTCAGCTGTTTGCCTTTTCTTGAGGGTTTATGTATACTTGTGAAACTTGTCAGATAAAATCAAGGCCGAGAATAGGTGGGCAAAGACTCGTTGGAATAAGGACGCAAAATCAGAAGTTGCACCGTAAGTGTGAAGTGACAGCCATACTCGTTCTCTATGGCCTTCCCAGGTAATTTTCTGCATTGGCAGAGATAGCTGGTCTTCTGTTGATCCATCCAGACATATTGGTTTTCAAGTTCTTGTTCCATTCCATCATCTAATTCTCTGTGCTGGGTACAGATTGCTAACAGGTGCCATACTTGCTCATGAATTGATGCATGGCTGGCTACGCCTTAAAGGTACATATGCTCATGATTTGGCATTCTTAGGAGCTTATTTTGTCTTTCTGGAAGAAATAAAAAACCATTCGGAGCATGATTCTGGGTGTCAATTATAGGATACCGCAACCTCAACCACGAGGTAGAGGAAGGGATTTGCCAAGTGCTGTCATACATGTGGCTTGAGGCTGAGGTGATGCCCGGGTTCAGAAGCGCACCCGCCACGTCAGCAGCTGCATCCTCGTCGTCATCATCAACGTCGTCCTCCAAGAAAGGCCAGAAGTCGCATGTCGAGAAAAAGCTGGGGGAATTCTTCATGCATCAGATTGCACATGACACCTCCCCAGCCTATGGAGGCGGGTTCAGATCCGCCTACGCTGCTGTCAACAAGTATGGCCTTCGCAGTACCTTGGATCATATACGCTATACCGGGAGTTTCCCCTTGTGAAAACGTCCTTTGTGGCCTCTAAACCGTTGTATTTGTTTCCATGGATAATATGTTAACTCCTCTTCTTCCACGCCCTTTGTGTTTAACCAATCCAAACCACCAGATACCTTTTCTGTATCACTCCCTGATTACTCTCCTCATCCAACCGTTGGTAAAATGGTGGGTCCACTGTCGCTAACAGTTAGATGATGAGTGTGACACAGAATGGTACAGTAAAGGTAATACGTGATTTGGACTAGTTTTTAATGGGCGTTTGCCGTTGCTAATTGGGGTAAAAAAAAAAAAGATAGTGTTCGCACAGTGGTATAATGTAATGATTTCGACATTTCAGATTCAATGGAGAATTATTACTGATTCTGTGTTGTTTTGCAAGAGCAGAGCATGATTGGGGTACGCCGTACGCAAGTGCTTCAGAAATAGAATGGGCTTGTTTTTGTTTTGTTTTGTTTTGATTTTGATACGAAAGGAGGGGTATACCCGTTTTATTTAATCATACTGTGAACTTACATATACATTGATCAAACTCAATCATCTTAATTAACCAACTCTAGAGGAGGTGACATAAATAGAGTAAGGGCAAAGGAGGAGGCTATGCCTAGCAAGCCAATCAGCACAACGGTTGACGGATGGCGGCACATGTTTCATTCGAAGCTCCCATCCACTATCAGCAACCAACCAGAGCCCTGGGAAGGAGAGGTAACCGTCTGCACCACCGACAAAACCTCCATCGCATCAATTTCCACTTCCAGCTGTTTAATTTGCAATTGTTGTGCCAGGAGCAACCCATGAAGCATCAGGAGAGTTGGTGTTGAAGACGATAGCATTCCGCCACAGTCCGTAGACAAAAATGAGTTCAGTCCATCCACGGAGGTCAGCAGAGCAGAACAGAAACGTGCGAAAGCAAGTAGTGCCAAACTTGCAACGCGTGAGGGCAATCCCGAAGTATGTGTAGAGTAGTTTCCGGCTCGCCTTGGCACCGAGCACAGTTCGGGTCATCCCCCATATGTCTCCTGACCCGATTGACATTACAAACCAGATTTTCCAGTGATGCGACCAAAACAAAGTTTGGGTCCCATCCCCAATAGTGGTCCTTAAGCCATGCAGTAATGGGGTTTTAGCTTTGTTTTGGTCGCATCAGTGGGCTGAGGAAATACATTCCATGATGACCTTCGTGAGTGTGGAGGGGAGGCACAATTCCTGCAACGTATCTCTGATAAAGGCCCACCTTAACCGATCGTATGCCTTCTCCAAATCAATTTTTATGGCCATGAACTGCGGTCCCTGTTTATTCCTCATCGAATGCATAACCTCCTGGGTGATCACAATGTTATCCGTGATTTGTCTCCCCGGGACAAAACTCGACTGATTTGGCGCAACCACCCTTCTCATAATCGGCTTCAATCTCAAATGAGTTAAATTGGGTAGTGGCGTTTGATCTAGGTTATGAGTCGGAGAGGCTTTAATAATTTCATATTCAAATAATTGACATATTTTTATTTAGTATTCAAGAGGTTTAGTTTAGCTATTTTCTACCCGCTAGGAAATAACAAAGGAAGTCTACTTTATGGTAATCCGTTCAACACTACCGCATGTTTGCTCCTGTCTGACTCGTCTTCCGACGGCGTCTCTTTTAATTGTGCTTTACTCACCACTCACTCTAGGTCATTAAGCTCTCTGATTGTTTTGTTGTATTTTTCTTGCTTGATTTATTGTCCGATTTTGAACGATGCCGATTTATCGACCTATCGATTTACCCGATATAGACATTATGTCGGGTAATTAGAATTTTTTCCTCGTAACAAAAAAGGAAGTCTGCTTCAGCTTCTAGATTATTTTGCGCTTGATGATGCTCGTTGTGACTGGAGTGGAAGCCATGAACGATGATGCTCGTTGTGACTGGAGTGGAAGCCATGAACACCGGTTCCTGTAACACAACATCCGAACAGTAGTAGAACTGACGCCAAAGAGAAAGGCCGCATCAGCCAAAGTTAGGGATTCATATACTATAAAGATTTGACTCAACATTCGTTGATTATACTGTATACATGTAAAAAAGGTACACCATTATGGTAACCAACTGAAAACTTGCCAACCAAAAGAATGAAACCCTACCTCGCCCCCAGAAACCGAACAAAGAGAGAAAAGATGAAGAATGGGTACAACCGAAAGAAAGAAAGAAAGCGTATGGGAAGCTAACTCTAAAGCCTAATTGCGTCTTGAGTTTCATTGCGCCCTCTAAATACAAAGAGGTCATATGGTGTGCACATGCTTATACATTATAAGCACTTATCTGCACAACTAAGCATTCTTTTCAGCATCATAAAAAATAAGCATGTTATAAGCAGAGCACACAGCACAGAACTAACCCTAAGTGCTAGTCATCTGTAGGGTCGTTTGATAGTAGATTCTTCAACATTTCATACGTCATGAAGACGATGCCTACGCTGGGTACAACCTTGTAGTATTCCGGAAGTATCCCTCGGTAGAGACCCCAAACGCCTTCATTCTTAACTATTTCTGCAAAGGTACGGAAAATGCCCCTTTTGTAGATGAGTGCGTGCCCAGCAGCTCCTTGCAACTGCATCCTTCGCCTCACGAGATCCAGAGGAAAGATCACTGCAGTGAAAGCAAATGGCAGTAAGCAGAGGTTGTACGGTACCAGGAATGACCAAGGGAAAAACTACTAAACAACATACAAGTCGAGTACAAATCGCATCACAGCTAGATTTGTTGTGGTTATGCTGAATCCTGAAGTGAGAAGCATACTACAAATGATTTGAGGAGTTTGTACCATCCACAACAGAAGAAGCCCAAGTAGGAAGTATACCTCAAAAAGGTCACCTCCCTCATGAGGAATGACAGAGACAACATTAAAGCACCCATGTGCATTAATCATTAACCAACTGCAACACTAGTCAAGATAGGCTATCCGAAGAATAGATTTCATGCATAGTCTATTATACAAAATATTGTAACAAAATTTCATTAGAATTCCAGTTACTCGTAGCTTTCCGTCTGAGAATTTCAGTCACTTCGATGAGTTAACATTTTCAATGCAATGATGAAGTGACATAAATCTCTCATACTCAAGTTCCCAATGAGCCACAGCATCAATTCACTACACAACATATATAGTATGAGTATAAGACTTGAGCACTCAAACCAATTAAAAGCCAGAGCATTGGGTACAAGTGCCAAATTGGAAATGCTATCATTTGTACATAATGAAATATAGGCTCCAAAGAGCAGGAAGATAAAGTAACCAAATTAATCCATTTAAAAGTAAGTAAAAAGCAGTATAATATAAGCAACCCACCTGATGATGACGCGATGCCTGCAAGACTACCACAAGCAAGACTGACTAGCACAGTTGAATCATGAGGCCTAAGGAAGCACAATAAACAAGCAAGAAAATAAGTAGTTATTAATTACTAAATCACAAGGTCTACTGAAACTCAGTGGAGAATTGACATTGTTGAACAAATATACCTCTGCAATTTCCACTGAGATCTTAGAGTATCATACACAGCAAAGTTAATTGCTAAATTTGGCCCAACACTCTGCAATCAAGAAACGGAACAGCAAAAGTTAGAATTAAATACTATGCTCACTCAAGTAATGTTTGAACCAGAAGGACAAGGGAAGTAGTACCAAGAGTGTTGCCCCAAACCCCTTATAGAGGCCAAATACTCCCTCATCTTTGGTGATGATACGTAAAGCATGCCAAATACCTTTATAGTAAACCACATTTGTCTGCATGTTTTACAAAAGGACATACAAAATTACACACTACAAACGTAATAATTGATTATATATAAAAAAAAACTTAGAACCTACTCATCATCAAGATTCAAAGCATATATCAGTTCTCCACCTAAAAATATACTCCGTATTGCAGAAGAGAAACCCAAAGTAATTGGAGATAATAATGACTGGTGAACATAACTAAGAATATT
This sequence comes from Rheum nobile, assembly GCA_027886185.1. Taxonomy (NCBI): domain Eukaryota; kingdom Viridiplantae; phylum Streptophyta; class Magnoliopsida; order Caryophyllales; family Polygonaceae; genus Rheum; species Rheum nobile. Next base: position 61,792 of record WOAB01000616.1, on the reverse strand, counting down.
AAGGCTCATCAACCACTAACAATTCCATGCTCTAAAATGATAATAACCAACGTATCAATTACCACAACAGAAATTTGGAGTTGTTTTAATTCCTCAAGGAGTTCAATGAATAAAGGTGTGTTTGGATATTCAAACACACACTGAAAGGATTATTGTAAACATAATGATCAGATCTCTAAAATACCTATTTGTATTTCTTATCTTAGCGGGGATGAGGGAGTGGAAAGCTGAAGTTACCTGAGCTGCAAGTCTGGTTCTCACTAAATCTAATGGATAGGTTACAGCTGCAGCTGTTATTCCCGCCAAAAAACCACCCGAAAGCCGCAATATAAGATGTGAACTAATATTATCTTTGTGGTTTTCAAGACCCAGAAACAACTGAAGCATCTGCAAGAATGATAAATGAACTCTAATCAACAACCATAGAGCAATGACAGAGGAAAGCAAACACATAAGAATGAATCTTCATGGGACGGTTATACCAACTTTCTTGTACCGCTCGTAAGAGTAGAAGCTGACAGAAGAATACGGTAGGCGGTGGGCAATGGTAACAAGGTTGCCTTTCCAAAATGCCCGTATCCCTTCTTCTTTAAGAATGCGGGATGCCTCGTACAAAATGCTTGGCTTTCTTAATGTCCTAACATCAGCATGCATACCTTGCACCTACAAGCACAATAAGACATGACGAGAACCAAAACACATATCAACATGACTTACAAAAAGACAACCCACAAGTAATGTTAGAACCAATAGACCTTGCAGGGAAACCCAGTTAATTCAACAAAGCCTTCTATCAAATGGGGGAAAACAAGAAAAATAATAAAGAACAAACCACCTAGTGGCTAGTGCCAGGCATTGAACTTCAACAACGTTGTTCGTACATTACTGATATGAAAGACTTTGAATTTATGAATAATAGTAGCACGCTGGGGAAAAAAGGCATAACAGCAGAACAAAGCTTGGACCTTCGGATCAACACAATAATTCGACCGACTATGCGTCAAGCAAATTATCATTGTCAAAAAGGAAATCTCACCGATTTCTTCCCAGAATACAGTCGTCAATAAAACCCACTCACATTACAGATTTCCAAAAGAAAGATTGATAGTTGATACACTGAGATAAGAGTGAGAGAGGAACCTGAAACAGAATAGTAAGCCTGGCGAGAGGGGCGGTGCAGGTCTTACTGACGGCGCCGGCGATACCACCGGCGAGAAGCTGCGAGATAGTCCCAATCTGCGCTTGCCGCTGCTGTTGCAAAGCTGGCGATTGCTGCTGTTGGGGAACATACTTGCGGGAGCAGCCATCTCTCTGACCACCATCAACAACCACTCCAACCCTCGCATCCGTTTGCATCGCCGCAAGGATAATGACACCGAATATCTACTTTTCCCCCTTAGCAACAATCCTTTCACCTCAGGAGAAGATTCAAATGGCAAACAGAACCCTAGAATTCCATAAAATTGCTAACCGCGAAAGAAATTGGGAGAGAGAGGAAGCTCATCCAGTCTAGTTCGCTCGAATAAGAGAGCGATAGAGAGAGTGGAACCCTAGAAACGCTGAGCGAACAACAAGATCCTGAAACTACTTCCGCGTAAGAAGATGGAGAAGAGAAATCAAACTTGTTCTGCGTGCAACAGACGAAGAGCGGGTGCCTGTTAGCCTAAGCCTACATTTCGCTTTTTTCTATTAGCGTGTTTGGTAGTTTTTAAACGACGTCGTGTTTGTGGGGCAACCGACTATGTGAAATTACTAAAATAGGCTTGGTGGGACCCCCGTGTAGGAATATATGGCGGATGTGAGTTTTGGGCCACGGAATATTCTTGGCTCGCTAAATACTCAAACGAAGATGTGAACGTTGAGGTTTAACAAGTCACCTCCAAAGTTACACGTTAGATACGTAAATCTGGTAGCTAAAGCCTCTCCACAAGTGCACAACTCTTGTTCAGTCTTTGAAAATAAGATATCCCATGTGAAAAACGATCATTGCAAATTAGGCTCTGTTTGGGAAGTGGGTTATAAACCTTTTATAAACAAAAAAATGGTTTTTATAATTTTGTACAAATTCCAATCTCTCACAAATTTCAAATTTTAAAACCTATTTTTTCAAAAAAAAAAAACACATTATAAATAATAAACACTCTTTACCAAACAAACCCTTAATAAAAGGAAATTCAATTCAAATTTATTACAAATATTCAAATTGGATGATAATCAAAATAGTCCTCTATAATAATCCGGATTTTGATCAAGTTTTTCAAAATACAGTAAATTTATATCACAAAACATAAATTCCAAAATCATAAATTTATCAATATCTTATCTTATAAAAATTATAACCTGTACAAAATTTATTCATTAAATCAATTGGATTATATTAGAAAATATGTATTGGAATTAAAAAAATGTTAAAATTTATTCATCTCAATAGAAATTCATTTAATCGGGTTTTTTAGTCTCCGCTTAAATATAGGTTCGGGGTTTGTTTGGCAAGTTACTTATAAATATATTACTCCTTTTTTTAAAGAAAGGGATATAATTTTAGTCTTTAAATTTTGTTAAAAATGTTTACAATTTTGAATTTTAGATAATAATTTATTTGTGAGTTACGAGGTTTGATGTTAAAAAGTATATATATATATTTTTTTTTCAATGTAAATTTAATTATTCATTGGTCAGAAATGATGTGAGTAATTATTTGTGAAAAACAAAAGCAAGGCTGAGTTAAGGAGATTGGAGGAGATTCAAAATATTATTTATAAATATTTCGAATCGAAAGCTAAAATGACAATTATTTGGATAATAATTAATTTCTTAATAATCGTATCTAAAGCTAAAATGACAATTATTTATGAAAATATGAAATATTATTTATAAATATTTTCTCCCTTTCATTTTATTCACTATCATCCAAATTCCAAAATATTTTATAACAAAGTACATAATTTAAAAAAATTATCAAGACATTCTGCCAAACAAAACTTGAACACTTGGAATGATAATCGTATCCAAATGCTCTAATAGAAACACGAATTAATTTAATTTATTTTTATTGGTAATAAAACACGATTTAATTAATCTAAATGTAATTGAGTGATTATCTTGGGTCCCACTTATACTCTGTCCAGTGAACCAAAATCTGTTTACTTTAAAAAATGGGAAAAAAATGCAAATCTATCCTTGTTTTTTTTTTTGGTTAACTATCCTTGCTTCTTTTATTATGAGACAAGTCTATCCTTCCTACTAGTTGCACTGAGGCTTACATGTAAATGGCCATTGATCCATTGTGGTTCGTGTGTTACGTCAACTAATTTATGATTTGATACGAGTAGACTTTTATACACGTATATTTGACATATGGTCAGTCGATTTTTTATGAAAATATGGAGGAAAATACAAAGGATGGCCTATGGCTATGAATGAACTCAAATAACGAGAGGTTGTAACATAATCATCAAAGCTTTTGCTTTAAAAAGTGCGGCAATTCATAAATCAATAGGATAATTTGAGGGAGCCAGCACTTTTGTGAGAGGAGATTCGTCGAGTTAGGAAAGCTATTGACGGGCCAACAACTTAAATACTTAATCATCATCATGTCCGATCATAATGGAAGATAAATAACTAGCGAACATACTCTCTCTAAAAGTAGTCACGAAGACACAAACTGGACATACATTGAGAAAAAAGATTTACATGAACATAAAAGACCACCTACCAAGAGAATGCCATTCCAGAGTTGCCAATTTGCATTCAACTAGTTCTACTTTGCAAGCCAGAATGGAACAGTTTGACCACAATTTGACCAGGTTGAGCCCATTGCGCCCTCTTCAGCACCACCACCATACCCAGATGAGCCACTATGCTTGTGGGCTTCGCTCCTACCGGGGCCCAAAAGATAAAGATCCGGTTGCATCTGACCAACTTGTCCACGAGGAAATGCTTGGCTGTTGCGTCTGTTTTCGCCGTCTTGCACTTTCTGGATCCAGTCAATTGGAGAGTCTTTCCCAGGAGGATGAGGGTTTACTGATGAGAAATGGTCAGCTAAGACATTCACAAACTTTCTGTGCTCTGATTCTGATGGGAATTGGCGCTGTTTCTCCAGCGTGTGAATCTCTTCAACCATTGGTTTCCAGAGTCTTACCCTGGCATTGGTGAACCAATTCGACACCTGCTTCAAATAACTCGTAAATGATCGGTTTTCAACTATGAGATCAACTAAGCAATCCAAGTAAACATAATTGAAGTAAACCTGGCTCCTAGATAGGCCAGTTCGCCGTGCCAACATCTCCTTATCAGTGTCAGTAGGATAGCTGGAAATATCAAGAGAGCAATATCAGTATTCCTGTCACTTCAATAGAAGTAATTTGTTGAGGATTTCACTTACGGGTGCAAAAAGTTTTCAAATAGCCATGTCCTGAGCACAGCCACTGCTTTTTCGGGGAATCCTCTCTGGGATCTCCATACAGGGTGCTGCATTGAGCCACGGAACTGGAGCTGCTGATGTGGCCTTTGCTCGTGATCGTGGCTTTTGTCTGTAGAGAAGGGCCCTGAAGAATTCCTACCGTTTCTGTAATCATCGCTGCCAGAACCCGTGCTTGTGAAGTTGATGTAGTCCAAGATGGCCTTCTTCAGGCAGTGAAAGTGTTTTGACACGGCTTTTATAGCAAAGGATATGAATGGAGCAGCATTAGCAAGGCCAGCAACGGATTCAAATGATGAGACGGCTGATTGCATCTGCTGGTGGTAATGTTTGTAGCGCTTGTAAACCTGATGCAGAAGGCAGGAAACAATGATAAGGGGGTTCTTGATATGACATGTTCTTGTGGAAGATAATTGACATGTAATTAGTTCAAGTTTCCATGCTATTTAAATCTTGCGTCGTGTGATTGAAAGACAAATTATGAACAACAATACATTACCATCCATATTTAGACAGAGATAAGCAATTAATTTACATAGTTACACGGAACATAGACGCTTTGGTAACTTGCCTATAGGCCACAATGAATACCCAGGTCAAAGCACAGGCATAAATTAAATACAGATGCAACAACTTTTAATGCTACCTAACGTAATTCGATAGTAAGCAGGAGGAGGAGAGGGCCATCATATAGAATCACTACCAGGTGACACGTAATTCGATATTAAAATATACCCTATGAGGAATTCAGTAAGTGCGTGATACATGGTATGAGGTATCGTTGTAATTTGTGGTAGAATTTGAAAAAGAAGTTTTGGACAGCTACTTTTAATGCCACCTAACGTAACAGTAACTCAGCAAGCAAGAGGAGAGGGCCCTCAATTTCTTCCTAAGAGTAAATCTATGGGAAATTGGGAACTTATTAATTCAAAATATGATATTATGATATTCAAAGCCAATTGCAATGAAATAATCAGCCGACTCCGTATGACAGATATATGCCTTTGTTTGCTAATTCTGTATCCCAAGTTAGCTTCGTATAATTACATTCACTTATTGAGCACGACTCTATCATAAAGTACTCAAATTCATAATGCATAAATATTTAAATTAGCAGAGTAAATGCAGATTAAAAATAGAAATAAACCAGGAAAATGGAAAAGTTTTTGTTTATCTATGAAAGAAAGGGAAATGATTGATTTGGTGTTTGACAAGACTAGACGTCTTTATTGTCATGTGCAGGTAATTCATCAGATTTTTACTGGCACGCCCATCTCATTCAATTCCCCCACCCCAAAATTTCAATTTTTATTTTAAAAAAAAGAAGAAATATACAGCTTTCTCATTCCCCCAACAAGACCTTCATCAGAACCCAAAGAAAAGAGAGTCTTCATCCATAGACCATAGCTCTAACAAACAGAATTTGGAATTATCAAAACATTCTTATATCTATAATAGGCTAAACAAGGGAAGTTCACTAAAATAGGCTTCCCTTCTCTATCTCCTACAATTTTTTAATAATAATGACTTTCTTCAGTTACATTGGATGATTGGAGTACATAATATTGATGATATGAACCAGTAAAAAATTGCAGCTAACATCCACAAACTTCCTTGTACGCTATACGCAGTAGCGCGCAATTACTAGTTTTTTTTTCACATTGCAAGTTATTCTGAACGTTGATAAGAACTCAATTCATGCACAGAACAGACAGTTACAGAATCCGCAATAAGATAGCAATGCATTTGTGATGATCAACTGTGCATACCTCATGTAGCATTGAGAGGAGGTTAGAATCCCCACACCGATCGGCGACTCTCTGGCTCCAATTCTCCCCAACGGGAGCTTCGAAAACCCTAGCCTTCTCCGCGCCAAGATCTGATACTCCTCCGCGATTCGCTCCACATAAGTCCGCTAGAAGCTCCTCCGCGGGTTTCAAAAACCTAGATCGGCTCAGGATCGAGGCGTAGCCGGTGAACGGGCCAACGGGAGTCGTGGCCGCCGCCATCGCCGATCTACCACTCCTCTGTCCCGCGCTCAGCTGCTGTCCGGCGCGGCCGTGCGTGGCGAGCGACAAATTCAAGGCGCCGCCAATGGAGCTAGGGATTCCGGCGTCGGAGCTCGGCGTCGGCAATGCAGGTCCGGTCATCGCGGTAATCTGTCCGCCGCGGCTCCCGGTTGCGGCGCCGGAGGAGAAGAGGTAGCTGTGGAGGTCGAGGTTGGGGTCGGCGGCTGATGGAGTGATTCGGAGCTTGACTCTTCGGCTGTGCTGCGGGACGTGAAAAGGTCCAAGAGCTTCTTCCATGGAAGCAATTAACGAGATGGAGAATTGGAGATTGAGGAAATTAGCACGAATGAGGAAAGAGGAGGGAGCTGTGGATTGATTTCTGAGGAGGAGGTTACAGAGGGGAAAAGGGGGTTGGGAAGGTAAATGCCAAAAGAGATGAGTGTTGATGCCTGATGGGAGTGATGAGACTGTTCAGTGCAAATTATTTGAAACAGATTTTTCTTCATTTTCAAGACACAACTATTCAGTTATTTTATTCAATAAAGGATTTGCTTTGTTTAACCGAAACTTTATACAGTAACAAGGATTAACCCCTTGCTTAGTAATTACATGCTGAATATCATACAAACTTAATAGTAAAATACAAAGATATCACCAACTCAGTAATATGTAGGGAGTATTTTGGACCCATTGATCCTTTAACAATTTTTAATTAATAAAATAGATCTTTATGTATTTTTATGTATTTTTTTTATTCCTATTAACTTATTTTTTTTTTAATTTTTTTTTTAAAATATTATTTTTTAGGATTTATGATTTAAGGGATATGATTTAGGGAATAGGGAGTAGAATTTAGAGAGAGGGAGAGAGATCCATTTTTACTAAAAAATCATTAATTTAAAAAAAAAATTTATCAAAAAATCATTTACTTAACTCACCAAATATGTATATGATTAGATTATGCGTGCTTAGTATCATACTTTTTAGTGTTGTGTTTCAAATTTCACTCTAATTATATTATGATGATGCACCCTGACATGAAATTTTTTATTCATCGCCTAATGAAATTTGGTTTCTTTTCGATTATTATTTTTTGGGTCGAAGGTAATTTGTTTTCGGTTTAATTGTTAGTTTATTTTTATCCAATCGAGTTAATGGGTTGCGTGTGAATTATGCATGGGCTCTGATATAATCCATCTGTGAATACGCGTTAGGCCCAAAATCAACCGAGTTGGAGATTGGGCTTTGGAGGGCCGTTGTGTGCAGAAGTGCATAGCTGAATTTGCGATTCCTTCTTGTTGTTTTGTGCAGTTTTTTTTTTTTCGATCTTTAGGATTTTTGACCCCTTAAGGGGGTCAAATAACAAGTTTAGACTCTTAATTAAATAAATTAGCTCATTGACCCCTTAAGCCTTTAAAAATCCCTAAACTTTAAACCCTACACCCTAAACCTTAAACCCTAAAAATAACACTAGAAACCCTCTTTTGGGTCATATGTGTAGTAATAGAGAGTCATACTTACAATTTTGAAAAAAATGGGCCTAAACTTGATATTTTTTCCCTTAAGAGACCCTTCACGTCCAATTTTTTTTTTGGGGGTGAGAAGGAGGGCACCAGCCCAGAAGGTATTATTAAGACTTAATGAACGTCATTACAGGCAATCAAGTCCACAGAAAGCAAATCAACAATACAATGAGGGGGATAATCATATAAGACCACACCTTGTTCGTGCTGGATGCCAAGCTTAGCAAGATTGTCAGCGACTCAATTAAAACGGCGGGGGGTATGCGATAGTTTGGTGATGCAGTTGGGGTCTTTTAGAAGAGCAGAACAATCCTCTAAAAGAGCAAAATCTGGATGAGTGAGGGGCAGATCATGAGAAAGGAGATTCACGGCTTCAAGACAGTTCGACTCCAACTCAAACTGACGATAGTTACGGGCCCGAAGGATCTCCAAACCCTTAAGAATTGAAAGGAGTTCAGCCCTCAGCGCTGAACAAGAACCAAAATTTGCAGAGAAAGCCTAGAGAAAGGAACCAGAATGTGTTCGTAAAACACCCCCACCACCAACACTTCCCGGATGCGCCTTGCTAGCGCCATCTGTATTCAGCTTTACCCAGCCAGCCAAAGGAGGGGTCCATGAGTTCGGCCCTGTCGGAGAAGCAGCGGAGGAAGGAAGTAGCCGCTTCTGACGCAGGGAAAGTTCCTTCGCAAATTCCGCAGACGCGGCCCGAACCCGGCGCAGATGCTCAAGAGGGTCATCGGTAGCATTTTGGAACACCAAGAGGTTACGCTGCTTCCAGGAGAGCCAAATCATATTGCCAAACAAGATGCTCCAGTTGTCACGGGGACCCAGGCTGTCCTGCAGCCAGTTCGTCATGGGCACCGAGAAGAAATCTGGGGAATAAGCCTTACCCCCAAGCTTGCGCCAGACATTCCTAACAAATGAGCAATCCCGGATGGCATGAAGACAAGTTTCATCGGCCTGGCATCTGGGGCAAGTCGGGGAATTCGTCATGTGTCTTCGAAAGCGGGTTCCATTGCATAAGAAGCTATCATGGGCAGCCAGATGCAAGAAGTTGCGAATACACTGCTACAGAGGGGATTTCCAGATGAGCTTCCAATCGAAGCCTGGGACACTAGAAAGCTCAGGGCGGAGAAGCCCAACAACAGACTTGGTAGAAAACACACCAGAAGATGACGGCCCCCAGAAAACACGATCCATAGCCAGCGGACGATCCACAACTCGAAGCGCAGCAAGCCTAGCCTTAATCTCACCAGGGAGAAGATCAGACAAGACGTGCCAATTCCAATCATTCCCAGACCACAAATCCGCCACAGTTGCGCCAAGAATGTCATCTGGAATTGGGCCAGTGGCACATTCTATAAGGGGGGCATCTTCTGCCCACCTATGCATCCAGAACAAAGTCTGGGAGCCATTCCCAATAGAGACTCGAGCCCCTTTCGCAAGTAAAGGAGCCCCATGATTAATACCACGCCATACAAAACACGCCCGATTTTTCGCCGTGATCATGTCAATATCATATCTATTACTGCAGTATTTGGAACATAAAACTCGAGCCCATAGCGCCTCAGGCTCAGTGAGGAGACGCCAGCCCAGCTTAGCAAGATTCGCCTGATTAGAGACCTCCATTGGATGAATACCAAAACCACCCTGCGAAGTAGGAAGGGTGACAGTGTCCCAAGGGAGAAGATGAATCCTACGTTGATCAGAAGACAAGCCCCAAATAAACCTCTGAATAGATTTATCAATGTCTGAGCAGACCCTCTTGGGAAGCAAAGACGTTTGCATAACATACAATGGGAGGCTAGTGAGCACCGATTTAGCCAACGTCACCCGACCGGCAAGAGACAACGTCTTGGCTTGCCAGTTCCGCAGGCGGTTAGCAATCTTGTCCAGAATGTACTGGTACTTTTCTTTCGTGACTCGGCCAGCGGCAGTAGGGACGCCCAAGTATTTTCCCATGTCACTCGTAAGAGGAATACCCAGCCCTGAACTGATGTCAGACGCCAATTGAGAGTGCACTGACCCACCAACATAAATTGCACTCTTGGAGAGGTTAACCTTCTCCCCGGATGCCTCACAGAACACATAAAGACAATCCTGGATCACCTGGATCTGATCAGAACGAGCTTCGGCAAATAAAAGGAGGTCGTCAGCGAAAAAAAGATGTGAGAGGTTGATGTCGCCCATCACCGCCGGCGCCCAAGAACCCGAGTCCACCGCAGCTTGAATTAAATGCGCAAGCCTTTCCATACATAACACAAAGAGGTAGGGCAAAAGAGGGTCCCCCTGACGGACCCCCCGAGAGGGCTTGAAACTCTCAGTAAGACCCCCATTACAAATGATCTTAGTCTCACCCAAGGATTGACACTACATGATCACCCGAGATAAGTGTTTCGGGAGATGAGCAGCCCGCAAAGAATCCTGTAAGTGATAGATTAAGGATTATTGATGATTGATTTACTGTTTTACCCTTGTGTAATCTATATATATTGTCAATAGTAATCAACCCTAATTAAAAGTTTTAGCAGCCTCACATGGTATCAACCTGGTACCCTAATCATACGATCCTCTTTCTTCTCCATCGTCTCCCTCCCTCTTGCTGCTTCTCCCTTCCTCTTCTATCATGGCAGATCAAAAACTTTCCTATAATACACTTATACACATGCTGAACATCAAGTTGTCAGCCTCCAATTTCATGTTATGGAAGACTCAGGTTACTCATATCCTGCGTGCTCAGAAGCTTTTTGGCTACTTGGATGGATCCAAGGTCTGCCTGCCCGCTCCCGTTCCGCCTCCTGCCGCGGTTGATCCTCTTTCTGCTGCCGCTGTCGATGCCAAGAACGTCTATGACGTCGCGCTCACTGCCCATGATGATTGGGTTGCCGAGGATCAACACTTATGTGGACTGCTCTTTTCGTCTCTTTCGGAGGAGGCTATGTCGGAGGTTATTGGGTGTTCAACCTCGCAACACATATGGGAGACGCTATCCGCTGTTTATCAGAATCGCAGCCGATCCTCCATCTTGTAACTTCGAGATCAAGTCCTCAACCTTCGTCGTTCAGGTACAGTTCATGAGTTGTATCTTAAATTCAAGGCTATTTTTGATCGTTTAGCTTCAATGGGCTCGGCTGCCACCAATGATGATCAAGTTTTGTGGTTCCTGCGTGCTCTTGGTTCTGACTATAAGGATTTCAGTGCTCCGATCATGAATCTATCTCCATCTCCGTCATATGTTGATGTCGTTGCTCAGGCCGAAAATCATGAGGCCTTTTTGCATTCGTTATCTGGTCATGGTTCATCAGGGCCGCCTGCCACTGCTCATGCTGCCTTTACTGCTTCAGATCGATCAGGTTCTGCTGAAGGAAATCGTTGGCTGTCGTCTGGCCGTGGTGATGGCTTCTCCGATGGTCGTTCTGCTGGCCGTGGTGGCTGTTCTGGTGGGCGACGTGGTGGTCGTGGCCAGGGGCGTGGTCGTCGTGATATCCCGCAGTGCCAATGGTGTGGCAAAATTGGCCACGTTGCCTCTTCTTGTTTCAAGCTGGTTTCTCCCCCTTCACGTCAGACTGTCTCTGCTCACTTGGCTGATTCGTTTCAGTCCTCTCTGTAATTGGATCCTTCGTCTCGGTCATCTGATTGATATATTGATTCAGGGGCTACAAATCATATGGCGTCTTTATCATCTTCTCTAGAGAACGTCACTCCTTACACTGGTATTTCTCGCATCTCTGTTGGAAATGGTGCTTCTATCTCTATTTATCATCTTGGTGATACTCAGCTTACTCCTCGTTTACGATTGTTAGATGTTTTAGTTGTGCCTCATATCACCAAAAATTTTCTCTCTATTGGCAAGTTAACTCGTGATCTTGGTGTTCTTATCACCTTTAATGACTCATCCTTTGTTATTCAGAACAAGGTTTCCAAGGCGGTCGTGGGCCGAGGCCATAGTGAGAACGGCTTATACGTTCTGGATCGAGGGGATACTGCTTTTGTTGCTTCTATTCAGCAGAATAAGGATCGAGCGTCGTTTGAGCTTTGACATGCTCGCCTAGGACATGTGTCTCATAGTGTTATTTCCACTTTAAGCAAAACTGGCTTGTTGTCTGTTTCTTCGTTATTGCCTAAACCACATACCTGTGCCCCATGTGTTATGGCAAAGGGTCATAAATTGTCTTTTGTTGAGAATTCTAAACGTGCTTCGCATGTTCTTGATTTGGTGCATTGTGATTTATGGGGTCCTTCCCCGGTTTTGTCTGGAAATGGATTTGCTTATTATGCTATCTTTGTTGATGGTTTCTCGCGTTTCTCTTGGTTATATCCTCTTCGTTGCAAATCTGATTTTGTTGATACTTATCTGCAATTTGAGGCTTTTGTTGAGAATCAATTCTCTGCTCGTATCAAGGTTTTTCAGAGTGATGGAGGGACTGAATTTGTGAATGGCCGGATTCAGACACATTTTGCTTCTAAGGGTATTCATCATCAGATCTCTTGTCCTTATACGCCTGAACAGAATGGGCATGCTGAGCGTAAGCATCGTCATGTCACTGAAATGGGCCTTTCTATGCTGTTTCACTCATACTTACCGTTATCTCATTGGGATGATGCTTTTGCTGCTGCTGTCTACACTATAAACAGGCTCCCTATGCCTGTTCTTCAAGGAGAGACACCTTTCGGTCTTTTGTTTGGTCGCTCGCCGACATACTCTAACTTCCATCCTTTTGGTTGTAGAGTTTATCCGTTTGTTCGACCGTTTGCTGAGCATAAGCTCTCTCCTCGTAGTCTTCCTTGTGTGTTCATTGGTTACAACTCTCAGTACAAGGGGTTTCGATGTTTGGATACTGCAATGGGACGTATTTATGTCACTCGTCATGCTCGATTCGACGAGACCTTCTTCCCGTTTGCTTCTCATGCTAGTTCTGCGGCTTTTTTCTCATCTCTGGATGTCTCTGCTTTTGTTGATCCCGATGTGTCTGTGCCTCCCTCCATGGCAGTGTCTTCATCTTCGTCGCCTTGTCGTCTGTGCCTTTCTGATATTACTGTGCCAGATTCTGTTGCTACCATGCCTGACTCTGCAGTTGTTGCATCTTCAGCTCTTTCTCCTACTTCGTCTACAGCATCTGGCTCATCTTCAGATGTCTCTTCTTCAGATGACTCGCATGGTCCTCCGCCAGTGCAACCTTATTCTATGACCACTCGCTCTCGTACGGGTTCTCTTCGCCCCCATGATTTCTCTGATTATGAGGTTTCCGGTTTTCTTGCTGCATTGCTCACTCAGACTGAACCGCATGATTATCGCTCCGCCCTTCGTGATCCGAAGTGGGTGGCTGCGATGGATGAGGAGATGGCTGCTCTCCGTTGTCAGCACACTTGGGACCTTGTTCCTCGTCCTTCCGATGCCAACATTGTTGGGTCGAAATGGGTTTTTCGACTCAAGTATCGTGCTGATGGTAGTGTTGATCGCCATAAAGCTCGACTTGTGGCACAAGGATTTTCTCAGATTCCTGGATTTGATTTTGATCATACCTTTAGTCCTGTTGTTAAGGCCGCTACTGCTCGGACTGTTCTTACTGTTGCCACCATGCGGAAGTGGCCTCTTCATCAGCTTGATGTCAAGAACGCCTTTCTAAATGGTGTCCTTGATACTCCTGTTTATATGGCGCAACTTGTTGGTTATAAGGATCCTCTTCATCCTGATTATGTTTGTCGCCTGTGGAAGGCAATTTATGGGCTGAAACAAGCTCCACGAGCCTGGTTTCAGCGATTCAGCTCCTATCTTTCTCGGCTGGGTTTTATTTGTAGCAATGCTGACACTTCGATGTTTGTTTACTCTCATGGGAAAACCTTACTTTATCTGTTGGTGTATGTTGATGACATCATTCTCACAGGAAATGACTCTTCTGTTATTCGTCAGTTCATTGCTCGCACTGACAAGGAGTTTTTGATTAAGGATTTAGGCTCCCTTCACTATTTTCTGGGCCTTGAGGTGACCTCGACTCCTTCTGGTCTTTTCTTGGGACAAGCCAAGTATGCTCGTGACATTCTTCGACGGGCTGGCATGATTGATGTTGTCGTCGTCTCTACGCCCTTCCTTCCGTTGTCTCAGCTGCATAGTAGCACCAGTGAGCCTTTTGCGAATCCCACATTATATCGCTCTCTGGTTGGTGCTCTCTAGTATCTTACCATCACTAGGCCTGATCTTGCCTTTGTTGTGAACTCCGTCAGTCAGTTCCTTCAGGATCCTTGAGTTGATCATTTTGCTGATGTTACGCGGATTCTCCGCTATGTTCGTGGCACTATCCATTATGGTCTTTCCTTCAGCTCTACATGTTCTGCTGAAGTGTCTGGTTACTCTGATGCGGACTGGGCTCGTTGCCTGGAGACTCGTCGCTCTACTTATGGTTACGCTGTGTTCCTCGGCCGCAATCTTGTTTCTTGGAGTGCTAAGAAACAACCCACTGTTTCTCGTTCCAGCACTGAGTCTGAGTATCGTGCCCTTGCTAACTCTGCTGTTGAGGTTGTCTGGTTGTCTCATCTGCTTCGGGACCTCCACATTCCTTTGTTCGGCGCTCCTCTTCTCCTATGTGACAACAACAGTGCTATCTTCTTGGCTCAAAACCCTGTTGCTCCCAAGCGAGCCAAACATATTGATATTGACTATCATTTTGTTCGTGAGTTGGTCACTTCTGGTAAGCTGCGTGTTCACCATGTTCCCTCTTCACTTCAGATTGCAGATGTGTTCACAAAGGGACTCTCTCGTCCTCTTTTTGAGTTTTTTAGATCCAAGCTTTGCGTTTCGGTCAATCCGACGCTTTGCTTGAGGGGGTGATAGATTAAGGATTATTGATGATTGATTTGATGCTTTACTCTTGTGTAATCTATATATATTGTCAATAGTAATCAACCCTAATTGAGGGTTTTAACAGTCTCACAGTAAGAAGTCCCAACGAATCCGATCGTAAGCCTTCTCCAAGTCGATTTTGAGAATCATCCACTTCTTCGCCGCCGCCCTGGAGCGCATAGAATGGAGCACATCTTGCAAAATAACAATATTGTCGCTGAGCTGCCTCCCAGGGATAAAACTTGATTGGGTAGGGGCGATGATTTTTGGCATGACAGTCTTAAGACGATTCACCAAGACCTTTGTTGCCAATTTGAATACAACATTGAGAAGAGCAATAGGCCTGAATTGGGAAATATGCTCCGGTGCTACAACCTTAGCAATGGGTCGCAAAAGAGCGTCACACACCTTCGGAGGGAAAACCCCATCATTGAGCAAAGCAGCAACCGTATCAATAACATGTGCCCCAACGCAGTTCCAGTGGCACTGGTAGAACAAAGTAGAAAATCCATCCGGACCGGGGGCTTTCAGCGGGCTCATGGCCTCTAAAGCACGCCAAATTTCACCACCCTCCATCGGACGACTCAGCCGAGTAGAATCCCGGCCAGAAAGAGGAGGAAACGCAGCCGAAAACTGATTCGCAGCACCAACATGGCTGTTGAGAGGTTCCGAATACAAAGTAGAGAAATGCTCCAGCACAAGGGCTTCCAAATCAGTTGGGGAAGAAATCCAGTTACCCGTTGCATTTTTCAAAGCTAAAACTTTATTGGCCTTGCGTTTGATGATGGTTGACAGATGATAGAATTTGGTATTACGATCTCCATCAATTAAAAAGTCAGCTCTGGATTTCTGGTACCAAAGGAGTTGCTCTTGCTCGAGAATTTGATTTAGCTCAGCAACCCGACGACGCTCCATCTTGAGAAGGCCATTCGAGGGAGAACACGCCAACTGCCTTCGAATGCCTGTCAACCTATTCTAGCAACGCCTCTTACACTGAAAGATATTGCCGAAAACTTCCTTATTCCAGGAAAGTAAGTTACCCGTAAATTTTGAGAGGGACTGTGTGATACCCCGTATTTTTGTAAGGTTATTTTGGGAATTTTGGAATTTTCCCGAGTATCCGTTTAGTACGTCGGATTTAATTCAGGTAGCTTGAGACATTCTGTAATGTGCTCTGTATCTGTAATATTTTTCTCAGTGAAATAAAATACAGACGACGTGCTTCAGATGTTTATACGCGTTCGCGTACGATAATTTTTATCCCGGGTTAATGTCTTGCTCGTTCAAAAGCTGAATGGGCGGAAGAAGGCAAAAACGTCGACCACCGTACAGTAACGGCGCCCGCCGTCGCTGGGCCCGAGGTGTCAGGCCGTTGTCTCCTACTCTGGGCTCGCCAGGGCTAGGAACGGCGACCGCCGTAATTACGGCGCCCGCCGCGGCCCGTCGTAGGCAAAGTTGCGGCGCCCGCCGTGATTACCCAGCAGTCATTACCCGTTGGTCGCCGGCGAGCTCTGGCTGCGCCGATCTAGCCCTGCTCGGCCTCGTCTAGGGCGATGATGATGTTCCCATTGCTTTGGCTATAAAATGAGGTGTTGGGGGAAGGGTGTTGAGCCATCCCATCACCGAATCTCTACCAATATTTCGCCTCGTCGGAGTGTTAGTTTTGCCGGATTTCGGAAGCTTCGTTGGTGTCGGTTGGTGGTGTTTCCAGAAGCCCTTGTGAAGCCTTTTGGTTGCCTTTGGAGGTTGGAACCCAGGCAAGGCAAAAAGGGGTCGAAACGCGCATCATTTGGGTGAGTTTTTCTCTCGTTCTGTCGTCGGAGTTCTTCACGACGACCGTCGTGTTCTTTACAGCGCCTGCCGTGATGAATGCGGCGACCGCCGCCAGTGCCCAGAATGCCTTCGTGGCGTCTTTCCTTTCGATTTCTTTCACCGTTCTTAGATTCGTACTGTTGTTATGTCAGATCTAACTTAGGGTTCCTTTTATGGGTCGACTCGAAGGTCGTTGTGCTGTCGGAGCTATACCCGTGTCGAGCCCGGAATCTCGTCGTTGTCGTTAGGCTTGTTCATACTCTGCGGATTAAGGCAAGTGGCGGTTCACTCTTGCTCATCGTTTCCATATTTACATTGATTATCAGTTGTTTATCTGAGTAATTAATTTGGAACGATTATTACTGTGTTCTTCTGGAAGTAATTTATAAACTGTTTTGAAAATCATATAATAGGTTGTATATCTGTTAGAACAACGCTATTATCTGTGATCGCCTTTCGGGCCTTTATGTGGATTTATTCTGTAACTATAATTGTGCTGTATCTGTGTGGTTAGCACTGTAGTTAGGAATGTACTCAGACTTCGTCCGGTCGTTTCTTTATAATCTGGTATCGGGGTGGCTCGTCTCCATCTGGTACTATTCTAAGATCATGATCGGTCTCTTTCACAAGTGTGTAGAGACAGGACACTTAGCCGGTGTCACAAACCTTCCGGTGTACGTCACTCTCGACGAAACGTATACTAAGATGTGTCGTCCCAATGGTGGGGTACACATGTAAAAGTCTAATAACGTGATGTGTGGTTTGTAATATAAATCAGATAAGTGCTACTCGACACACATAATTAATAAACCTTCGGCGAGTAGTGCAACTAAGTTATAGTGCAGCTAGGAAAACTCGTCTCGACTTTGATCATAGTATGTTCTCTTTCCAATCCGGACTCGCTGTATGCGGTGAGGTTGGTCGTGAATCGAAGCATCTCAGTCAACTTTTAAATCATTGTTGTATGATTCTGTAAACATTCCAGATTTGTCATAATTCCTTAAAGACTCATTTCCGTTGGAGTCTTCTTTCGAGTCGATTTCTGTGAAGATTCAGTCTTCCAGAATCTTCTCTTGTGCATACCTCTTGTTTATTTCAGTAGGAGTATGATGGTTGACTATCGTCATCGGTTGTTATTCGAGAAGTGATGAGTCTAACCTAATACGACTGCTTCGAACCATTCTGCTTTGTACCCTTGCTAGTCTATTCAAGTAGACTAACCCACGAACTTTGTTCTCTGCATGTGGGCTGGTGTCATCCGTTCGATTCGGCACATCAGGTAGAAAGTAGCTCAGAAGAATAGAAGGACTATGGAGTCGACGGTGGTTTTCGAATGTTTGAGTTATTTCGTTAATCAGGTTGAGATCTTTTGGACAATGACTTTGGTTGTAATGTATTTTATAAGACTTCCGTTGTACCCTACTTTATAAGACTTCCGCTATATTTGGTTTAAACTCTGTGTTAGTTGTAATCCCGTAACTCATGTTTCCTTGACAATGTTATGTTTTGGGGGAAGGGTGTTGAGCCATCCCATCACCGAATCTCTACCAATATTTCGCCTCGTCGGAGTGTTAGTTTTGCCGGATTTCGGAAGCTTCGTTGGTGTCGGTTGGTGGTGTTTCCAGAAGCCCTTGTGAAGCCTTTTGGTTGCCTTTGGAGGTTGGAACCCAGGCAAGGCAAAAAGGGGTCGAAACGCGCATCATTTGGGTGAGTTTTTCTCTCGTTCTGTCGTCGGAGTTCTTCACGACGACCGTCGTGTTCTTTACAGCGCCTGCCGTGATGAATGCGGCGACCGCCGCCAGTGCCCAGAATGCCTTCGTGGCGTCTTTCCTTTCGATTTCTTTCACCGTTCTTAGATTCGTACTGTTGTTATGTCAGATCTAACTTAGGGTTCCTTTTATGGGTCGACTCGAAGGTCGTTGTGCTGTCGGAGCTATACCCGTGTCGAGCCCGGAATCTCGTCGTTGTCGTTAGGCTTGTTCATACTCTGCGGATTAAGGCAAGTGGCGGTTCACTCTTGCTCATCGTTTCCATATTTACATTGATTATCAGTTGTTTATCTGAGTAATTAATTTGGAACGATTATTACTGTGTTCTTCTGGAAGTAATTTATAAACTGTTTTGAAAATCATATAATAGGTTGTATATCTGTTAGAACAACGCTATTATCTGTGATCGCCTTTCGGGCCTTTATGTGGATTTATTCTGTAACTATAATTGTGCTGTATCTGTGTGGTTAGCACTGTAGTTAGGAATGTACTCAGACTTCGTCCGGTCGTTTCTTTATAATTTGGTATCGGGGTGGCTCGTCTCCATCTGGTACTATTCTAAGATCATGATCGGTCTCTTTCACAAGTGTGTAGAGACAGGACACTTAGCCGGTGTCACAAACCTTCCGGTGTACGTCACTCTCGACGAAACGTATACTAAGATGTGTCGTCCCAATGGTGGGGTACACATGTAAAAGTCTAATAACGTGATGTGTGGTTTGTAATATAAATCAGATAAGTGCTACTCGACACACATAATTAATAAACCTTCGGCGAGTAGTGCAACTAAGTTATAGTGCAGCTAGGAAAACTCGTCTCGACTTTGATCATAGTATGTTCTCTTTCCAATCCGGACTCGCTGTATGCGGTGAGGTTGGTCGTGAATCGAAGCATCTCAGTCAACTTTTAAATCATTGTTGTATGATTCTGTAAACATTCCAGATTTGTCATAATTCCTTAAAGACTCATTTCCGTTGGAGTCTTCTTTCGAGTCGATTTCTGTGAAGATTCAGTCTTCCAGAATCTTCTCTTGTGCATACCTCTTGTTTATTTCAGTAGGAGTATGATGGTTGACTATCGTCATCGGTTGTTATTCGAGAAGTGATGAGTCTAACCTAATACGACTGCTTCGAACCATTCTGCTTTGTACCCTTGCTAGTCTATTCAAGTAGACTAACCCACGAACTTTGTTCTCTGCATGTGGGCTGGTGTCATCCGTTCGATTCGGCACATCAGGTAGAAAGTAGCTCAGAAGAATAGAAGGACTATGGAGTCGACGGTGGTTTTCGAATGTTTGAGTTATTTCGTTAATCAGGTTGAGATCTTTTGGACAATGACTTTGGTTGTAATGTATTTTATAAGACTTCCGTTGTACCCTACTTTATAAGACTTCCGCTATATTTGGTTTAAACTCTGTGTTAGTTGTAATCCCGTAACTCATGTTTCCTTGACAATGTTATGTTTTGGAATTGAATGCTTTGATCATTATGTATCATTTGTATTTCATAAATTGTATTTAAACGGTAAAGCCTTGGGTGATCTCGGTAAGGAACACTGGGGTCATTGGCGGTAATACCTTTCCAAAAGGGTTAAGTTTTGGGGGTGTTACAGACTGACCCAAAGGGAGAGATGAGTCCCAACTCCCCTCCAAAAAGGATCTGAACTCGCTATGTACGGTCCAGCTAGCCAAAAATCTAAACGTCCGATCAATAGCCACATATAGGGCTGAGCACGGGCTGGCCGAACCGAAAACCCGAACCGAAAAACCCGAATCGAATCCAAACCCGAATGATTCGGTTCGGGTTTCGGTCTGAATTTTTCAGGGTTTCGGGTCGGGTTCGGGTTCGGTTCGGGCTTTTCGGGTTAACCCGAATGGCTTTCTTTTACCCCATTTTTGTATTTGGATTTTGGGCTTTTATAATTTTCTTGGGCCCTTTGGCCCATCTCACCACTTGTTTCTTCCCTTCTCCTCTGCCCCCGAACAGTTGCAGATTCGCAAGTGCTTCCTTCAACCCTAACACCCGCTGGCGTCTCCGACCTCCTTCTGGCTCCGCCTCTCTCCGGCCACCGCTCGTTCGCTTCTCGCTCCGCCTCTCGCCGGTGCACTTGTGCAAACGCAACAAACAGGTCCGCCTCCTTCTCGCTCAGCCTCCCGCCGGTCCGCCTCCTTCTCGCTCCTTTCTTCCCTTCCACCGCTGCGTTCGCTTCTTCTCGCTCTGCCTCCTTCTCGCTCCGCCTCCCGCCGGTCCGCCTCCCGCCGGTGCACTCACTCCGCCTTCTTCTCGCTCCTTTCTTCCCTTCCACCGCTTCGTTCGCTCCTTCTCGCTCCGCCTCCTTCTCGCCTCCCGCCGGTGCACTTGCCTAATTGCCTCAACCAAGTCCTCAATAAAGACTCGCAGGGGAGTCGCAACATATGTATTTGAGATCAAATTCCAATTTCAAACTTGTAAATGTCTGAAACTGAGAGCAGATTCCAATTTTCAAAAGCAAATCGGGCCCGTTCGGTTTTTAGCTCAGACCGAACCGAACCGAGCAAGACCCGAACCGAACCGAACCGAACCCGCATACTTCGGTTTGGTCTTTGATCCCGTTTTTTTTTGGATTTCGGGTTCGGGTCGGGTCGGTTTCTAGCCCGTGCTCAGCCCTAGCCACATATGCGCAAGTTTAATGACAAGTGGTAAACCATTTTCTTATCTTATGTATTGTAGTAATATTTATTAATTACTAAAGCTCTATTGGGCAAGTTTTTTTTTGAGATTAGCAGAATTCATTTTATTTTTCAATTTACTTAGTGAGTGTTTGATAGAAACATGTCGATCTAATTTAAGAATCTTGTATTAGATTGATGTAGTTTAATTTTATCAATTTTATTAAAAAAAATGACCCCAAAATTATTAAAGATTAACAAGTTAAATTTTAGTTTTTCACTCATTCCAGCTTGTAATATCAAACATCAATCATATTAAGCTAATAAATCAAGCTCCAGCTTCACCTCATATTTTTGTTAGATATACCGTATGGAACCTAAGACTTTGAATTTGATCGAGACCTTAATTACTCAATATGAATTGCGATTATTAATAGATAAATTTGTCATGGAGATAAAACCAAAAGGTCCTAGGCTCCTAACTAACAGTTAACCCCTAATTTAGTAACGTGAGAATTTAATTTTCGGAAATGTTTGTTTCATAGGAATAATTTACCATCTAATAAGACAATAGATATATTTCACATATCCTATCATGGTAAATGCAATTTTTATAATTTGGAGGAAGTGCAAATTAATGTAAAATGATTTTTTGTATTTTTCTTATGAGCCAACTCAAAAATTAAATCTACTTGGAGAATAAACACGGAACCAAATTAATGATAAGACTGATATCATTTGCTTTAATAGTTAGGAGAGTAATTATTGTTGTGATGGATGTGAGAAAGATAATATAAAGTAAAGAAAGAAGACAAATTTACGTGATTCACTAATAGGGTATTAGCTACATCCACGTGTAGAAAGGAGAATCGGTTTTATTAGGGAGGCAGAAAACCTAATTTTTTGAATACAATAGGGTGGAGACGAAAATAATATTTATAGATCTCTTATCTATCCTAAACTGACTTGTTAGACAAGTAATGACCCAATTAGATAACTAAAGCCTAAAACCAAAATAAGAAAACAACCCTAGATAGGACCAAGCCCATTAGCCAAACTTGGGGATCAAGGCATATTTCTACAAATCTCCACATTGACTTGAATCCTCTCACAGATAACAGATGTACCAGATGCACCATGACAGTGTCAGATGTACAGACTTCTCCACTGCTTCAGATTTTTCCCATGGGGCAAACTAATCGAATCCTTCAAACAAA
The DNA here is from genome assembly GCA_027886185.1 of Rheum nobile. Taxonomy (NCBI): domain Eukaryota; kingdom Viridiplantae; phylum Streptophyta; class Magnoliopsida; order Caryophyllales; family Polygonaceae; genus Rheum; species Rheum nobile. Next base: position 39,557 of record WOAB01000616.1, on the reverse strand, counting down.
TGTATCAAACGCATTATAACAGTGCCAAATATACCAGACACACCATGACAGTGCCAGATGATCAGACTTCTCCTTTGTCTCAGATTTGCCCCACGAGGCAAACTCATTATCCTCCAAACAGATGTACCAGACGCACTATAACAGTGACTAGGGGTGTTCATGGGTGGACCGGACCGGATTTTCGGACTGGACCGGACCGGTAAAATTCCGGTCCGGTCTCCGGTCCACCATTTCCCCAAAATCGGTTTCCGGTCCGGTCCGGTCCAAACCCGGAAAAAATCCGGTCCAGACCGGAAGACCAGAATTTTTAAAAAAAATATTTTTTTTGTAATTTATATGTTTTATATATTTTTTTTAGAGATTTATATGTATTTTTTTATAGATATTTTTTTTAATTTAATAAGTTAGGAGTATATATGTTTTATAAATTTTTTTTAAGATATTTTTTATAGATTTTAAATAAGAATTTAATTTTTTTATTTTTTAAAATTAAATCCGGTCCAAGACCGGACCGGTCCGGTCTTCAGTCCACATATGCCCAAAAATCCGGTCCGATCCGGACCGGATGAACACCCCTAACAGTGACATATGTACCAGACGCACCATGACAGTGTCAGACGAACAAACTTCTCCTCTGCCTCAGATTTGCCCCTTTGGGAAAACTAATTGTCCTTGATATATAGCAAGTCCAAACAATGTTGAAACTTCCTATGAGGAACCGGCTTGGTGAACATATCAGTAATTCCTATTACCGTAGAACCCTGTAGAAGATACAAAGTATCCTGCTTGACACCTTTCAAAATCATGCAGAACCCTTGCAGACAAACAGAATTCCACCTTCACCTTTGAAACTAAAATCCCTACTCTCCAGCACTCCAGCAAACTCAAAGATATCAGATTCTTCGTCACAAGTGGAACATGCATGACTTCATTTAGTGTGCAGAATCTACCATCATGTGTCCTTATCTTGATCGAGCCTATTCCAACCGCCTTGCACACAAAACTGTTAGCCATCGAAATGCTTCCACCGTCTACATGCTCATAAGTTGAAAACCACTCTCTCCTTAGACAAATATGATAAGACGCCCCAAAATCTAGAACCCACACATTAGAGTGATGGGTGTGTCCATCAACAACTAGGGCAATATCATATTCAGAGTTGGTGTCACCTTCTGCTACAGCTACAGACCTTGAATTCTTTTCTTGTTGCTTCTTCTTATGGGCAATTAGTCTTCCAATGCCCTTTCTCTTTACAGTAGTTAAAGACATCATCTGGCTTAGAACCCTTGAAAGATGACTTCTTGTTACCGTTTCTTTGTCCCTTACCGCCACTAGCGACTAATCCAGAGGCTTGATTATCTGTTCCTGCACCGGTTGCCTTATGACGCAACTCCCTGCTATAAAGAGATGACCTAACTTCTTCCAGAGTAACAATATCTTTCCCAACAATAAACGATTACACAAAGTGGTGGAGATACCAACAGAATCAAAACAGCATCCTCATCTTCAATTTTAACATCAATATTACGCAATTCTAATAATATTGTGTTCAGTTGATCTAAGTGATCCCTAAGTTCCATACCTTCATGCATTCGCAATCCGAACATGCGTTGTTTCAGAAGCAACTTGTTGGTTAGAGATTTCGTCATGTACAAACTCTCCAACTTCAACCACAGACCAGTGACGGTCTCTTCGTCTGAGACCTCAGTGATGACATCATCTGCGAGACACAACATGAGCGTTGAATGTGCCTTCTCCTCCAGAGTAGCCATCTCAACAGTGTCGCCTTCTTATCCTTCGACATCGACGCCCACAAGCCTTGTTGTTTCAACAAAGCTCGCATCTTGATCTGCCACAGACTAAAACTGTTTCTCTCAGTAAACTTGTTGATCTTCACGTTCAAAGCAGACATCTTTCCAACCAAACTATAAACCCAGATTAACCTGAAGCTCTGATGTCGGTTTGTTGTGATGGATGTGAGAAAGATAAGAGAAAAACGAGAAGAAAGAACACGGATTTTTACGTGGTTCACTAACAGGGTATTAGCTACATCCACAGGCAGAAATGACAACTGCTTTTATTAGGGAGGCAGAAAACCTAATTTCCTGGATACAATATGGTGGAGACGAAAAAAATATTTATAGATTTCTTATCTATCCTAAACCGACTTGCTATACAAGTAAGAACTCAATTAGATAACTAAGACACTCTCTATTTCTCTAAAACCTATCTAGGCCCAAGCCTATTAGTCAAATTTGGGAATCAAGGTATATTTCTACACTTATACACAACTTAAAGGAAGTAATCAAATCTCCATAAATACATTAAAGCAGAACAAGATCTTAGGTATATAAAGTATTCAATATTTGTAAGAATATAAAATAATTCAAATCAACTAATAGAACATTTTTGGTGATTAAACTACGTATGCTATAATTGTTCTTCCATTTTCGTGCACCACATGATGGCGACGATGATGATTATGATTACAATTCTACAAGTTGCACTCATCGTGATTACAGCTTACAAGTATAATTAACTGGGGAGGAGTGTGCAAAGTACAAGTCTATGATCATTAGAGTTCACTACATTCAAAATTGCTCAAGTTGTTCTGAATTATAGTTGTACAATATTTATTAATATCGACTTAATTATTGTATGCCCTAAAAGTATAAGATAAGGGTTTAAATTTTAAATTTTAAATCTTGAATTTTAAAAGATAAACCCATTAAACATATATTAAAAGAATTCTATATTAATTTCTAATTTTCTATACATTTTTTAAAAATTTGGATCCTTACCTTATTCCCTTAGAAGTTAGAATATAGGATAGACAAATTGTGTTAATATATACATGTGGGAATGGCCCATTTATTACATCATCAAGCACCTAACACAGACGTGGCATCATCAAATCAACGGCCACCCACCTCTAGTGCACACATCAGGATAGATAGTGTAAAAATTGCACTAACTGTAGAAAAGAGAAGTCTATAACAAGTTTGATAACTATAAATAAGTTTTTGAGTTATCTTAACCTCGAGCCTAGCTTTTAGTGTGTCTTGATTTACACCTCCGGTTGAGATTCTTTTGTAAAAATGGATTATTCTCTTATGAAACTATGATTGGACATTTTTAGATATGGGTAGATTATATTTAGATCTTGTCAATTGTTTTCATTCGAATGGGCAAATAGAATAGTCAAGCGTGTAATGAAGATGGAGTCCTAGCCGTCTATATATCATCCTTCAAAAAATATTTCTAGGTTTATCCTCGAAATACCAATGAGATGTGAACACGTAATTTTGCCATGCTATTTCATTGATATTAGGATGGAAGGAACTTTCTGGACACCTTGCAATAGGACTGGAAGCATCTTTTAAGATTTGATCCTAACATTTTCTTGCTAGCACTCTTGACATTAAAGATAAAGTATTGTACCTTGGTTTAACTACTTAATAGTACTATAAAACTTACAAGTATAAACATGTCAAAATAAAGTAATTTTTTATAAAATATAATCAATTACTAATTAGTTTATATATAGTTGAAATTAGTACATCTAAATTAAAATTATTTTATTTAGATTATATTAACTTATAAATTCGAAAAAGTACACATATTATAATTATGTTTTTTTTTTCATTTATATGTCATTTACTATATAATTTTTTTAGATAATGCTAATGTAACACCCCATAACTGGGGTGTCACAGCCGTGGATTCTACTCAAAACCCATCGAGACAAAGGAAAACAAACGAAATACCAACGATAGCAGAAGCGACTAAAAGACTTGAACTTAATAAAACTAATGAAAAAATATACAATAAGGATCACAATTACGAATTAAATGTCAACAAAAAGGTCAATTAGACTCAATAACAGCATGAAAGTAGACAACGGAATACGAAAGGAATCCCTATAGCCTAATCTAGCACCAGTGCACCACCATCGAACACCTCTCACTCATCCATGTCGCTATCAAACTGTACAAGACGAAAACCTGTAACCGAAAGTCAATGGAACCAACATAAAATCCCAGAGTACCATGGGTTCGTAATTGAGATCTCAGCAATGAACCCGCAATCAAATCACAAATCCGAAAACTAAACGAACATTACAAACAACGTTCAACCAAAGCTTAAACGCACATCAGAGAATATTACTAAGATAATCAAACGAACACAACATAATCACGACTTAGTAACAACACACACATGACACAACACAACACAACACAACACAACACAACACAACACAACACAACACAACACAACACAACACAACACAACACAACACAACACAACACAACACAACACAACACAACACAACACAACACAACACAACACAACACAACACAACACAACACAACACAACACAACACAACACAACACCAACACAACACACACAACACACACAACACAACACACACAACACAACTACATTGATTATCCAACCATAATATAATGTCATAAATACAAGTAACATATGTTCTGCCATGAGAGACTAAACCACAATCCTAACACATTATGTGCAACAAATAAGACACATAAAAAGGTAACCACAAAAATGATTCGCACATTTCAGCTAAGTCACAAAACAAGGAAACACAAGAATTGCATATGAATTCAGAAATGCAATTGTCATACAGGTCAAGCCAAGGCAATCAACTAAATAAGTCTTGGGAGAATTACCTCGGAATCAGGCAAACAATATCCAATGAAGAGCGATCGTCAATCATAACCTGACCAAGTATAACACCACAAATCAACAAAAACCATTGAAAACACACTTATAAATGAAAACCCCCAAATTTCAGAATATAAAAATCAACTTGTGAAATACAAAAACTAGATCAAACGACTTTCAAAATTCCTCAGATTTTACAGAAAGATAGCCTTCAATGTTACGAACCTAATGCCTCAAGAATCACCTTTATCGGACTTCAAACGAAAAAGCTATTGCAAATACACTCCACTACTATGCCATAGTTTCCATATTGGAACCCTAACTAGTTTGTTTTAGGGTTGTGCATCCGGTCCAGACCGGAATTTTTATAATCTTTGGACCGGAGACCGGACCAGACCGGTATGATTCGGTCCGGTCCGGTAAACATTTTTTTTTATTTTTTAGTTTTATATAAATGAAAAATTAATTATTTTTCTTATTTTTATAACTATTGTGTATAATATTAGACAATATATTTTGTTATTTATTTATATTTATAGTAGAAACTAATTTTTAATAGTGTTATGAGATATTAGTATATAAAATTAAATTAAAAATAATAGAAAACCGGTCCATCCGGTCTGGACCGGAAACCGGCCGGGTTTGGACCGGACCGGAACCGGAATTTTAAAAATATGTGGACCGGGGACCGGACCGTAATTCCCCCGGTCCGGTCCGGTTTTCCAGTCCGGTCCGAATCTGCACAGCCCTAGTTTTTTCATACAAAACCATAACCTAAAGTTCCTCAAAAATCATGAAATTCAATATACATAAACTAGGCTCCAAGACGACCCATCAACATATTATACACTCAATTCTGATTTAAACTCAATTTATAATGAATTTTCAAAATACATCACTCTACCTAGTTTTTCATGAATATCGAAAATCACTTATAGATTTTTATCTTCAAGACGACCCATCAACATATCATGTCTAGTTTTTCAAGAATACACTCTCCCTACTATATCACCTATCATCCATAAAATTTTCATAAAATTTCGAGTTTAGGAACGTACCTAGATCGACCTTATACTCTGCTACACAAATAGGGAATATGGAGGTTGAGAAGAGAATGAGATTGAGGAGGCTAGGGTTTGAACGTACCTAGATCGACCTTATACTCTGGTCCAATACACTAATTAGACATATAAAATATTAATAAAAATAAATACAATTATCCATAAGTAATATTATTTAATTTCCTATAATTTTCAAATACTCAAGTTTCCAAATACAGTATCTTGACATGATATATATAAAAACTATAGCCCAAAGTATTATACCGAACTTAAAAACTAACTAATAATCTCCAAGAGGAACTAATTCTCCATTATTTTCCTTAATACGAATATTCTTTCATAATAAACTCCAAAACTCTAAAATAAATCGTGTAACCCAAATTAGTTCACCTTATCTAAAAAAGAGATAAGATCATCTCATCCGAAAACAAGGCTATCAATCTACATAAGAATGTTTAGCTCGATTCTATAAAGTATCGTCTACAACCCAAAATCTAACGTACTATCTCCAATGTTACAAGCAATAAATGGAGAAGAATTTTCAATCCATTTTTCAAATCCGAATTCTGAAATCATTCAAACAAATAAAATTTCAACCGAAATCGGGAATATTACAGCTAATACTTCACATTTTACTTGTTAATTGGTCTAGATAGCTTGGTCGAGGTCTATCGACACATCTTAGAGTTAAATTCAGATTCAATAATTTCAAATTGTTAAAAGTTTTGATCGGGTTCGGATCAAGTTCAAATACAAATCTATTAGATCATGTAAATAAAACAGATCGGATTAGCTCAAAATGCGAACAATCTACTATATATCTACTAAACTAGAACCTAATTATGCCACATGGAACTCCCTCATTAAAACCGCCAAAATAAATTTAATTATAAATCAAAGATTATTATCTTAAACCTATCACTCACTTTTTCCTAATTTAAATACAAATCAAGCACAAAGATTACAAGTTAATCACAAAGATTTAAATCCAAAATTTTCTAATTATATACAAATCCAAAATTTCCTAATTATATGGATGATTGAGATACAAAATTATGTTTTAAACTGATTTTGACATCAATATTATCTAGATATATTTTTTAATACATAGATTAATTTTAATAATTATTAATATTTTTGATTCAATATATATATCATAAAAACTTGTGTCTGGCACGAGAATTACACTAATAATGATTAATTAGGCAATTGTATATTCGAAATGGTTATTCCTATAGCTTATAATTTGTAGTGCAAAAACAGTGTTGACATTTTCTTTTTTGATAAGCTAAGAATTAGATTGTTGTCAAAAACCCGACAATCAGCCTATAGCATCCTTGTGGATGAGAGCTAGCAGCTCAGTATTGCTTCTTATTTCTTCTGGGGCATTTTGTGACCTAATTTTGCAATAAAATCAACCACTATGTTAGCCTCGCGAAATATATGGAAATTTCGCACTGTCTGGAAAGGTTGTAGTAAGCATAAAATATCCGAGATTAGAATCTCAATATCCCATAGATAGTGCCAGATTTTATTAATAACATTGACAATTGTGAGGTTGTCGCATTAAATTTCAATGTTGTTAAGTCCCATTTCCTTTGCCATGATTAGCGCATTTCTTAGTGCTAGTGTTTCTGTTTTCAGCGCAGTTGAGATATCACATTTTCCCCCAATAACCCAGCTTGGTTCTCCTTTTTCTTTTCTGAATATGAATCCATAACTTCCCCAGATACTGATATTGCTTCTTGGTTCTCCTTTTTCAACGCGGTTGCGCTACCGCATTTTATCCATATATCGCATTTACTTTGCCATGATTAGCGCATTTCTGAGTGATAGTATTGCCATTTCTGATAAGACGGTTTAATAACTTAAATACCATATACTATTAAAAATAATGATAATATGATTTTATAAATATATAACGGGGTTTTTGCGCCAAACCACCCGTTATATGGCCGATTTTGCATGAAATCACCCGTTATATCGATGATTATTTTAAATCACCCATAAATGACCCTTCGTTAACAAGGAGCCACCCACGAGCTTATTCCGTTAACTTCTCCGTTAAAAAATGCAAAAAAGACCAAAATACCCTTGTAAATGTATTAAATTTTCAAAAAATGTCATTCTTCATCCACCCTAAACCCTAAATTCTAAACCCTAAAAATAAATAAAATTTCCCAAAACAATGGCCGATTACACAATGAGAGGGTTTAGGTTTAGGGTTTCAATTTCCCAAAAAATGCCATCAAAAAATTGGTTTCATTTTTTTTAAATAAACCCTAAAAACCTTTTTAGGGTCAAGGACTTAGGGTTTAGGTATAGGGCTTAGGGTTTAGGTGTAGGGCTTATGTGATGTGACCCTGCCTTCCTTGTCACATCCGCCTTGAGACTCCCCTACAGTTACATCAGTATGATCGAGACATTAATTGCTTAGCACATTTCATGAACAATATTTCTATTTTTAGTAGCTGCTATTTCTGGATGGTTGCCATTTATGTTAAATGGGCCGCCAAAATTAGTAACTAGAGAGTCTGACCCATTAGGTCAACTCTCTAGTATAAATACTCTCTTTTGTCTTCATTTTCAACTACGTCGAAATAGAGATTGTTTTCCAGTCGAGTAATCTCCTACAAACCCGGGCCCTGACGTAAACAATCCTTGTGTTTCTAGTCGAACTATCCTGGCGCATCGATTCCGTTAACGCGTTTCTAGTGAATTATCCTGGCGCGTTAACTCGGTTACTACCTATCCGATTACTATCCGTAATACCGAGACAAGAACTAACCCTAGTTCTCGTCTCTTCCCAAACACAAACCCTAGGGCTGCCGCCGCCCCCTCCACTCCTCATTCCGCTGCCTCCTTCGTCACCACCGCACCACCACCACCACTTCCGCCGCATCACCACCAACCGCCGCCGGTCACCCCCAGCCGCCGGTCATCATTCCGACCACCCCACAGTCCATCTTCTCCTTGCTTCCGCCAATCTATCCTTTCTGAAGAGTTGCATGTGCCCCAATACGCGTTCAATCGATCCTTAACAGCGAATCGTGGTCTTTCCATCGGACAAGGTCACATCAACTGGCATCAGAGCCTTTGAATCGCGTAAGTCGTTCCAACTCTTCATCTAATCACTCATTCGCTTTCGCAAATCCATTCATGCATCAAAAAATAAATAAAAGCGACGAACCTTTCTGCCCAGATTTCATCAATTTTTTTTCCTTTCCGCAATTTTCTTCCATTTTCCTGTAGAGCATCTCGAGACGATTCCGGGCATATAAAATTCGCTCAAAACGGACATCGTTTGACCCCTCAAAAGGCCAAAATACGAACACAAAAAAAAACAAATTTTTTTTCTGCCTAGATCCGAACCCCTGCTCACTGATTTTTTGCAAATTTACTGGTTTTTGCTTGGTTTTGGATAGTGTTTGTGGTAGATACACTTGCATATAGGCTTAGATAGTTCGTTGCGACTTCGTTTGCCTTGTGTGCGCCATAAATCTACATCTTCGCAATCTCCTTCTCCCACTTGAATCACAGCAAAATTTTTATTTTTTCTGCTGCGTTTCTGTAATTTGCTGAACTTTTGTGCACAGATTTGTGCATTTCTGTGCATTTCTGCTGAACATTTTGTGTGTTTTGCTGAAGTTCTGTGTGCAGAATCTGTAGCTGTTCACAGATTTATATAAAAAAAAATTGAGACCACACAAGCCAAAATAAGGCAAGTGCGTCTCTCGCAGCAGGAAGGGAGAACCCGGTCTTGATTTCGGCATCTTCAACCCCCGTTATCGCAGTGATTCATTTACCATCTTCTTAATCTCTCACCGTCTGGGTTGCATATCTTGGTTGACTGTGTTGTGCTTATATCCTTGCATATCTACTTTCGATATTTTCTTTGCTGAGCATTGCCTGGATTTTGTTGATTGTTGTGTGAGTTCCCTTAAGCTTGCTCGTAACCGCCCTCACGGCCAACCAGAGTAGTTTCTCGGGTGATTGTTTGTTGAGTTCGGTTCTACTTACCTTTTTGTTGATCCTCTGTTGCTGCTGTTGTTCGCTTTGATCCTGTGGTTTGCCATTTCTCGTTGTCAGGTACCATGCCAGGCGGTGATATACCCCACGAGACGGGAACAGAGACTGCTGAACAAAAACAGCTTTGAGAGATGCATGCTGCCAACCAAGCATTGGTCGCACAGTTCGCCGAACTCCAGCGCCAGATTGATGCGTACTCTCGCCAGCAGTTAATACGCGAGTTGCTTGCTGAAGCCAAAGTCCAAGAAGCGCAGATAGCAGAACTCCAACGCGCGACTGCAAAGCTCTTAGCTCGCCAACAGCCGCCTCCGATTACTACGGTCGCTTCTGATCAGGGACAACTACAGCCTAATGAATTGAGCGCCCTAGCCCTGGAACAGGCAAAGGGTACCCTGATTATCCCCTCCACATCGACTCCAGGCCAACTCCAATGCCTCGAGTCCAAGGAAGTGATCCGGGAGAAAGCCCCTGCAGTTGCAGAGGCAGATGATAACGACGTCAAGATTGAGCCTGTCGGCGTCTTTACAACCGATGTTGATGGCGATGTGGTCAGTCCCCTCGATCACCTTCATGACCAGGCATCCCACTCTGCCTTGGTTCCTCGACGCGTGCTGAGTGTCAACGAGGGAGCCCTTCACGTGCACCGGGAGAATTTGCTTCATGCTCGATGCAGCTTTCCGAACACCTCGCTGAGTATGATCATTGACGGGGGTTTCTGCGGCACAATTATCCGTGAGAAGGTTGTGAGCCATTTCAACCTTCCGACTACACCGCACCCCGCTCGATATGGCCTTCAGTGGATCTCTAAAGGGTCAGGTAACACATTTTCTCGCCAGAGTCTTATTTCATCTTCGCTTAGCCCTTACAACGACACTGTGCTATGTGTTGTTACCGATGTGGACGCAACCCATCTGCTTTTGGGCCGTCCATGGCAATATGATCGTCGCGTGCTTCGCGATGCGTATTTGAACACTTACATGTTCAAATACCACGGGAAGCGCATGACTCTCTTACCCATGAGTCCACAGGACATTTTACAGGAGCAGGCTGAGCGACACCGCCAGGAGGCCATTGAGGCCGCCAGAACTCCGCATGCGCAGAAACCAACCCCGGAGAATGCCAAACGACAACTCGGCCGCGTCACCGACCGCGTTAAGGCACCTGAGGGAAACTCGGGCGATAACTCGGCCGGGTCACCGACCGAGTTGTATCACCTGGGGGAAACTCGGCCAGAAACTCGGCCGAGTTCTGGACCGGGTCAGCACACCTGGACACAACTCGGTCCGACACCCGACCGAGTTATGGACCGAGTCATGAAAAGCGCCCGCAACTCGGCCGAGTCAGCTTCCTGTCCTGCGCCTTCGCCTTCTGTGTCTTCTGGAAGGTCGTTTGCATCTACAACTGCTTCTGCATCTACCTTGCGGGGCACCTGTGAACGCAGAGTTCTTCTGGCGAAACACAGGGACCTCACTCTGGCACTTCAAGGCAAGTCTGTTTGTTTCCTTCTTATTCCCCGCCTTTGTGCCACTACTACGAAAGAGCCCGCACTTCCGTCTGCAATTTTGTCTATTTTGCAGGAATTTGTGGATTTCATGCATGACGAGCTACCGCCAGGCCTGCAACATGTGCGTCGTATTGAGCATTGGATGGACTTCTTTCCCGACGCGTCGCTGCAGGACCAGGAGACCTTTGCTGCTGGGAAGTTGGCTGAGCACATTCAGGAGTTACACAGGAGGACACGCCCACAGCTGGAGCGATGTGCGATACAATACTCATCCCAGAAGAACAAGGGAAGGAGACGATTTATCTTCGCCCCGGGCGACTTGGTTTGGCTTCACTTGCGGAAGGAGCGATTCTCTTCCGTCTGCAAGTCTAAGCTCAACCAACGGGGTGATGGTCTATTCAGAGTCGTCACGAACATTGGCGACAACACATTCCAGCTCGAGCTACCGGACAAGTACGGGGTGCGTGAGACGTTCGACGTCGCGGACTTCACACCATATGTTGAGCTTGAGCCTAATGAGGGTGAAGCGGGGACGCTTCACAACCAAGTGGGGGAGGGTGATGTGACCCTATCGTCCTTGTCACATTCGCCTTGAGACTCCCCTACAGTTACATCCAGTACGATCGAGACATTAATTGCTTAGCACGTTTTATGAACATTATTTCTATTTTTAGTAACTGCTATTTCTGGGTGGTTGCCATTTATGTTAAATGGGCCGCCAGAATTAGTAACTAGAGAGTCTGGCCCATTAGGTCAACTCTCTAGTATAAATACTCTCTTTTGTCTTCATTTTCAACTACGTCGAAATAGAGCTTGTTTTCCAGTCGAGTAATCTCCTGTAAACTCGAGCCCTGACGCTAACAATCCTTGCGTTTCTAGTCGAACTATCCTGGCGCATCGATTCCGTTAACGCTTTCTAGTGAATTATCCTGGCGCGTTAACTCGGTTACTACCTATCCGGTTACTATCCGCAATACCGAGACAAGAACTAACCCTAGTTCTCGTCTCTTCCCAAACACAAACCCTAGGGTTGCCGCCGCCCCCTCCACTCCTCATTCCGCTGCCTCCTTCGTCGCCACCGCACCACCACTTCCGCCGCATCACCACCAGCCGCCGCCGGTCACCCCCAGTCGTCGGTCATCATTCCGACCACCCCACAATCGATCTTCTCCTTGCTTCCGCCAATCTATCCTTTCCGAAGAGTTGCCTGCGCCCCAATATGCGTTCAATCGATCCTTGACAGCGAATCGTGGTCTTTCCATCGGACAAGGTCACATTATTATGGATTTAGGGTTTGAGGTTTAGGGTTTAAGATTTAGGATTTTAGGATTTAGGGTGAAAGAAGAATGACATTTTTTTGAAAATTTGATATATTTACAAGGATAATTTGATCTTTTTATATTTTTTAACGAAGAAGTTAACGGAATAAATTCATAAATGGCTCCTTGTTAACGGAGGGTCATTTATGAGTAGTTCAAAATAATTATCAATATAACTTATAATTTCATGCAAAATTGACCATATAACAAATAATTTGGGAAAAATACCTCCTATATAACATCATTCTCATGTGAAAATCAAAATAACAATAAACCAGTACACTAGTAAATAACCGACCTTCCCCGACTTCTTTTTGGTGCACACATAAAAAATATAAATTTATGTAACATTAATATAGGCTTCCAAAGTGGGCCAAGCCCCCAAAGGGCCCAAACCTTATCCATAAATTTGGGTCTTCGTCGACATAATTTAATTCCCTCTTTCACTACCTAGAATATGATCGAGTAAAAGCAAGCATAACAGCAAAACCATATGCTAACAAAAAGGGGGGAAATGATTTACAGTAAGATTGAATATGATACGACACTACGACAGGCAAGCATAAGAACAATTTTTTTTATACAGGTAAACGGAAGATATCCTTACAAACATAAAGTCATATATAAATCATCACAATAGATGATTTTTATAAATGTTTTACAAGCTGAGGAAACAGTAGAGCTCGAATTTAAAAACTGAAAACGAGATCGATACAGCTGTGCACACCCACGGTGCGGCGAAAGGTAATCCCTAATGGCATTGCGAAGAAGAGTGGAGGAGATGTTAGAAGTAGCCAGGAAATCTGCGACTTTGTTGGACTCTCGATAACAGTGATGAACCAGAAAATGATCCAAACCACGTAACAAGGATTGAATTTCCATAATTATTGGAGAAATTTTCCAAATTCCACGGATGAAATTAATGACATAAAGATTATCTCATTCAAGAACTACCCGCGAAAACTGAAGCGAAATAGCCATACGAAGGCATTCAAGAGCGGCCAACGCCTTGACTTTAATAGGTGAGGAGCAAGAAATTTGCCTATGGTCTAAGAAGACCACCTCACCAGAGTGGTTGCGGAATACGTATCCAATGTGTGTAGAACCATTAGGTTTGACCGATACGTCGAAATTTAATTTCATGCAGTTAGGAGGAGGTTTTCGCCATCGAGAAAATTGTCTAGAGCGCTTCCTTTTATTGGCAGAGGAATCTTGCTGGGATAAAGACAAGGTCTAGTCTTTGTATGAAATGTAAGCATTGTTGACAGTTTTCTGAATATTAATATGATGTTTTCTAAAGATAATAGAATTCCGGTCTTTCCAGATGGTCCACCAGAGGAAAAGGACCGGAATTATATCTCTGTTTTTGGAGTAGAAGAATTCCATATTAGAACAGAAATCATTGTTGAAGTCAAATCTATATGTGTGACCAATGAGATTTTGAAATAGTTGAAGGATCGTAAAGTGAAGGAACAACCAAAAAACAAATGATTAGAGTCCTCGCTAGGGAAATCGCAAATGACGTAGTGAGACAGAACCTTGGAGAAGTGCCTATTTAGACGTTCTGTTGTGGGTAAAGAGTCAGAGAAACATTTCCAAAGAAAAATTTTAAGTTTTGGAGGAATTTGTAATTTCCAGAACCAAGTTGGAAAGGTTGGTGAGGCATAAGTATGACTATTTAAAGAGCGAGCACTCTTAACTGAGAAAGTATCATCAATTGAAGGATATCAAATAAGTTTATCAGGTATGTAAGCTGTAGGTATATAAATATTCAGTATTTTAGGGATTAAGTGAGAAGGAATAATAAGCTGTAGAGCACCTAAATCCCATTATTTATCAGGAGTGATATATTGTGAAACAGCGGTCTCGCGGTCATGGTTTCCCGCAAACTTTGTCAGAATGCAGTTAGGAATCCAATGGTCTTTTCAGAATTTGATATGAGTACCATCACCAATTTGCCAGAACAGTCCTTTTCGGAAATATTGTCGTAGTTGCAGAAATCTAGAGAACTGCCATGAATCTGAAGGTTTCTTTTTGTAGAAGAAAATGTTAGAATTCCGTAAATACTTTTCAGAGATAAGCTGAACCCAGAAGGACTGAGGTTTCAAAATTAATTTCCAGAGCAGTTTCATTTGCATAGCAATGTTTATATTGAAAGCAAGTTCGAGATCAAGACCCCCAAAACACTTAGGTTGACAAATAGAATCCCAACTAATAAGGGAATTGTAGTTTGGGGTTGAATGATTCGAGAAAAAAGTTTTTATTAATTTTGTCAATCTCTTGACAGATTCCTTTCGGAAGAAGAAAACTCTGCATTAAGTAATTAGTTTGAGAATGGAGATTAGATTGAATAAGAATATTGTGACCAGCTTGAGACGATGAGTTAGCTTTCCATTTACCAAGCTGCTTCTTTAGTTTTAAAATTGCATCAGAGAAATTTTGATTTTTAACTCGTCCCCTGATAATAGGTATTCCTAGATATTTTTACATAGATCGAGTAACCTGTAAATTAAGAATATTTTTTAAGTGAAAGAGATTGTTGCCTGGAAATGTTACTAGATGTTTGGACGGTACTTTTTGTAACACCCCCGACTTATGTCGGTAGTGCCACACGCCAGTGACCTCAGACGTTACTGTCCAAAGTCACCCTAGGCTTTAATTGGAATAATTAAGCTTAAATAAACATTTTAAATAACGAAAGGTAAATCAACGGAATACATTTTTAAATGAAACTAAACCTTTTATTAACAGACTTCTCGTAAAATGAGAATGACGATTTTACAACAGAGTGAAATCACAGCGGAAGACTTTTAAATTACACAGCGAAAGACTTTTAAGAATAAACTTATTACATGACTAAGTTATAAGAATATATATAAAAGTAATACTTAACAACCTTTAAAATACTGTCACTTAAATCTTCAACTGCAAGCCTCTTCCTCGATTGATTACTTCAAGTCTTCGGGGACTAACCACTGATGTGCCGTATAGGACGGATGACACCAGCCAACCATACAAGGAATAAAACCCGGTTGGTTAGTCTAATGAAAGATTATGCAAGGGTGAAAATAGAATGGTTCTAGTGATCGTAACCGTTTACTATCATTGTCTCTCGAATAACAATCGAAGGAACGATACATAACCCGAAACTTTAACGGAATGATTAAAGTTTAGACATGCACTGAAAATAAGACTCCAAAGAAATTGAGTCTTATGGGAAACGTATGACAAATGTTTGGGAACGTTATAGTTTACACATAAGTTTAAAAGCGACCTTGATTATTTGGGTCCACGACCAACCTCACCGCGCAATGCGAATCCAGATTGGAAAGAAGACTTACTCTAACAAGAGTCCGGGCGGTTTCCACGTTGTACTCCTCGCCCGATGGTATATTAATTATGTGCATAACTGCACTTATCTTATTTAATTACAAAACGTATATTCACATTAAAGCTTTTAATACGATCTCGATTGACTACGAGAATAACACAGAGTGACATTACGCCCAACCCAATGGCACTAGCAAGGTGCTTAAACACCTTTTATCCTTAACGGGTGGATAAGAAGCAATGGTCATGACCTTTAAAAGTATTAGAGAATTATTCCGACTAATACCAAGTTATAAAGAAACGACTAATCCTCATAAGGCAATAGCGTTCCTACGAATACTCGTGTTAATCTAGCATTTAAGTTACATTTAAATCCACACCAAAATTTATTACAGTAATAACAAGTATAATAGCGTTGTTCTAGCAATATATACAACCTATTATAATATCATATTTTAATCACATCATTTTATTAAATCTGTTCCCAACGAAAACAACACTTCATTCCAATTTAATTAACAATCAAAAATAATTGATAACTAAAGAAAATATGGAATGATAAGCAAGAGCGAACCGCCACTTGCCTTAATCTAGACGAACGAAGATTATCCTGCAGAACGGAAGGACTGGACACGTGCTCAACAACCTACTGTAATTCCTGTCGAAATCCACCGTCGTCCCAAGGTCCATCCCGACGACGCACGTGAAACGAGGTATGAAAACCCTAATTAGATGCAGTACAAAAACCGAAGCACAACGAAGGAAATAGCCTAACCTAGGCAAATTCCACGATCGCGGAATTCTGGGCAGAGCCGTAGTCGTGGCAGTTCATACCCGCGATCGCGGTTCGCCCTCCCGACGACGGCTTGGAGGCATTCGAGCTTACCAACGACGATGAAACGGCTCTTCGCTCCTACGACAACTGCGCACCACCACCGCTACTTCCTCTTGGCTTCACGACACCTCCGACGAGCTCCAAAACTCCGGCGAGCACTCCGACGATGCACAAACTCCGGCGAAGGCACGAACGAGAGAAAGAGAGAGATGGAAGAAGATGGATGATGGAGAAGCTCAGATTCCCTCCTATTTATAGGTTCAGAAGGGAGCCTCCAACCTCAACGCTGGCACTCCAATCGATCCACCTCTCCTCCGGCATTACGAGCACGAGGAGCAAGCCGAGCGTCGGTCTTCTAGAAGTTCAAGCTAGAAGATGACGATGAACAGTTTTCCGCGATCGTGGAAACTCTTCCGCGGTCGCGGAAATGCCGCGAACGCTCCCCTTTGGCCTATGGTCGCGGATTTCGTTAAAGGACATACCAAATCTTTATTTTTAGTACTTCTAAAAATAATCCAAGACCCACTGATGTATTAAACGTGTATCCAAACGTTCAAAAGATTAATACAGAGGTTACAGAAATTGCCCATTATGTCTTTTATACAAAATGACGGTTCGGGACTTTTAGGGGTTATTACACTTTTATGGTAATTAATAGAGAGTCCGGACTTGAGAGAAAGGTCAT
Source organism: Rheum nobile (assembly GCA_027886185.1). Classification (NCBI taxonomy): domain Eukaryota; kingdom Viridiplantae; phylum Streptophyta; class Magnoliopsida; order Caryophyllales; family Polygonaceae; genus Rheum; species Rheum nobile. The sequence goes on along the minus strand of WOAB01000616.1, from coordinate 22,104 downwards.
CAAGTATGGACTTGATGAAATCATATTATCCTGGTTTGCGTTTGCAAAGATTAAAGTATCATCAGCAAAATTTAAGAAGGGAATGCATGTACCATGTTTTGTTATTTGAATACCGACCTTTATGTGAGAAGAAAGGGATTCATAAATGAGGGTACGTGCCAAATATTTCATCGCAAGAATAAAAATGAAAGGGACTATGGGGTCACCTTGTCGTAATCCACAGTGAGGGTGGAACACATAGCCAGGTTCATTATTGACAAGGACTGAGGATGAAGTACTTGTGATACAAGTCATAACACATTTAACTCATAGATTGGAAAATTCGAAATTGAGGAGGATACGGGTAATAAAGTTCCAATTGAGTTTATCATAAGTTTTTTTCATATCTAGTTTAAGAGCCGTCCATCCATGTTTTCCCTTTTTTTTCTTTTATGGAAGGAGCGAAAGATTTCATGAGCAATTAAAATGTTATCCTGAATAAGTCGCCCAGGAACAAACGCTTCTTGCAAAGGACTAATTAATTTATGGAGAAGTGGTGATAACCGAGTTGACATAATTTTAGTTATGATTTTGTAAGATTTGTTACAAAGGCTGATAGGCCTGTAGTGGTTAATAATACTAGGGTTTTCTGATTTTGGAATTAAAGTAATGAAGGACCGAGCAGACTCACGAAGTAGCTGTCCTAAATGAAAGAAGGATTGAATAGCAGAGATAAGTGAATTTCCAACTGTGTTCCAGTATTTTTGATAGAATTCAACAGTAAATCCATCTGGACCTGGTATTTTGTTCGCTGACAAGTTAAAAACAGTATGTTTAATTTCTGTGGTTGTTGGACAATGACAAAGTTGATAGTTATCATGTGCAGAAATTAGAGAGGGTATTATTGTGAAATCCGCATCCGTTAAGGGAACATGGTGTGTTGGTTTAAAACGGGGTGCTAGTTCATCCGTGATTGTGTTTCTAATTAACATGTCATCAAAAATATGATTTCCATTTTGAGAAGTGAAGGAAGTGATTTTTTGTTTATAAGTTCTTATTTTTGAACTTGTCTGAAAGTATCGTGTATTCAGGTCTGCATTCAGGTCATGTTTAACTTTAGCACGCTGTTTCCAGTAATCATGTTGAAATTTTAGTAGTTTGTTATATTTAAGCAGGTGAGTGTTGTACAGTTGTTGTATTCGATAATTTGTGGGATCGTGGAGAAGTTGATTATGAAGGTTAGATAATTTTTCTTGCGTCATCTTTACCTGATAAAGCGTATTACCTGTGTTATTCTGTTTCCACGATTTAGAATAAGATTTGAGCAACTTTTGTTTCATATAGAATTTGAACATGTAGGAGTCTTTATGTTTGTAATTCCATACTTTGGAAACTAATTTAGCAAAGGAAGGTTGATCAAGCCATGCATTTTCCAGTCGAAATGGAACTTTTTTGAATGTCCGTAAGTTATCTAAAGATAATGTAATGAGGCAATGATCTGAAGTAGTGAATGAATGGTGGTGAACAATAACATCGTTATAGTTGTGTAAAAGATACGGATGTAAAATTACCTTATCTAGTCGTTCAAACGTAGTGTTAATAACAGTAGACGATCTACGTCACGTGAATGAAAAACCAGAATAAAAAGTGTCTACTAAATCAAATTCATTAGTAAAAGTTGAAAATCTGTGAAAACTACTGTGTAAGAAGACAAAACCTCTCAGTTTATCTGGAAAAAATATATGGTTTTAGCACTAAAAACAAAGAACTGAACTACAGTAAAATTCAGGAGATCTGATACGTACGTATATTATTACTCTGTAGATATTGATAGCGATGTTTGTAGGCTATGAACCATACGTACTTTTTTAGTTCTTTACTCGTAATTTGTTTCTGCAAATGAACTTTTGCAAATTTTGCTTGGTATTTATAAGTCTCTTGTTAAAGTTTACATGATAAGCTAAATTTGACATATGATGCCCTAGTTTATGGGTTTTTTTAATATTAATCTTATTTTATTATGTGATCACATGTCTTATATTTATGTTATATTTTGATATAGTCAATAGCTCATAGAAGTATCTAAATTAATTTTTTACACAAAAAAGTATCTAAATGATATTTGTCGTATTTAATTAAATGAGATTTATTGTTAATGTTTAATTGTTTATACATATTTTTTGGGGGGTTCATGTGTCTAAATCTCTTCCTCCATCGGAAATTTCGCCTAATAACCCTGAATTTTTGACTTTTTCGTAAAATTTTCTAAGGTTTTGACAATTTCGTCTGATAACCCTGAATTTTTGACATATTTCGTCTGATAACCATGAGTTTTTGACATTTTCGCGAAATTCCCTCAAATTTTGACAATTTTGTGTGGTAACCCTGAGTTTTTATTTTTTTCGCCGGATACTCCTCCATCCATTTCATTTAAAAAATGTTAACTTTAGTTTTTTAGGGCTTAGGGTTTAGGATTTGGGTTTAGGTTTAGGCTTTTGGTTTAGGGTTAGGGTTTTCGCAAAATATTCAAATCGTTAAATACAAACGGTTATAATTTTTTTTTTAAATAAACCATAAACCCTAAAAACGTGTTTAGGGTTAAGGGCTTAGGTATTTAGGGTTTAGGTGTAGGGCTTAGGGTTTATGTTTAGGGTTTAGTATTTAGGGGTTTAGGATTTTGGAGTTTAGGGTTTATGTTAGGGTTTTAGGGTTTAGGATTTATATTTAATTTAAGTGCGTAAATATAAACTCTAAATCCTAAATCCCAAAACCCTAAATATAAACCCTAAACCACAAATCCAAAACCTCTAAGCCCTAAATATACACCCTACACCTAAACCCTAAATCCATGAGCCCTTAACCCTTAAATCATTTTTAGGGTTCATGGTTTATTTTTAAAAATAAATTAAAATTGTTTGTATTTAACGATTTGGATACCTAACCCTAAACCCCAAAATCCTAAACCTAAACCCCTAAGCCCTAAACATAAACCCTAAACCCTACACTTAAGCCCTAAATCCATAAGCCCTTAATCTTAAAAACTTTTTTAGGGTTTAGGGTTTTTTTTTTAAATGAAATCATTTGTATTTAACGATTTGGGTATTTCGCGAAAAAAAGTTAACGTTTTTGTAAGTGAAATGAATGGAGGGGTATCCGGTGAAAAAATTAAAAACTAAGGGTTATCACACGAATTGTCAAAACTTAAAGAGATTTTGCAAAAAAAAGTCAAAATCTCAGAGTTATCAGCGAAATATGTCAAAAATTCGGGATTATCAAGGAAAATTGTCAAAATCTTAGGGGATTTCGCGAAAAATTCATGATTATTATGTAAAATTTCCGTTTATTTAATATACTATGTGGAAATAATCGCAATTTAAGGGAGATATATAACGTGAAGTTATAACATGTGGCATCATATGAAATAGCTCAAGGTTACCATGTGAATTATTTTAAATCTCTGAATATTACGTGGAATTTGGAAAAGTTGAGTAACACCTAGCGGATTTTTTTAAAGGTTAAACATGACCACTGATATATTTAATTAAACAAGTGGGGTAAGTATTTAAACGAATTCTGCATATCCATCGATCACCAAGTCGAAAAAGCATGCAATCGCTTTATGAACTTGGACAAGAGTCATCACAAGGGAACATTTTGTGGGGTTAGGCGATTAATTGGGATCGACTATGGAGCATATAATTTTGTACTCAAATCTTCAAATGGATTTGGATACAACGGGTATCCTCTTTATATGAATTGGATACTAATGAAAAGTTTGTTTGATGAGTATATTTATAAAGATTTTTTGTTATAAAATATTTTTTTGAAAAAAATAATTTTAAAATTCAAAATTTGGGTGTTATAGAAAATTGTGAAAGGAGTAAAAAAATACTTTTCACAAATAAACTCATTATCAAGAGTTGGCCAAACTACCTAGGGCCCAGTGGAGGTAGCATTGTGCATCCGGTCTAGATCGGACTGGATTTTTTACAATCCTAAGACCGGACCGGTCCGGTCTTGAATCGGAATGGACTGATAACGTTTTTTTCCTTTATATTTATATAAATTAAAAATTAATTATTTTTTCCATTGTTATAACTATTGTGTATAATATTAGATAATATATTTTGTTATTAATTTATATTTATAATAGAAACTAATTTTTAATAGTGTTATGATATATTAAAAAAAATAAAAAATCGGTCCATCCGGTCTGGACCGAAAACCGACCGGGTTTGGACCAGACCGAAAACCAAAATCCTAAAAATATGAACTGTGGACCGGACCGGAATACACCCGGTCTGGTCCGAGCATTTTCGGTCCGGTCCGGGCTAATTTTGCACACCCCTAAGTGGAGGCCATATCCCCCATTGGGAATTTTCAATTATTTTATTCAACTATAATTTTTTTTCCTAAAAAATTACTAATTTACTTATAACTTTTTGTGTAAATAATAATTTATAATTAGGAATATCTTATGTACAATCCCAAAAAATAAGAAAAATGTTTTTTTCTAGTATGTGTCCATGGACACACTCTAAAAACTCCATTTTTAGCAATAATTTTGTTATCCATTAGTTCAACTTTTTTTTGCTAAGGTTTATCCATTCTCTTTTAGAGAATATTTTGAAGATAATTTCTTATTTTAACTTGCTAACATGTGTTCATGGGCACACGCTAAAAAAACCGAAATAAAAAATACAATTTTACCTGAATTTGCATAGAGTCTTATAATAATAAAAATACATTATCTCTTCTATATCTATTCTTATTTGTTTTAGAATTTTCGAAACTTAGGTTATGGGTTTGAGAATTTTTGAAATTATTTTTTTTTATTCAAATCTGTTGAAATTATACTGAGTTAGTAGTAATTAATGTTGATTTTGTATAAATTGTGTACTTTTTATCAATTTTGAGCGAAATTCCATCAGGGTTTGAATTAGAGGTGTTCATCTGGTCCGGACCGGAATTTCCGGTCCGATGGATCGGATTTTTTCAAAAATCTGGACCGGAGACCGGACCGTCCAGGACCGGTTAGACCGGATTTTTTTTTATTTAAAATAATTACATTCTTATTTAAAATCTATAAAAAAATATCTAAAAAACATATATACTCCTAACTTATTAAATAAATAAAAATATCTATAAACAAATACATATAAATCTCCCAAAAAACATATAAATTAAAATCCGGTCTACCGGTCCGGACCGGATTTTTTCCGGGTTTGGACCGGACCAGATTAAGGGAATTACCTGGACCGGAGACCGGAGCGTATTTTCACCAGTCCGGTCTGGTCATTTCCGGTCCGGTCCTCTTTTGAACACCCCTAGTTTGAATATATGTTTTTTTTGTTTAAAAGTAGGGTTGTTTGTGTAAGTTAGACAGTAGACTTAATGTAAATAACAACTTTTTAGCCACAGGTTTAAATATCCCATTTATAAGAAAAATATAAAATTTATGAAACTTTTTATTTACATTATCTAAATTCAAGGTTATACAGGTTTTCCTCATGTGAGTTGGGCGTGGTAATAAATCTTTTCCATTATTGGTTTAGGGATTTTGCATTTAGCTTAATTGTATCGTTGTAAAAAAAATTATATAATGATATTTGGTGAGCGTTTGTATTTTGCTTTTCAAAATTTTAGTCTCGCTGAACTAAAATATTGCGTCCGCCCTTGGATGTAACCTTTTCGAAGGTTATGTCAATATTAATTTTTTCATATATGTTTTATGGAAATGTTGAATTTGAGCCCCTAGACAAACACTAGCTCATTTGGTTGATAACTAAATTCCCATGAATTTAAATACCGCAGGAAGTGATATCAAAGATATGTGTTTGGTTGTTTTTTTTATTTTTGAAAAACCCGTATATTTGTGCTCGTTTGGTTGTTAGTAAATTTTCATGAGTTTAAATACCTTAGGAAGTGATATTTGGGTTCCCGTGCGAAATGCGAAGCAATCTCGGCTGTACGTTTTTTTTTTTTTTTTTGGTCAACATTTTTTTTTTTCATTTTCGTCCCGTGATCATTCTGGAAAAGCCTATATAGAAGGTTCACGAATAAGCACTAGATGTTCATTTATTTGTACATTCACGTTCACAAATAAGCACTGAATGTTCAAAGACATGTGTTGGAACATGATCATGTTATATGTGAACTTATACGGCACATACAATGAACATATAGTACTTATATGTGAACGTTAATAATTGTCTATTCCAGAACGATCAGAGACAATAAATAAATAAAATTGTTGACCGAGAAAAAAAAAATCGCCATATTTACGGTTATGCCACCGCGTCACTATTCACTATCCCCCCCCCCCCCATTTTTTAACAGTACAATGCCCTTGAATATTACCCCCTAGATAATGATCATTACCGCTCAGAAAATGAACATGTGGTGTCTATTTATGAACTCGAATGAACGCGACCGCTTCGCATTTCGCACGGTAAGCATATTTCGCACGTGAAACGGACTCATCAAATATATGTGTTTGGTTGACTTTTTATTTCTGAAAAATCCACATATTCTAATTCTTGGGATTTTCAATTCCTATAAAACACAAGAAGTGCAATCACCTCGGGAGGGGTGGGTAAGATTTTCTTTCCCATATTTCCCATGATTTAGATTTTAACCAAACATGATTTACCAATTTCCATGAATTCAAATTCTCAGGTTTTGATTTCACATGAAGTAATTTCCTAGAAATTACACTTCTCATATTCAACCAAACAAGCACTTATAATTTCCTAGTAATTCTTGGGATTTTCTATTCCCGTAAAATACAGGAATTCCAATCACCTAGGGCTAGGAGGGTTGGGTAAAATTTTATTTCCCATGATTTAGATTTTAACCAAACAAGATTTATCAATTCACATGAAGTAATTTCCTAGGAATTACACTTCCTTATTCAACCAAACGAGCCATATTTTTGCTACTAATAACTAATAAATGATTGGTTATTAAATCTACTATATATATACTAAACTTGAATTTACTAATGCTACATGTCGCTCCTACAATAAAACTCCTAATTATTCGTCACATGTCACTATCAGAATTTTTCACATTTTCTATTATATAATACTAAATTAAAAGTTGAATAAGGTAACATATCTCTTCCTTGCATATTATAATTATATAGTATCATACTATATAATTTCATCTCAAATCTAAATATATTTGATATGGAAAGAAATTGCTAATAATATCATTAATTGAATATCAATAGGATTCTAACTAAGGGAAAATTCTCAATAAATCTAACCAAAATCTTAATCTTGATTTTGTTACACATTTTTTGCTGATTTTTTTACAAAAAAAATATTAGTAAATTCAATCTATTGTATATATACTAAACAAAATCTCACTATGCCACATGGCATCCCCACAATAAAAATGTCACGTGTCATTTTCTTAGAATTATACTTTTTTAAAATATAAATTTATATAGAAAATATTTGTATCATAAACCTATATTAATTCCTAATCTAGATACAAATTAATCACACAAATGAACTAATCACTTCCTAATTTGCATATAATTTCCTAATTTAGATACCAATTAATCGCATAAATAAACTAATTATTTCATACTTTACACACAAATCAATAACAAAGATTAATAATACAAAACTTCAACAACAATCTACTAAATATTTACACTAAATTATAACCTACGTAAGTCACATGACATTCCTTAATTAAGTCATCTCATTATTTGTCACATGTCATTCTCTCATTTTTTCACTTTATTTTAATATATGTAATTACAAACAAAAAATTTCTATCATAAACCTAGCACTATTTTCTTCCTAATTTTACCATAAACTTATGACTAAAAATCTTCCTCATTTAATTTTGTTTAAAAATCAATTTTATATTACTATGTATGTGTGTACGTCATTACACGCGTATTTATATACTTGTTTGGTGGTATAGTGGTGTGTCACCCACCCTACTCCGCTAGCTATTGATTTAATTTTTATGAAAATCTTTGATCGTGTATATTTAATATTTCCTTATATATTGTTGTGTGTATATTGAGTGATTTCCTTATCCATTTAACCATATATATACGAATTGATGATTTCATAATAAGAGTTTTTTTGGTAGACATTTTCTAATAGGATCTTATCGGTTTATTTTTAGTTCATTTAACATCATATATATTAACTAATTTTTTCATTTAATCTATTATCTATATTCAATAGTAAAGTAACTAAGTAAGGGATGGTAATGCTCGTGGGTTATCATCATGCGGATTCCTCGCAAAGAGGGTGTGGCCAGAGAATTTTTTTAATTACAACACGGATGGGAAAACCCGCGGGGATCCCCGCTAAATATATAATTTTCCTAATTTTTATATCCCTAAAGCCTAAATTTCAGACCCTTTAATCCTAAACCTCATATATTCTAGATGGTAAACCCCTAAATCTCAAACCCTATACACCCTAAACCCTAAAATATGTATTTTAACAAATTTTAATGTTTTTTCTTTTGTAGAACGGGAATGAGGATTTTTGACAGGGAACAGGTCCCCGAGGGGGACGAGGACAAGGACTAGGGAATACGGGGGTAAACGGTAACGATGACAGAGAGGGCACTCCCTCTCCTAAATCCACTCTTTTACCATCCCTAAAAAGTAGAAGTGATTTATGTCACTTGACATCTCCACGTTGAGCCAAGACATCTTTCGTTACAATCTTATATGTTTTCCGTCACTTGTCATTATCTGATTTTATAGTTGATAATTTTATATAGATTTATTCTAATTATGTGATTATATTTGTCATAATCTTACTTGCTTTATTAGTATATATATGACATTATTGTCATAATCTTATAAGTTATTTTTATTTATTGAAATGAGGTTATATATAATTTGATTTATATATCTACCTTCGTAAATGTATCTCATAATATATATTATTGTAGTCTAAATCTAAATTTTACAATGATAAAATATTTATTGACTAAGATCATATGTCCGCCTCATAAAGCCGCATCATCTATGACAAATGTTGTTTTCATAATTTACCACATCATTTATTATACGTTTGTAATATAATAATTATATTATGTTTATTTGCAACTCTTTTATGACAATCTTTTATATTTCAATTTTCAAATATATGCTTATGGAATTCATTTACATATTATGCTTTAAGAACAATTATGTAATTGCATATATTATTATAGGTCCTTACTATTCGGCGCATAGGCATTTTTACTTTTTAGCGCATAGGGTCGCGCGTAACGTGGGAATAGGCTTCTCACGTTACGCGCTGGGGCAGACCCATTCAAGCTCCACACGTAACGTGTGATGCTGCTCCACACGTTACGTGTGGAGCTTCTCCACACGTTACGTTTGGAGCTTCTCCACTAGTTACGTGTGGAGCTTCTCTACACGTTACGTGTGGGTTCACTCCACACGTAACGTGTGGAGTGAATCTGGCTTTAAAAGCCAGATTTCCTCCCATTCTGAAATCATTCGAACTCTTTCGCAGCAGTCTAAACCCTTCTTCCCTACCCGCGTCTCGTGGATCTTCTCGTTACAAATCAACGAACTCTGCACGTTACGTTCAAGATCTTTGAAAGGTTAGTGAGTAGAAATTGTTGTTGTTGTTGTTTTTTTTTGTTAATTTTGAAGTGTTTGGTTAGGGATTGTAGATCCATATTGTAGATCTATGTTGTATAGATATTTAGGATGGTAGATCTATGTTGTGTAGATCTATGTTAATTTTGAAGAGTCCCACACGTTACGTGTCAACATTCTTGTAACGAGCATCTCGCATTCTAAACCCTAAATCCTAGAAATAAAATCTATTATCTAAAACTTTGTTTGTAATTCCTAAACAATAAAAGTCAGGTTCAAAACTTACAAAATCTAACATGTGAAACTTGGTTAAACCCTAAACATAAAGCTAGTTTTCTAAACCCTAAACATAAAGCTAGTTTTCTAAACCCTAAACTTTAAAAATGTTCAAAACAAAAAAATGAGAATTTTAACTTTAAATAACGAAAATTACCTCATTCGGAAGTGGAATATCTTCGACATTGTTGTTCCAATACTCGTTGTTGTTCGTATTGTCCATTTTTTTGCAAAAATTGAGAGTGTAAAAACAAATTTTGGAGTGTTTCAAATGAAGGTTTAGGCTCAAAATGGTGTGTTTGCCGGGGAAGATGAAGGGGACCATCAATTCAGTTAGGTGGGGACAAGACGGTTAATTCAATGCGTTTTGTAACAGACCGAACCACACGTTACGTGTGAGCATCATCTACACGTAACGTGTGAACATCATCCACATGTAACGCGTGTGCATCATCCACACATAACGTGTGGGCATCAGGGTTAGGGTTAGGGTTTAGGGTTAGGGTTTACAGTTAGGGTTCAAGCTTAGGGTTAGGGTTTAGGATAAAAGGCTCATGACTATAGCTGTATACAGCTATATACTACAGTTGGTTATTAGATGTCAATCAGATTTCTTTTTTGTTTAAGGCTAGTTATTAGCCGTCAAACACATTGCTTTTTCACTATATAAGAACCATTAGGGTTATTTGTTCACTACAACAAGTCGTTGCGGCGCTCGAAGATACATTTTTTGGTAAGCTTCTTCTTTCAGTTTCTTTCGATTTATTAACCCTAATTTTTTATATTAATGGATTCATGATATTTGTAGCAAACCAAACACTACAACAAATAATGACATCTTCACCCAAACCATCAACATACGCATCATGCTATTGTAATTTGAAAGCTGTTGTCCGAAGTTGGGATTTACAGTGGAACTACGGAAGGAGGTATTGAGGATGCCCAGAACTGGGGTGTTGTTTCAGGGAGTGGATTGATCCAATGTACGAGGACATGGCACACGCGGTTATTCGACAACAATGGCAGGAAAAACAAGATCTTGTTAAGGAGAATCAAGATCTTGTAAAGCAAAATCAAGATCTTCTTAAAGATTTTGATAACATTCGTAGGTATAACCTCAAACTACTAAATGATATACATCGTAGGTGATTAATGTCGTATCTTTTGTGTAATGTTGTTCATGTACTATCAACCTTTGTAGGGAGCAAGCAAATTTAGCAAACCAGAGATATCATATGAAGCGAACGTTTACCAGAGACTATCCTAATTTCTTCAAACACTAAAGCAATGTCATATATTTTCTCTTATTTTTTCTAAGTTTGTGAACAACTTGTGTTCTTTCCTGTATTGTGTGTTAAATGTGGTTGTAGTCAATCAGTGTAATGAACAATTTGTTTTTGTCTTCTAGGTTCATTATTTTGTATTGTTTTTTTATTAATATTAGATAAAAGTTGGGCAATGGGGGTAACCCTCCCCTAATGCCTATTTATAAATCATACACAATATTATAATATGATTCATACACAACATTATAATATGATTCATACACAACATTGAAACACAAATAAATACTAAAAATAAACAATAATATGATACAACATCCACAACATTATAATATATTAAAATAGAGTCCGTTTCACGTGCGAAATATGCTTACCGTGCGAAATGCGAAGCGGTCGCGTTCATTCGAGTTCATAAATAGACACCACATGTTCATTTTCTGAGCGGTAATGTTCATTATCTGGGGGGTAATATTCAAGGGCACTGTACTGTTAAAAAAAAGGGGGGATAGTGAATACTGACACGGTGGCATAACCGTAAATATGGCGATTTTTTTTTTCGGTCAACATTTTTATTTATTTATTGTCTCTGATCGTTCTGGAATAGACAATTATTAACGTTCACATATAAGTACTATATGTTCATTGTATGTGCCGTATAAGTTCACATATAACATGATCATGTTCCAACACATGTCTTTGAACATTCAGTGCTTATTTGTGAACGTGAATGTACAAATAAATGAACATCTAGTGCTTATTCGTGAACCTTCTATATAGGCTTTTCCAGAATGATCACGGGACGAAAATGAGAGAAAAAAATGTTGACAAAAAAAAAAAACGTACTGCCGAGATTGCTTCGCATTTCGCACGGGAAGCCTATTTCGCACGGGAACCCAAATCTATTAAAATAACCACACGTAACGTGTGGATATGCTCCACATCTGGCTTTTGGTTACAACATTATAATATGATTCATACAAAACATTATAATACCCTCAACGCCAATAGAGCATTATAATATATTAAAATATCCACACGTAACGTGTGGAGCATATCAACACGTTACGTGTGGAGCCTCACCACACGTTACGTGTGGATAGGTTCCACACGTAACGTGTGGTGAGGCTCCACACATTACGTGTGGAGCCTATGCGCTGAAAGGCAATTTTGCCTATGCGCCGAAAAGTAATCGTGTTATTATATCATACAATTTTATATATTATTATCTTCCTTCGTTCTATTAAAAAATGTACGAAATATAGGCTTACGTGTCATTCTAACCTTTGAATTTTGTTAATCAATAATCGTTATTTGAATATCTTAAGTGACATTTTATTAATGTGTTGTAAAGATTGCTCTTGAAAATTGGGCAACCTAACCATTTTTTTCATCTCTTCAACTATTAAGTAAAATAAATTCTTGCAATTAACAGTTAATAAAGGTTAATAAATTACCTAAGTAAAGAATTATTTTATTTCTAACAATGACACTCTTAAACATCTAAAATGACATCTATTATCAAACAAAATAAATATAACAATCTATTATATTAAAATATATATCTTAATAGTCTTTATTTTTATTAGGTACTTTATTATATTATCATACTTTATGTTAAATGTTTAAAGTCTTTGATAAAAAAATTACATTATTTAACTATAAAAAATTTATATTTACGAAATTGATATATTTTTATAATTACAAAATATTAAATTGATTATTTCATAAAGTCCGTGCAAGGCATGGTGGACTATGCTAGTGTGAAATTCTAATATAAAGCCAGTGAAACTTACCTGACACCGCGTTAAACCAAACTTACATGTTTAAATCTAGGAACGTGGACAAACTTGAAACTTGGAACAAGAGGTATTTAATCTCTAGATTATATACTTTTCAATGTCTTAAATAACCGAGTTTTTATTTTAAAAAATTATTTTCAAACTTAACTTTTTAGCATGTTATATAAAAACCGTTAATCTAATAATCAAAACAATCATATTCAATTTTATTGTGCGTAGAATTCCTTTATTTTAGTAGCAAAACTAGTTTAATACCCGTGTCATGCACGGGATGGCACGGTTGTTTAAAACTTATATATTTATCAATGTATAACCAAAATCACCTTTAAATAATTGTAAAATATGAGTAATTATTTATAATATTATGACTGAATTTTTCAGACTTTACTTACATGAACTATTTTAAACTAAGGTTTAGAAATTGAAATTGATTAGGATTTAATAAAGATAATTATCAATAAAGTGGTGAAGAAAATCTAAAAATGAAAACATGTATGGAGAACAATGGCAGGATACCATAAGAAAATTAAATCTCAATTTTCATATTGAGATTTAATTACATGACATAGTGATGCAAAGATACATATGTATAGTATACCATAAGAAAATTAAATCTCAATTTTCATATTGATATTGATTTATTTTTTTAGATTTTTGTTACTATTGTTTAGAAACTATGAATCTCTCTGATTCGTAAATATATATTTAGTAAATGCTATGTGATTAAGATCACATGCTAATAAATTACAATTAGATTATATTTTATTGTTTTTAGAATATTCTATCGATGCGTAAAAAAAAACACTTTCTAATTAACACAATTAAGTATGTATATGCAAGAGAATCAATCGTTCATGGAAAAAATGGTTAAATTATTTCTTCGATACATGATCGTATATTTTAAAAAATTTAATCGATTGAACAACTTTTACAAATTATTGAATTATTTACTTTTATGTTATATGAATTTTACAAATCATTTTCATAAAGTAATTTACATATACATATGGTAATTAGTGCTTTAAAATATTAAAGTGTTAAATAGTTAATGAAAGAGAAATGAAATAAATCATATTATATATTTTGCTCAAATTGAAAAATAATAATTTGTATTCACGTAAAGAAGTAACAATTGTTAAGATTTGTTATTATTAGTGCAAATCTTGTTAATATTTTTTTGTTAATTTATATTTGTTTTGTTGCATATTTGTTCCGTTGAGAATGATTCGTTTTGATTTTTTGTTAATCTTGTTAATATTTTTTTGTTAATTTATATTTGTTATGTTGCATATTTGTTCCGTTGAGAATGATTCGTCTTGATTTTTTGTTAATCTTGTTAATATTTTTTGTTAATTTATATTTTATTGATTATTTAATATATTAAAAGATGGAAAGCCAAATAAATAACAATTCAATAACATGGACCTAAAAATAATTTGGTGGCTCAAAAAGGGTAAACTTTAATATATATATATATATATAGTAATTATGAGGAACCTAAATGCGTTAAAGAAAAAATATTTATGAGAAAAAGTTTAATAAAGTTGAAACATTATTATACAACAAACCTATGCATAAAAGATAATCTTGACAAACTTAAACTCGTTATTGATATGCTTGACTCCACAAACTTTAAATTCCAGATTAATTTTGATAATTGTTCTTCTTCACGTTCCGTAACTCACGAAAAATTTATTCAATTACTAATAACCCTATAGCAACGTAGCAAATTGAAAAAAAACTGAATAAACCCAATATATAGCAACAAAAGCTACATCAAACGACGCAATGTATGTGTCAGCTCCAAAATAAGGATTGAACATATAGGGAAATTAGTTGTAACTCGAAACGATAACCACTAAATTTTAAGCAAATAATTTTTGTAGAAAAAAAGAGAGCATAATCACAATTTATAGGTAAATATGACGTTAAACTTTAAATTATTCGGTGAAATTTAAAAATCATTACATACCACATATATTCATCAGCCTAGAATCAAATCTTATTGCACTTTTCATTAAAAAAAGTATCACTACATTAACAATCAGTTTGAGTATCACCCAAATAATAAACTCACATGGTAGCTCTTATATAAGGCTTAGATGAGACAAATATTTCTGAGTGACCAATCAATGTATAATTTTTTATTGTTGAGAAGTTAGCTTATAAGGGAGATTTAAATAAATAAATAAATAAAAATAATAACTCTTCAATTTACATAAAGATTGAACATTTAACAAAATTTTAATAATATACTATACAAACAAAATCTCAATTGCATAAACGACCATTAATTTAATATATAAATATTTATACCTTAACAACGATTACAATTATATCTTTAATGCAACAAAGATGGAGAATGCTCCAAATCTTTATGAAGCGAAGTCAAATATTGTACTCATCATCTTCATCTTTTTTCAATTTGTGTGCATTGATAAGATTTATTAGTATCTTAATGATGAATCAATAATATACCACCTAACACAATCAATAACAAAGATTTATTAGTATCTTAATGATGAATAATCATAGTTAGGTGGGTTTGATACAATTAAATTTCAATCAAATTATTTTAAAACCGTAAATTAATAAAAAAACAATCAATAATATGCCAAAAAATCATTTAAAACATACACGCATGAAAGGAAACAAAATTGTGATTTATCTGATAAAATAGTTTGCTTAGATATAAAATTTGGAATTTAGTTGAAATTGTAACAATAAAATAATTATTAGTTTATTGTAGAAAAATGAACAAATATTTAATATACAAATACTTTGTTGATTAGAAATCACATATGGTAATCCAGTATATAATAATAGATAAAAAGTGAAACAAAACAAACAATCACATTTAGAAAAAATACTTGTTTGTTAATAAATTCAAGTTTGTTAGTAGAGAATTATAATAATAATTTATTAGAATTTACATAAGATTTTGTAAAATTTAAGATTTTAAATTAGTTAACACAAAAATAAGAAAAATCGAAATTATGCTAAGGGTTATAAAAAGATAGTATATATAATATTATAGATAATTAATACTTGAAAGAGTACAAATATTCAAATATTAAATATTTGGAATATTATCTTTAGTTTGTTTATTGAAAATTTATCTAGTTTTCCAATAATCATATTTAACTTATTGCATATTTGTTCTGTTGAGAATGATCCGTCCTGATTTTTTTTAGTTTTTTAATCAAGTGTATGGATTTTTTTTAGTTTGATTTTTTTTAAATGTAGTCAATTCGTCTAAGCAATTTTGTAGTGGCTTGAAAATCTAGTCAGTAGTCGTTAATAATCAGCTAATGATTGTTGATAAATCTTAAAATGTAGTCATTAAATTTCATATATTAAATAATCCAGCAATACCTTTAATATATATATATAGATAATAGATATAGAGAGATAAAAATAACTGAAAAAATCAAACCTCAACAACTTGAGGATATTAGAAAATATTGTTGATACAATTTTATTGAGATATGTTAGTTTAAGATTTTGCTAAATTGTTGATACGTATTTTTGCGAGGATATTAGAAAAATAAACTAACATATAAATAATTATAATTAATGAGATTTAACCACAAATTGACACATTAGCATGGTAGGGTCGAAATCAATATGGTGACTCTAAATTTATTTGCTTTAATATATATATATATAGATTAAAAAAAGTTGAGCAACCAAATCTGAATTCAGTTTTAAATATATAAAAGATTTGTTAGGCAGTAAAATGAATAGTTCTTAAAAAAAATAGAATGTGGTGAGATATTGAGATTTCATGGACGTGCAACTGGTTTGATTAATATCAAAGAATATAAATGGGATTGAAAGGCTAACAACCCGAGGCATTACATCTATCTATATACTAAAGCAGAAGCCTAAATCCTACGTGTCGGCTTCACGTTTAATTTGCATACGTGTCGTCACCATATTTAATTCGCCTATGTGTCGGCCTCTGAGCTATGCCACCTCATCCGATATCTTATCTTATTGTTTATTTTCATAACTAATATCTTATTTATTGTTTATTTTCATAACTATTTAAAACTAAATAATAATTATATCATTCTTATCTTATTTCTGAATTTTTACCATAACTATTTTAAACTAAATAATATTTACAATATAAAAACTTGATCTTATTATTTCACTTTAAAAATAGTAATTTCGAATTTTTAAAATAATTATTATTTATGATTTAAAAGCCAATAAATTCATAACTATCTATATATATACTAATTTAAAACTAAATAATAATTATGTTTACCAAAATAATTATTATTACCAAAACTAATAAATCCATAACTATATATATACTAATGTAAAACTAAATAATAAATGTTTTTACGATAACTATTTAAAACTAATTTAACTTTGACAATATAAAAGTTTTATCTTATTATTTCACTACAAAAATAGTAAATTCGAATTATTAGAGATAATAATTATTAGAGATAAAAATAGAAAATTGCTTTAGAGATAATTTAACTAAGAAGATATTATCTTCTTAGTTAATCTACAATAATAATATTTATTAGAGAGATAGATATAGATGTCTTTTTTTTACCAAGAAAAAGATATAATTTGCATAAATATTAACAACACTTTCCTTATGTATAAGATATAATAATTTTGTATAATAATATATTTTCTCTTACATATATCTTTATTTATTTATTATCAATCTAATCTAATCCTATAATTTATAACTAAGTAAAATTACCATATAGAAAATCTTAAAAAATCTTACTAAAGACTTAGTCCGAATCTATAACTCTCTATATAGAAAATCTTAAAATTCCCTATATTTTCTCTTACATCATGTTAGCCTTTTTCATTTTTGTGCGTTAAGCTATCTTTAGAACAAAAATCTTATTTTTCATTATCAAAGGTAATTTAGAATATAGGTTACCTATTGATAAAAAGTAAGATAGTTTATATATATATATTTATTGTATTGTATATCAAGCTCTCTTTATTTTCACCCTAATATATAGTCTTATTTATTGTATATTTCCCTAACTATTTAAAACTAAATAATAATTATATAATTTCTTATCTTATTTTGAAATTTTTACCATAACTATTTATCTTATCTTATTGTTTGTTCCCATAACTATTTAAAACTAAATAATAATTATATCCTTTCTTATCTTATTTTAATTTTTTTATCATAACTATTTAAATCTAAATAATATTGACAATATAAAAAATTTATCTTATTATTTTAGTTTAAAAATAAAAAAAATATAATTTTTAATAAAAATTATTTATGATTTAAAAACTAATAAATCCATAATTATCTATATATATACTAATTTAAAACTAAATAATAATTATATTCTTTCTTATCTTATTTCCGAATTTTTTTAATCTTTGTGAACAATCTATATTTACCATAACTATAAAAAAATAAATATTAATTATATCATTTCTTATCTTATTGTTTATTTCTTCCTATTTCTTTATAAAAACTTTATCTTATTATTTGAATATTTACCATAACTATTTTGAAACTATTTAATTTTGACAATATAAAACTTTATCTTATTATTTCGGATTAAAAATAATTAATTTGAATTTTTGAAATAAAAAATAATTTGTAATTTAAAAACTAATAAATCCAAAAATTTTGGTTTTTTTGTATAACTTTCCTCATACTTTTAATATATCTTTAAGTATAAGATATAAACACAATATCTTTGTGAACAATCTATATTTACCATAACTATTTAAAACAAAATAATAATTATATCATTTCTTATCTTTATTTCTTCCTATTTCTTTATAAAAACATTATCTTATTATTTTAATTTTTAGCATAACTATTTAAAACTAATTTAATTTTGACAATATAAAACTTTATCTTATTATTTTGGATTAAAAATAATAAATCCGATTTTTTAAATAAAAATTATTTGTTATTTAAAAACTAATTGCAAATATTTTGTTTTTTTTGTATAACGTAACTTTCCTCATACATTTAATATATAAAAACTTTAGCCATAACTAACTTATCATATTCTATGGTTGATATATTTCTAAGGTACAATATCTATCTCCTTTTAAAATATTAAACTTTTAAATTATTATATATCTCTCTCCTTTTATAACAAAAAACTTTTAATAACTAATTCCAAATATGTTGGTTTATTTTTATATAAATTTTATTATATGTCTATCTCCTTTTAACAAATTAAACTTTTAAATTATTTTTTCAATTTGTTATTAACTTAAAATAATTCATAATTTATGTGTTTTAAATCAAATAGATTGATTGTGATATACTAATTCCCCATAATATCAAATTTAAGTAGGAGCTAAGATAATTTTCTAGGTTAATATCAAAATTGTACAATTTCAAAGCATGTCTTTTTTATCTTAATATTAATTATTTTAGCCGTAACTAACATATCAAATTCTTTGGTTGAGATATTTCTAATGTACAATATCTACTTAAGAATTATACTTATAATTGGTAAATATTAACTTTAATTGATTTACACTTTATAGAAAGTTTAATCCACATATGTGTTTAAGCCCACGTTCAATTCGCATATGTGTCGTCACTACGTTCAATTCGCCTATGTGTCGGCCTCTGAGCTATTCCACCTCATCCAGCCCACTAAAAGTCTATTATAATAATAAATCCTTAATTATTATATATTAAATAAAAAGATAATATCTAATAATAATAATAATTTTGATAATGTCGTATATCTTCCTTTTTGGTAAAATGAATATAATCTTTTTTGGTAAAAAGCTGATAATCTACATCTATCTCTAATAATAATAATAATTATTATATATTTATCTAGAAGATAATATCTAATAATCATGATAAAAATAATAATTTTGTTAATTTCATATATTTCCATAATTTTAGGTAAAAAGAAGATAATTTATAATATTTATCTCTAAAAATAATTAATTTTAGTACGATATTTATCTAATAAAAAATTATTTTAGAAAATTTATAACCCTAACCCGTGCATGGCACGGGCACTATTCTAGTTTATATCTAAACAGGCAATTGGTTTCATTAATATCAAAGGATAAAAATTCAAAAGCTCGTTAACAATAGTAGAATTTGAAATTGAAAGTGATGAGATTTCATCAAACAGCCAAATCTAATACGGAGTAACATTTTAATTGAAAATAATAAATTAGTAGAAATTAGTAATGTGACTTAAAAAAAAGTTTTAAAACCTGAACGACTTTTAATGGTCGATGAAAGTGGTCCAAATTCAAATATATAAATTCTCATATATTAGTTATATAAATATAAGCTTATTGTTTGTATTTTTTTATAAACAATCTATCACCTTCATGTATATAAACATTCAACAAAGTTGTATATATATATATATGATTTATAGATTTAAAGTTAGTTAAGATTATATAAGCTTATTAGTTATATAAGCTTATACGATGGTCAAAATTCAAATATATAATCTTTTATATATTAGTTATATAAATATAAATTTATTGTTTGTATTTTTTTATAAAAATTTTTTATCACCTTCATATATATAAACATTCAACAAAGTTGTATATATATGTGATTTATAGATTTAAAGTTAGTTATGATTATTTATTGTGATTTATATTAAATAGAATTATTAATAAATAAAAAAGTGAATTAACCACAAATTAACACCTAGGATTTGTGGGGCCGGAATGAATACAGTGGCTCTAAATTCCTTTGCTTTAATATATATATATATATAGTGTATTACATGTGTTATGCACGGGTATGGTGATAAATATAAAATTTAAAATATCTCACAAGATGTGTAGTTTACGTTTAATTAATTTAAGTTTTACATTGTTAGAACATTACATTTATTCCGTCAAAAAAATTATTGTATATTTGTATGAAAAAGAAAAACACACTTATCGTGAATAATATCGTAACCTAATAAGTTTGAAAGTTTATACAATGGTGGAGATGTGTGTGCCATAAAAGGAGAGTCATGTGCTTGATGCGAATATATAAAACTTGAAAATGTATCAAATAATCTACTATATGATAACTAAAACAAAATGACGGCTGAGCAGCACGCGCCCCCTTATTAAACCCGCGTTTTCCGCTGCCACGTGTCACTTGCGGATTATTTTGCCACGTGTCATTTATTCGATTAATGTTATTTTTTTTAGGAAAATATCTCTGATGCTGATATTAGTTGGACGGTAATTTGATTGAGATCTTATTGTTTCCCATAACAAAAAGGAATCAAAGCCAACAAGGAAATATTACAGAATAAAATCAAATAATTAAGGTCTTTGAGAAAAAATGAATTTGCTGTAAATGATTTAAAAACCTGCTGGATGAAAAATTGTGCATTAAAAATATGAAAATTAAGGAACAAACTTACGACAAATATTGTACCTAATGGAATCACTGAACCAACCACAAATATGACCACAAAATGCACAAAACCAGACCACATATTACAAAACATAATACGCAAATGCAAAAAAGACAAATTAACCATAACTCATTACAAAACATAAACCTGCACAGCAAATTACAAAATATATTGCACAACTTTGTAAACCTGTATAAAAATTACACAATTGCATATATTCAGACAATGGGTCGACCCTTTTTTGATTCCCAATGGCAGATAATCTGCATATCAGAAAACAGCCATAAATGTCGCAACTAAATACAATATCTGACAAAAATAAACAAAGCATATCACAGAATCATTAAGAGCCTTACAAAATAGTATATGTATAAATTTGCTAGGATTACTAAGAAGAAAATATATAGAGAAAACTATGCATTCCCAAAATAAAATATTTTTTTCAGAAAACAGCCATAAATGTAAGCATGACTCCATCTGTCATAGTGGGCTATAAAATAACTTTTTCAGCTATGTTAAAACCCTACACTTGCAGAATAGAGACATTCAGAGGTAATGTTAAAGAACAACTCAGTATTCAGATTTAACATTTCAATCATAACTGATTCCTTTTTGTTTTTGTTGCAGATTTGTTTTGAGCAAATCCAGAACTCGGGTACCAAGGTATTAATTCATAACCTATATACAACATTGACTACATATTTATTGATTTATAGGACATGTTAGTGAGAGAGAGATGGAGAGAGAGAGAGAGAGAGAGAGAGAGAGAGAGAGAGAGAGGAGAG